>JALGBA010000077.1:1217500-2435000 GCA_023970755.1 Azemiops feae | reverse complement strand
TTCGTCATCTTCAGGCTGGTGTCTCTTCGGCCTCGTGCTTCTAGAGGCAATGTGTGATCGCAGCTGTTTCTTCCTTTTAACTGCCAGTGGAGGTATGAACTGATTGGATGGGAGCTTGGCTGTGTTCTGATTGGGTGGAGGTGTGTTCTGATTGGTTAGGGGCTTGGCTGTGCTCTGATTGGATGAGGGGTTGGCTGTGCTCTGATTGGCAGGGGGTGTGCTCTGCTTGGGTGGGGGCCCTGTTGTGCTCAGATTAGTCTGAGTTGCAGGGGGATTTGAGATGGAGAGCTGCATTGCTGTTGTTTGACTTCGCGTTCGTGGTCGTGCCACATCTTCAAGGTGGGTGTCAGTTTGCTTCACGTATGAAATGGAGGGGTTTAAAATGGCCAATGATGCAGCTGTGGTCTGGTTTTGGTCCGCGGTCGTGCCTCATCATCGGTGCGGGTTTGAGTCTGCTTTTTGTGTGGATGTGTGTGGTGACATCATGTGTGGTCGGTTGGCAGAATGTGTCTTGATGTTGTGTTTGTGGAGGATTTGCTGATTTTGTCTGTGGTGCCTTTTATGTATGGGAGGAGGGCTTTGCCGTTTTCTTGTTCTATGTCTTGGATTTTAGTGGGGGTTTCTTTTTGGTTAAGTGGTAATCTTATTTCTTTGGAATCCGTTGGATATTAGTACATTGACTCGCCGTCTGGAGAGCCGAAACACAGACCACCCTCAAGACAGACACACACACCAACAAATTAGAAGACTACAAGAACGCCAGAAACAAACCTTCCTCCCTCACAGCCACACATGAAACAAACAGTGCAAACAAATATCCACCATCCTAAGAAACCCCAAGGACAAAATTGAGTTAGAAAATCAAGGAGTATATGAAATCCCATGCACCGCCTGCTCCACCACATACATCGGACAAACCAACAGAAGAATAAGTGCACGCATTGAAGAACACAAGAACTCAGTCAGAAAAGAGGAACCAACTTCCTCCCTGGTCCAACACCTCAAAGCCACAGGACATAAAATTGACTTTAAAAATACCAGAACTATTGCCAAAACTGAACACTTTAACAACAGAATAATCAGAGAAGCCATCGAGATAGAAAAACGCCCACACAGCATGAATAACGATGATGACCTCCCGCCTACCAGCCATTTGGAAACCCAGCCTTATTGACAGACGAATCCCTAGCACAAGGAGCAACACTGGACCCACACTCACGAAGACCAACATGATGTCACCACCACACATCCACACAAAAAGCAGACTCAAACCCGCACCGATGATGAGGCACGACCGCGGACCAGAAACCAGACCACAGCTGCATCATTGGCCATTTTAAACCCCTCCATTTCATACTGAAGCAAACTGACACCCACCTTGAAGATGTGGCACGACCACGAACGCGAAGCCAAACAACAGCAATGCAGCTCTCCATCTCAAATCCCCCTGCAACTCAGACTAATCTGAGCACAACAGGGCCCCCACCCAGCAGAGCCAAACCCTGCCAATATCAACAGCCAAACCCCCATCCAATCAGAGCACAGCCAAGCCCTAACCAATCAGAACACACCTCCACCCAATCAGAACACAGCCAAGCTCCCATCCAATCAGTTCATACCTCCACTGGCATTAAAAGGAAGAAACAGCTGCGATCACACATTGCTCCTAGAAGCACGAAGCCGAAGACACCAGCCTGAAGATGACGAATGAGACTTCGTCGAAACGTCGCCAAGACACTTCCAATTTTACACGGGAGAAAACCCGAATTACCAAAGACCTACATACAAACACCGTGAAAACCTCAGAAACATATATATATATAATATATATTATAATATATATAATACATATACTATAATACTATATATACATATACATATATAATACATATAAATAATATATATATATCTATATATAAATACATTATATATATATATATATTAATACATATATATATATATATACATATATATACATCTAATATACATATATTTACACACATAATATATATATATATATATATATATATATATATATATATTATATATATATATATATATATATATATATATATATATATATATATATATATATATATATATATATATATATATATATATATATATATATATATATATATATATATATATATATATATAAATACATAACTAGTCACCTCCCTCAGAGAGGGGCTCTGGGTAGTGTACAGTGTAATCAATATATGAATAATATAAAATTAACATTAAACTATTAATATTAATTTAAGATTAAAAATGTTTAAATTATAAAATATAACAAAATCTCAAAAAAAGTAAATAATTTCAAGATGGGCATTTAGCAATAGTTAATACAGGCCGAAGGGGTTCTCATGGGATCAGTCAGCCCCAAAATTGCATGGACCTTTGTGCCCCCCTCGCAAGGCTGCACAGCCAAGTTTTGACCCCCTTGCAGAAGGCCAGGAGAGTGGGAGCCCACCTCATCTCTGGGGGCAAGATATTCCATAATGTGGAGGCAGTAGCAGAGAAGGCTCTATTGCTTGTTGATTGCAAAACTCTAAACTTAACAAAGAGTCTCTCCAAATGTTGCTGTTTTATTTTTATTTTAATGGGACAAAAGAGAAATTGTTAAATATTAGGTATTTAACTATTTTAGTTAAGTTCAAATGAAATGTACAGTGTGTCCTGACCTTCAGCATCCTATTCATAGGGTCATTTTCACTGTCAACTTCAAATAGGTGGCACAACCTTGTTGTGTCAAACAACTGATCTGTCCAATATCCCCAATTCCTTTCTAATAGAAGTGGGCCATAGCGGCAGTTGGAAAAATGCTCCTCCAAACTTAAAAATACCACTTAGAGGGCCCAATGTTTCTAAATCTAGAGTAGGACTTCAGTGTTGATGGTTAAAATGTCAGTATTCTGCAACCATGTACTTCTACTTTTTGGATATATCAATTCCATGTCAGAATATTCTTTAAAAGTATGTGATGATCTGTCAGTCAAGGTATGAAGAGATTTTCTGACCTCACCCAAGGATAAATTTTTGGACATCCTATGGATGGCCTCGACAATCATCTGATAGGCCCAAAATATTTCTGGATCAGAGCCAAGGGATTTAATCAGTTCCAACTTTACTACTGATATGTTATGGAACAAGTATGTCTTCTGCAGAGTTGTAATTTTATATATATTGTGTCTTCCACAATTTTTTCCCTTGGAGTAAGCACAGAAGCATCAGAACGGAGGTTACTGTTCTCTGAGTTGGATAATATATTCCTAGTTTGAGCAGGTTTATGCTCTGGAAACTGATCCTGTAACCCGAAGCCATATTTTTGTAATCAGCCTAGAGGACTTACGACCCTGGATCTTCTTCCAAGGCAACATTCATTTGCTAATTATCTCTGCCAGACAAAGGCTAGTAGGTTGATTAACACCTTTGACCTGCATGGACCAGACTATCCTTAACCCCCTAAACTCAGATTTTCCTGAAATAGTGCATGTCACTATCAATGCAGCTGGAGTATACTTCTCATATGACAAGTGGACGAGGAAACCTTCTTATTACTCATTTATAAACACAGCAATTTTCAGGGCACTTCTAATTGTGGCAGCAGTTAATCAAAAGGGCACGATTGCAGGGAAAATCTCTCAGTAGGTTTGGATTGTCAGGTGAATGTCGTTGACTTAAGTATCTTGATGTATCTTTATTTAGTTTCTCTCTTATTAGTGTAATCTGGTATACACTTCACAGTGCTTAAGAACTCATCAACCAATTATTGCGGCATGAAGAAGTCTTCCTATTTTGAAGGGGCATGCCCTCATGATGTCACTTCCATCTAATCTCCAGACTGCCTGACAGAGCTTTTAGATGTTCCACTGTTGAAGTGATAAATTTTCTTCTTATCCTAACACAAATCATACTATACAAGCAATCTACAACAGTTCTGTGATAAACTACAGGGATGAGGTGGTTGTGGACCTGCTGTCAGCCCCTTGAAGTAGAAGAAGCACAAACCATGCACTAAGATTACCTTTACTGGAAGATTACAGTAATAGAATCTAGCAAGTCTGAAAACATTTCTGCTCTCATTTACTTTTATTTTACAGAAAACCAGGAAGAGTCCATTCTGAGATTTTCCCCACGGTCCTTTTCCTCTTGTGGGATGAAATTCCTTTTGCATGATAGTTGTCTGGTCTATGGCTCTTCCTTCTGTCTCCCAAGGTCATTTCTGCGTAGCATGAGATCTGCGTAGCTCCTATTTGCTGTCTCGGTCTATGCAATGGGCAGAAGGAATAACACTGAGAATTAAGAGAAAGAGCTGCTAAGGGTCCAGGGCAGAACTGTAACCTTAGAAAACGTCTCGGACAAGACCCTCTCTAGTTCTGACAAAGATAATAGAAGGGAGAGAGAAAGCATATTCAGACTTGCAAGATTCTGTTACCATACCCTTATAATAATAATAGTATTGGCCTGCATGTCTTTGTTTTCCCAGTCTGTTCTAGCCAAAGGTGCTTTTTCACAAGGCAACTGGACTTTCTTTCTTCTCTTTGAAGACACTTCAGCTGAAGAGCTAAAGAAGCTTCTTGGATGAGAAGTGAAACATCTTCAAAGAGGAAAAAGAAAGTCCAGTTGCCTCATGAAAAAGCACCTTCCGGACAACCATGACCTGGATGACTGAAAACCTCCACAGACATTTAGTCTGTTCTACATTAAAATGAAAGCATTTTCTGCTTCCAAAGCTGAAGATTCAAACCATCAATTTCTTCTTCTATATTTGATGTAGGTATACTCCAGCTCTTCAACCTGTCTGTTTGGAAAGGATCAGGAAGCTTTGTCTGTTATCGTCATAATTTCTTATAATTAAAATCATAGAATCACAGGGCTGGAAAGGACCCTGGAGGTCTTCTAGTTCAATTGTCTGTCCATAGCAGGAGATCTTATTCAATCTTTGACAAATGGCTATTCAATCTTTTCTTGAAAATCTCTAAAAATGGAGCATCCCAACTCTGGAAGGCAAGCTGTTCCATTGATTAATTACTTTGACTGTCAGGAAATGTCTCCTTAGTTCTAAGTTGGATTTCTTTGGAGTAGTACTATCACTTCTTGTGATCTTGATACTATTCCTTTGTTGATGCAGTTTAGGACTGTGTTGGTTTTTTTTATTTTTACTTGATTTTTTACTTAATTTTTACTTGATTTTTACTTAAGTGGTAGTCCACTAGAATACCTAGATCCCTCTCACACTTACTACTGTTGAGTAGTTTCATTATGCCAGGAGAAAGTTGATTTTCCCTCTTCATGTATTATGTACAGTATACCATTCTCCTAGCATTAACCCGCAAAGAAACCTCCAACATTATTGTAACCTTGAAAGCATTATAGCCAGTAGCACACTGAAAATGTGATTGCCTGTTAGAAAAGCAGTCAGGGAAAAACTACAACAGAGTTTTGATGGAAAACAAAGGCAGGGGGCCACTTTGAAAAATACAGTGTTTGTTGCAGCAATGAAGACATTCATGAGATATAAAACCTATGCAGATAGAACTGCTCCATGACCAAGTGATCTATGTGCCTCCTTTTCTTATAATTCTTTCTCTTTTAATCAGACACGAACTACAGGCTTTACAAAACTAAATTTCATAATCAGTCAAACAGAGGGTTGTCACCTAACAGGTCTTTTGTCTATTGTAAATTTGGGAATGTGGCCACCATGTTATTCTTACAAATGGTGAGTCTGTGGGCCATCTTATTTTCTCTAGTGCTTCTGTTTCGAGATGAAAAGGTAATTATGTAGTCCAGGAGAAGCAGAAGATATCATGTGCTTTAAAAAGTGCTGAAAATCTTTCATTCCTTTCATGGCCTGTAAATGAGATGATGGAAATGAGAAAGCATTTTCAATTTAGACCTGATTCTCACCCTCATGGATATTCCCTTTGGAACCTGAAGGAGAATGACTCCCCATGAACTAGAGTCTGCTTTAGTCATGATTAGGTCATGTACCATATTTATACTTATCACATCTCTGTCTACCTCTTTCTCTCCAGAATTAGGTCACAGGAAGCAAAAGATGTAGCCAAATTAACACATCTGAACAATCCAGTAACTGTTTTGAATCATAATCACCGTGAGAGCAAAAATAAGCAACATTCAGACTGGCGGCAACTAATGAGAAAGCAATGGTAAGAAAGATGGGGAGATGGGGGTTCCTTTAAAAGCTGCTATTTAAAACAGGGATTTTCTAACTTTTACAGACTGCAGTAGCTGTTAGTTAAAAATAAATAAATTCCAGAACCCCTGTTCAAATGGCAAAACTTTATCACTAGAAAATTGGTTTTGTTTGAGTGCACTCTAGTTCCCCAATGATCATGAACTTTTTTATTTTGCCTGTAGCATCTCATGGAGCCCCTCAAATTTTCATGGATGTTATGATTCAGCAGAACACAGTTATAAAAACCCTAATGTAAGGCACAATTCTTCCAAAAGACTGCAAAAACAGCCAGTGTGGTTTCACAAAGAAAAGGATCTTGCAAAGATAGATAGAACATCTTAAAATAGAGGGTTTAAAAGCACAACCACAAATAATCCTAATGTAAATGCTGACGAATGCAATGTAGTTGTCCATTCAAATTTAATAAAGGCATGAAAAGAAAAAGATACATAAAAGAGCAATGTCTTCTTTGAGATGAGAACATACATTCATCTGGTAATTCTGAAGAGCAGAATGAAGAACAGATTTGAGATTGATAAAAATATGGCATTTATTCTGAATAAATTTAAATATCAGGGGCCAGAAGACTTGCATTCTAGAATAATGAAGGAATTTACTGATGGGATTCAGCTGAATCCTTACATAATATAAATATACTGTAAAGTGTCAGACAACAGGAAAAGCGTAAATGACTCTTATCTTCAAAAAGAGGGGAACTGTCATTCAGTCAATTTAACACTGGTATCTGAAAATATACTGGATCAGAACATAAAATGATCTATAAGCAATGCAGAGGTAAGCAATAGATCTGTCAAGAACAAGTCTTGTCAAAAGAACTATTTAATTTTTTGCATAGTACATCTTTGGTAATAGATTATAGGAATGTTAGAAACATAATACACCCCAACTTCAGAAAAGCATTTTAAAAAGTATCCCATAACTTTGTAATTAGCAAAGTAGTTAAATGTGAATTGAGTGGCATTACTGATAAGTGACACATAGATCGTCTGAAAAGCATATTAATGGTTCCTCATCAAATTGTAGAGAAATAGTGATGGTGCCACGTGGTTCAGTCCTGGTTCCTCTACTTTTCAGTATTTTTATTAATGGAAAAAAAAAGTGCTTACATACTTGCAGAGAACACAAAAGTGGATTGGATAGGCAATATCATAGAAGGCTGAAATAAAATTCAAAATAATCTGGAAAGATTAGAGCAGAATCAAATGCATAAGATAAGAATCACTTGGCTTGGTAATTTTAATTGTGAAAATGATTTTTGAATACTGGATTATTACAAACTGAGTAGCTGTGCCATTTGGCTGCCAAAAAGGCAAATTCAGTATACATAAGTATAGTCCAAATCATGTGAAACATGGTGTCAGGTTATTCTGTATTGATCAGAACTTACCTCTAGTATTAAATCTATTTTTTTTGTTTCATACTTACAGGATTCAAGACAAACTGGAACAAGTTCAGAATGCAGTAAGAATGATCAGAGTATACAGTAGAAACTAAAAGCTATGATTGGCAATTACATAAACTGGAAATGTTTAACCTTGAGAAAATTGAAGTGTCATATGATAGCACTCTTCAAATAATTGAAAGAAGGTCACTTTAAAGAAGGCCAAATTCTTTATTAGCTTAGAGGGTAGACCACAAAACAACATATTTATGATAAAAGAACTGCATATGCCAAATTAATGTTGGAAAAAATTGCAATATAAATTTGATCATGTAAATAATTACTCTAAAAGTTGGAGAACTCCATGAGACAGCCTTCTGTCAGAGATACTTTGAATTTGAGTTTAAATGCTCTCTTCTAACTCTATGGTTTGATTCCATAATATGATACCAACCTTGATTCTTCCTGGATATTTCCCTTTACCTTCTATATGAACCCCACAGGAATATATTAAATTGGCTTTTGCAGCAAATAGGACACTGAAGGCACCATTCAGGATTTGATTTGTGAACCCTGATGAATACTTTGCAAAGAATGAAAAGCAGCAGGAAATGATCGTACATGCGCAACACATCTTCCTCCCTGGGATTTATTTATTCATCTAGTGAAAGCTGTGTCAAATTCAGTGTTGTCATGTCTGATTGTGAAACGGCGTATCAAATTTCAAAGGCATTGCAAACTGGCTTGCAAATGAAATATGATATGATGTAGTACTTCTTGGAGAATATTACATATTAGAATTATGGACATAAGAGCAGAAGTGGCAAAATTGTTTATAATATACTGAAGTATTCTAAGCAACTAATGACCTTCAAGCCCCACATATTCATCAGTGAAAAGTTCCTAATTAATCGTGTTTACATAGTTAATTAATTTTCATGTTTTTATACTTTCTCTAAGATGGAGTGGTTATCTATGACTCTCCAGATATTGCCTAACTGTAACTCAAAGTGGCCTCAGCTAGTAAGATGTAGTTCAGCTATATTTATGTATCTGTCTATCATTTGTCCATCTGTCAATCCATCCATCCATCCATCCATCCATCCATCCATCCATCCATCCATCCATCCATCCATCCATCCATCCAATGCATTTATATAGCCAACCAACAATAAGTGATTCTGGGCAGCTTACAAAACTTAAAATATCCATCATATAATAAAAACCCCATAAAACAACCCATCCCTGGCAGGGGTTGTAAATTTTCTCCTTTGCAAAAACGCATACTGCAACAAAAGGGAGTTTTGACAAAGTCTTATATAAATTAATGGAACGGATTTGTAATAACTAGATACAGCACTATTTCTGTCAGTGGCATCTAATTGAAACCATATTTGGCTGAAGAGAGCCCAAATAATATTCTTAATAAATAAATAATAATAGTTTCCAGAATAGCTGGCTGTAAATAAAATAAGATAGCATCTATGGTAACACACCAAATTGCAACTATTTAAACACACCCGATCTTCAGAGTTTAATGGCTTCAATATTTTATGTACACTACTATATAGAATATGAAGAGTTTCATAACCATTAAAACACTACTGAGGCTGTCATGCACAAATGTGAAGTTTATTGAATAATAAACAGATATCCAAGAATGTCTGGTCCTAGTCTTACATGGATCCTGATTGTGTTTGCCTTCTTCAACCTCATCTCATTTTTCACTGGAGCGCTGCTTTATGAAGATACGGCATCATTTACTGGGTTACCAAAGAGGGAAATGGTGGTTGCCAGGTGATGAGTCATCACAGCCATAGTAAGCCTTAATTATTTCCTGCCAATTAATTGTCATGCCCCAGTTTTACCACTGGGGCAACAATGGAGAAAGGATATTTGGGAAGGGTCCTGTATGTGAAAGATACAGTCTGGAAAAATAGTTTAGTTGGTTATGCAGTACCCTGCCAAATGTTTGTGCTATCCAAATTCAAGTCTTGTATTACTTATTCAGCATCTTGATTATGCATATGAGATAAAATAGGGCCTTTATCTTCTAAAAACTGGAACTTTGAGATGATTTCTGTCCCTAAAGACTAGGAAAAAAATCAGCCCAATCCCACTTTGAATTGAGATTTAAAAAGAAAGAAGCAGCAGGTAAGTTTGGACAGCCATACCATAAGTGCTCACACCTATGTTATCTAATCCAGTTATTGATAGTATATTTTATGGGAAAATGAACTAGCTCAGGTAAAGTACATGTGATCAGTTAGAATGATCATAGCAGCCTAATTAAAAGTAAATACCAATGCAATTGAAATATTAGTAAAAGGGGTCTTCTAGACAGTCTCCTCTAAACTGGAAAGAAAATTTTAAGAGACAAGAGGTCATTTACATGGAATAACATATTGTTCTCGATTTGTGTTATGTACTACTAATGGAACAAAAGGCTAAAATGATACAAGGAACCAAGAAGCTACAGTTATATCAAGTTATTGTTCTTGCACAATAACTATACTTTTATTCTATACATCCCTGAGCACAAACAAAACTGATTTAGCCTAAAATTTGAAAAATTAGACTCACAGACCATTGTAATGTTCTGCAATAGGTCCCAAACCCAGGAAGACCTAACTCACATATACTGTATAATAATTTTCTCCCTTGTGCATCCCAACATCTCCATCATAGTACTTGCTTTGTACAAGCAATTTTGGTGACTTTTCAATGACTTATCTTTAACTGTAATGATCCCCAGCTATGGAGCATTTGTGGAATACTCTTAAAGAAGATATTGTAAGAGATGTGTCCTTGTCAGTGTCTCAAGCAGTAGCCTTATGTCTTAATGTCCAAAAACGTCTTGTGAGCTAGAACAGAATCCTTGCTGAAATTTTAAAAAACACTAATTTTTTATAAATTTTTTATTTTTATTAATAAAATATTTTGGAAATGTGGAGTTCCTAATGCTCTCTGAACTTGGCTATTTTCTTGCAGATGTTTCATTACTAAATGAGGTACCATCATCACTGTTAGCAGGAATTTGCTCTCATTTTACATTCAAGGGGCTTGCCCTGCCAATGCAAGGAAACAAATAAACTGCCAGAGAACCTGGGACTCCACAGTTCAACCCTGGACTACAAATATTCTCTTCTATTGGTATTCTGGAAATGCCTATTATTTTCTCCAATTTCATATTTTTTTTCTTGCTATCCTATGCCACAATAAGGCAAGGAATGAAAAATGTGTTCCACCTGACATTCTTACCCTTTTAAAATCATATTTGTCCTATATATAAGTCTTAAAAGAATGGAATGAGAACTCTTGTAAGTCTGACTAACTGACATCTCAAATGGGAGATCAAAAATAGTCTTCAAAGCAAAACAAAGTAACCCAGCCAAACAGATATGTTATACCTTAATGCTATGTATGAACTAAGCTAGAATCTGGTAGTGAATCAGCTGAAATGGTCACAGCTCAAGTATTGTGCCAAGAGTGAATTTAAGAAGTTTTTGTTTTCTTGTACTGAATCTTCAATGGATGGAAACATGACAAAGGGCAGAGATGTTGTGTGTAGTTTATACCACAGATATTATCCATTAGGTACTAGCATAATCACATTGTAAAGTAGACTTGAAAACCAGTATGCTTAAGTACAGCCCATGCTTGAGAGGCATTTCACTTATCCACCATTGATTCCTTGCAGCATACCTAGGCAGCATTTCAAATTGCAACAGGTCTAATTGCTATAGAATAACGCTTCCCCATCAACTAGCTATCTTGAGCTTTGAGTGCAAGGAAAATGTGATATTCTTGAAACAGAATGATTACCATGAATAAAGCTTTTTTTATTCACACACACACACACACACACACACACACACATCTGTAAACTGACTGCTTATCACCTAAACTTTCTCCACAGAACATTTGATGAGTTAATACTAAACATTCACAATTCCCTTGGAATAACTGTAAACGGAATGACAGGGCTGCTGGATTCAAGGTCCAAAGCAGTCAGAAAGCACTCAACAGCAGCTTCATTTTTGCCCTGAGCATGAAGGACTTCTCCAAGGCTGTTCCAGGCTTTGTGGCTGGTACTCTGTATCTGGACTGCATCCTGCAGAACCTTCTGAGCCAAATTTCGTCGCCCAAGCTTGTTGAGTACCAGTCCCTGCCAAGGAAAAGCAAACCCAGTGTTAATAACAACAAAACTTAATTGTTTGATGAATTAGAAACAGGAAAATAAGAAGATACTGAATCAGACCAATAGTCCATATTGTCAAAGGCTTTGCCAGATTAGGATTACCTATGTAGACTGCAAGATCGCAGTGAAGTGACATAAAAAACGATAATTATTGTGATTGCCTAAAGAGTTTTGCAGGCAAGTTATGATAGTTCTTTCTTGGATTTCACCCAGAATCATCTTCAGACTGATTTGGTGATTCCAGGAACTAAACCTGGACACCATGAGCTGTACTACTGAGCTATATATAGCCCTTGTTCTCAAATACAAAGTACAAGTATAATGACAAGGTACTTGGAATGATTTCCTTAAACATAAGCAGTATATTCTTTAGCTTGTAGCCTGATGTTTTTTGCTTCGTTAATGAACTCCGATTTCTCAAATTTTCATTCCAATTCTCCCTTGATATTTTTAAGAACCCTCGGTTCAGCGATGGAGTGTCTAGAAATACTGAAAAATTCTCCAGTAATTTCACCATGTCCTGGTACTTGATGTTGATTTGGGCCATAAGAACACAGATGGCGCATTGGACAAAAAATGTCTTATAGGAACATCCCCCAAGCTTATGGAACATTCTGCTTTTGGAACATTTACAGCAGTGAAAAGCATTGCATTGTTGTACTCTGAGACAGAAGTGTATTCTAACTCTGAAGAATAAAACCAGTATTCCCCAACCCAATATCTCCCAGATGCATTAAGACTGTAAGACTATAATAATAATAATATAATGCATTATCTTCTCAAGAAGTTGGAAGTCGCTCCTGCACCCACTGCTTTTTTGTCTGTCTCTGGTCATTCTGTTCTGCAGTTCAAGGTGCAGGAAACATCTCTGAAACAATTACTCAGTGGGGTCATGGGTCATCTAGTTAACAATAAAATGAAGGATCCAAGTAAAAACAGAGCAGATTTGGATCTTTCTCAAGGAAGACAGAAATAATTTAAAATTCATAGTCTTACAAGTAGTCCTCGGTTTACAACAGTTTGTTTAGTGATGGTTCAAAGTTCCAACAACACTGAAAAAAGTGACATGATTGTTTTTCACAATTACGGCTATTGTAGCATCCCTATAGTCACGTGATCAGATGCTTGTCAACTGACTCGTAACGGTTGCAGTGTCCTGGGGTCATGTGATCACCTTTTGCGACCTTCTGACATGCAAAGTCAATGGGGAAGCCAGATTCGCTTAACAGTTGTGTTGCTAGCTTACCTGCAGCGATTCACTTAACAACTGTGGCAAAAAAGTTCGTAAAATGGGGCAAAACTCACTTAACTATCTCACTTAGCAACAGAAATGTTGGGCTCACTTGTGATCGTAAGCCGGGGACTACCTGTACTTTTTTATGGAGGTACTGTTCTACCCTCCCCAAACACCTCTTCTTCTTTTTTTTTTCTTATTGCTGATTTCCATATTTTATTTTTGTTAAGGAAAAATAAGGAAGAAGGGCTCAATAGTAGATTTCAAAACATACAAAGTCTGGAAGGCACGTCTTTATGAATTTTGGTCCGAAGCCAGTCACATTCAGTTGAAATGGGAGTGGGCAAAGGGGATGATCAAGCCCGTAGATCCAGCTGCTCTGAGATTTGGAAATGGGGTGAGAGAGGGGTGCTAGCGACTGTGCTACGGATGAGGAGTCAGGCAGCATTACACTGAAATTTTCCTTCATCTCACCCAATGCTTCTTCAGCAGGAAGGCTGACATGGGGGAGGGAAAATGCAAAATACAAAAATGTAACAGCCTCAGATCTCTCTGGATTGGATGAAAAATCACAGTCTCAAAAAAAGAGCTATGCATTTTTGACTCTGGAAAGCTAGTATGACACACAACACCGAACACTATGTTTCCTTGAAGAAACCTCCCCTTGAGAGTTGCGAAGCTCTGGCAGAATTTTATATCTCCCTACAGAGTCTGGCAAGTGGTAAACAATGCCTTCATGTTATTGCTGTGTATAGTCCAGCTGGATCTGCCCACGATGCAGAATGGAAAGGTGGGGGGGGGAGGGAGAGGGAGAGGAGAGAGCAACAAGAATATTCATGTATCCTCCTGCAGAAGGCAATTTATATTTTTAGCTGGGCTCTTTCTCTCTCTCTTTCTCTTTAGTAGATTTCCTAATGAAAGTTCAGTTTCTCAGTTTCCATAGAAACACTTCTTGTTAAGGTGCATGAATAATTTCATAAAATCAGCAGAGATTGAGGGAACATTAGAAACATTAGAAATGTGTTTGTGTGTGTGTGTGTGTGTGTGTGTGTGTGTGCACCATCCTATTGCCATTTCAAGTGAAAGTAAAACTGCTATTCCCTTTTGTTTTGATAAATGAAGTATTTTCCTTAAATCAATATAGAAATCAAAACTGAATACCCTGGGGCTTTTAAGATTTTTTTTCTTTCCACCTCTTTTCACTCAATTATATCTCAGGGTAGGAAAGAATTTCCCATTATTGCTAAATGCATAAGAATCTTGCTGGGCAGATGAGACAAAAAGGCCTATCTAATTCAGCATTCTGATCTCAGAAATATCCCATAATAAGGACAAGCACCCTTTTCCACTGCTGCACATGAACATCTGGCATGCAGAGATATGTTGCCTCTAAGCTTGAAGCGTCTGTTTAAATATGAAGAACACCCTTCTCTACCTAATTCCCTTTAAAGCTCCCTAAACCAACAGTGACCAGAAATGTCATAAACAAATTAGGTCTCTGTATGAAAAAAGTATTTTTTAAAATCCAGATAATGATATTTTCTACTTGTTAGTCACATGCAAGGCTGGTTCTAGGCCTAGGCAACCTAGGCAGTATTCTAGGTGCCAAATTTTAGGAGGGACTAAAATTGAAAAGGCTTCCATGATATATGCATATAAAATCTGATAATCTTTGCTTGTTGCTTTAGAATTTTTACATTTTTCAAAAACACCCACAAGGTCACCCCAGTGGTAGTGAACAATCACTAACCAGACATTACAAGTCATGAAAAAGAAATCATGTTTACATCTATGGACTTCAGGAAGCTGATAATATTATTGAAGCAAGATAAAGGTCTGATAGGAAGATCCTAAGTGACTGGGTTGTGTGACTGTTTGTTTATCAAAGTTATACTTGGAAAAGCGAAAACAGCACACTCTGTATGCCAGAACACCCGCTTGGGGGTTAAATATAATTTTGCAGAACTGTTGCCATTTGACTGCAATGGGTGCTGCTGTAATTAAAATTACTGTGATTCACTGTAAATAGGTTGAAAATATCTGAGGGGAGAAAAATTGTCCAAAGCTGAAAATCATAAGCATAAATTTCAAAGACTCAAAGAAAATTAAAAGAAACAAGACTATCTTTATGAAATTCCTAACAAAATTGGAAGATGAGCTGAAGCATACTTCATATTCTGAAGTGCCAGAATATGACTGTGCCCAAGATGCAAAATGTCAAAAACCGGCCCTGGGCACATGGAGTTGTCCTGGCAACAATTTGCCACAGATGACCCCAAATTCCATGTTGTCCACTTTTCAGTAATATACAAATGGCTGCCTTAGTTTTAAATGAAGGCTTGACGGCTTCAGCATCAGAAAAATTTCTTTCTCATTTTGTTTGATCTAATTAAATGCTCTGGAAAACTCAGTCTTGTATATTAATTTGCAATCTATTTTCCTGCATGCCTTATTGAACCACTATCCTACCGAATGGTGCAATGGATCTACATGCTAACGAATGCCAGATGCTTTATTTATTTATATTTATTTATTCGTTAAATTTATTTGCCGCTTATCTCACCGTGGGGCTACCCTACGTGGCTTATAATAATAAAAAGGAAGAAAATGAGAGGAGTGTAAACAGAACCGAAATAAAAAAATAATGGAACAATAAAATAAACAGTGACAGAGGAACACAGTGAGAATAATATATCAATGTGATAACAAAAAAGATGGACGAGTGGAGAGCAGAGAGCAAGGGCTGTGGAAGTGGAGTCTGCCATCAATCCAGCAGCCACCTCCTGTGTGGAACTCTCCCATTTGATCTCCAGGCCAACCTGTTTTACTTTGTTCCTCTCTGAAAATGATCATTTGCACCACTTTGATAATATTTATAGTTTCTTATTTAATTGAGCATTTCGTGCTATTTCAAAGGCATGGTAAGATACTGAAACTGAATACAGCATTTCAAATCAAAGAGCTTCAAACTATTCATTAATCAGTATTAACTGCATGGCAACCGATGGAAATAAAAAGTCAACAAAACAGTATGAGAGAATGCCATCCACTTACAGGGAGATTTCTGAAACAGCTTTCTGATGTTTGGGAAGAGGCAGCAGGGAAGTAGTGGAATGTCTTTATCCAAGAAAAGGCTTTTAGATTTTTGGCACCAAAAAGGCTCAGCATCTACCTTCCCACGATTCCTCAAACAATAATTAATTGTTTTTTAAAGCAAGAAATATTAATCCTAAATGTAGCTGAAAGGCTATTTGAACCTTTCTGAGAACAGCCCTTCAAAAGTGAAATATGAAATGACATCCTATACACATGAATATAATTATATGTCTTTTATATTATAAAATGTAAACGTATTGGAACATCCTAGAACACTTTCTCAAGCACCGGATCTAGTTACCTTGTGAAAAATGATATCTTGGAAGGTTGGGAATTACCATATAATGTCATATCGGTTAGGAGTTTGGACTAAAGAGAAGCTGGCATAATAAAATGTTATAAATGTAATAAAAAAATAAATCCCAAAAGGTTATAGACACTGGTTAATCATTATTTCAAAGGCTGAATGCTCCAGTGTAATCTCTGAGTTCATAGTGGAGCCAGTTCAAGAAAATCCATGTAAATAACATCATTTGCATCCCCCCAAATTTCACTTTTCCTAGTGAAACCTGGGTTTTGAAGTTTTGTCTTTTAATTCCACAGGTAAAGCTATGGCCATGAAAAAATTCCCCTCCTTCATTCTTGTAACATGACTACTGTTGGCAAATTTCAATTCTTGAATTCCACCTCTGCTGTCAAATTATAAGGAACCCATATTTCACAAACTTTCCAATACTGAAGAATATAAAAAATGTGACTTGCATGTTCCTGTGAAATTCAAAGCTTGACAGCAATGTCCCTTTGAGGGATCTGCTGATTGTCCTTAATGAGTTCATCCATCTTTCTTATGTGAAACTTGTTAGTTGCCGTGACAGATAGGGCCACTTTGTGCTTAATTATACTAGTCAGCACCTCACAGTTCACCATCTTTACATTTTTTGACCAAGCAAAGAATATAGTATTTTCATCAACATCTTCATCCACTATAAAACATACATTCACCATCATCACCATAAAAATATCCATTTAACAGTAAATTTCAATTCCATCTCCCTCGTTATACCTGTTTCTACACTCTCTAGTAGAAACATTTATTTTTGATCTTTTCTTGGGAAAGCTATAGATCAGAGTGGCAGAAGATCTAAAGGCTGAACAGAAAAATGTAAAAGAAGCAAAAGGAAAGAAGGAAGTTAAATGTTTTACTAACCGGTTTAGACCTAGTGAAACCCAGATTTTTCCCCACTGCTTATTCTGAGAATCTAAGAAAAATTTATATCTATAACACAAAAGCTATGGATGAAAACCTGACATTCACACTGTCTTTCACCAAGTTAACAAACTGGCTGTTAATGTCTTTCACCTTAAATATGATCAAACATTTACTGGTATAAAAGGCAGGCCTTTAAACATCCTTTCAAAAACTGGGAGGCCCTAATGTCTTTGTAGGGGCCTCAGATAAATTCAAGAATAGAAACTTAGAGCAAGTCAGGCAGAGGTACAAGAGAAAAATAAATTGGATATATTTTCTTTTTTTTATTCTTTCTTCCAAATTTTCTCAAAGCATAACAGCAGGCTGCATGGAACACTTTGCAGGCGGTACTGCTTTCACTGAGACCTAAATGGAAATAAAAAAGCAAGCAGCAGATGCTTTGTTCCAGTATTTAAAATACACCAGGCCCAGTGTTTTCTTGATTTTTTTCCCAGGTCAAGGCTGAAAATCCAGTGGACACTATTTGCAAGAGAAGAGCATGATACCATAACCCATCCACATTAAATACTGTAACAAAGGCCCAAATAACTGTCTCCTCTGCAGATCCCATTCTACAAGTTATGTATTTTTTTTAAAATCATGGATAAGCTGTACTCATTCAGTTTGACCAGCAGTTTTCCACAAGATGCCTTAGTTTTGGGAAATGAATTTCTCAAGAAAGTTGGCTGGTAGACAACCATAGAAATATATTCAGCACTACTGATTTCTTGGCAAAGTTTTGCAGAAGTGGTTTGACATTGTGTCCCTCCCAGGGCTGAGAGAAAGTGACTGGCCTCATGCCCAATCAAGGCTAGAATGGTGCAAATAATGGCCAATTACTAAAGACAGATTTAATAGAAGAAGGTACTGCCTCCTGGTGGTTGGTGTAACTACTAGTTCTCCAGTCCAGAGTATTCCCTGTCCATTGTGGGGCTTAAATGTATAGGATGCTGGAGCTTTGATTTTCTTTGGTACTTTAATTTTTAGTGTGTCAACATTTTTATCATCACCATCACTATCACCATCACCACCACATCTATAACAAAGTTGTGATAAACTGGAGGAAGACTTGTTATCACACTGTTTATCTCTGAAGCACACTAGGATGTTAGATCTCTCTCTCTCTCTCTCTCTCTCTCTCTCTCTCTCCCTCCCTCTCTCTTTCTCTCTCTCTCTCTCTCCTTCCCTCTCTCCCCTCTCTTTCTCTCACAGACCACTCATAGCCTCACAGCTTTACACGGTACAGAAGTGGCTAGTCATGATGGTTTAGATTCTGTTGTTATTCATTATGTCACCTGGGAAAAATAAGGCTAACCACATGAGGTAAGGAAACTTATTTTCTTGCAACTTTCTAGTCTTACCTCTTTCATATATTATTAATAACAACTGCCAAATAATTTACAGTCAGACAGATCCTTAGGACTAACCTTACTACTGTAGCTAGTATTATAAAATGCAGAAAGATGTAAGCAAGAATGTATTAGCCTCCAGGCCTATTTCTCCAAACCCTAGGAGCAGATTGTTAACCTTCTCTAACCTGAAATGTTCCATAAATCATAACCTTGAATGAATCACAAGATATTACTGTGTTATAAATGGCTTTATTATATTTTCTATTTCTTAGTTAAAAGAAAAAGAATGAGAGTTGGGGGAATATAATCTCAGAACTAAGAGAATTTAAATTTCCTTGTAAATATTGCAGATAATTGTTTGGATGAATACAAAACAGCCTAAAGCATCTTGATGTTAGAGAGCTGCAGTATAAATTTATTTATCTATTTATGGTAGAGTATACAGGTACGTATTTCCCCTGTCTGTGTTCACCGAATGTATTTTGGTGGTTTACAACAAGGAATCAAGACAATACCTGTGTACAGTTATCTTCAAAAGTACAAATGATGAATGTCATAGCACATACATATCCATCTCTCCAAGACTGCAATATCAAGCAAATATCTGGATCAGTGACCACTACTGGCCAAATACCATCACTGATCAAATGACAGTATTGATCAAATGTCACATATAGAGCTACAATTTGCAGCATTTCAGTCACTAAATAGTAAAATAGAATTACATCCTTAAGTGTCATTTGTTGTGTGTAGAAAATCAAGAAGTGTTCAAACATTGAACAGGGCATGTATATACACATAGACCTCTGAGTACAGCTAAAATGATGCTGTGGAGGCAAAGGCTACTATAATTCAGTTAAACATTCACAGAATATGTGATTATTTTATGTAAATAGCATTAATGTCTAACATAATGGAGCAATTTTATTCAATCCTCTTGGCATAATACAAGATGTACAAAATATGGGCTTATATTTTCAAAAGACAAGCAGTTCAATTAAGGGCAGGCAATTTAAGGCCATGTACAGATTAAAGCAATTTGCCTTAATTCCAGGAAAGAATATTCATTCATTTAGCTTAGTACTCACTGTGCTAAACATAGGTGGTTCTACAAAATCCCAGAAACATTTCCCATCACCCACCTCCCTATCATATCACTTTATTTAATTCTTCCACCTGGAGTTTCAAAAACTGAATCTGAGAGATCTGTCTGCAAAGATTATTCTCTATCATTCAGCTATAGTCATTCTTTAGATGTCTAAAATAGCAGTCTTTTTTACCACCTACATCTGTGTTTTTCAGACTTGGAAAGTTTAAGATGTATGGAGTTTAACTCCCAGGATTCTCCAGCCAAGATGTAGACAATAAACACCGAGGCCCTCATAAAACTCACATTCATCCACCAGCCACCCCACCCTATGCCATCTCTATCAACATTCTGGCCACAGTGCCTGTTTTTTTTTAAAGTATTATTATTAGATGTATACCTTATATTTCATTTGGGAGCTCAAGGTAGGGCTTTCTTTCTAAGAACATGTAGGGCCTTGCTGAATAAGGCCCATCTAATCTATAACTTGTTCTTACAGTGACCAACCAACTGCATGAAGAAGCCCACTAGTCTCCTAAAAGAAGGTCTTCAAAGGCAATCATACCGTTATCAAGGCTAATAGCCATTAATCTCCATGACCTCCATAAACTGATCCAACCAGCACTGCATCTCATGGTAGCAAATGCCAAAGTTTAATTATGCATTGTATAACTAAATGTCTGGTGTTCCCACCACAATTCTGCAAGATAAGTTAGAAGATAGGAGGGACTGGCCCAAAATACTAAGTGAGCTTCCAAGACTGAGGAGGGATTTGAACCTTAGACTCCCCAATGATGTTCAATCCTTAAACCACTACACCACATGCTTTCCAATGACTTTGTATACAAACATTCACTGCCCCTGTCCCCATTGCCCTGAGGAAAGTTTACACAAACAAAAACTGTATACCTGCAACCAAAAGTGATAAAGTCTAAGAAAAGCCTTTCCAATAACTTCTGCAGAATATTAAAATAGGTGCTATAACTTTCACGGTGTATGAATATACAATGCACAGATTTACACAGATCCTTTACCTATAGTATAATGGCTTTATCCCTTAAGTGGTATCTAAGAAAAAGCTACTTCTGGCACAGATTTTAAACAAAATCTGTTTATATAATATTGTGTCAACACTGGAATTTTTCTTTTCCTTCATACACCCAAAGAGGGCGATTTGAATGCAGCAGGCAAATGATCTACTAGCCCTGAAGGAGGTGGCCTTCTCTTTCCTTGACCTACTTCATTCCTTTACAGTTGGATTGTATTCAAAATCTGATTGAAAGACTGAAGTTTCTCAAGGAGTTTTTAAAAATATATAATAAATGCTATTTTGGGAAACAAGAAACATTCTTGGAATTCTGATTCTGGCCTTTGCGAGTTAACTAAGCAGAAACACTGCAGCTCAACTGCCATATAGGATGTCCACTTGCATGTAGGAGATACAACTTGCAATCTAGAATAGTAACCATCTATACATTCACATTCTGAGATGCAGTTATTGGCTAAGCCGCTTATTTAGTTTATTCTATTCTAGCACCTCTCAGCTTTGCCTATATCCCATCTGGAACTTTGCCCCTAATTTGCATTCAGGCAACGGAGTGAATAATAGTCTTGGGAAAATAAAGGGGAGGAGGAGAAACTTTATGTCCTTCCTCTCCTGTTATATGAAAGGACTTTCTTTGGGTTACTACCTCAGAAGGAATACAGAAGAAACTGTCTAGAAGCTGACAACTTCCCTTCAGTCAGCCACAACTCTGTCAATTTAAAAATGGGAATGTTTTGGGGAATTTCACATATGCTTCTTTTACTTTTTGATAGATGGTGATGTGGAATAGAGGTACCCAAACTATAAAGACCCTCCTATGTTTTGGAGAACTAAGTCCCTTTCACCCTAAACCAATGTCACATCTCAGTAGGTAATATGATGTGGTTCTCTTTAGGCAGCTAAGCCAATTTTCTAATAACTCAAATGTTAGAGTTCCTGGGCACTATTAACAAATGGGCAACAGGACTCAGAAGCTCGGCTGGACAACCTGGGTTAGCTCTATAGGATTACTGGAAGAACAACAACTACTGACCAGACCAAGGTATACTCTGAAAATTGCAGCATTATGTCTGCTATTATAAATATGAACCAACAAAGTGGGGACAATTAAACATTGGGAAAGAATTTATCCAGACTCAAATATCACTGAACAACGATTAGCAGATCAAAGAAAAGTCATTACCACAAATAAAATGTTCAGGGAAGCAGAACTGGAAAATTCATAAAAATTGTGACAGTGCAAGACCCAAATAGTAGAAGAAATTCAGATAACAACTATGGCAAAAATAAAGGAAAAAGCTGATATGAATTATAGAAACCATAACTTAGAAGAAGGGATAACAACAGAACCAGTACAGATCAGCACTGAAACAACTTATGAGCTGACCCTCTGACAAGAAGAGTTACAGAGAAGATTATGGCATATGCAGAAGTGCAAGTTTTACCTGTGGATGAAAAGAAGTGTGGACTGATGTGGTAATATCAGGAAAAAGTGGAATGGAAGACAAAAATTTGAACAAGATGACAAAGTATAAAGAACTGAAAAAGGAAGTTGAAAAATATTGGCATAAACTGGACATGGTGGTCCCAGTGATTATCAAAAATGTTTAGATGGCATTTACAAAGCATGAGCATTGACACAATTTCTATCTGTCAATTGGAATAGGCCACACTGCTGGGTTCCACAATATACTACACCAATACCTTACAACATCCTAGGTTCTTCAGAAGACCTAGCTAAAAAACTGGCAGCTGTGATTTCATATTGATGCCTATATAATAATAATAACAGTATGCCACCCGACTCCTGGGCAACATAGCAAACAAAAATTTACAATAAAATCAATACATGTTAAAAGATAAGCAGTGCAATGAAGCAAGAATATGCTTGGGAGGGTGTAGAGGCAGCCCTCAAAAGAAGCAAAGAGAAGCTCAATATTGCTGAATCTTGACATATAGGAGAAGGTAAACTAAACAGTACAAGTTAAAATTTGCAGTTAATATCAAGGTATGGTCAACTGATTTGCCTTTCTTGAGACCAATGTTGAGCACAAGGAAGTTTTCCAACAAGTCTTTGCTCCTTCTTCTGTGGGACAGGAAAAGAGATGGTCTGATTTTAGGCTGACTCTCTTCCTTCCTAGCCATAGCCAGTGCCTGATGATGTCTGCCACTGCATATGCCATAGGCCTGTAGCAGAAATCCATGGAGCAGGTGAGGCATAGAGGTTTCAGCCTAGGAGCATTATTAGATGGTGCAGGGGCTCAGGGGAGAAACTAATGCTAGGAAAGCCTGAAGAATGTGTTCTGGGAATAGGCTGTGTCATATGGGATCACGTGTAAAGTATTAAGGAAAGCATCCATGCAAACCTGAAAAAAATCAACTGTTTTTCTCCTCTTCCCCAGAGGTATGACAAAAAATGCTGGAGAAGGCAAAATATCTCAGTATTGAGAGCAATGCTGACATTACTAATATTGACAGTGATGCTGATTATTCCTGATATATTACCTTGCTAAGAATTGGCAACTTATAGCTTGTGGCAAAGCTTCAGGAAATGCAGAATAAAATATCAGTCACTGCCACATTCAGATTTTCAAGAACCCCAAGGTTTACTTCTTAAGCATTTATTTATTGCTTCCTCTAAATATTATCTACACCTGCTCAAAGGCAGTAAATAATCTACTTATCTTTTATTGATCAGAAAGAAGGAAGCATATGGCTCAAGGATTTGATAGAAGTTCTTAAGAAGTTGGATCTCAGCAAGTGCCTGATGATACCTAACTAATTATGAGCATGCCTTCAGGACATATTATCAAGTGACTTTGTTCAATTTCTGCATTTATTGTAGTGTGTAATTTCAGTAGTACAGAATTTTATATGAAGTGATTATCAAGAAACTATTATAATGGGGTATCTGAATGAGTTTAATTTATTTAAAAATCACAGAAACATAATTACATATTGCTATTGAAGTGAATTTATTTACAATAGTTCATGCAGATACAGGCAATAGAGCTGGTAGTCATTCAGATACCTTGCTGAGTAGATCAAGCAAAGAAAAGGTGGAAGCATTCAGGAACCTTTAACATCAGATAGAAGTATGTAAATAGAGCCAGTGGTGATGTCCTAAGAATGAAGTTACTATTATCTTGAATTAATTAGGACAAAAAACAAGACTGAGTCTTTTGCATGTTTTCGCTGGAATTATATCTTCAAAAGGTCATAAAAAGTATGATTTTGGTACAGATACTTTTGCTATGCCAATTTTCCCTTTTACTTTTCTGGTTATAAATTCCATTCTCATTGGCATGATGCAATCAAACCAAAGAAGAACGTCTAAGGTTATCACCCCATGATACAGTCTATTTAGCTGGCATTCCATAAGGAAACATGTTCATCTGCCCTCCAGAGGAAGACATAAAATTGAAATGGTTGGTTCTTGAATCATTAAATGGGACAGAACAGTTCTCAATCTTTCCCTCTCTCTCACCTTTTTCAAGCATTTTCCTGGATGAGAGAAAAACAATGGGGGAGGCACGCCTTTGAATGTATGAGTGAATGTGGAAGTGATTTATAATAGTAGTTTAGAATATTATTATGTATGCATTCAAGAATAATAGACGGTATTAAAGTAGGCACACACTGACAATCTGAAAAGCTATTGGTGGTAAGAGAAAGCTGGGCTGCTGAGTAAGTTAGACATAGCTCTAAATTGCTCTCTGGATTCTGAGGATATTAAAGGATGACAGAGAAACAAAGGAATTGCTTTATTAGCATCCTCCTACCACACTTCATATAAATTATAATATGTTACACTTAATATTTTAATTCCATCTACGTAATTTACTTTTGTAGACAGATGCAAACAGTTGTATATATCTGTCACTGGCAAAGGAAAGCACTTAAGGAACAACAAGGTTTATAGAAAACATCATAAAACAGGAATTTATTTCGTGATGAAAATGCATGCAAAGTTGTGGTTTTTTTTGCTCCTGTATGCATTTAGGGATAGCCAGTCACTGTGCTCATTTTTGGGAGTAGTACATGTTTTTGGAAGCTCATATGCTGTTGTCCATAGCTTTCTATTATTATTTGCCACTTTGATGTTGTCTAGTTACTAGTTTTGTAATACTAACCATCTACCCATCTCACAAAATCATTGCAGGGATCTCAGTGCAAGTAGGGAGTAAAGCATACAGTATGGCCTACTCCGATCCCCTGAACAAATCTGCAGAGAAGGGCTTTTCTGCCATTTGTTACAGGTGGTCCTTGACTTACAATTGCATAGTGACAGTTCGAAGTTTCAACCACACAGAAAAAAGTGACCTACGATTGGTCTTCACATTTACAATCGTAGCAGCATCTCATGGACAAGTGATCAGAGTTTGGGCACTTGGCAGCCAGTATGTATTTATGCTGGTTGCAGTGTCCCAGGGTCATGTAATCACCATTTATGACCTTCCCAGCTGTCTTTCAACAAGCAAACTCAAGGTGGTGGTGGTGGTGGTGGTGGGGAGCCAGTTTTATTTAATGACTCATGATTCTTAAAAACCATAAACCAAAAAAAATCGTAATATTGGGTATGACTCATTTAACAACCACCTTGCATAGTAACTGAAATTCTGGTCCCAATTATCATTGTAAGTTAAGGCCTACCAGTACAGAGCCAATGTGCCAATATCTATGCAAGTAATTAAACCATAGATCCTCTAGTTCTGAGCTTTTATATGGAAATTTGTCTATAAGGTTTTAAACTGGGTTTCATGGATTTCCTTAAGGGTCTGGGAATTGTGGTCCTTTGTAAGTATTATTATCAGTTTTTTATTCTGCCCCTCTCCCATCTCTCTCTCTCTCTATGTAGATAGACCAACTCAAGTCAGTGAATATGTCTAATACTCCTGCTTCCTATTTTTCCTACAACAACAATCCTGTGAAGCAGGTTGGACTCAGAAAGACTGATTATTGTGTAATGAGATCCTGTTTTGGTTCACAGTGCAACATATCAAGTCTTTGGAGAGAATTTGTAACATTTGCAGCTTGTTAAACTGCAGGTTTCTACTGCACTGTTTGGGGGGATAATAACTTATCTGAAAAGATAAAAAACTTCAAGAATCCATATGAAGAATAGATTCCATAGACTACGCGACATGCTCAGATTTCCAGAAGTACTTGGAAATTGCATTCAGTTTGGTACTAATTTCTGATCCAGAAAATCTCTAAAAAATCCCCTGTATTAAACCTTTCTCTCACCTTTTTGGTTTACATTTGTTGATCTCTAGAGGAGACTGTAAGCCCTTGCTATTTAATGTGGACTTTGATTAATTTATTTAGCTATTTTCACTACCACAGAGGCAGGAAACCTGTAAGACAAGTGATGCTGAGTGTTATATTGATCTATTCATCAGAACATTTCAATCAGTTTTGCAATTAATGGGTGCAAGGCCACAAAAACCTAATTTTAGTGCAGAACATCTGCAGAAGTGTGATGTTGGCCAGGACTCTGAAACATCACTGGGAAGATTACATTCCATTGACTGAAGAAACAAATACCATGACATAAATAAATAAAATTGATAAGTTATTCATTCTTATGAAACAGTTTTCTAGTTTCTCATCCTGCTGTGCCGTGGAGAGCTAGTGGTGGTGGATTGTGATGCAACATAAAAATATGCTGAACTAAAATAATTTTCCAAACAAATGTGTCACAGAGGTTGAGGCTGTTATTCTGTTCTAATGTCTCTAAAAGGTAGGCTTGGGGAGGCCTACCTAGCATATTAGAAACTAAGAATTCAATAAACTGCATTTCATCACAGAATTTATTAAGGGTAGCCTTCTGTCTGCCAATATTAATTAATTGTTTAATTAACTAATTATATTTGTAGACTCTATGTAGACTGTACCAGTCAACTGATCCTCTAGGAAATGTAGAACGATGAAACAAGAAAAGCAAGAAAGTAATATAACTTCCCTCACAAAACTCCCAGCAACAGACAATAGTATTAGATAGTATCAGGGGTTGCCCACAAGCTGTCAGTCAAGCCAGGGCATAATAAAGGGACTTAACAATCATTTCAAGAAGAAATGAGGTCAAATGTACCTCTGCTGGAAGTAAATTCCAGAGTCAAAGGGGATGCACTAATAATCAATGCCATTAGGCCATAGTTACTATCTCTCTCAAGGAGGGAAGGCTCTTTGCACCCTTTTCTATATGTTCAGATGAGATTGATAGATTCACGTTGGTAACATGGGTTCTGAGGTATCAATGGATCCGTGAAGATATAGCTATGGAGTGTGGATATAGTTCTGAACGGTGGTGGGATTCAGCCAATTTGCACCAGTTCAGCAGAACCGGTAACTAATTTTTTGTTGCCCAGGCCCAGAACGGACTTCCGGAAGTGGCATCCACACAGAGAACTGGTTGTTCACATATTTGAATCCCACCACTGGATCTGAAGGCCAATTCCCAGTGTCCCTAGTTAAAAAGGCACAATGCTGAAGGAACATTTGCCTAGCTGCCAGCAGAAAAGTTGCAGATTACATAACTGAAATATCCAACTGCTTTATTTTGCTTGGCTTTATTGTTCCATATTGATACAACATTTATCTTCCATAAGGGTTATCAGAGGCTAACCTACAGTCCATAATCCTCATAAGAACCCTCTGCTTCCCTGTATTTCTAGTTAGACGGTAGCAGAGTTTGATTTAAGATGGAGCAAATTATTATGGCCATTTGCCTTTTTTCTAAGAAGTCTAAAAAGAAGAATATTTGATTAAAATTGAGAAAGAGCTTATAGATTTCATTAGAAATCCCTCCTAATCTAAATATGAATGAGTCAAAATTTTCCTCCTTAGATCTGGTGCAGAAATGGGAGCTACATATACCTCTGGAATAAAATGAGACTGCTTTGTAAACAAAACCCCAGAAGTTATCAGCCTACATTTTTTCCATGCCAATTTAAAGATTAGCCTATAGGACTGCCAGATTTAGACTGCAAAAGGCGAAACAGGATGGCAGCTAAGAAGTACAGGTAGTCCTTGCTTAACAACAATAACTGGGATCAGAATTTCCATTGCGGTTCTAAAGTCTGTTGACACATGACTGCATTGCTCAGCAATGACAATCCTGGCAGTCCCCATTGCCATTGTTAACTGAATCCCATCGGTTGTTAGATGATAACCCAACCAGATTCTACTTAGTCCTAAGCCTCAGTAAGGTAAGGGACTGCCTTCTCTACCTCCTCTTGAAATCCTCCAATCTGCCCCCCCCCATCTTTGCCCTTTTAGTTGCCCAATACAGCAGCACTCCTTGGTGGCAGTGTAAGTGCAAGCAGTGCCTGGCTGAAGTTGAGGCCTGGGGCCTTTGGAAGTTTCAGTTGCCATAGCAGCCCCTGGGCCTTTACTTAGCCCCAGCGCCACTGCCATTGTGGTGTACCGCCTCAAGCCCTGTTTACTATACAGGGGTAGTCCTCACGTTACGACCATAATTGAGCCCAAAATTTATGTTGCTAAGTGAAATATTTGTTAAGTGAATTTTGCCCCATTTTACGACTTTTCTTGCCACAGTTTGTTAAGTGAATCATTGCATTTGTTAAGTTAGTAACATGGTTGTTGTAATGTATTGGCCACAACTGTTTTAAATCACTTGCTTAATGTCTGACCTACATTGCTGTATTGTTTAACAGTTGCTGTTACTGAAAGCCAGACTGGCTATTTCCAAGCTGATAATGAGGTTTGGGGCGGGGAACTGTTACTTCAAATCTATTGGTTGCCACCTAGAGGCTAACTGTATAAATAGCTGTGCAGCAGCCTTTAAGGCTGCTTCTGTTCTGAGTTAATAAACTTGTTGTTGTTTGAACACTCTGCCTCATTCAATGCCTAAAGATCTGAAGATATATCAGTTGTTAAGTGAATCTGGATTCCCTATTGCCTTTGCTCAACAGAAGGTTGCAAAAGCTGATCACACGACCCCAGGACACTGCAACCGTCATAAATATGAACCAGTTGCCAAGTATCTGAATTTTGATCATGTGACCATGGGAATGCTACAATGGTCGTAAGTGTGAAAAACAAGAAGGCTGCGTAAGATTTGGAGAAGTGTATGCATGAATTGGAGAGGGGCAGGCACAGTCTTCTCATGAGCTTTCAGAAGGCCTCAGAAGCCTTGTGCAGCAGCAGAGTAAGAACATGCATGATTTGGAGAATGGCATGCATGTTGCAGTTGCCTTGCTTAGAGCCAGGCTGGGTGTGCCTTGTCAACAGTGGAAGGAAGAAGGTGAAGCACAGGACACAGAGGGTGGCTGCAAGTTTGTACTGTGGTATGGGGCTTGAGGAAGCACCTTTCTATCAAGGAAACCAAGGGACATGTTCGCTGTTATCTTAGAGGTTAGGACAGGCAATCATGGATTTAAATTACTGGAAGATGGCTTCCAGTTGAATGAAAATAACCAAAATTCTTAACAGTAAGAAGAATTCTGGAGCGGGCCCAATTATTTACAGACGCAATGGCTCCATTTGTTGGGTATATTCATGTAGAGGCTAGACATCCTTCTGTGATACATGTTGGAATTTGGTTTCCTGGAAGGATCAGAAGATAGACTTCATAAACTAAATATTCCCTTCCACCTCTGGGATTCTATGGAATTTCACACATTTAAAATATTGAAACAAATGTAAGAAAATGTAGAATACTTTTTTTTAGTGTGACTGATGGCTTCATCATGAATTGGAGCTCTGCCTTCTCTCAGGGCATACAATTTTTAAGCACCTGCTAAGAAGATAGGAATGAGATTACTCCAACAGTTGTCACAGACTGACTAAAAATAGCATCTTTCACGCAATATTTTGATAATGTGAGAAGCATGTTCTAGGGTCATCTATCATTGAACAGTTTTCTATATACCATGGCAATAGGAAATATTGGGGATATGGTGGGGCAGTGGCTTAATGACGTTGGAACTGGTTTGCACTCTGGCAGTGTGAGCCCAGCTCCGTGAGATGGAGTGAGCTTCCATTGCTCACTCCCCAGCTCCTGCCCACCAAGCAGTTCGAAAGCATGCAATATTGCAAGTAGATAAATAGGTACCACCGGTGGGAAAAACCTAGCTATGTTTGTGTGTGTTGGAGAACGGAAGCCGGCACTGGACCTGGTTGGATGCGAGGCAACGCAACGCAAGGTGAGGCAAGACCGGAAGAGGAACCCGGAAGAGCCAGCAACCCAAGCGCTTCTAGTCAGTTGGTGTAAGCTAATTTGTCCCCCTGCAGTACACGAAGGATAGGCATGCAAGCACCTAATAGAATGAACTAGCAATTTAGGATATCAGGACTGCATTATGTCTAGCATTTGTTGATTTCCCTGACATTGTATGCCATACATTAAATAAATAATAGGAAAACCAAACATTGGGTAATATATGAGAAGGATATCATAATAAAGGACCAGTTGTTATTCTATATTTCATGTCTTTAAAAAATGCCACAATAAAATGCATTTCTTTAAAAACCCATGCACGTATCTACATCAGACCAGGGATCATACTGTAGCTGCAAATTATTTAGTTTAGTTGATGGCTTATTTATCTCTCACATCTAATTGTCAATAACTAACTGGAGAATCTGCAATTGCATAAGTATGCCCAGGGTTAGTCAGTGTTGTAACAATAACCCAAAGCAACAATCACACAATCCTCAAACCAACTTCTTTCTTTTTGACATTTTTTCATCTGTACAATTTAAGGCATTAAATTAAATAAAACTCTAAATTTCCCCAAAGTGTTCCAGTATGCGATTTCACCAGGAAATTTGCCCCCACCCCCGAGAAGCTCCCAGATCATCAACATCCAGATTAAGATATTTCAAGCCAAGATAAAGTTTAGGTAAGAGGCATCCAAATGATACAGCTTGTATAATGAGTATGATAGCCCAATGATCTGAGTGAAGGGGAGAGAGTGAAGGGTTAAAGAGTGGCTGAGAAACTGTCATAGAATATTGAAAATGAGGATCATGGCTGCAAGAGCAGCGGCAGCACTGAAGCAGTCACAACTTCCCCATATTTCATTCCCTTGGGAATCACAGGGTTGGTTCAAAAATGGTTGCCCTATGATGCACCATTTAGCCCAGTTAAAGGTTACCAAAATGAGAGTTTTAGTAATATATAGAGAACAATTTTGTGGGAGCATCAAGGAGAATTAGTGTTCACTTACACCAAATGCTCAAAACATTCACTGACAGCATCAAATGGATTCATCTCCCCTCTTATTGTCTCCAAATAGGAAGAAAAAAAAGAAACAATTCCCCATATTTTGTTGTACTTAGTATTATGAAATAAGATGGCACTGCTGTAACCACCTTAGAATTTACATCCGCTTCTGCTATTGTCTGTCCTCTGATATTGTGGATACAATTTATTATGATAGATGCCAGGAAGACAGGCAGAGCTGAGTTTGTGCAGATTGCTTTGGGGGATGGGTGTGGAGATTCTCTGCTGAAGAAAGATATTTATGCCAGCTAAGGACTTGCCTGACTGTTCTTTCCATTATGTCATGTCAGCTTCCTTTAGTCTGTATTCTCAAAATGAATTTGACTGTACTTCTAACCAGACCTAGCCAGCACTAGCATGCTAGATGAAAAACCTGTAAATTGTGATCTACCATATCTGTAGGGTTTTAGATCAGATTATGCTATCAGAGAAAAGTTAACATTTTGTTAAATATAGGTACAGGAAAAAATACAGATGTCTACAATTTTGTACCATAAGTCTAAGTGTAAATCTGATTTTTTTTTATTTTCCCTATGTTTCAAAAGGAGGTAATTTAGGATTTATAGTGATTCACATTCTTAATCCAACATTTTAATCTGTATCCACCCTAATGGTTCTCAGATGGCCTATAAAAAATCCTTTGCTTTTCTGTTACTGATTGTAACACAGAGAGCAGTTCATAGTAATACCTAAGGTCTTAAAGGTGAAGATTGTCATGAAGCAAAGTGTTAGGAAAAAAATGAACTCCCTATGGATCCCTATGGAAATGAACACGATCCCTTTGACCTTTTATTCTACTAGTGTCTGAAAACAGAATTTTAAATACACTTTCACATTCATATTTCCTGGTTAAGTGAGAATTTGATTAGTGTCAGTATAAGGTTCAATGACATGTCTATCTTTTTTTTCCAGGCTAATCCAAAGGAAAGTGATATTGGGAGCTTTAAATATTAAGCAGTTTGGTCTAGTAGTTACAGCTACAGGCTAGAGACCAGGAGACTGAGTTGTATTCCCACTTTAGGCATGAAAGCCAGCTAAGTGACTTCGGGCCAATCAGTCTCTCTCAGCTCAACTCATCTCACAGGATTGTTGTTGAAGGAAAAAGGAGAAAGAAGGAATATTAGGTATGTTCGCTGCCCTGAGTTATTTATAAAAATAATAAAGGTGGGATTAAAACATCTAAATAAAAAGTAAACATAAAAAACCTCCCATTATGAGATTTGAAAAAGTTTTCTTGAAAAACAAGGATACATGTGGAATAAAATTTAGTTTCAGAAAGAAATATGAAGTGCTAGTGCCCAGATTCATTTCAGTGCAGTTTATTCTTATTCTTCTTAGTAGAGGATGCAGAAAATAATATCCTGTATTAATTTCTCATAGCCAGCTTCTTTTTGTTAAAGGAATCATTCCATATACGAGCTAGCACAACAGTTACAGATGTTAATCCATTGAAGACATCGCATGGAATTGTCATTAAAAAAATAACATGATGATGACAATGGAACTATACTGTGTATTAAAGGCAGAAACTCAACAAGAAAATGACATTTTAGTAGTCTCATGTTAATTAGGTGGTTCCTACTCTTTCCTACAATGGAGTGGGTATTAGCAACAAATAAATGAATCATTTGAAGAAGCATTTGAAAGCATCTCATCTGCCTGTTTAGCCATCATTACCAGCTTTTCTCTAATATTAGTGTACTGGATTGTATATATTTCCTACAATATCGAAGACATTATGTTAATATCAAAGAATACATATAGCAGGATGATATTCCACTTATGTCCTGCTTAAGAGCCTCCCAGTTGCCAACAGCAAACTTTGTACTCTTTCATGATCTTAGAATTTAAGACTACTGCAAAGAATTTTATTCATTTTATACAATGGATTCTAACAATTGAAGTGAGATTGGAAGCTGAGACTTTCTAGCTCTTAGTTAATAGGTTCACATTTAGTCTCTGCATCTCTCTTAAAATTTCCTGTCTTCTGTAGAGTTTAGATTGCAATCAAGATATTATCTGCTTAATCACACAAATTATTCAATTTATTATTTTAGACCTATTGTCATGTGTTTGAATTACAGAGACATGATTGGCCTTGCTTAATTGAATCAGAAGCCTAACTACATGGGATTTTCCTCTTATAAAAGATTTGCAAAAGTCCAAGTGTGGGAGGGGAAATCCTGCTGCTTCTGGAATTTAAGTACCATGCTGAAAATTTATCACTATGACAAGAGTGACATCTATCAAATACTGTACTGACTTTAACATTTTAGTAATAAGTGCACATAGTGCCCTTTGGAACTTTTGGGCAGCAAGATAAAAACAATAACTTTAATGCCCACTTGCAATATTTATGATCACACTTCCTCCTCCCTCCAACATAGCATTCTAAAGTTGGAAAGTTTGGAAAACTGTGTAGTTTGGGGCACTTTTAGTTCCAAAAGCTTAGCCAAATTAGTTATTCTTTTTCCGCAATGCATATCTGAGTAATTATTATTCTATAGATACCATTATGAGCAATCTTCTGTTCCGAGATATTGCTTCCTAAAGGCAATAATAGATATGTTAGCAATATGATCCACATGTTAGGTTGCTCATAGGCTTGATATAATATAGCACAGACCATTTAAAACAGGGGTCCCCAACCTTGGCCACTTTATGACTTGTGGACTTCAACTCCCAGAATTCCTCAGCCAGGCACACTGGCTGAGGAATTCTGGGAGTTGAAGTCCACAAGTCATAAAAGGGTCAAGTTTGAAGACCCCTGATTTATATGAACAATATGGTAGGTGTGATCCATGAAACTGGTGACAATCTAGTCAGAAGGTTCATATTAATATGAAATTCAATGGTGAAAAAAGTAAGGTTCTACATTTAGGCAAGAAAAACCAAATGTACAGGTATAGTATAGGAGGTACCTTGCTCAATAGTAGTAACTGTGAGAGGGATCTCGGAGTCCTAATGGACAATCACTTAAATATGAGCCAGCAGTGTGCTGCAGCTGCCAAAAAAGCCAACACAGTGCTGGGCTGCATTAACAGAGGGATAGAATCAAGATCACGTGAAGTATTAATACCACTTTACAATGCCTTGGTAAGGCCACACTTGGAATACTGCATCCAGTTTTGGTCACCATGATGTAAAAAAGATGCTGAGACTCTAGAAAGAGTACAGAGAAGAGCAACAAAGATGATTAGGGGACTGGAGGCTAAAACATATAAGGAACGGTTGCTGGAATTGGGTATGTCTAGTTTAACGAAGAGAAGGACGAGGGGGGACATGATAGCAGTGTTCCAATATCTCAGGGGCTGCCACGAAGAAGAAGGAGTCAAGCTATTCTCCAAAGCGCCTGAAGGCAGGACAAGAAGCAACGGATGGAAATTAATCAAGGAGAGAAGCAACCTAGAACTAAGGAGAAACTTCCTGACAGTTAGAATTAACCAATGGAACAACCTGCCTCCAGAAGCGGTGAATGCTGCAACACTGGAAGTTTTTAAGAAGAGACTGGACAGCCATTTGTCCAAAATGGTGTAGGGTTTCCTGCCTGAGCAGGGGGTTGGACTCGATGACCTCCAAGGTCCCTTCCAACGTTATTATTATTATTATTATTATTATTATTATTATTATTATTATTGTTATTGTTGTTGTTGTTGTTGTTGTTGTTGTTGTTGTTGTTAATACTGAAATTATGCTATCATCCCATAAACTGGTGATATGTCCATAGAGTGGGAACTCAAAAAGCAGGATGAACTGAGACATCTCTTCCGATTGAAGCTCATCTGATTTCTCCAGCATTAGTTTTTGTAAAGCTGCCATAAGCAGCTTAAAAAGCATGTTCTAATGCAGTAGTTGTAAGCATTTGATGGTGTTACATCCAGTTCAAAGTCAGCAAAAGCTTCTAAAATGCTTTCATTTAATTGCTTGAAAATATTACAACATGAAAGCTTGATTTTATCAACAAAACCACAGGTGGTACCACAGCCTCTAAAAGCATTAAAAACAGTTACTGCATTTATTCTTTCGCACCCTAAAGCCTCATAAATAGGTTGAACATGAATTTTCTGTTGATTGCTGCCAACTATGCAGAGGTTTGTTGATTAGTTGAAGTGCTAGTACTTTATTAGAATACATATATCAAAGCAAGAAGACAACTCAGGAAATTTCTTTTTATTACCTACTTATGTGCTCTTTAAATGGATCAGTTGATATTAAGTGCCCATATTGTAGTGAAGTTGCTATTGATTGTTGAATTTGTGAATAATTTTATGGCCCAAGTACAATACTGTAATCATTCTACTATTGCTTAGAGATTGGACAACATTTTCAGTAAAATATTCCTGATCCTATCACTATTTGAGGCAACATACAATTGGCAGAGTCCCTTGATAAGCGTTTGATATGAGCAATATTTTTCAATGACATTGGAAAGTTGTGCCTATTGAACGTGTTTTATATTTTATCACAAATTAAGGAAAGAAATTGTGAAGTTTTCACAAAAATTTACTGTGATGAGAGGCATGAGATGTGAAGAGGGGGGAGCTGAGCTTAGAGTCCTTGCATAGCAGAAAGCAGTACAGGCCTTACTTCCCCCAGAGTCCCTGACCCTATCTGACCATTCCCAAGAGAATGCAGTTATTCTGGCAAGATTTTTGTAAATAGGCATTGCAACAATAAAGAAGTAACTTTAGGACTTCCGGTTTGCCGACGTGGCTGCCACGGACGTTTGGAAGACGAGCTCCATCTTCCACGTCCGATTTTGCACCGCTGGGGGACCCTGGAAAGGGTCAAAAGTCGCCCTGTGGGGGCGACCAGCAAGGAGTGAGTCCCCGCTTGATCGCAGGAGGGCGGTAGCCCTTCCGCTCAATCCAGGGCAGCCCTCCAAACCGGTGGATGAAAGACCGGCCATAGAAATATGGCTCGTCACTAGACTGCAGACAGTCGAAGTCAAATTTACCACCAGGCATCTATAAAGCAGCGCGGATGAGACTGGGTGAGATCTACTTCTCTTTAATCCTAACTATTTTTTCTACCTGCATAAGCTGCCCAAAGTACTTTCCTACCTGTGGAGAGGGAAGGGAGATTCCATCTCACCCTATAAAAACAGCGGTGACTGACTATCCAGGGGAGTTTAAAATATTGCAAGAATAACTTGATTTCAACTGGTTTTTTATCTTTTTAAAATTTGTGGACTAAAAGATTTTCATTTTTATTGAAGACTTGGGTTTTTACTTACAAAAAAGAAGTAAACTTGGAAAAAGGATTATAAAAATTTTGGACTTAAAAGAAAACTCTAAATGGGATGGGCGACATCTTGTGGCTAAATCTGATATTACAATTTGTTATTGCTTAAAAAAGACTTGGCTTGGAGCCCAGACTATAGATAAGATTTCTGTAACCTTGACAGATATCAGCTGTGAGAAGCCCAGCTGTGTTCTATACTCAGTGAAAATTTTTTTTCTTTGATTGTAAAGCTTTTAACTTAACACACTACTAAGAGAACATGGATGAAGATCAGGAACAGATTCTCCTTATGTTGAAAGCAATTTATGAAACTATTCTTACAGCTACTGATGAAATAAGAAGTTACAGAAAAGAACAAGATGTCAGCCTAGATATACGAACCCAAACTTTGATTACAACTAAAAAATCAACTACACAGAATATAATAGAAGAAGTGGAACAACTAAATACTATGGCAGAAGATTTAACTGATCAACAATCACAGTTAATGGAAAACCCAGAAAAGGGACTGACAACATGGAACAGGGAAAAGCCTTTCTATATAAACCAGAAGAAACCTGAGGATCAAGAAGAAGAACAGACTGAAGGGAAGATAAACATTTCAGCACAACTACGTCGAGATGGAAAAACAGAGACACAATTTGTTAGTTCATTCAAAAAAATGGCGGCCGGATGGCCTTTTCTACTTCAAACAACATATATAACAACACAGGGAGATTTATTTGATGACTTAAAAGCATGGACATGGAAGGCGAGCTGGCAAAGAAAGAAAGCTAGAATAAGACTGAAGAAAATTGGGGTTTTGACTTATCAGTGAGAATTAAAATAGAACATGTTTAAATAGATAAGATGTGTATTCTGAATACTGGATTTTGTTATGAGCTAAGATAAAGAAAACTTTGGTCATTTAAACTTGGAAGTATAAATATAGTTAAATTTGAATATTGATTTGCTTATAAAGATTGAATGTAAAAGTAATCAAGATATATATAAACTAAAAATCTATTGATGAATGTAATAAATATGTTTTTATTTAGCTGTTATAATAAAAACTATTAGCTTATATACGAGATAGTAGATATCAAGAGAAAAAGAGAGGAAGTATTAATTGTTGAAATAAGAGAAATTTTGGTTACTAAATTTAAGACATTTGGAAATTAACAGAAAACAAGAATGTTAAACTGTATTATTAATTAGTTGATGTAAGATGGTGAGAAATAGAATATATTCAAATAGATAAGATGTGTATCCTGAACATTAGATTTTGCAATGAATTGTGATAAAGGGAACTGTGGTTATTCAAAACTTGGAAACGATAAATATTAAATGTTAAATTTAAATATTAACGGGAAACTAAAAACTGGGAAAAAATAATTAGTACATTGATTGTCTATAAAGACTGAATGTTAAAATAACTAGGATATGTATAAACTAAAAATTATTGATAAATGTAAGAAGTTATTTTTATTTAATCGATATAATAAGAATTGTATTAGTTTAAATATGAGACAGTAAATACTAAAAGGAAAAGAGAGGAAATATTTAATGTAGTAGTTTGAGATTTGTATTAAGGATACTTGTATGTTATTGAATTATCGATTAACTCAGCTGCCACATTGCTTTTTAAATATTTGAATGTAAAACTGGAAAATCAATAAAATTTAAAAAATAAATAAATAAATAAAGAAGTAACTTTGATCAATTCATGGTTTGTTGTGCCTGACACTTACCAAGGCTTTGCAACAAAGTTGTTCCTTCAAACATTGCAATCCAAATGTGTCTATATTAGCTAGTCAACATTTCTTTGCTAGTTTACTATAGGAATGCAATCTTCAAAAGTGGGCAGGGAACTAGAACTATGCTGATGGTTTATAAGTGCTAATGGCATTTTAAAATTTAAACTGCACACAAGATCATAAGAAAAAGCACACTTTTACATCAGCAGAAAACTGATGAAAAAAGATGTGCACTAAGAAAAGTATGCATGGGCATTTATGTTAGGTAAAATACACAGGATTATTTGAATATTAATTTTGTGCATTTTGTTTTCATCAGATTTTGAAATCAATGTATAACAGGGCCAACGTGAACTTATATTTGGAAAAATAACAGCCTGAGCAATGGACACATTTGGAGTGCTTACTAGTGTTTCATACATTATATATATTAAGAAATCTCAACAACTTTGAAGAATTCTCATAGTTTAGCATGTTTGCTACATACAGTGAAAAGTAATTTCTGAAATATGTATTGATATAATATAGTTACATAAGCTCTTTATTAGCTGACATGGCAAAGCTTTCTAAGTTATAGCTTGAGTTCTGAGTTCCTCCTCTTGTTGCATATAGTATTTTTTCTATCAGTTCTTTCATTCCAAATCTAGATGAAAGTTATTAAATATATACTGTGGTTATGGTTAATTTGCTGTTATACAATGGAATATATACCAAGTCCTACAGCTGCAAACACAGTACTTTTAGCAGGTGAAAATGCAGATGCCAAACAACAGAGGGAATTATTTTAGGAAATAATGCTCCAATATTTGGCTATCAATTTATCATGGAATAGCATTAGATTTTAATAATTTAATAATTATCATCTTTGAACACCCATCCCTTGAAACAAAGTTATAAATACCTTTGGAGAAAATTCCAAGTGTGCTTATAACTTTTTTTTTGCTTGCAATGTTAATGTATTGACTGCTCTGCTAGCCATTAGATTTATGCCCTTTGCTTAAAATCAGCCCTGGTGTTTTCAAATCATATTTTCTAACAGCCTAAGGGGAAATGGAGGAATTCTGCATTAATTAATGCTGACATACCAAGGACAAAAAGTCCTGCTTACAAGAGGAATTTGGCTTGGGAGTAGACTGGACTGTTTTAAGTGACACCAAGCACTTCAAATCTAACAGAAGAGATACAGTGGTCATATAAAAATAATTGTTACTATTTCTGCCTTTCAATACTAGAAAAAAAATCATACATACAGAGACACAATACACAAACAAAAGACTGCTGCTAAGTAACAAAGAAATGTGGGGAAGACAATTCATTTAGTAGGAAAAAACTTGAGTGGAAACAACACATATAAAAAAACAATAAAATAATCCTTAGTGCAGAACAAATGGAGCTGAAATAATTCTGTTGGCTAATTTTGGAACAGAAGGCTCAAGGCAACATATATGAAATGCATATTTATTTGTTAAGCAAAAATTGTCATCATATATCACAGAGATTTGCTTCCACAGGAAGTGGTAATAGCTAAATAATTCAGATTTTGAAGATTAGCAGAGAAGAGTCACAGATGAGATCAGCAGCAGAGCTGCTGAGGTACAGGCAGGAAGTCCCACACTTAATTCATTCACCTTCAAAGAAAGATTGAAAAAATCCTATCTGAATCTCAGGAAAGCAGCTATTAAATCAGTGAAAATAATACTGGGTTAGATGGACCAATCACCTCATGCCAAATAATAATTAAGTTCTTATTTCTATGGAGAATTTGTCTGTTTATTTGCTACAATACCTAAATTGCAAGAGTGCCCACAACATGTTCTCAACATCCCAAATGTGAACACCAGTCCCTCAAAATTAGGGATCCCTGCTATTGTAAGGAGCTCACTAGAATTGCAACATTAAAAGCATTAAGAGACATGGCAGTTCCATTGAAGTACAAGTAAAGATTTCTAGAAATATTTCCAATCATATGGCTGACCTGAATTCTAAAATAATTCTTGGGATTCCGAGTGCCATAGCAAGAACATAAACATAGATTGGTTCCCGTGTACACACTTACCAAACAGTTCATGATTTCCACTCCATTTGGATTCACAGTTAATGCTTCATCATACAACTGCTTAGCCTCTTCCAAGCTGCCGTTCATCTCTGCGAGCCTCCCCCGCATGTACAGCACAGCATGAGATGTGGGAAAGAGACTGGCTGCCTCCTGGATACAAAAACTTGCTTCTTTGAGATGCTGTTGTTCCATGAAGACTTCAGCTACAGAACCCAAAACAAAGCATGGATATATTCTAAGCTTTATTCTGGAGACCATAAAATATTCAGTATATTAGTAACTTAAAAATAATCACCACAGGAAAAATAATTTGCTTATGACACATGGATTTCCAAAAGATCTTATAGTCCAGGCCCAAGGCAGGAGAATCGATTTGATATTTTTGTCCACTTATTGAGTATTTCTCAAGGGACTATTAAAGGAATGATGATGATGATGATGATGGTGATTGTTTTTTCTGGCCATAAAATGAATTTTTCATTTGGTCTACTTAAATCAGGCCTGCAGAACATGTGGCCTGCCACCAGATTTGTGTGGCCTAGTGACTTTTTGAAAACTCATTGAATTTGCTGCTGCCAAATGTTGATACTGCCAGGAAGATCTCAGCCTAGTTTTCCCACAGCCAACTCTGACTCCAAATACATGCTCTCAAGCACTTCCAGGGCTCACTGATATCACTGCTGCTGCTGCAGCACCAGCCACTAAACAGTTGGATTATACCAGCTTTGTGACTCACAATTATTTTAAAGATATTAATTTGACCTGTTCCCCTCTATTTGTGCCGCCCTGACTTGAATCAACAAAAAGATAGATGACAACTGGATTTTAAAGAAAAGTAATTTTATATTTTAAAAATCTTTCTCATTTCTCACTATTTGGTAGAATACAGTACTTTCTTTGGTTTTTCTCTCCAACAAATATGTGGATTCATTTAGAGCTTTCCCCTTTGTTATCACTCTGTGGAGAAGAAGACTGTAATTCTTTTGGTGAACATATGAAGCTATTTAATACCAAGAACACTGCCTGCTCTGAAACTAGGTTTCTAATGGGGGGAGGTTTTTTTTATCAGTTTAACAAAAAGCACCTCACCCTATCAATATTTCTAATGAAAGAGAAAATATACAAGATCCAGGCCTCTTACAGGATATATGTGGCCCATCCAAAGAACTGCTACACTCGCCAGATCCAAAAATACTTGTGCTCTCCTGGCAATTTTTTTTTGAAATCTTCCTTTGTTCTTAGAGAAATGATAGCAGTATTTACATACAAATAAAGCTGGCCATTGCTGATAAGAGAGAATCAGTGAATTTATTTTTTTATATTTATATCCTTTTTATTTGAACCCAGGGTACTTCACATAGATTGGGGAGAGGAGGGGAAGAGAGGAAAAGTGAGTGATATAGTACAATATTGTGATGCAAACACTACCCCTTACATAATTGTATGTGATGTCATAATACAAGTGTGGAAAGGCATAGTTTGTGTTTAGATATCACAGTGCACATTTCATGACTTTGGTGTCACTATGGTTATGAGTGAACACTATAACAACTGTAGGGATCTTCTTCATATTAACTCTAAAACAATCTTGTGAGGTAGGCTGAGAAAGAGTGTTTAACATAAAGTCATCAGCAACTTTCAACAACTGAGGCTAACCTTGATTCTGGTTCTCTCTTTGACCCTGAATTCAACATTTCAAATATTAAATCATGTAGATTCTCTAAATCCTTTCTCCATGGAAGGAGAAATTCACAATAACCTCTAACACCAAAACCAGAGATTGTTAAAAAGTGCCTTAAAGAAACAAGGACTCATATTAGATAATAAATTAAATGAAATTTGTCAATATCCCAAGAAAAACAAATCAAATCTAGGGCTCCAAACATGAACCTGATGGATATTAATGAATTCTGGACTCTCTCAGTGTTCCTAACTCTTTTGATTTTATCTCTGTGATACTTCAGGAGCCTTTTGTATTTATGAACCACTAGCAAGCAGGCAGCAAGAGGGAAGTTTACTTGTGTGTCTCTAAGGTTTCCTAACGTGGCTTTTTCCTGACCTCAGCTCATAGGAAATTACTTAGGAAATCTGTGGAATTCAAATATTTTATTTCTGGAAAAGGTGAAGAAGAACATAGTGGTCCAGTTGAGTGTTCCTGCATTTTCTGGCAAATGGGATATTGTTATGCAATGGTTTCCTTCATGTACTATAGGCAATGTTTAGAAACCTGCTTGGGAAATTTCTATATGACATTGTTTATGGTGCTTCATAGGATTTATCTTATTGTCATGCTGTTTAACATATACATAAAACTGCTGGGGTGACTTCCAGAACTTTGAAATGGTGTGTCACTATTACAACTGATACTCTATCACCTCTATTATTTTTTATTATGCAACTGCCAGGAAACAATTGGTATCCTTGAATATTGCTTAAGTTAACAAAGGGAGAGTAAAATGAAAAAGCTACAATTAAATCAAAACCTGACAGAAATGTGTAGATAAGAAATGGGAATTGGGAATCAAAGTTCAACTTGTTTTGAAAGAAGTTGCATTATCACTGAACCATCAGGTCTGCAGTCCCAAAGTGCTCCTTGTTCCTTAGCTGCCACTGCTTTTAGGGATGATGGCAAGAAGTCCTTTCACACAATTAAGGCTAGTGAGCCAGCTGGTCAATTTTGGTTGCAATGATCTATGCCTAAATATAATTACATCTCATCTTGACTATTGCATTATATTCTATGTGGCTATCTTTGAAAACTACTTGAAGATTGCACACGACATATTTGACAATTAGGCAAATGTTAAGCAATGCGAAGTGCAGAAACTACATGATGCCTGCACTGAAACAGCATACGTTGCATTGGCATTTAAAGCTCCAAATGGCTGTAGGCTTATCTGTTACGATTTTGTCCTGTTAAGAACTATGTGGTCATTAACATCTACAGGAGAAATCCTTATGAAGATTTCCCAATTACATAGATTTTTTTTTCCACATTGCTCCCAGGCTATGGAATATACTGTGCTTTGGCCCCTACTCTCTCTCAGCATTTAGAAAATCTATGAAGTCAGAGTTCTTTCACTAGGATGGCAATAATTAAATTATATTAGCATTCCTTTTGTATTTCAATATTGAATTTGTGTTAAGTTAGTTGCCATGAGTTCTCATCTGAGCAAAAAAATAGGATATTTATTAAGTAGATACAAGTATATCTTATAGATTTATAGATATACTATAAAAATATAGACAATCTCTAGACCAGGGGTATCAAACTGCCGGATGCGTCATGCCAAAACCACACCCACCCCATTGCCGGCAATGGAAAAAAAGTTGTGATACATTGCGACACATCACGTGACATTGCGAGTTTGACACCCCTGCTCTAGACCATTAGGTAATTCCTTACATCAGAAGTGAACTCAAAGGCTTAAAATCTTCACTACAAGAATCAGGGAAGGGGGGGGGATTTCAGGAGCTTTAAAGCAGAAATGGGTATCCTAACCATCTGTCAGACTTAAAGTATCCAGTTTGACCCACAAGACCACTCGCGAACTCCTCCCAATTCAAGGAATTTTGGCTCCACCTACTTTGGGGACCACAAAACTGAAGGTCACTTGCAGTTCTGAGTCCTCATGTTTTATATTTCTTTTTTAAACTGTTGCAAAATCTCAGCTCTAAATTCTCATTTTGTATTGTTGGGTGAATCTAATTGACACTGATATGCATATCCCTAGACAGAGGTAGTCATCATAATGAATTTTGGCAACATCACAAGCATCATTCTTTGCTTCTAACATTTAAATAGCTCATTATAGTGGAGATCAATACACAACCTCGGAATCTCAATTCCTTCATGTTTGATGCTAACAATTCCAGAGAATCAGAGCCATTCCATCTTGTTTGATGAGAATAAATGGAATGGCTGAAAACTGTCCTATTTGACTCCTTCTATCATCTGTTTGCAGTCAATCCAACTGCCTGAATAGAGAGGAATTATGTAGGACTGCACCATTTAGTTCTATTTTGAGACCAGCTTCTTTTGGCCCCATTATAAGTATTTTATATATTGATGAAAAATTCTTCTTTCTTTTATGTTCTTTGCTTTTAAATTGTACATTTGTCAGTCTTTAAATTGCCTCTATTGTTTTGCTGCAAAAATAATAATAATAACATAAATACCTCTATGGAAACTATTGATCTGATGAAAACCATTCTGGGAACCTTTCCAGCTGAATAATAAGATAGAAATTCTTTAAAACAATCTTGTTTAGCTTAAGTTTAAAAATGTTTTGCATAACTGAATGTTTCATAAAGGAGCATTAGAAAAAAACAGGTCATTTTATTTTAAAACTATTAGCAACCCCCCCCCCCCCCCGGATGTATTTACTATTTATAACAGATAGGTGGGAATCTATTTTTACAAAGGGAAAGTATGAATAACGAGATTGTTTTAATGTGTATATTTTTTGCAACAAGTTGTAGTATGTGCCTGCATTTCACAACTAGAAATACTGGGCAACAATATTAATGCCCATTTGCTGACATGGATCAAGTTTTGTTACTACAAACATTGTTATAATCTATGTACAACAGTTATTAAGCCCTCATAAAATCTTCAGATGACTATTTTGTTTTTACTGAACTAGTTTATTAAAGCTAAAATATTTCAACAGAAAATTAGTAATTCTTCCTAATGCTATTGGAGAAAAATATTTTTAAAATAAATAATTACGATTATTCAGTTTTCTGGTATCAGACACCATTAGACTACCAAGGTAAGAGCCGACATTAATATTGTCACAATAACAAAAGAAAGAACAGAAAACAATTATCTTCAATCTTTAAAAGCAGAGTTTCTCAAACTTTTTTTCCTGGAGAAATCCTTGAAATAATTTTCAGGTCTCAGGGAATACTTGTATTAAAAATTGCAAAAAATATAAAAACTTCACAATACAATTCACGTCTAACCTACTCACAACCCATGTTTCACAATGCTTACAATAATAAAGGAGCAGCAGGCTGCAGCTGAGTCACAGCATGCAATAATTCCCACTACTTGAATGCTAGTATTATGTAGCATGCATAGTTAAAAAAAAAAATATGTCAGTCATAATCTTTCATGGAACCCTTAGTGTCTTGACAAAATCTAGTTGTAAAAGGTTGCTGAAAGTAACACCTTCATTTGTAAGAAGGGTCAGGTGTGTTATTTAGCTATTTCAGTCTGACTCAAGCTTGTTAAGTCTTTTTCTAGGCAAGGGTTCCTCTCGTCAGCCTTTGGCAGGAAGCATGCTTAGATGGACAAAGGGATAGTAGCTGAGAGTAGCTGAACTGAAGATCCTGGCAATACTAGCCTAGACATGCCAGTGACTAAGAGAACAAGGTGGGCAATACACCCTATCCCTTAGAAAGATGAGTGGCAGGAGGGTTGACCTGAGTGTGGCAGTCCCACCAGCCACACCTCCCACCATTTAGCTTCCCTCCAGCCCCTTTCTCAATCCTCTCAGGAACCAGTGATCAAGTAATTTAGATAACACCCTGGGAAAGGTACATTTTTGTATATCATTTCTTCCAAAAACTGCCTAATTTTGGGAGCTACTTTATATCTTCAGTATTAGAGATTGAAAAATATAACTTCAAAAGTGGTACAAGGATGTCCATGCATTTTAAAAATATGTCAAAGCTGAGCAGTGTACAGCTAATGGAGACCATACATCAAGCATTAGGGGTCAAAGCCAGAAGACATATTTCTAAATACATGGGTTCTGGAATGCAGTTACATTACCTTCTGACAAAATTCATAATAACTTTTTTGTTATTAAAGTGCAAGGCAATTCAATTTAATCTCAAAGATCTTCAAGCTTTTATGAGCATATTTATTTCAATTTAATCAATGGATCTGATAAAAGACAAATAACATTTCAATTCAGTATTCATTAGGTTATTGACTATCCCCAAAGCTAAATCATTTTCCCTATTTTTATATTATTTGACCTCCAATGAACAATATTTAAGAAAACAGTATCTGTGAGTGAACAGGATTTCTTCCTGCTAATGAAGACCCTTTTTGATACCTTCTCAGGTGGCATCAGGAAAATAGTCTGAGGATCCTGTTTCTCACACTCATAAGAGGTGGGGGGAAATTGAAGAACTAAATGTGGTTGAGTTCTCATTTCTCAGAGGAAAAAGACAATGGGAGAGGACATGCTTTGCCCGGAGAAAGCTTCTGGTTCAAACCCCCATATAAAAGGATCAGATAATACAGGATATCTTTTCTTCCAGGACAACCTTCCTTGGTCAGCTTGGACAGAACTAGAACTAGATAAACAATCTAACCTACTGTAAAGCAGTTGGCTCTGTGCTGCAATTATACATAGCAACATGTTCCTTTAACATGCAGGGTGTTTGTGGCTAATGGGGAGGGATCTTTGCTGCCAAGTGGGTAAAAAGAACATTATGAAATAATCCTCAAACTCTGACTGCTTTTATAGAGACCTGTTAGTCTTAAAACCCTTTGTATTCTTAAAAAAATGTACTATATTTGCAAATAATGCCAGCATGACCTCATTTTCAGTTTTAATTCCTTGACCTTTTTTCAGCAGTGTGATGTCTACACAAACCAGCCTCTTGAGTATTATTAAATTCTGTCAAAAACATCAGCAATATTTACAAGGACGGCATATTATAAATATCGCCAGTGGAAGGAATTATTAAAACCCTAAGAATTTCCATCCTTTCTTTTTATCAGCACAATTGGAAGACATACAGCTATTTTTAAGTATATGAAAAGATAGAGGCATCTTCAGGATCTGGGCTTTCATCAAAATGTGCCCCTTGGCCAAAATACATTTAATAAATAAAAATTTAATATTAAATAAAACACTTATACAAAAGGGGTGGTGTTTGTATTGCTTTAATGTGATACTATTTTCACCACTTGCCTCCCTTCCTACCCTTATTCTGCAAATGCCTCTAAAAAGAATGAAACACTATATGGGAAGATTTTCTAAATTTCCCGTTCTAGAGAATAACATCAAAAGGTTCACCTGTGCTCTGAGAGTAATGACAGGCACCATCTTAGTCAATGCTAAGCAGGGGCACTGCAGATTTTGTTTATCATCTCCCAGATTAATGTACAGAAATATTTTTTTACCTACCATCTTTTAACAGTGCTTAGCCAACAATGATGATCTGAAATGCTAAACAGGTCAAACTTGGTTATGACTTGGATAGGAGACTGAAAAGTTTTTTAAAATTCCAGAAGATAACAGCAAACTAATTCAGTATTCTTGCTGAGAACAGATCATGCATGTAAAGGAATGGTTACTGTTCTGTTTCAGCCGAAAAGACATCGAGGCGAGGCAGGAGTAACAAACACAACTCTTTATTGAGATCACGAACAGAACAGCACACAAAATGGCGCCAAGGCCTTTTATACTCCCTTGCAAGGGACAGCGTCAGCCAATCAATGCAAGGCTAGTCTCCCGCCTTGCGCATGCGCACAAAGCTGGAGACAGCCTGTCTGGTCCCGGGCAACCACGTGGATTGCCCGGGCCTTCTGCAGCCTCCTGAGCCTGCTGAGTCATTCAGCAGTCCCATGACATAACAGTTACCGTTACTGTAATCTAACAATAAAGGTAGTGTTAGTACTCATGGTTGGTGCTTCTTGTCTGAACTACCTTGAAGGCTGGCATCAGTCTTGCAAGTCTCAAAATAGATATCTTCCCCTTTGACTTTATAGCCCAAGAAACTAGGAAGGCCCTCTCCTATCTGACCTTTACTTAGTTGTCTCCTCCTCCTCCTCCTTCTCTTTTATCACAGATTATTTCAATGGATGTGTTTATTAAATCATCAGGATTTGAGCTCACTTCGTAGAAGGGTTTTATTTGCAGTTCCTTGTTGTTGAGAATTTGCCTTGGCTGCAATGACCATGCATGTCAGGCACCATTTATTTTGGCATCCTTGGATTTTATGTCTGGTTTGATTTTATTTACTGTGCTGGCTTTAAGTATCACAATGGTGAACTCTTCATAAATCTCAAATGTATATTTAGAAAACAAAAATCATGCTTCAATGTTTTGTTTGAAAGGAAGCCCACCTGCTTTGGAAGAAAAAAACAAACCCTGGGGTATCAATAAGATCTTCGGGAGGTAGAAGAAATAGCAAAGAGCAAACGTTCTAGTTGATTCCTTTGGTAAGCAGATATTTTGTGAATAGTGATATTCTTTATGTCAGCCATTTTGTGACAAAGCCATGTTTTCTACTTTCCAAAAGTGTCCCTTGGCCAAAATACTGTATGTATCTAGAGAAAACAGCTTACTGGAGGCTTCTTTTTTATATTCTTTAAAAAATTAAGAAACATATTTACATATCAAATTGAATTTTAAAAATAAAATTTGTTTTATATGGAAATGAGGCAGAACAGACTTGTGGGGGAGAATGCCATGGGCTATAAACAAAGTTGCCCATACTTAATGCTGAAGGCTTTATCTGAAAGTTCCATCTTTTAAAAACCTAGGTAAAATGGGGGGGGGGAAGGGGCAGCCTTTTTCAGAGAGGTATTGAAATATCTGGTGAAGTGCTGAACACATGATCAGTGGACTTAATTCATAGGCATAAAAAATTAGTTAGATGCATTAATAACCTGCTGAATTGGGAACTAAATGAGGATAGGAGGAATATTGCATAAGGACTTTATCATATTCAACTATCTGTTAGCAACCAACAATATAATTTTATCTACCAAAGGGAGGGGGAGGAGGAGGAGAAATGAAATGGGCTGGAGACATAAGCAGTTTGAAAATGTGAGCACTGAATAGCACTTCTCTGGATTTTTTCAGCTGTTCTGAATCTGTGTGGGCTCATAAATGTATTTGCATTGTCACAATTAAAAAACAAAAAACAAAACAAAACCACAAATGTAACAAGATGAAATGTATGTAAACGAGAACAATAAAATATATTCATGGCAGTGAGGATGATTTTAACAGTGAGGATTATTTATTCAAAGGGTGGACTGAAAATCAGTAGAGGATGATGTATGTGGGTGGTTTAATTTAGGTTAAAAAAAAATTAAAGTTGAAAAGCCAATTTCCATCCTATTGCTTATTCTATAGAAAATAAATAAAACAACTTGATACAGGCAGAATTTTTCTAGCAGTACAAAAAAAAATGGTGGTTGATTGGTGAGAAGAAACTTTGTTGACATTAGCCAACAAAGAAAAAAAATGGGCTTGGAAAGCAGATTAAATTGACAATAAACATGTGCTTCCAAGAAATTAAATTTTATGCTTCTATTAGTCATTTATTTTGCTTACTGGTGAACCGGAAACACAATTAATCTATGGAACTAATTTACAGAGGGCTACAGAAATCAGATTGGGAGAATGAAGGACTGTTTGAAATAGGCTGTAAATCTTTACTTTGTGAAGAAATATTTGAAAAAAACTTGATTTTTCCTTTTTTTAGGTATTCATATGCCAAATCTTACTTTAGATAGGAAATGAGTGGGAAGCCAGGCTACTCATATAACAGCTTTGTAAATAAACCTATAAAAGAGGTGGGAAGGAGTAGGAGTAGGAATAAAACAATTTTGAACATAAACTCTTTGTGCTCATATTTGCAATTCCCCATGTAATGATCTCAAACTAGAAGTATCTACCTATGAAGGGTTGTGATCCCCAGAATTCTTTAATCTTACAATCCTACAGCCTGAGGAGGAAATCCTGGTAGATTAGACCAGCGGTTCTCAACCTCAATAACTTTAAGCATACTGGCTGGGGAATTCTGAGAGTTGAAGTTCCCACATCTTGATAAGTTGCTAAGATTGAGAAACTGTAACTTCCCTTATGCTTCACTATCAACTATGGTGGTAAGGTTGATGAGAATTGTAGCCAATCAGCTTTTGAAGGGTTATAGGTTTTCGTGCCTTAAGGCAGGGGTCCCCAACCCCTGGTCCGTGGACCGGTACCGGGCCTCAGCATGCCAGCAACCAGGCCGCACAAACAAACAAAGCCCCATCCGCGGGATGCAGACAGCACACAAAACCACATCCTCTCCGGTCCGCGGAAAAACCTCTCACCATGTAACCGGTCCCTGGTGCCCACAGGTTTGGGGACCTCTGCCTTAATGAAAATCTCAACACGGAACAGAATAGATGCAGGTAGTCCTCAACGTACGACCACAATTGAGCGCAAAATTTCTGTTGTTAAGTGATACATTTGTTAAGTGAATTTTGCCCCATTTTACAACCTTTTTTGCCTCAGTTGTTAAGTGAATCACTGCAGTTGATAAGTTAATAACCTGGTTGTTAAGTAAATCTGGCTTCCCCATTGACTTTGTTTGTCAGAAGGTCACAAAAGGTGATCACATGACCCCGGGACCCTGCAGCAGTCATAAATATGAACCAGCTGCCAAGCATCTGAATTTTGAACACATGATAATGGGGAAGCTGAAAAGGTTGTAAGTCACTTTTTTCAGTGCCATTGTAACTTTAAAAGGTCGCTAAATGAACTGTTATAAGTCGAGGACTACCTGTACAACATCCCAAACCAAGAAGTTGCAATTCAGGATAGGATTTACCTGCCACCTAAAAAGAACAATGAGAAACTGGAACAAGTTCAGAGATGATGAGAGAACTGGAAATCAAATCTTATGAGGAATGGTTAGAGGAATTGGTATGCTTAGCTTGTGGAAGAGAAGATCTTGGGGAAATGTGATAGTTGTCCTCAGAGAGCAAAAGGAAGGAGTAGTGGACTTATTTGCTGTTGCCCTGGAGGGCAGACACAGAAGCACTGGATCGAAACTACCCGGAAGTTAGATATTTGGAGGAATTTCAGATGGCAAGAAAAGTTTACTAGTGGAATAGGTTACCTTACAAAGAGATACGTTCTCTTTCACTGACGTCTTCAAGCAGAGGTAGTCTAAAATGCTTTAGCTAATCCTTCACTGATCAGGGGTTTGATTAGAAGATTTTTGAGATCCATCTCTGCAAATAAATTAGATGGCCATCCTGTTTCCAACAATACTTAGTCAGACATCTCTGCAAGTTAACAAACAAATATAAAGGTAATAGTCTTTATACCATTAGCCAGACTCTCAAGGGTTTTGGTTCTCCATATCTTCATTCAATGATGCAAATGGCATCATTTGGGGCTATTCAGCAGTGCACAATTGCAAGAAATGGAGCTATTCCTTTAAATTCCTTGCAGCTCTGCTTCTTGGATGAGAAGTCCATCCTCCTCTCCCTCTTCATCGACCTTCCTCCAGACTAGAGACATAAAGGACTCAGCTGAGATGTAGACTTATTAGATTTATTGATTGTAATCGCTATCTCAGAATTCACAGTAACAGAATTGGAGATCAGTGCAATACTTTCCTGAATTTCCAAATAAATCCACAAATACAGGATGACTATTCATTCTTCTTTACTAAAAAAAAGTTGGGCACATATGACAAACTAGGTTAAATTGGCTAATCTGGGTCAGAAGTTATTGCATAACACACTGAATCAAACTGGTCACCCATGTTTCAGCCTAGCATGCTTGCAAATCTTCCTTTCTGTTTAGGTTAATATCTTTTGTGAACCCAAGAAATTGGATACGTGTCAGGTCTGCCATCTTTGGCTTGGTGTCTCACTGGCATCCTACCATCAAAGGCCAGGGAGAAGGAAGCATGGGAGGAGGACAAGTGGGCAATAAACATGTATGGGATGGAAAACAGGGAGGAGGGATGACAGCTTGACAAAGACCAGGGAGGCATGGAACCAGTTTGGGCCAGCACTCAAGGCCACACACCCTGAGAATGGAATGTGGAGTGCCCCAAAGATCTTAGCATTTCTCATAACACCTATGGGGCTCTTCATTGGCTAAAGATGAACTGGTCATGGGGGGGAGGGCTGGGATGAGTGGAAAAATTCATAACTTTTCACATGGGAAATTTAGTTCTAGCCTGACTTTCTAGCCTAAGGCAGAGGTCTCCAACCTTTTCGGCACCAGGGACCAGTTCCACGGAGAAAGGTTTTCCCGTGGACTGGAGAGTGTGTGGTTTTGTGTGCTGCCTGCATCCCATGGATGGGGCTTTGCTTGTTTGTGCAGACCAATTGCTGGCATGCCGCGGCCCAGTACCGGTCCTGACTGGTGCAGGTCTGACAACAAGTTTGGTCTAGTGGTTAAGGCCGGAAAACGGGAGACAATGAATTCAAGTCCCACTTTAGTCATGAAAGCCAGCTCAGTGATCTTGGGCCAGTCACTCACTCTCTCAGCCCAACTCACCTCACAGGATTGTTGTTCTGGGGAAAATAAGAGGAGGAACATGCATTGGATATGTTTGCCATCTTGAGTTATTTGTAAAAATAATAAAGGTGGGATATAAATAAATAAATATCATTTATTAACTAAATCACTGATAAACATGTTGTCTGAATACAGCTAGATGTTCTTTGTGTATGTTGGCTCTATGGTGTTTTGAACCCAGGCGGTTAGATTGGTTTAGTAAACAATAAATCAGTTAAACGTGGGTAGTAGCATGTTGTGTGAAAACAACCTAAGATCTTCACAATGCATAGTGACTCCCTCTTGCCTTACCTGCCAAATGATGACCAGTCTTGGGCTCAAGACTAGCTTTCTTTTGTAAAGAAAGAAAAAAGATTTCATTGCTATTTTACACTGGGTTCTGAGAATGGCAGCAAGTGCTTCATGGATGGCCTGTCCTCTGCAGAACAGATCTGCAGGGTGTTTTTTTTTTTTAACAGTTTATTGTTCTGGCAGTTTATTGTTGATGAACCATATCAACTTGCCGTGGATACACAACGGAAAGAAGCTTAGAGCTGGTTTATGTAAAACACTGATCTGGAATTCTGAATGCATTTGAAAGCAGTGTCAAGAATCATTCTTCTTGTCACTAAAGTACTCAGGCAGAAACAATTGGATTTCTGTCCTGAGAAGTCAAATGGCTTTTTAAAGTGCAGATGAACCATCTGGGATCAAAGTTCCCCTTATTGCTAGTTTAGGCCTTTTTAACCTGAAAAAAGTACAGCTGTTAATTGAACTTTCAGCAAAAAAAGTGTCTAGGATTTGTTTTATCAAGAACTTTCTGTTTCCAGGTTATGAAGATAAGATATAAAAGCCAGTGAATGTTTCAGTTTTAAATCATTAGAGATGAGCAGGATACTCGGATGATAATTCTCTTGGACTGTTTTTGTCCAGCAAGCAGCCTTCAGCATTACATTGCCTCTAATCCTGGAAGCAACATTTTATCTTCCAAATATCTGTCTAATTTGTGTAGCCTTTGATCCTTGTGAACTGAAGCCTGCCTCCCTATTGCATCCATTGGTCAGGAACCTCACTTGCCTCTAGAATAGAACAGAACAATATGCTGGGATTGTTTACTTGTTCCTTGATCACAGCAAAATCTAATAAGGACAAACATAACTATTTGGTAGGCGGAAGATCAGCATAAAATTTAGGAAAGTGATGTTGGTCAATACACTTTGATTTCCCCCAGAAAAATAGTACCGATGTTGTTGCAACTTGCAAGCAAGGATTTAAGTCCTTGATCTTATAAATATGTTGAGAGATTCTACTTCAACATTTTCCCCTCAGATTTGAAATCAGATTTGTATGGAAACTGTCTATCCAGGGGTAGGCAACCTTGGCTCTTTTATGACTCGTGGACTTCAACTCCCAGAATTCCTGAGCCAGCCATGCTGAGGGGAAAGGGAGAGGTTTCCAAGCTGAGCCATGCTGGCTCAGGAATTCTGGGAGTCGAAGTCCACGAGTCATAAAAGAGCCAAGGTTGCCTACCCCTGGTCTATCCCAATTGAAACACTAAATATGATTACTAATGCAGCTACAGTTTTAAATGCTCTATAATTTATTGTAATTGTGTTTATGTTATGACAGATTTTCCTTTTAATTGCATTTTGTATACATTACTTTGTGATATTTTAATATAAATGCAATGTAGAAATATATTTTAAAAATTAAATATATTAAATATATAGATACTTAATTCATTCAGCCTTTCTTCATAGGACTTATTACTTAAACTGCAACTCCACAGTCATCTTATAGGGGAGATGGGTGGCATAAAATTATTATTATTATTATTATTATTATTATTATTATTATTATTATTATTATTATTATTATTATTATTATTATTATTATTATTATTATTGTTATTATTATTATTGTTGCTGTTGTTGTTGTTGTTGTTGTTGTTATAAATTCTCTCAGAAGAGGTAGGCAACTCATAGATATATTTGATATTCTCAACATTTCTCAAAAAAATGGCAATTTTCTGCTATGGGAGGTTCAGGCTTACCTCCTTTTTAAAAAATGAAATAAATGTTGAATTAAGCCTCTTGTAAGTTTAATGCACTTATTTTGTATATGACTTCTCACCAAACATATAGGGACACATGGAATTAAAGGCCAATCTTGTCTTCTGATGATGGCAATGTGGACCTCAGGTAAGATAATATAGATGGATGATCTAAAGTTTGTATGTAATCTCCAATATCTTATCACCCTAGGATTCTGCCAAATTTTGATGACAAAATGGCTGAATTTCCATAATTATGAACTTTCTGTGATTTCCTCTCCAAAATTAAAGTTTGAAAACTATTCTCATTTCTTCCTTTAAATGCTCTGAAGCCCCCAGATAGGGGTGGCTTTCCTCTAAGAAGTTTCCCACTATAATTCTATTTCTATTCATACCCCCAACACCCCCCTCCCCAAAACCCAGAAACTATGATGAAGTTATCCATTTACCAGATGGCTTCCTGTGGCCTTCCAGAAGATTGTAAAGCAAGATTGCAGCTGTTCCAACTTTTGCCTACTTACTAATACAAATCTGTAGAAGATACTTTGCAACCACAGTATTTATGCCAAGATGATTGTCAGAATCTCAGAATGAATAATCACATGAAAACAACTTACCAGCCTGCAACCAGATCTGTTCAAGAGTTGTCCACAGCTGAATAGGCCCTTGCTTTGAGGCAGAACTCTGCATAGTTATCTCTGACATGGCCTGTTCCAGGCGTGATGCTGCAATGGAAGATGCTCGCTGGGAACCTGGAATATAGAAACAGAATACTGATTAAATAAATATGCTGTAATGAACCATTCAAATAAATCCAAAATGAGGCAATTTCCTTATTATGATCAACTAAATATACATAGTCAAGCTATGGAGGTTAACAATGTTATTCAAATGATGGTATTTGGCTAATGAAAAAGTCTAAAGCAGTCTCTTATTCCTGGAAATCAGTATTAGCCTTGACGGCAATGTGACTGTCTCTGAAGGCCATCACCTGGGAAACTAATGGACTTATTTGTGCAGATGGTTGGCCATTGCAAGAACAGAATGCAGGACATTGTTTATGTCCTTATGTACTTCCAAATCAACAATGAAGCAGCATTACCAAAAATTTCTGCTGCTAGGGGTACTCTGAATTGTTTTTGTTTTTTTTAAATCTTCACAAGCATTCCAATGCTGGCACCTGTTAAACTGAATTCTGGGGTTACACTATATTATACAACAGATATTTTCCTCATACATTAAACCCTAATTTTGCAATTTTGTAAAGGCTAGGAGTTTGTGACTTTACAATTTAAACTATAGTTCATATGGTATATCAGGGAGCAATCAGACATTGTGTAGGTATGAACAATCCCAGATGCAATTTTTAGAATTTCAAGACTGCAAACATAAGAAAGGGAACTATGCTCAGAAGCTTAGAATGCCATTGCCAATGAGGATGCACACAAGAATGCTCCCTTGAAGAGCATTCAAAAGCTGGTGCAGAGTGCAGTGGCATGGGCAGTTCTTGGGGCCCAAAGAAGGGCCCATGTAAAACCACTGCTCCATGAGATGCATTGGCTGCCAGTCTGCTTCTGGATGCATTTAAAAGTGTCGATAATCTCCTTTAAAGCCCTTCATGGCATAGGTCCAGGTTATTTGAATGACTCCTTTGCTTGTTCCACCTGTGCTGGCAAAGGACGCATGCTGCGGGTCCCGTTGGCCCGATTATTCCAGTTAGTGGGTCCAGGAGTAGGGCCTTCTCTGCCATTGCATCTGTCTGCTGGAACATTTTGCCTCCCTATGTAAGGTTGGCCCCAACCCTCCTGACCTTCCGTAAGAGCCTAAAGACCAATTGGGAGCATCACAGTAGAGGTGATTGATTGATTAACAACAGATCCCCCCTGACCCTGCGCCCACTTCCTTCCCTCCCTCTCTCCCTCCCTCCAGATCTATCTATCTATCTATCTATCTATCTATCTATCTATCTATCTATCTATCTATCTATCTATCTATCTATCTATCTATCTATCTATCTATCTATCCATCCATCCATCCATCCATCATCCATCCATCCATCCACCATCCATCCATCCATCCATCATCCATCCATCCATCCATCCATCCATCCATCCATCCATCCATCCATCCATCCATCCATCCATCCATCCATCCATCCATCCATCCATCCATCCATCCATCCATCCATCCATCCATCCATCCATCCATCCATCCATCCATCCATCCAGTTATCTAAACTGGATATCTATGTATCTTACCATAGGGTAACTCTGAGTAGCTTACAATCATAAGCCACCCAGAGTTACCCTATGGTAAGATAGATGATAGATAGATAGATAGATAGATAGATAGATAGATAGATAGATAGATAGATAGATAGATAGATAGATAGATAGATAGATAGATAGATAGATAGATAGATAGATAGATAGATAGATACTTCACATGTTTCTAAGAACACAGATTGCATCACCGCATTCTGAGAGGAATTTAACTTTTATAAACTTGTGAACTACGATTTCTTTTACTGTGGTTAGGTAGAATCTTAGACTACTCATTTCAACTACTGTTCAAACACAGATATGTTTTTGTCCTATGACAAGTAGCCCACCAAATATCCCTTGAAGCTCAAATTCTTGTTTACACAGCCTTCTTAAGCAAAAAGAGAGACAATTCTTCTATCAAATATGAAATAAGTTGAAACATGACATCATCGAATAGTGGTAAGTCATCCTTTACATAAAGAATATTGTTTAATATTGGACAAATTGTGCCTTATGCCTACAATCATGGAGACATATCCCAGAAAACAAACATGGTGCCCAGAGGATCTGGGGAATGCCAAGGTCTTCATTTTCCCCAGTCTCTCCCTAGGCTACATGATTGCTGCAAGCACATTCCGCATGGCCTGGATAAGAAGAGCCTATTCATATCTCAGTACAACTATACCTAGGGCAACATGAAACCACACTTCATGAATACACGTAAATTCCCCTTAGGCTTATTGCAGAATGTATGATCCTAAGCTTTCAGTAGCTAGCTCATTTCTAAGAAACATATCAAGGCTTGGCTTTTTCTATCTTCCAACTGGCTTTTTTCTGTCATCTTAGTTTGTTGTAAATAGACTTAAAAACCATTTGATCAAAAGGCAAGTTGTCTATTTGAAATCAAATAAACTTCAAATATAACATTCAGTAATGTAACTATGCCAAGAATCATTTGCTCAGTTGGCATTTACTTGCATTTATAGATTTCTTTTCCTGACTTCACAACTCTTATAATCTTATTGTGTAAAATTACCTCAATTGTGCAATAATAATTTCAGTTACTGGAGAGATGGAGCCACCAGAAAAAAAATTAAGAATGCAAGGGCAAAAGAAAACTGCATCCTGTTTCTTAAGAATAAATGCCATCAGTCTTGCCTCTGCCTTCTAGGAAAGAACAGTTTTTCTCCTCTAGGCTCCAGTCTCCTGAAAATGGCCTTGAGAGGAACAAAATTAAGAATTCTTTCTGGCATTGAATATCTGGACACAAGAACCCAAGAAAAGGAGCCTCTTGGAATAATTTTCTCCATTTTTTAATCATTCTAAAGATTAATGAAAGATCATGGAGAGTCAATCTGGACCTCAAGGTTTTCTACCATTGCACTGGAACTTGGAAACCCTGAGATTAATTGCTGAAGCCATAATATACACAATTTCCTTGCTTCCCTGGACTTCACTCTATACTCTATATTCCCACTAATCTCTTTACTGAAGATGTGTCTAATTCACAAACAGCAACAATCAGTTGAAAATAAAGTACTACTTTTGGTTTGTCACTGACCTCTCACATCTTCATTAAACTGACATCAGCTCTCTGGTGGGGCACTTTGCAAACAGCTACATCTCTGAACATGTGCACACTTATTTGCATAAATATCTTGATCAGGGGTCCATCAAAAATAAAATTTTATTCAGCAGTTTATTTAGTAACTGTTGCTTGCTCTATATGAATATGGGTTGAATTTATGGATGTGATTATCATGTCTTGAAGGTAAGCTACAAGGTTGATTATGTAGAGAGAATCTGTCTGAGACACTTCTGTAATTTAATTGCACAATCCTGCTATATCTGCAAGTCAGCCAGCCATTTTAACCAGTTCAGCATTTATGTGGCATTATAAAATAGACAGATGTGGCCTTTAATAATACTGAATTGCAATTTCTATATTCCTGGGTGACATGGGTAAAAAAGACAATATTTCATAAATCCTCAGAACTTTGTTGAGAACACAGAAAGAATTCTGCTAGATTAGATTTTCCTAATCCAGAATTAAGTCTAGTAACAGTCAAACAGATGCCTATAAAAATCTCACACTCAGGAAATGAGTATTTATTGACACCGAGGTATATTGTCTATGGCAATAGAAGCAATATAGAGCCATCACAGGCAACTGATACAACACACAGCACATATATTGGCTGCTGGTTATATAATTCAACATACTGTGTCAAATTGGGGAACATTGACCTAACTTTGGTCTATTTTTAGTTGATTCTATCCACAAAAGTGTTGCCATCACTAATAGAGTAATATAATAAAATCTTGAAGTAAAGGCATTCCTCATAATATATTAGTAGGGAATAAGACCTTTGTATGGAAGAATGCATTGAATTTAAAAAATGAAGTCTATTTATATGTGATTGTTCACACTGGACTTAGGCCATCCATTAATATCTTTTGTTTCTCTTACCGGAATCGTTATCATGGGCATCAGGTAGAGTAAGATACACGTTATTATTCTTCTTGGCTGGTACTGTCTCAGTCAAACTGTTTGTCTTTTCTGAATCACTGGAAAAGAACAACAGGATAAACATGTTAATTACAATTTACTTAAAAGGCAGGGTATATGCTAGAGCCAGAACGCCGTAGTAGATGGGGACTTGGACTAGAATTTGGGAGACCCAGATTCTAGCCAACCTTCAATCATGAAGATTCAGTGGGTGATTTTATTTATTTATTTTCTTTCAATCCAACTTTACTTTACAGAGTTGTTGTGGGGAAACAAAGGAAGAGGAAATGCTTCTGCAGAAAGATGGGAGAAATTTAAATGACAGTAATAATCAGTCCTAGAAAATGAGTATCTATCAACTTTGAAAGCTGAAATGTGGGGGCATATGACATAGTGGCGGTCAAAATTACTCAGGCAGCAGGGATTTCTGTTGAAAAGACAAAAGTTTGTTGTGTCACCAGCCATACTGTGTGAAAATTTTGATAAAGCAAACTGCCAAGGCAGGACGATGATGTTAGTGGTGATCAATGCAATTGGAATAATCAGACAGGTTTTAGCAAAGTGGCTTCTGCTGCTGAAAATCTGACCATTTGCTTCTTTTCTACTTGTGAAGTAGGGGAAATGTGATCTCTTCCTATTGTAGAGAGTTTTGTTCTTCTCCACCGCCATGAGGAAAACTGACTGAAGACAAAATTATACTAGTCATCACTGGCTCAATCCTAGCATTTTGTTACTTATCTCAACACAGAAAGATTTATAACTAACTATGGGTTGTGTTTGGCACAGAATGTTTTTATTATATTTTGTCATTTTTATCATTTTCCTTTGTACATGATATTTTAACCCGTCAGCTGCCCAGAGCTGCCTGGTGAGTGGGCACCCTGATCATTCTCATGAACCAAATTGCTCCATTCATGGTGCAGAATAGAGAATGAATCACCTGGTGTTCTACTTTCCATCTCTATTGTGCTGCTCTTATGTACATAAAAGAATTAAGTCTGGAATAACCAAAGACTATTTTCTCTGATACAGTTCATGCTAATTACCCACGGTATTGTTTCCCATGTCTCTGACAAGTTCTGTCCTTTTGCTATGATATAGATAATGTAATTTGTGGTTATTAAGTCCCCTGTGCTTTTTATCTTTTGCCTTTCGTTCATCTTTTTCTCTCTCCTTCTCTCTCTCTCCCCCTCCCTCTGCTTTTTAGCTGCCTTTTGTCCCCTGTTGCCATCTAATTGTTGATATTTGCTGATGTTTAATAAATAGACAAACATCAAGATATATTTTTGATAGCTGAACTGAGCAGTATGTCTTCTTGCTCTAATCTGAATAGAGGGGACTGATTGCAACTGGGTTGGATGGCAACTAAACTGGAAATTATCTGCGGTATTTTTCCACCAGCTAAGTAGCGCTGCATAAGGCCTTTGAGAGCAGCAAAAAAAGCAGCCATTCCTAGAATGGAAATGCATTTTCTGCTTAGAAATTAAGATTTGTTTATATAACTAAAGGGGGGGGGGAAACCTTGGATACTGCTTCTGCTATTAATAAATAAAATTCTAGGAGATATTTTAAGTATGAAGTTGGTATGTTTGCACTGATATGCAATGTTTATTTATTGAATCTGTATCCTTTTTTAAAAAAAAACCCAAAGGGCTTGGGATGACATTCACTTCTTTTTTCCCCACTTTTAACCATTTTTTTCCCAACAACAACTCTGTGAAGGTAAGAGAAAGAATAACTCTAATACTACATAATCATAGTCATTTTTAGACATATACATATAAACATACTATAATGCAACATCATAATTGAGAATGTTCTTTTTAAATAAAAAAAAGCACACCAACACATCTAAGCAGTTGGACCCACAAACTGTGTAATACTTTGTGTATTTCCATTGAAAACAATTAGCCTTAATTTAATATGAGGGACATTTATTTCAATAGGTCCAGCCTTAAATATACCTAAATCTGAATCTCATTAAAGGATCTTAATATTGATTTCTAGAAAGGGAAGAGAGAAAGGCCATTTATAATATACTTCCCGTTGGGGTGTAGCTAGCCATATCTGACCTTATATGAGTCATTCTTAAATATATGTGTTTGTGTGTGTATAGTGGCAGGAAGAGATACTTCCTAAAATCATCTGAAGTAAGGTCATTCAGGGTTTGGTACCAAAACTTGCTCCTTGAATTGAGCCTCCAGATTAAATAGTTTTTAATTACATTAACATTGTAATTATGATATATATGTCGTTAGCTCAAGCTTGTGTGTCAATAACATTCAACACAAATAAAGTTTGAGTACATTACTGTAATCCAGTTTGTTAACCTGTCCCATCTGTCTTCCTTCAAAAAACAATCCCTATTAACCCAGGCGTATGTAAGATAACTATGATTCTAGGACCAGATGGTCTGTTAGATTGCCTGTATTTTGCTTTTCTGTTCTTTTAGAATTAATTTGAATTTAGTTTTAGTATTCAACATTTTTAAGCATGGCTGGCTTATTGTGATGGCTTCACTTAATAATAATCTTAAGTCAAGCCATCATAATAAGCCAGCCATTTGTTGTGAACCACTCCAGGTTCCTCTGGGAGGAAGCACTGTATAGAAATAAAATCCATCAATTAATACTACCTATGAATAATGTATTGGATTTCAAGCCCCATAATCCACCCTGAAGAGCTCCCGAGTAAAGAAAGCTACTTTCATCACAAGGGCATGAGTGAATGCTGATATGTACAGTATTCCATTTTTATTCACTGCTACTCAAGATCAGTAAATAATCAATTAAGAATGTCATTATTGTATGGTATTAAATAGGAGCATTTGTCTGCAAGTAGGTGTATTGTACTTTATCACTCTTTGATATGAACAAGCAACATCAATGAAAGAGAACAACAAGCAAGCTCTGCTACTATATCAGTTGGTGGCATTTTGCCAGAAAGCAAATGTTGAAGAGCTGTTTCTATGCGCTTGTGTAAGTGTCCTGACATCTCTGTCTAGCTACAGCACAGCCAGGGGTAAAAGAGAAAAGGATTTCCTTTCTTCTCTCTCTCTGCCTCCCTCTCTCCCTCCCTGAGTGCAAGGATCTGATAAGATTTGTGCTCTCCACGGAATATACCCGGCAGCTGGCTGTGACTTCAGATTTAGTTCTGGTCTGTCCATTTGCCTTGATCTGCAATCCAGCAAAGCTATAATGATTTCTAAATGGCAACCTGCATTAAGTTTTCAGGTTTATCTCTGGAATGAAGCAGCATTGGGAAGTCTTCACTCTGGAAGGTGGAGGGGGGGGGGATGATCCCTGGGATCCTGCTATTCTCCAAACAAGACTTGGTAACCATGATGGTTATTTCCCAAGGTCTGGTTCTTAGAGACGGCTGGTTATATGATATTGCCTCCCTTCTCATTTCCAAGTGATATAAAGTGACATATCTTTCAATGCTTGCTTATGGATGCTTAACGTTTTCTACAAATTTCAGGTCTCTTACTCAGGCGCCTATATTTAGATTTAGGCAGGAACCCTGAACCTACTAAAATGCTTGTAAATCCACTCCAGGATTTATAAGTATTAAGTGGGTGCAGTGCAGACATACAACCTTCTTTTTCTTCTCATTCTAAGTATAGGAGATGGAATAATGGATTTAAATTGCAGGAAAGCAGATTCTGATTAAACATTATTAAAAAAAAAAAAGCAGCTGGACAGTAGAATAAATTATCCAGACAGAGGGCAGACATCCTTTCTTGGATGGGTGCCAATGGAAGTTAGACAATAAGGATGCTTTAATTTGGATTCCTTCATGCAATAGGGTATTGCACTTGAGGGCCAAATGGCCTCTTCCACCTCTATTCAATAACAACAATATGCATTCTTTAAGAACAATATTTTTATATTGAATTGCTGTTCTTACTCAGGTATTTACTTATTTAAATGATTTATATAGCCACCCATCTCATCAGTGAATCTGCATGGCTTATAACACGGGTGTCAAACTTGATCACGTAATGTGACGTATCATGAAGTATCATGACATTTTTTGCCTTTGCAGAGTCAAGGTGGGTATGGCCTGCACATGACACTTCCAGCCTGTGGGCTGCCATTTTGAAACCCCTGGCTTTTAAGGATTAAAAATGCAGCAAAACTTACAATATATAATCCCAGGTACCCAAGGATAAACAATAATCCCATTTACAAGGGGGCAGCGGTGAGGGGGGGGGTTAAGGTGCATGAACAATACCAGAAACATCAAAACACCTACCCAAATGCCTAAGGAAACAGGCAGATCTTCAATAATAAATTCTTCCTTACAAAAAGGCTAATGGGGCTGGCACCATCCAAATCTTTAGGAGGATGCTGTTCTATAGGGCAGGTGCTACTACTGAGAAATCACAACTCCAAGCTCCAACAAGATGGCATAGTTTGAAAGAAGGGGCCCAGAGCATGTCTTCTCTACTAAATCTGGTGGAGTGACCAGAAACAATGAAAGAAAGGTTGGTCCCACAAGCCTGGCCTATGCCATTTCGGACTTTATAGGTGATTATCAGTGCCTTGAATGGTAGCTTTGAAAATGTTTAGACAAGCTAATAACTCACAATAATGTCTCCTAGCCAGTTGGCTCACATATATGTTTGCCAATTTAGGCTTAAACATAATGCAAAAAGAGAAAAAAATCTTTTTTGATCATCTGGTGATAGAGATAGCTTCAGGTCATTGAGAATCTTGTATTAGACACACTTGTGACTGCTTCACATATGGACCAAGGGAATGTCATTATGGTGCTAATCTTTTTGCCATCAGGACAACTAGATAGTCAGTATGGAGCTCTTCCTCCCTTCCTTCCCAGCTGCTATTCTACTGCAGGTCCATCTCTTTACAGAGTTACTCATTCCGCTCCCATTCCTTGGTATGTTAAATCAAGCTGGCCTGGTTTTTGAGCAGATATTATGCTGATTGACAATAGAACCAAGAATGAGTAATAGAGGGAAGTGTCCCTCTTCTTAATTAGGTTGTGGTCACCAAGATAATCTCCATCCCTTCAGGAAGCTGTGAGTGGGCTGCAAGCAAGTGGCAAAGTTACTCTAAAGACAATCAGCTTGGTTTCTTGAAAGAATTTCAGGCTGCTAAGATGATCTTGTTTCTGGATTCTATTCTTTGTTACAGTCAATATTGACTCATTTCCACAATGATGGCACTGCTGTTGATGGAATTACTATTTATGTCTGATCTCCTACAGGAACTATATCACAGATTAAAGGTGTGGTATTCTCACATGATGGACTAATACTTCACACACACACACACACACACACACACACACACTCAATTACAAACAAATGCTAGCTTGCTAGACTGACCTAGACTTCTTGAAGCACTGGGATCTCTACTTTTTAATTTGTTCAAGGGGCAAACGATAACATAGACAAGTCTGTTGATGACACAGAATCATTCAGAATAGAAACACTGATGAAGGATGTGAAGAGCTCCTACATTATATTCCAAAATTGGTTGAATGTGCTTTAAAGTGGCAAATAGAATAAAGATTATATGGAGAAATGTAATAACTTATGAAAGTATGGAGAGACAGAAGTTTGTCTCCTCCTGTCATAGTGTTAAAACTCAGCCATTGAAACTAAAAGAGGAATGATTCAGGATCAGTTAAAGGCAGTTCTTTGCAAAGTTTAGACTAGAGACCAATCTAAGTCATACCAGTTTAAATAAACAATTCCGTGGATGATAAGCCTATCAGTGGTTACTGTTCCTAATGGTTGAATATTATCTCCTGAATCACAGCATTCCTTACATACCAGCTACTGAGGAGTAATAGTAGAACACTATTGCCCTCTGTCCATGCTTGTAAAGTCCCTGCATGTTCTGGCTGACCACTACGTTGCACAGAATGCGAGATTAGCAAGCAGTGGCTTGATTAAATATGGCTCACATTTTGCAGCTGTTCATGAAATGTTGGGTATGAAACTGCACTAGGCATATGAACTCTCATGCCCAGACAACCCTTTCTGCATCTCCATTTTAAGAAAATCCAGTTTTAATTTGAAGAAAAGCCTACCTTTGCTGCGAAACATTATACAACATCTGCCACTGATGCAACATATGTCTACAGGTCACTAAAGCCTCTTCCGGTCCTTTATGCATTAATTCCAGTTTTATTTTTGTGAAGAGTAAACTGCAATAAAAAATATATACACATAAAAAAGCAAATAAAATTTAGTTGTACAGATAAATGCAGCATGATAAACATGATTTCCATTTGTAGAGGGATGATGTCAAGAGTTTATTGGCATCCCAAATTAAGCCATTTCCATATCTTCATATAATATAAACACACTATGCTTAGGTGATAACTACTGCCAGCATTACAGCCGAAATGGAGCCGTTAGAAAGACATCAGGATGGATGAGGGAACCCTAATTATTGCAGAAATTTTAAAAAGAGGAAAAAATCCTAATAGTTCACCCAAAAATAAATGTAAATTTTATTCAAATAATTTAAAAAAATCAAAATCGAGGAGAAAACCAGACAGATTGGCAGAAACAAGTAACTGAGAAAAAGTGAATCCCCCCCCCATCCATGGATGTAGATGGGTTAAATGTATGGAATCAATATTATAAAACTGGTTACTAGTTTGGAAATGGATTCCTTGTGCTTAATTTTTAGTACCATGTTAACATTAAAATTCTGTTATCATATATTACATAGTATGTTCATGCAATAACAGGAAAAACTGAAAAACAAACTTTATAATAGAAATGAAGTTAAAAATAATGAAAAATAATCTTCAATCCCCAAATCTACAAATGTTGATAACCTAGTTTTTTTTAATAATTTGAATTAAAAGATTTTACAAAGATTTTAAAAACTACAGAAACATAAATTGTATAGAAAAGATTCTAAAAGGGTAAAACAAGTGAAGTATTACAAACAAAAACAAGAAAAAAAATCTAAAGTAACAACTTTAACAGATTTCTTAAGTCATACATTTGTACGTATTTAACATCATCATGGAAAAAGACACACTATATTCATAGCCTTTAAACCGATCCTGTCAAAATCATTATTCAAAGAAAACTTCATTGAGTGAGCATTACAGTGAAGGAAATATAATATTGATAAGGGCCAGAATAACCCTAAAGAGATTATTTCCACTATATTATATTATATATTATATTAGTACCATATGTTTTAAGGGGAGAAACTTACAGAGGAATTACTTCAGTTCCTTAATTATTTTGATTGACCTTTTCATTGATTTTCTTAGCTCTACAATACCTTTTCAAGGTGTCAGCATGACTTTTCTTGCACTGAGGCAAATCCGCTAACTTAATATAGTCTATCATCCAAAGGTGCCACCGGGGAACAGATTGAGCCAACACACAAAAAGCCTAGTCACAATGTTCCCCTACAACGGTGTCAGATATAATTATTTATTAAATTTCTATGTCCCCATCTCATTAATACAGCAACTTTGAGTGGCTTTTTGCTTCACTTATAAATGTTCTTTCAAAAGATGTATCACATATGTAAATTAGCACACTATATTTCATGCAAAGCTTCGTCCTTTTGTTGGCAATATATAATTAGTGGTCCAGCTGGTGAATGAAACCCAGGAGCACATGCTCATGAGTTAGGCTTAGTGGTCCCCCCCCCCCGCCTTCTTGGCCTAGCACAATGCAGCATCAGCAGAAAACTTAACAAGAGTTTTATGAAAAGGAGAGTTATGGTTATGTGAATGTCAAATAAGGTCTTGAACTGAACTTTATTCTATCTGCTGAAATACAGAACTTGCTGCAAGATATATGGCAGGAAGTAGAGTTTAATCCTCAGAGCCATTAAGAAAAACGTCAGCAGAGCTATGTTTAAAATACAAAGCCTTCTATCAAATTCCATTTGGTTACATGAAGGATTGCCTCTTTATACCCATGTCCCTGAATAGGAACATCCATTGACAGAAATAAAATTGTCATGAGTTGAATATATGAGATGAAACTTTCATTGGAAACCAATCCTTCCCATAAGAAGGGTCTTAGATTTAATGTCAGAATACCCTTTAAAACATAAAATAAATGAAAGCCCAAGACAAGAAAGTGCATCTTTGTTTCAAAATATTATTTTTAATATTCAATCATGCATGTGATCTCAATGTTTTTATAGGAATCCCAGCATATTTACTCCCTAACATTTTTCATTTAAATGCCTTCCAAATCAGATGAGAAGTGCTCAAGTGTTCCAATGCGGTTGAGGAAATATATTTGTCCATTTAGCAGTTTAAAGGTTTCCCCTGACTCAAGGGAGTGTGTTCATCTCCAATGTTTAGCTGAGGGTGCCTGCATTGTCTGAGATGTTTCCATCATTATGTGGGCAGCATGAAAATTCGGAATGCAGTAACCTTCCTGCTAAAGCAGTACCTATTTATCTACTTGCATTTGCATGCTTTCAAACTGCTAGGCAGGAGCTGAGGTTGAGTAACGTGAGCTCAGCCTGTTGTGCAGCACTGAGATCTCAAAGACAAGCTCAGAATCTTAACCACTGAGCCATCGCATCCCACCTTAGTAATCATCAACACCTTCACCACTGCAAAACTTTTCAGATTTCACACATGCATTAATGTCCGGCACAAATTGTGCACATCCATTTAACATGAACATAGAGTTCTTGCTCCTGAGTGGAATTCTCCCACTTCTTATTAAAACTGTGCCATGAACACCTGAAAAGCGGCATCTTTCACAGAATTTCAGAGCTCAAAGGTTCAAGGATTCCTATCCACGTTCCCCAGTATTTAGTGGAATAGTTGGCTACTGGAAAATAAAGGACTGTATTCTTTCCCCTATTGGCTGCATGAAACCAGCCATTTTTTTTAGGCCTGTTGAGAGGATTACGGGAAGGGTAGGGATGTGAGAGAGGGAGAAGGATCTTTGGAATATATGTACAATTAAATGTGATGCAGGTACGCCAAATGGAAGCATTTGCACATTTGCCCACCCACCTCCAAGCCCGGCAATCCGTGCAGCTCTTGCTCAATGTGAAGAAGAAAAGATAAAAGTAAAGACTCCCTCAAGATAAACTTGAGTCCTGTAACTCCGTGTAGTTTCCTTGGTAAGAATATAAAGCAGTTAGCATTGCCTACCTGCTTGGCTTTTTAAGGATCAGTCATGTTTAGCTCTATGCTGCCACCTGCTGTACCAGAACAATAAAAGGTGCAATTGCTTGAACAATTGTAAAGCTGATTCATGGGCCAGTTATTTTCTTTTTCTTATGAAGATAAATAAAGATAAAATAAGATAGCACAAAAAGATATGATCATCCCATTTCTCCACTGTCCTCCAGGATGCAGGATGCATAATTCAGGGTGCACTGCAGGAGACTTTAATATTATTTTCTTAAGTACAAACAGGCAGACAGTATAACTGAGAATTAATGTTTTAAAGTCTGTATACAAAGTATAGATTATTTGTCATAGCCTTCCCAAATGCTTCATTGCATTTGTCTTTTGTAAACAATAAAATTCTTTTTTCTTATCTGACATTATGCCCCATGAGAACTTCTGAGCAAAGCTTTTCAGTCCACTGACATGAGTCACCATGGTCAGATCAAGTTCCTCACGACCTCTTAAGTGAGACTTATGCCTAAAATCTGGAGGTGGAGGCTGGGATTCGGAGCACTATAAGACAGTAGCAGACGCGAACGTCGTACCTTTTCTGCAGTTTCAAAGGATAGATTATGCTGAGTAATTTTGGGGGAAATGATAGCTATTATTTTAGTTAAGGGAACCAGACTCAGAGAAGCCACTTAAGTGAATAATAAGCTGCAGCAGGGTAAGAGAATCTGGATTCAACTCTTATTCAGTGGCGATACTCAGGTCACTTGACATGCAATATTTGTGCCACTTCCAGATCAGGTCTGCATTTATGCAGTCACATACTGTCATTGCCTTTGGACAGCAAAGCCATGGAACTATGTTCTCCATGATATAGGATAAATTCACACAAGCACAGTTGTTCAGCAGAAATGCTGGAGCTTGAAAGCAGCCAGTTTCCTACTGGTGTGAATTCTTGCCTTGTCCTGGCTCCAAGCAATTTAGTTTCCCACATCACTGGAATTTAGCACTTATTGTACTGTGCTTCTAAAATGCCCACCTTAGAGTGACTTTTTTTCCTCTTTAATTGGGCTAAATTAGGACAATGAAAGGGAATAGCTTCCTGGTTGGCTGTTAACCAGCTGGTTAACATAGTATCCTTTTTATTAGATGCAAATATGATGCTAATCCTGTCATCTAAGGTTTGTTTTGATTTCTGTGGTGAATAAGGAAGTTATCATAGAGCTGCAGTGCATTCTGGTCTCCCTCCAAAATGCCCAAAATTTGTAAAAATGGATTAACAGTAAGGTGAAGGCCTACTCTTTTATATCAAAAGTCATAGTTGAAGTGATAAGTTTCATTTCAAATATGTAGCTACATACAGATTTTATTTTCATCATACAACCTCCCATCTTTTAATATTTGCTTCCTTAGCTCCTTTTCACCTGTTTTGGCACATTCAGGGATCACAGCCAGAGAAAGAGAAAAGGCTCCAATAAAGGAGGATATTTGTAGTTCAGAGTTGAAATGAGGAGTTCTTGGTGTTCTTTGAGTATGCTTGTTTTCTGCAAACGTTTCACTATGCATACTAGGCAACATCATCAATGCTAGTCCGTGCTATCATTGACGATGTTACCTAGTGTGAGTAATGAAACATCTGCAAGAAAACAACCAAGCTCAGAGAGAAACAGCTGTTTATATGGAAATTCTCCTTTGTTTAATTATTAAAGGTACAGGAGACCTGATTAACACAGCATGGAATCACCCTCCTGAAATCCCTTTCTAAACACATATTCAGCAAACAAAACTAAAAGGCACCGTGTTGTTCTTTCAACCTACTCAAAATAATGTTGACTGTTAGCTTTGACAGAGGTTTCTTTGGGGGCAAATTGGGTGGAGCTGAAACTGACTTTCTGTTTAATTAGGAGTTTTTGGAAGTTCTACACAGCCTTTCAGTCTTCCTTAAATGTATATACTAAACATGAAGTGACATTAATAAGCCTGCTTTTTTCACCTTGTTTTTGAAAGCAAGCCTAATTTTTAGTGCCTCACAAAACACTCTTTTACTTCATATATATCCTGACGAAGTGAACAAGGAGAACCTTGTGGGCACCCAGCAATATCACTCAGAGAGAAACTGCAGAGCTGGGGCTGTTTTCATAATTTAAACATTTAAAAAACATTTTAAGCTAGTCAAAGCGACATTTACACAGTTCAAGCTAATCTATTAGAAAAATATTACTGATTCAGTTAAGAAAAAAATGAGCAAATATATCCTTCACTCTAGGTTTTTCAACTGTTCTTTGTTGGCAGCCAGAATAATTTCCCACACTTTAAGCACTATTGTTTCAACAAAGATGTACTTTGGTTTTTCTTTTTTAATATTTAATAATAATTAATTCAGTTTCTTATGTTTCAATAATTTATATGCACTGGGTAATTTAGAGAAAAATTCTTACTATTCATTATGAACGTTATTAAGAAATTCATTATCGATGTTTATTAAATGATTTTCCCAATTTCCTACTCTTATACCTGCATTAATACAATATGAAAGTATTAAATTTAGATCATGTAATTAATAGAGTAATTCTTCAAGCTGAAATCAACTCTTGGTGATTTCGGGATCATCTTCATGTAGGGCTCTTGGCATAAGGGCAGAAGTGGTTTGCCACTGTAGCCATCCTCAATTTTCTAAACTAATCTAGAGTCTGGCCACTTTTTGATAGTGCCAAGCCCAAGCTCAATGATGACACAGAAATCCAGTTGATTCCATTCCTTTATTTGCTTCCAGCTAATGTACAGGATCTTGCTAGCTAAACTAAAGCCATAATCTTCTAACCTACTAGATATATCCACATTTTAAGATATGGCTACCCTGAACCTCTCCTCCCCTCCACCATCCAGTTTGGGACTGCTCAGTCTCTTAATGTGGACCTTTGTGTGGGAAAGCTCTGTGGTGCCAAAATTCCTCTCTCCCTTCTCCAGGTGCACATCCCATCACCAATAGTCTCCCGTCTAGATAGTAACTGGAACTAATCCCTATTTAGTTTATTTGAGATCAGCCTGAGTCAACTAGTCATTGCAATATTCTCTATGGTTTGTTTTTATGGTTGGCTTCTCATGACATCAGGAAATAGATATCCAAATAATTCTGTAACACAGAAAATTGCTTGTATTAAACTAATGTATTCATATGCTTAAAAATGAATTATCAAAGAAAGGATGAGGAGGAGTTAAGTCAGGAGTCAAACACTGTTGAAATCACAGCTATTAATTTCTTACTACTTGGAAAATATTTTCAGTCTGATCCTAACTCAGTTTGCTCATGAACATTTTTGAGTTCTATTAATATGAATTGTCTCAAGTGAAAAGCATCTAAATAATGTTTTAGATTTGGTATGTCTAAACTTTAATTATACTTTTATTTCTATTGTAAAGTTTATCAAATCTTCAATTTTTTAAATAATGATATGTAAATGAAGATGTAATTCTTTTCCATTCACAAAACAAAATAGAAAGCAATGCAACTGAAGGTGACTGAAAAAAAACCAGAAATGTTTTGAAGAATAATTACTGTATATGGCATGCCTATTTGGCCCAACACAGATAATGAAAACTGTTGCCAGATTTAAATAGGTGCAAACCTTAGTGATAATAGATCCTAATTATTTAAATCTCACATGTGATGTCCCATTACCCTAAAGCTGATTTTGTGATTTTTTTCAATATTATTTAAAATGGCAGTTTAACAAAGTTAATTTTTAAACTTGCCATTGCATCAAATGTGTTCAATTTGGATTATAATTGAAGCAAGTTTTTTTATTTAGAAGTACAAGAAATATGAAATGGCCTGTAAAACAGATGAAATACATGAGGTTCTGATTTTTAAGAATCTGAATATTTTTATTCTTTCCTTGTTTTCTATGTTAATAGTTTATATTAACATTAAAAAACCCATCCTGTGGAATCTTGATGCTCTCTGAGCTTAGTTGTTTTCTTGCAGGTATACTAAACTAGATAACATTTTCAATGCTAGATGAGAGTGGAGTTTGCTCAGTTTATACACAGTGGCTTGCCATGTCTGTGTTGCATTTTTTTGTTCTTGATTATCAACATCAAGCCTATTGCAAACAGAAAAATCAACACATATAGATCGGTTCAGACTGATACACTAAGCTATGGGTTATGTTATCTATTACTATACTATTGCCAGATTTCTCTAGCTTTAAGAGATTCTTCAGAACTGTAGATTTCATCCCCCACAATTCCTAGTAATGGCTAGGTAACATTTAAAAAAAAAAAGGGGGGGGGGAAGAAACAAATATAGTTACATAAACCGGTAAGTAAGACTAGCAAAAAAAAAAGTTTGATAATATAGTACCTGAAGTAGCCTATAGCTCCACCTTCTCCCACAATAAGAATAAAATGCTATTTCCCTGTTGTTATTTATTTATTCATTCATTTATAATTTATGTTTCTAGACCACCCATTTCCCTAAAGGAGGGACTCTGGGCGGTATACAGCATAACCAGCATATAAAACAGGATATAAAATGAACAATAAAATATTAAGGTTAATTTAGGATTTAAAATTTTTAAATATTATAAGATTATAACATTATAAAATTTCAAAGAAATTAAAAGCAGAATTCCAGGATGGACATTTAACATTGGTTAATAAGGCGGAGAGAAGGCTTTCATGACACCAGCCAGCCCCCCATGAAAAGCCCCAGAGTCAGGGTTTGACCCCTTTACAGAAGGCCAGGAGAGTGGGGGCCTGCCTCATCCTTGGGGGAAGGATGTTCCATAATATGGAGGCAGTGGCAGAGAAGGCTCTCTCTTCCTAGACCCCACCAGTCGAAATTCTTTTGACTGACAGGGTCTGCAGCATATGTTCCCTGCCTGATCAAATGGGGCAGGCTGATGTGATGGAGCAAAGCCGGTTCTGTAGGTAACCTGGCCCCATGCCATGTAGGGCTTTACAGGTGATGACCAATACCTTGAATTGGACCCAGAAGCAAACTGACACCCAGTGCAGTTCACAAATCAAGGACACCTAATATAGCTCCTGTGACTGCACTTATTTACTGGAATCTAAATTTTAGATAATAATTGTGTATTTGTTTGTTTATATTCCATCTTTTATTATTATAATATATGTGACAGTATATAAGTATTCATGTATTCAAAACCTCTGAACAAGATGTGCAATATACATTTATGCAACAAAACACCCCAGAGAAGCCAGAAGATTGTTAAAAAAAACATTTTGTAAAGTTCAGTGGCACTGGAATATATCACTTCTGTAACTTGAAGGTAACTAATAGGCATGCATACTTCAGACTCTCAAGCTCTTATGTGTGTTGGAAATGTCCCTTTATTAGTTGAAAACTTTGTTTTGTTGCTATAGCTACTTTCATTACAAGTGGCCTTGACTAAGGCAAAAGGTATTTGTTATATATAACATAAAAATGTATTTAGTTTCAGTTGTAGGGAGTTAAATTGAAAGACATGAGAACAGCCCTGTTGGATCAGGCCAAAGTCAAACATCTTTTTGTCCTGCAGAAGCCAACCAGGGCCTTATACAAAATTTACAAGCAAGACATAATATATCACAGAACAGACTTTCCATGAGATTACTGTTAGAAATGAAAGACAGTATGAGAAATAGCTATAGATAGGCTTACATTTCATTATTTATCTAATCATTTTTAAAGATGTGCAAATTAAAAACCATTACTACATTAACCTATCACTTCAATCTTTTCCTATTAATCTTTTAAAGAATGCCACACCTTTGAAAATGACATAGATGCATTTTATATTTCCTACAACATACTAAGTAGTTTTTATTTTTAATGAAATCTATTCATTGGTCTCTAAAGTTCAATACTTTAAAGACAGTGGTGGGATTCAGCCAGTTCGCACCACTTCGGCAAAACCGGTAGCTAATTTTTTGTTGCCCAGGCCTAGAACGGACTTCCGGAAGTGGCATCCACACAGAGAACTGGTTGTTCACATATTTGAATCCCACCACTGTTTAAAGAGTATTCTGGATATGGCTCTCTATTTTTTCTGGTGGGATATTTCTACTTCTGATACATATATATAGACCCTCCCAGAGTATCCACAGTTAAATTGGGCAGGGTTTCCCCCCCCCTGAATTTCTGGAAGGGAGAGGCTAGGAGGATTTTAAAGGGTGCTTTAGCTTTTGCTCTAAAACCATCACCCCAAAATTAGTCTGCTTTTAATCCTGGCACCATCTACTTTGGATTATGTCTCTTAAGATGTTGCACAAGGCCATTGACAGAACAGTAAATGCACACTGCTGATACATCATACATCAAGGTCTGACTCAGGCAAAATAATTCCCAAAGGGATAGTTGCATTACTTGTCACAGTAAAAATAACTAAGTGTCTTCTTGTACTTTAAAGACTAACATGGGTTTAATACTTTAAGATTTATGGACTAGGTAGGCCATGGAAACTCATGTCATAAAAAATTGTCAGTCTGGAAAGTGCTATACGACTCTTTGTCAACACAAATCAATATATAAATAAAACTCATGTTTACTTGGAAGTCAGTGATTTCTGAGAACCATAGCCAATTTTTTCAGACATCAAGAGGTATTTTTAAAAGCCTCCTTCAGTCTGAAAACCAGAATCATTAGAACCTGAATTTGTCTCTGTGTTTGTTCATGTGTGTCTATGTGGTAAACAGCAAATCTAAATAAATGTTCAACCCCATTCTGTCCTGCTGAGGTCCCAATGAACATCGGAACCACCATTACGAGGGTCTTCTTGAAAATGGAGCTGTCCTCGGTGGCAATGAGAGCTTTTCTTTCTGAGTGAGGGAAACGGTTACTTTTGACTGGGATGACAGGAGGAGAAGAAAAAAAAAATGTATTTCTGTCCCTGTTTTGTTATGTTGATAGGAATTAGATTGGGGACTGCCCTGCCTTCAGTAATGACTTGTTTAAAAATAATAATCACATGTATAGTTGCTAAATATGTCTAGTTTGGTCTTTAGCAATTTGGCAAGAACATTGCAAAATTACAGAGAAATCCTACTTTTACTTATAGAATCAAAATAAAGTCAATGATTAAGAATAAAGAAAAATAAAGAAGACAATCACCATTTTTTGTACTGCTTTCATGTGGCATAAAACATACACTGAGTTTATACATTGTGTTTAACCATGGTTTAATTCATACATAATTCTAAACCATAAAGTAGGGTTTACAAATTATTCTGCCTGAGTTCCATTTCCAGCCACCGCTAACCTTCAGTTTTACATCAACAATACGTTTTACAGGATGCTCTTATTTCACTTAGAACTTACATAACAAAACTGTAGGTTAAATTTTTCAGGTCTATTTATTTTTCTCTCTGTAGTTTTGGTATTCACTTGCAATATATAGCTAGGTTTTACAATAATAAAACCCTATAGAAGATTGAAAGACTATTTTTAATGTTCACTTGACCACTAGGCTTTTCAAGAGCTCTTTAGGGTGATTATTGGAATTTATTGCTCTTGTGTAAGTACCCTTTAGAGCTAATTGAAATAGTAAAATGTGATTCAAATAATTGTTTAGCCATGAGGCTTATGGTGTGCATGTGTTTCTTGGATTAAACACAAGCATTCTGTCTAATCTACTTTATGGGGGGAAAATCAACATTTTTCTTTATTATCCTTTATAATAAGTGTTTGTATTCCATATTCACACCTACTTTCTTACTTATTATAAAGAATAATGAAGAAACATGCTGAATTTGGAGTGGGACTAAGGAAAGACAGTAACTGCATAATGTCTGAGAATATATCTCATCATGTACTAGTTATGCACTAAAAACTTCCTATCTCTGTCAAGCTATTGCAGGTAGAGAAAGAAAGAAGAAATTTACTATAAAGTGTGGACAGGACAGGAGAGGCTGGAAAAGGAATGAAAGGGAGATTAGACATAGAAGCAGATTTTTTAAAATTATTTAGTTTATAACAGGCAACTCAGCCCTGGGAGTCAATAACCTGGAAAGAAGTATTTCAAAATATTTAGAGCAGTATTTTTCAAACTTGGCAACTTTAAGATGTGTGGACCTCAACTTCCAGAATTCTCTAGCCAGCATGCTTAAAGTTGCCATGTTTGAAAAACACTGATTTAGAGAAATTCTGCCTTAATGAACACATTATAAATGTGGGTTGGAAATTTGTCCAGAAGTCTCCAAGACTTTGTACTTATCCCATGATTATTGCACCATTAGAGATATCTTACTGAAGCCTGTATAATTCATGCTCCTTGATCTTGCATAAGTATGGAACTTAACAGAAATGAAATAATTACATGTTCAGGGTAGCTGAGATCTTAATTTCTTTCTTTGTTGTATTAATGAACCTTTCTCGGTAATCTGAGTAGCCATGCCCTCTTCACTAGACTTCATGCATTGCCTTGCATTATGTTTTTTATGAAATAATTTTATTAAAAGTTTAATTACAACAAAAAAGAAAAATATATATTCCCAATTTTATGGTTTTTAAATCAATCTTTCATCAGTCATGATATTAAGATCATTAACTTTTAAAAGACTATAAACAGAAAGCTGGCTGTATAGTTATGTAGGAGAAAATGTGCAGTTCTGTAGTATTTGAGAAGCAGCAGGTGTTCATGTAATTAAACACAGAGTAGTAATACAAATCCACTTGGGAGGAGGCCTTGGGTTGCCCAGGAATGGGTGGTGTTGAGTCCAGCTCACTCACATCACACTCTATAAAAGGGCCCAGAGGAGTCCATTGCCAACATATTTCTTCTGTAGAAATCATATTTTGCTCCTGCATTTATCTGAAACTGTGAGCAGCCCCTAACTTAATTTTTCTATTTTGTTCAATTTGTCCAGCCCAAGGGTGCTTCCCTGTTCATATAATCACTTTGAGAAATGAAGTGGTACCCAGAAAGCAGAATTATTCCTCTTACTGTTCATATATATCCCTAAAATAACAACTACATTTTCTGTAGTTTGAAAAAGCTATCAGCTCTCTTTGAGGCATAATAAGTGATATGATTGTATTCCCCACTTGTCTCATATTAGAATGCATATTATTTTTTTAAAGACCTATCAAAACCAACATGTCAATAATGATCATAACCACATCATCATCATAATTAACACCATCAAATAACATTTACGTATCCCAGGTATTTGGAAAAGACTCAAAAGGTAGATAAAAATGCCAAATCTAGTCTAAACATCTAGCTATGTGACAAAAAACAACAACAACAACAACAATCCCTCAATGAGGCTCTATCTTGACATGGTTGTGGGGCTTGTGTGCTCTAAAGATTTGAGCTATGCCAGAAGTTCACCTACATTGGACAGGTCTCATCAGAGAAACCAGATGAAAAGTATCTCTCCCATAAACAATATGGTCAGTTTGCATTTTACAGAAACCCAAATTGGTCAAGGTCAACAAGGACTGTGCTAGGTGTTCCTGGACAAATGGACTACAGCAGAGGTCCCCAAACGTCTGAGCACCAGGGACAGGTTATGTGGAGAGAGGTTTATCTGTGGACCGGAAGGGGCGTGGTTTCATGTATTGCCTGCATCCCGCGGATGGAGCTTTGCTTGTTTGTGTGGACCGGTTTCTGGCATGCTGCGGCCCAATGCAGTCCATGGACCGGGGGTTGGGGACCCCTGGGTTACAGGACTAAGGACTGTTGGCTGAGCAATGAGAGCCAGCAGTTGCAGAACAACTGGAAGAAAAGTTGTTTATCTGTCACAAATATACAAAGATTGAAAACAAAGAAATGTGCCAAGATAATATCCAAGTAAGTTAGAACAGATGAAAGAAAAGAAGCTGAAGAAAAGGAAGGACCAAATAATACCTGATTGGGAAATAATAAAGGAAACACTGGAAATAATAAAGTAGCAAATAACAGCTATAGCCAAGAAAATCAGCAGATACAAAGCTCAGATCGCACACTTTAGCAGAATCTCCAATGTCAGTCAATTTCAGTCAAATCAAAAATGTTTCTACCAACCCATCGATGGAAAGAATGCAGTGAACCAGTCAACATTTGACAAAGAAGAAACAGTGCAGTTCTGGGCACAGCTATGGGACAACCCAAAGAAATACAAGAAGAGTACAGTGTGGATAAAGGAGGAGGATAAGAAAAAATGCTGAAATGAAAGAGCAGAAATGGTGAAGAAAAAGGTCAAGGAAGATCAAAACTGGTCACCAATTTTTCTGGGTGAAGATGAACTACATGGTTTCTGGTTGAAACATATACATCCACTTGTGGCCAAGCAGTTTAACAACGTATTGCAATGAGGTAAAATTGAAAATTTGTTAACATCAACCTGATAATGAAAGATCCAACAAAAAGTCCAGCACCAGGCAACTACAATTACTGCTTACCAACACCTTCCCAATTGCTAATCAGTGTGGTAGCTGATGCAGTCCAACAGCATCTAGTTGAAAATAAGCTGCTTCTACCCAAGCAGAAAGGAAACTGCACAAACAACAGAGGAACAAAAGCTCAGCTCCTAATTGACAAGATGATTCTGGAAAATTGCAAGAGAAGAAAGGCCAACTTGAATATAACATGGATTGATTACAAAAAGGCATTTGACTCCTTGCCATATAATTAGATAATCAAGGGCCTAGAAATAATAGAACTCTGTAGAAACAGCAGAAGCTTTGTACAAAGATCAGTGGCAGAATGGAAGACACAGTTGTTGGTCAATGGTGATAGACAAGGAGGGGTTAAATCAAGAGAGGAATCTTTCACTCACTCTCACCACTGTTATTGGTCATTGCATTGATTCCTCTGTCAGCCATACTGAACAAGTCAGGCCATGGCTGTAAACATTAAAAATATCTGCCAAGCTATCCTACCTTCTTTCCATGGATGATTTGAAACTGTATGGAAAACTATCTGAAATAGAATCACTGCTTAATGTTGTCCGTATATACAGTCAAGATATTAGAGTTTGGACTGGACATATGTGCTACCCTTACCAACAACAGAGGGAAAATAGTGAAAAACTGAAGGAATCAAGATGCCCTATGGAAATTACATCTGGATGTCTGGATGAAGACAATCACTGCAAATACCTGGGCATCCTTCAAGCTGACCGCAGCAAGCGTACTGAAATCAAGGAGGTTATAAGAGAATACATCATCAGGGTGAAGAAAATCTTACAGTCCAAACACAACGAAGAAAATACTTCAAGGCAATTAATACCTGGGCATTTCTAGTATAAGATTACACAGGTGGAATAGAGCACTGGACTCAAGCAGAACTAAAAGTCCTGGATAGGGAGACCAGAAAAATAATGACAATGAATCATGCCCTTAATCTAGGCAGTGATGTTGATAGACTCTACTAACCAAGAAATATAGGTGGGTGTAGAATGTTGCAAGTTACCAGACATTTGAAGAAGAAAAAAGGACATTGGAAAAATATCTGAAGGACAGTGGAGAAGATACACTGAAGTTAGTATATCATGAAGGCTTACTGACTCTGGAGACCAAACCGGCCTATAAGAAAGACCAAATGAAGAATAGAAAAGAGTCATGGTAAGACAAAGTATTACATGGCCAGTACATTTAAAAAAAAAAAAAACAACTAGCATGCAAAGCAGATAACCGGAAGACCTGGAAATGTCTAAAAGCAGGAAAATTGAGGAAAGAGATCAAGGAGCTAATTCTGGCTGCACAAGACCAAGCCTGGAAAACAAATGCACACAAAACCAGAACTGAGAAAATAGCAACATAAAGCAAATGAGGCCTCTGAAAAGAAGCTGAAAAACAGTGGACCACCCAGCTGGCTTCTGCAAAAAGACTGCAGACTGACTACAAACAACAACATGACAAAGTAGCAACAATGGTGCATCTGACTATATGCAAGACGTACCATTTGCCTACAAGCAAGAATTGGTAGGATCACAAAATAAAGCACCAGAAAATGAAGAAGCTAAACTGCTCTGGGACTTTAGAATTCAAACAGACAGGCATCTGCCACAAAACACACCATGTTCAAAAATTGTTGATAAGAATTACAAAAAAAAAAAAGTCTGGATAGTAAATCGGCAGTATCTGGAGATAGCAGTATGGAAAAGAAAAAATTGGAGAAAATCACAAAATAAAAGACCTGCAAATAGAAGTAGAATAACTGTGGTGAAAGCAAGCAAAGGTAATATAAATAGTAATAGTCCCCTTGGGTGGAGGCCCAAACATGTGGAACACTACTTGAACATCGTTGGCATTATAAAATCACCATCAGTCAATTGCAAAAGGTAGTTTTAGTTGGGACAGCTTAAATCCTGCAAGGATACCTTTTATATCATCAAACATCTGCCTATCACAGGTCCTTGGAAAGGATTCGATAGGTGGACAAAAATGCCAAATCCAGTCTAAACATCTAGCTGACTGCACGAGCATTCATAATAATTTTTATTTCTATTCCACTCATGGGATCTTAGAGGAAATTAAAACAAGGAGGCTTTTTGCTGGAATTGTTATTAAGTTTAATCTTAGTTACTCATAGAAATTTTTCAGGTACCAGTTCAGGCCAAGGAAATGCTGATTTTTTCTTCTTCAATTGTTTCACTACTAATCCATCATCATCACTTCAAACCTGCCTATTTTACTGTGGTAAATCATTATATAGCAGAGTCATTTTTTCCTTCAGGGCAGCCTTGGCAATATGCAATTTAGTTTGATTGATGGCAAAGGCAGAGCTTAATTTCAGTTATTATAAATTATTTTTTGCAGCATTTTTTATTTTGATTTCTAAACACAGTTCATTTGTTAATTCTATTGTATCTTCCTCTGTTCTGTCTACATTTTAATTGACTCTTTCCCCCCCAATTAGATACTTTGTTCACATTAGACCAATAGATCATCAAATAAATCAATCCAGAATTCTTCCAGACACAAATTATCCTACTTTGGACATAGTATGCAAAGACTTTAAACTTTGGAAAAGGCTGTGCTACTGGCAAAGTTGGAAAGATCAGTAGCAAAGTGGATGGATTCAATTACAGCTGTGATGGGTGCACTATTGGAAGTTCTGAAAGACCAGAATTACTGACAAATAATCGTGGAAAAAATCTATCTATGTGGTTGCTCAGAGTCTACACCAACTTAATTATGCCACATAATCAACCAAAACCTATCTCTATATGCATATACATTTGTCTATGTTTTATTCTGTATCATTTAAAAGCCAGGAAATCACATAAGAGATTTGCTTTATTTTCTTATTTTATATTGTTTATATATATATATAAAGCTCCCCTTTTCATTGGCATCTGCAGGCTCCCACTGCTTTATATCAGTTTGTTGATGTAATGGAATGTATGAGTGACCCCGGGAGGGGGGGGGGAAGGGGAGAGACGCTGCCTAGGAAACAATCAGACAAGAAAGGTGGTGCCTGCAGTCACTTTAATAGTCAGAAAAGGAAATTTTTGAAGGATATGCCATAATGGATCAAACAGTTAAAAGTGGAGGCAGGAAATTTGTGCCTTCAGACTTGTAATATTCTGTTAATGTAGCTGTACAATGAAGTAGAATTAGTTCATCTTGCTGTATTTCCTGTCAGACAAAAGCAGCATCACACTGCAAGCTCCACTCCTTTGGAAGTGCCTATGATATTGCAGTGCACATGGAAAAAAAGGTGGGCTTGTAATGAATGTTGCAACACTGCTGCCATTGTTGTGACCCCTATTGTCTCCCTTGGAGGCCACTAGTGTTTTGCTTCTGACATTCCAGTTGTCAGGCTCTCCGTTCTTTGCACACACATACTCGTTTCTATCTGAAGAAAGTAATATTATAAATGACTTTCACACTCATTCAGCCTTTCCTTGAGTACCAGCACAATAAAAGATTTTAATGTGTTCATATCTCAGCCCCACGTCAAGATTCTTTTCCTATGTGACCTTCTTGAAACATCCCAATCTGTTTAGAAGCTATTAGTTGCATTCAGTATGGAGAGTGGAACAATGGATCAAATGCAGTGAAGCATATTTCACTGATATATTTATTGCAGGGCCATCTATGTTGGGTCAAAAAGTCAAGATGGTGGCTGCGACTTTGAAAATGAACAGCTACCTCTTTTTTAACAGACCTTTTTTTATCCTCCAAATGTGCTACACTACAGATCCTGAAGATATTTCATTCAAAGAGGAGTAATGAGAGACCCAAGTCATGAGCACCCCATACTACAAGGAGCTGGACCTATCCCTCCTGCAACCCTAATTAGAACCAGCCACGGGGAAGGAGGATAACCCACAAAATAATGCCTCCAGTCCAGAAGAATACCATGGTAGATGGTATCAAAAACTGCCAAAAAATCCAGGAGAGCCAAGACAGTTGTACCATTTATGTCCGGGGCAACTAGAGATCATCCATAAATGCCATGAGTGCCATCTCAGTAGTATAGTCCAGCCTGAACCCAGACTGAAAAGGTCCAGATAAGGACACTGGATTAAAGAAGCCTAAAGTAAGCATATATGATGGCTCCAATGATTTGGCTCAAACCAACAAGGATAAAGAGACATTGCATTTTAACAATGGTTACTACAGGTTTTTTTGCCTGCTTTCATTTCAGTTTTGCAACTACAATTATTGGTGGATAATTAGTGAATTCTATGCTGGATCCTTTGTGACAGTTTTGTTTCTTTTCCATGCTGTACTTCAGGTGGGCTGCCTGTCTCCCCCCCCCTTTTTTTAAAAAATAGAGTAATGTGCCTTTAGTTATCTGGAAACAGAAGCTATAGCTGGCATTCTTGCAGATATTAGCTAATAGGCACATCCAGCTGTTTTAGAATCAGTCCTAGTGAAAACCTGGAGCATATTTTTCAAGGCTAGCCACTGGATAAAAGAAAAGTATAACTGTACTGAAAATCTGTGCTACTATTATTGCTGTTACCATTTTTTAAAACAAAAGGATTTATCTGCAAAAGAGGATTTCTATGAATTCACTGTACTGAAAACATTCACCGTTTTATATCTGCTTGCTTTCACTCAAATACATTCCGGAAGTTCTCTAACAAAATATTAGTAAAAGCCTCCAAGAAAAAGCTTGCTTCTGTTTCTTTTAAGCCTGGATCCAGGAAATGTTCCACAACATTGGGTTCAGCACAAACAAGAAGCTGCCCTGTGCTTAATATCATTATCTTGGACAGAGAGAAAGAAGCACAGGTTTTTTTTTTGCTGATCTTAATAGAAAGAAGAGTGGATTTGACAAAAAATACTGGTTGTCTTATGAAATGTACGATGCTACCTAATAGTAAGTGAAATCATTACAACAGGCACAAAATGACCAATGTCTCCCCAAAGGAGTCCATTTTTGCTCCTTTATCATAAATCTTTTAACTATAGATGTTTCAGATTGTACGTTTGCCCCATACGTCTAACATTTGCTCTCTTCTTAGTGTTGTATGTTCTCCCAGGTATCTTTATCTACATTACAGTTTACAGTACAGAAAATACTGCCTTTCTTTAGACCAGAAATGGAGGAATTGGTCCCCCATTTGTACTAACCAGCAGCTGGGATTGTTGGGTAGGGGGTAGAACCCAACATCTGGATTGCACAACTTCCTCATCACTCCTCCATGATGTGCACAAATGGGTGAGACATGGAATATATTCTGAACAACACTTACTGGAAGCAGTCAGGATATTCTGCAAGGGCCACGTCAATTACATCCAAAGCATGTTGGTACTGTTTTTGTGATGAAAAAAGGAGGGCCAACAAATGAAGAGAATTCATATCATCCTTACACAGTTTCAGTGCTTCTTGGAGATGTTCTATTGCATCACAAATCTGCAAGATAAATATAAATGATTGCTCAGTTACTCATCCTTTCAGATCAGTTTCATTTGTTCTGGCCTTTTGACTACAACAAAATAAAAAGAGTCCTAAAGCTAAAATATCAGCAAAGGCAGAGGTATTAAAATCTAATTGCAAGGAGTAAACCAATTGAACTCCCCAGCAGGAATATTAAAACATCTTTATACAATCCTAAACTCCTATAAAATAACACTTCAGTTAAGCTTGCTTGTATTTAAATAGTAGCAGGTGACAAGTATTTTCGAAGCTGTTAAACAAAAACAGGAAGGAAGTTATTACCCAACTGATCTCTTAATCACGTTATCTTTTTAATTTAACCATGTCTTGTATGCATCACTATAAACAAAGAGTGACCTACTTTACATTTATTTATTCATTTATTGAACTTATACTCCTCTGAATTCAACTATCTTGACTTACAAGATATACAACTCAATAGCAATGAAAATATCAGTGGTAAAAATCCCAACATAACTGACTAGAAGAATGAAAGTAAAAACAGGTCAATGCAATGCAATGTAAATCAAGAATTTTCTTTCCGAATATTTCGAAAATTTGAAAGCCAACAGAAGAGGGACAAGTCTGATCTCCAAGGGGAAGCCATTTTAAAACAATGGTGCTGCCATCTATCAGGTAGTCTTTTTTAACTTTAGAAAGCATGAAATGTTGCTACCTTCTAAATTATTTTGCTAAATGACAGGAACTCACCAATAATAGAGGCTTAAAAACAAACTCAATGGGCTTCTAAACTCTTACCTTGAAGTCAAGGAATTAACAGAACAATTATTTTATTCTAGCTCCTTTAACAGCAGCCACCAAATTGACTGATGAAAGTTTTAATCATGGCATATAATCTGCCAGATACATTAGTGGTATCATTTATCCTTTGGTTAATCAGAAAGAGAATACATTAGATATTTTAGATTATTCAGAATATTAACATATATTAAAATGTTTACTATGAGCTACTCTGACAAAAGCAGAATATTTTAAATGTTTTGGCTAGCAGCCTCAAACTATACTTCAAGCATGGTTTAAACTAAGATTTACATGCAATTAAATGAAGAAAAATAGGATGAGCATAGAAAATTCTGCCCAAATATCAATTGATTTTTATAATATATTAGGGGGGTATCCTAAATTGCATTTGGGGCCTCCAGACTGTTCTGATATATAACCAACAATATATAACACTAAAAGTTAGTTGAACAATAACTTTCAATCAACAATAATAGCAAGAAGCAGCCAATTCCAAATTTAGTTCAAAGAAAATCTTTTCTTAACAAGCATAACTCTCTGAAAAAACTGTGATGGCTTTAAAACAATCTTCTAAGCATGCAACTTAATAAAATGGAAAGTAAAATAATTTTGAAAAACAACAACACTATTCAACTCAGTTACAAAACCTACAGTAATTCTTGAAACCCTAGTGTGGGAGTGAGCAGCATATGATCTTTCCACTTCAGTGAACTTCAGATCTCAAGGAGCTTCAATAACAATGGCCAATGGTAAAGAATAGTATAAAATATAGTCCAGCAACATCTGAAGGACCACAAGTTGCCCACCCTCATCTAGAAGCTTTTCCAATCATTTTATGTCTTCCATAAATATGCATAAGAAGAGACTTAATAAAATTATAATTCAAGCATCAGAAAGTTAGCAAAATATATGTAAATAGCAATATGCAATAATGGGCCTAAAAAGTATTGAAGCACCCTGAAGAAAGACCAGTGTAAAAATCTATGCCGAAGAAATTATACCTACCTGCCTAATAAGAGCCAGCTGCAATGAGATATAGAGGATAATTTGGTGGTCTTCAGGTGCCAAGTGATGAGCTCTGTAAAACACAATGTAGCTTATGCAGCACTGCAAAAATTATTTACCATAAATTTACCAGGGATAGATGAAAACTCTTACAATCAACCACAAAGTAGAATCACCCATTTTAATGGAGTGAGGGGTTATTATATAGTGATACTTCATTAAAGCTTCACAAATTGCATCAGAAAAAATATCTGATCTGAAAAGCCCATTTGGGAAAGCAGAAAACATCTAAAATTTATATCAGAGAGAACTAAGTTTCAGCACCCATTCAGCCATCAAGCTCTGTGGCACTGAGCAACTGTGGTATGTGAGACCTAATGAACGTAAGTGGGTAAACTTCTAGGGCTAGGAAGATTCAGATTCAAGAGCCTACTCAACCATGAAATTCTTTGAAGTATATATAGCATCAACCCTGATAGATGGTTAGTCAATTAAATCAGCTGTGAGAATTAAATGTGATGGTATCAGGAAGCCCATGAATGCTTGCAAGTCCTAAAGGAAAGTAGAAATGAATGTGTGTGTGTGAACAAACAAACAATAACATGTATCACCTGAATATTAAAGCATGAAAAAGCCTCCCGATAGATCAACCTAACAATCATAACTGTTTCATACAAAAATTAGTGTTCTGCAAAGTTCAGAGGTAAAATTTGAGGTCCCCCTTTTGCAACCAGACTTGAATGTTACACTGCCTCCATATATGGATGTACCAGATAGCTGTCATAGCTATGAGCTGTTGGTGGATTTATCCACCGTGATGCTTACATCCCTCTGTAATAAAGGAATGTTAGTGGAATAGATGCTATGATCTCAGGTTCAATCTCTTGTGACACGATTGCATGGATAAATGTTCACCATCTGGAATAATAATGCATAGGTCTTTCAAGAATGCAAAGGGTCTTTCAAGGATATTCTGGTAATCTCTAGGTGCATTGGTTCAGGTGACATTTCGATTGGCTTGGGGTGAGGTATCATCAATATGTTCTGATACTGAAAAGCATAGCTCTGAGATGATATAATGGAGGTTCTTATTTGCTGTTAAAGGCTGTCAAACTTAAACAGAACCCAAATAATAAAGGCAGCCTGGCAGGGTTTTTTTTGCAAGATTTCAGAAGTGGTTTGTCCTTGCCTCCTCCCTAGGCTGACCCAAAGTCACCCAGTTGGTTTTGAATCTAGAGTAAAACTAGAACTCATGGTCTCCCAGTTTCTACTCTGATGATCTTACCCACTACACCTAACTGGTTATTGTATCTGGTTATTGCTACAATAAATCTATCAAGCAAATCCAGTTCAAATTCATGATATCAAAGAAAGCTTAATGAGAAATAATCTCCAAAACAGGCAAAACTGAGGTTAAGCAATGAGCTGAAGTCAAATGCTAGGAATTTGCAGACTGAAAATCACAGGTAGTCTTTAAAAATTCATATTGCTACAAGGACTGTGGTTGCTCTCTAAATATCAGAGCCTTTGATCTCCCAAACCAAGTATAGCAGGCCTAAATCAGGTCAGGATCTCCTGAATTATTTTGCTTAACAATCCAAATCTTCCTTTGATTTCAGGTTCTGTATTTTTACAACATTTACATTCTAAGTACCCATTAAAAGCTGTACATCCTTTCTTGACACTGTATTTGACACCTCTTACAATTTGCTATTAGGTCCTGCAATGGATCCCTCCCTTGAGTCATCAATAGGAGTACATATCTGTATAGCAGAGTTATTAGATAGTCACTTATTCTGACATATTCCACTGTACCTAAGTTCACTTATGCTAAAATGTTGAATTTAGTACATATTCTTTCTGCTTTGACAATTTCAGGCTTTCTTTGATTATCTCTTATTTCATATTCCAGTTGTATTTATCCTATCATATAACTCCTCTTTCAATACTGGCTGCAAAAGTGACCAGACTCTCCTATGGCTTTGGTCTGACCGCATCATACCTGCCAGAACTTCAGAATGATAACATATGTACAGTATGGTCATGTCATGACACAAATTCTACTGTTATGTATTTGTAATGTCTGATGCAAGTTCGTATGTCACAGCACACATTTTGTGACCTGCCTCCTATTCCCCCTCCTAAGAGTGCATACATGTAAAACTTTGATCTTCTTCTCCAGTAACTAGGAGATTGCTACTTGACCTTGAGAGTCTCTGCATCTGGCACCCAAATTTCTGAAAATGATATAGCAATGATCATAGAGTTTTCTTGTCAGCAGTACCAAAGTGGAGTGTCCTTGTCTTTGATAGATTTGACTTTCTTCTCCATGCATCAGAGATACTTCCTCAATATTTCCTAATGAGGGATATTGGGGATAATACCTAAAACTGTATTAGGGATAATATACCTAAGACCTAATACTGTAGCTATTACCGCATCCCCCCCAAAAGGGAGAGAGATTTGCATTAAAACTGGATATGTCAACTGATATGCACAGACCCAAGTTTAAGAATAATTATCTAGCTAGAAATTCAAAACATTTGGATATAGCAGGGAATATTGTGAGCAAGTGAACACTGTGGTACCTCCTGATGGTGCTAACAGAGAAATGATGATAACTCTCCTTTAGACCCTCAACCAGCCTGCTGGAGCTATCAGTAGAAGAGTTATGGACAGTTATTCAGATAGATATCTTATTTTTATTGGAGATACTAGAAGTGTCAATAACAAAGAGAGCTACTGCACTGTCTAGCAATCCAGCCTCTTTGACATACTAGTTCTAAGGCAGGGGTCTTCAAACTTGGCCCTTTTATGACTTGTGGCTTCAACTCCCAGAATTCCTCAGCCAGGCATGCTGGCTGAGGAATTCTGGGAGTTGAAGTCCACAAGTCATAAAAGGGCCAAGTTTGAAGACCCTTATTCTAAGGCTTTCAATGTCCTCCTCTCACCCTTCTGTGGTAACAGACTTCTTGCTACTCAGTTGTTAGCCCTGGACACGGGAGGCACCTGCACCATGTTCTGAAAATTGTCTGTCTCAATTATAAATCTGCCAAGACTGAAGACAAGAACCCTGAGACACCTGTCTTGAACTTTTTACCTTTTTTAAGTTGGCAGATTCAGAGAGGCAATTTCAAGGCTCTTGCCCCATCTTCCTTTCTTATAATTTTAAGCTGGATTTAAATTACTAGCCAATCACACAGAGTTCCCCATCACCCTCACTCCAGCACAATTAACAAGAGAAGTAGAACTACAGTGCAAAGACCATTTGATAGAAAATAATGTTTTGATTCCTCACATATTTTCCTTGCTATGATTCTAATTCTAAAATATTATTCATGTTTCAAACAGAGAGATGCTCAGCTCAAGCCCCCGACAATATGCTAGTTGAATGCCAATTGGCAAGCAAATTATAGTCAAGATTAAATCTTTGACATAGACATAGAAGGAGGAAAGGCACTCCAAAACTTCAAATGCCTTTAATGATATTGCTCTGAGCAATTTAGAATGGGTGCATTCATACTGTGATACTATTCTCCTGATATTAAAGAGAATGTCTTGGTTTTAAAAAATCTGAAAAAGAGTCATTCTAATTTAACTGAATATGAAGTGATTATTACCAGGTTCATGATAGAGTCAGGTTTTTACTGCTTTCAATAATTGTGTAAACTGCAACAAATGTCAACAGGTGAATTTTTTCCTACTCTAGAGCAGTATTACCCAAACCAATGGCATCAGCAAAAAATATCCTTTTCTTAAACAACTATTGATGGTACAAAAAGCATATTGTTCTTCTGGTCATGCCTAGGGAATCTTCTGCCCAAGAGGCAGGTTTAACCTCACACCTCTCTGTTCTGCCAAGACTGTATAAACAAGTTTCCTTCTTGGCTTTGGTTACTGGGCTTAATAATATACAGTTATTATGAAAAGCTATGCTTTCCTTTGCTGTTTGTGTGTGTTTTTTTCTTTTGGAGTTACAAATTATCCCTGTGCTTTTCTTGCCTTAAAACGTTGAGAGTACAGATAGTCCCCAAGAAAACAAGGCTACTAGTTTAAATTTTAGAATCTCCAACAGATGGACACTATCTACAGATTATACTAAATTAAATCTTATCCCATCAAAGCTCTTAGAAAAAATACAGCTTCCTTTTAAAAAGGCAGATATTCAAAACATGTATGTACATACCCAGCATACTGAGCATTCATTCCCCTTTCTTTAACCTTGTAAGCCTGGCCATTAGGGAGAAACACAAATAAAAAGAATTCTTATCATATCTTAAATCCCTCTGTGCAACTAAGAAGAATGCAGATTCTACAACTGTTGAGCAATTGGCAAGAACTCCTCCTTTAATTCCTTGACCAAATGGATTTACTAGCAATATGGCACAATTGACAGTGCTCTTTGAAAACTGAAATGAAGGTAATCTGAAGCATGCTGAGCCTCAGCCACTTAGTAGGTTACAGATGACCTAGCATCTCTATTGTCCCTGGAGTAATATAGCAGGTCAAGAGAATGTCTTTGCTATTCTGGTGTGTCCTTGACTGGAACAGCAAAACACAGTTGTTGTTAGGAACACATTTAATTCCTTAAATGATGTCAAACAATTGGTGTGCTTATGTATAGTTTAAACCAATTGATAGCAGTTATCCAAGTTTCACAGAAGACTATTTCCCCAGTTAGATCTAAAGTTGCCCACTGAGATTCTCTCCCATTCAAAACTGGGTTCAAGAAATGTCAAGTCAAACTAATTGTTCATCTAGCCCTGTAGTTCAGTCAGGCTGGCACTGGCTCACTCCCACAACAAGCAGAGGTCTGCTAGCTGGGGATGCAGGTATGGACCCAGGATGTCCTAGAACATAGAATATAGAACACAGAATAATAAAGCTGGAAGGGACCTCGGGCATCTTCTAGTCCAACCCCCTGCTCGAGCAGGAGACCCTATACCATTTCAGACAAATGGTTGTCCAATCTCTTTTTGAAAGCCTCAAGCGATGGAGCACCCACAACTTCTCAAGGCAAGCTGTTCCACTGGCTGATTGCTCTCACTGTTACGAAATTTCTCCTTAGTCCTACAGTAGGTTGCTTCTCTCCTTGGTTAGTTTCCAACCATTGTTTATTGTCTTGCCTTTTGGTGCGTTGAAAAATAGTTCGAATCCCTCATCTTTATAGGAGCCCCTCAAATATTGGAACAATGCTATCCTACAGGCTAACATGCTGGTAGGAAAACAGTGCTGTCCTACATACAAACTATACACTCTGCCATGATCTATAACCTCCCTGAAGAATTGCTCTTGGCTCTATCTACTCAGTTTTGTTTTGTTTGTTAATTTGTTTGTTCCTTGCAGGATTTAGCTCTAAGGAATTAGCTATACCCAACTCTCAAAATAGCCTCACTTGACATACAGTACCATATAATTCTGGCCCATTAAAATGAAAGCCATAGAACCAGAGAAGAAAATTCAAAGGCCACCTTATCCAACGTCTGACAATGCAGGAATCAACTGATACAGAAGCCATCCTGACTCTACTTAAAGATTTTTCATATGGGGAAGTCCATCTTTTGAGACAGTTTGTTACATTGCCAAACTGCCTATATTGCTCAGTCATTCTGTCCAATGATTAGGCAAAATCCCTCTTTTTGTCATTTGAATTCACTTGCTCAGATCCTGTTTTCTAAAACAATAGCAATCTGCTCCTTTAATTGTGTGACCATCTTTCAAATATTTGAACATAAGTTATCTCTCCCATCTTAATAGCATTTTTCCCAGGCTAAATATGCTTCAGTCTTCCCTCATGGTTTTTGCATTTTATGTCTGGGCATATTCCAGTTTGTTCTGATTCTTTTAAAAATATGGTATCCAGTTTAATTAATGACATAAAGACATCCACAACATGCCTGCACAACTGGTGTCCTATTAAGCTACAGAAGAGCCAACAAGCTATGCATCTGTAATCTGTTAGGAATAGAATAGAACAGAACAGAACAGAATAGAAGCTGAAGGGACCTTGGAGGTCTTCTAGTCCAGCCCCCTGCTCATCTCAGACAGGTGATTGTCTAGTCTCTTCTTAAAAATCTCCAGTGATGGAGCGCCCACAATTTCTGGAGGCAAGCTGTTCCACTGGTTAATTGTCCTCACTGTCAGGAAGTTTCTTCTTAATTCCAGGTTGCTTCTCTCTTTGATCAGTTTTCAACCATTGTTTGTCATCCTTCCCTCTGGTGTTCTGGTGAACAACATGACCCCCTCTTCCTTGTGGCAGCCCTCAGATACTGGAATACTGCTATCATGTCTCCCCTATTTCTTCTTTTCTTTAGACTAGCCAAACCCAAGTCCCACAGCCGTTCTTCGTATGTTTTAGTCTCCAGGCCTTTGATTATCTTAGTTGCTCTTCTCTGAATTTTTTTCCAAACTGTCAACATCTTTTTTGTGATATGGTGACCAAAATTGGCTGCAGTATTCCAGGTGTGGTCTTACTCAGTGGTGGGATCCAGCCAGTTCGCACCAGTTCAGCAGAACCGGTAGCTAATTTTTTGTTGCCCAGGCCCAGAACGGACTTCTGGAAGTGGCATCCACACAGAGAACTGGTTATTTACATATTTGAATCCCACCACTGGTCTTACTAAGGTTTTATAAAGCGGTACTAATACTTCATGTGATCTTGATTCTATGCCTCTGTTTATACACCCAGGACTGTATTAGTATTTTGGATTGGTGCTGCACATTGCTGGCCCATAGTCAAGTAATCGTCCACTAGGACTCCAAGGTCCCTCTCACAGTTACTGTTTTTAAGCCAGGTCTCGCCCAATCTGTACTTATACCTTTGATTTTTTTCTGCCTAAATGTAAAACTTTGCTTTTCTCCACATTGAAACTCATTTTGTTGGATAGGGCCCATTGTTCAAGTTTGTCAATAACTTTTTGGATCCTGAGTTTGTCTTCTGGGGTGTTAGCTACTCCTGTCAATTTGGTGTCATCTGCAAATTTGGTGAGTTCCCCCTTCAATTCCCTCATCTAAGTCATTTATGAAGATATTGAAGAGTACTGAGCCTAAGATGGAACCTTGTGGTACCCCACTGCTTACTTCTCTCCATGTGGATGTAGTGCCATTGAGGACTACTCGTTGAGTACGGTTTGTCAGCCAGCTACAGATTCATCTGGTGGTGATGTTGTCTATTCCACCTTTTTCTAGCTTACCAAGGAGTAGGTTGTGGTCTACTTTATCAAATGCCTTACTGAAATTGAAGTATACTACGTCCACAGCATTTTGCTGGTCTACTAGTTTAGTCACTTTATTGAAGAATGAAGGAGATTGACAGTTCCCTTTTTTATACTGTATATGCTTAAGCACTTAGCAAAACCAGGAGGTTTCTTCATATATCCAAAAATCTCTTGTGGTTTGGATGATTCTACCTTTTAGGGATTATGGAAGCTGAAGAATGGACTACTATAAATTCTTAAACTAAGGAAACAAAATGCTCAAGAAATTATTTTCTTAAATAACCGCATTGTGAAATCTTAGTGAAATATTAATTATATGCACAATGGAAAAATTGCTAATTTGGGGGAGGGGCCATTAGTGGAATATAGATTTCCACAGACTTCCACTAATAAGATCCCACTCAGTTTCTTTCTTTCTAACCTGCTTTAGTGTTAGATCACTGAAAAGGCCAATGAAGGGATGTTTTCTAGGTCAGGGGTCCCCAACCTATGGTCCACGGCCTGGGACCGGGCTGCGGGCTCTTGGCCAGTGGGCCGTGGAAATGGCTGGCCAGTACACGCATGCATGGGTGTGCATTCCCCCCTTCTCACTAGCGCCCACGGCCCCATTTGCACATGCATGCGGGCACGAACGGGGATGCTAGCACAGGGCAGGTGTCCGCAGCCCGTTTGCGCATGTGCTGCTAGATCGAGTGGTTTGCACGGCCCATTTGGACATGCGCATGATGCCAGTGCATGCTGCATGCACAAACAGGGCTGCTAGTGCTGCACCAGTGTGCGTTGCCCCGTGCGTGTGCACATATGTGCACGCACCAATTTTGAAGCTGCTCTCCTTCCCTCCAGTCCGCGAGACCGGAAAGGTTGGAGACCTCTGTTCTAGGTGATTTAATTGAAGAGTAAGACCCTAGGGAGGCTGTAGATTTCTGAAAAATTTATTGTGCAAAATCAGGATACTTACATAATCCTTGACCGCTTCATAACTAAATTAATGCAGAAACACCACTCTCTACACACATTCTTAAATTCTTTTTTTTAAAAACAAATTTTAAGTAGCTCTTCTATACTCACCTCTGTGAAATTATACCTGTTTTGTATGGCCTCAACTCTTTTCAAAACCACTATTCATCTCCAGTCAAGGTAATGTTTTTAATACTAACACAATTCTGCATCTAATAAGCATACATGTGCCCTACTCAGAACACAAGGAGCTAACTGAATTCTCCCAGTGCCCCCTGTTGGATAAAAGTGGATATCGATATCATCCAAGATTTATCCACTTCTAAACTGAAGTTAAGCTATTAAGGAAATAAGCCACAGTTTACAGGAAAAGGTCAAAAGGCTAAAAATAAACGCAGTTTAAGAGTAATATGGGACAGTAATTATATCTAAATAGTACAGTAATAGAGAGGTTACATCTGAGTCTAAGAATGTGTGCCACTTAAAGCCACCTCATTCGTTCCCTTCTCCCGCATCCCAAGAAGCTCAGAGACATGTAAAACTATGCTGGCCAGTTCTACAGGCAGAAATATGCCCTCTGGCTGCCAAAAAGATATTCTTTATAAACCTAAAAATCAAGATTTGGGAAAAGAAATCCTTAAAAATTTGAACACATTTAGACACGTAGTACGAGTTTCAGATTACAATGTAAAAACAAGCAAATTTCTGCCAACTGGGATCTGGTTTTCTCCCCACCCCCAGGTTCTTCTCACCTTTCTAAATTCTGAAGTGCTCTCTGATGCAAGTCATCTTGTGTGCTTTTCAGGGTAGCTGCAAAACAATAAAAAATTAGTACATCAGGGTAAGCATTATTCCAAACAGTACATCTGAATAGTTGGGAGCTCTTTATTCTTAAAAAGTTATACAAACAGTCTGATATGGGTCTTCAAACAGCATTTCCTTAAGAATGTTATGTTTTATTTTAAGACTTTTTCCCTCAAGAATCTTGCTTCAAAAAAATATTTCCTGCCTTATTTCCAGTTATTTAGAAACTGATCTCGCCAATGGTACCAGATACCATTATTCACTTTTTTATTATAAAGAATATCCAGGTAGTATCAGGACAGAAATAAAATATCAGGGTTGAGTTAGGGAATATCTGCTTTCAGTGTGACTCTTCTGCATTTAGGATCTTAAAATGTCCTCTCTATCATTCTCCCCCACACAAATTTGATGATGGTTAGTCTCAAAAGTGTAGGTGGCTCCAAAATCAAGCCAACTTCATGCCCCAAGAGAAGACTATAATCTAGATCTCCCCAATCCTAGTGAAAGAATCGATCCATTAAACATGAATAACAGCACTTCTTCTCAGTCTTATTCCATAACCTCCGGCAGGTCTTTTTCAAATGGCCTTACTCATGTAAGCAAAACGCAGAGCCTTCTCTTCCGTGGCACCTTCTCTGTGAAATCACCTTCTGATGAAAGTCACAATGGTAGTCATGTGATGATAAAACAGAAAACCACTGCCCAAACAGAAAACAAATCCAAATTTTTTATCTTTTTATTTTGCCAAAACAGGAGATTGGGGGGGGGGGGACATCATATTCTTCCTTTTTTAATACTAGGGGCAGGTAGTTATTAGTATTGGTGGTTTTATTGGTGATTTTGAAGTTTAATTTTTAGTGATTTCATTGTAACAAACTGACTTCTGGGCGATATTTTCTTCAAAGAATGTGGATAAATGACTCTCCTATGAAATTGTTCTAAGAATTCCTTTGTAGTTCTATTAAATTACTTTACCTATTATTCCACGTTTTTAGGGCTTAATAAAATGTTAAGTTGACTGCACTTAGTGTGCTTAATTATTATTGCTTGAACTACGGTTAACACAGGTTAGCTGGACACAGAATTGTCTCCCTAAAACATTTGCCTCACTTTACCTAATGTGTCAACCATTTTCCAGAGACAGATTTCAAAAGATTATGTTGAATCTAGCACTTCTGCATGATCATCTGTGCAAAGCTCTTGGAAGGCTGCCTGAAAATGAAAGCTGAGGGACTGCACCTGCTGTCCCCTTGATATAGAAGACGTGTCAAGAGTCTGCTGCTTGAGAAAGAAGGGACAAAACTTTGCCAAAGGGTCAAAGAGTACAAATGTCCTCTGGGGATGACATAAACTCTTTTGGGATAGACTTTGGCTCCTGGCCAGAGCATAAATAAGCAATGACAGAGGTTGGCTGAATGGCATCTTCACTCATTCTTCTGCTCTCCTGAAGCTCCAGCTAAATCAGCTCACGTTTCACATGGTATCATCCCAACCTCTACCACATAGGAAGCAAAAATAAATTAAGGAAATTAGAACTAAAGCTGCAAGTGCAATTATGTCAGTGATATCAAGTAGGACAAAAGAGAATTACAGATGTCTTTCTGTAGACAGTTGGGCAATGTGGGAGATGAAGAAGCAATCAAGAAGGAAGAAAAGAGTAAAGCTGGATTGCAAATGTTTCTTGGCACCTTGTGTCAAATTAAATTTCAGTGGGTCACTTTTTAGATACTAGAAATTATTCATCATTTTGTTAAGTGTCTTCTTTTCCCCTGGCTTTATTTGTAACTTAATTTGCAGGAGTTAGCCAAAGGCTCTTTACTTATTTCTGTCTTCAAGCTAAGATAAATTTCATCTATTATCTAAAACAGGGGTCCCCAACCTGTGGGCCACAGCCCAGTATCAGTCCATGACCTGTTGGCCACTGGGCCACAGGAATGGCTGGCGAGTGCGTGCACATGTGCACGCACCCTCCCCACTCACGCTAGTGCCACTGCGTGGGTGCTAGCGGTCCCATTTGCACATGTTCGGGGACGCTAGCACCGCCGCCAGCATCATGCAGGCACTAGCACCCTTTTGCGCATGTGTGCAGGTGCTAGCACCCCATTTGTACATGCATGTGGGCGCTAGCACGTTTGCACATGCGCACGGGCACCGGTGCCACCACCAGTGCCGCCATGGGTGCATGTAGCCTGCTTGCGCATGTGCATGTACATTTCCCTGCTCCTCCCTTTCCCTCCAGGCCACCAACCCGGAAAGGTTGGGGAGCTCTGATCTAAAAGATTTCAACCCTTGAGCTATTAAAGCTCGGGAATTATGTCTATAAATACAAATATACCTATATTTGTCTATCAACCAGGTTCAGAATGAATGCAACATTAGCACTACAAAATTGTGACTAAATATAGGACCACAATGCTGATTTTTTTCCCCCTATTCCTCTTTCCCTATGGCTGGTAGAAAATAATGTGGCTACTGTTCATTTTGATTACAGAGGATTCATAGATACTCCTTAATTCTGTTTCAAAATACAGGTTTACTCTTTTGATCGTGGCCCTGTCCTCACTCACTGCTCAGTGACATAATGGTCCTTGTAGACAGCCCTTAGGAATGCACCTTATGGCTGTTATTGAAATAATGGAAAGTACTCTACTAATGCAATCCGGGATTTTCAGCTTAAGTTTATGTTGCACAGGGCTCCATAACTCTAGTGTGTGTAAAATTTAAAATTGTGCACAATATTCATGTTTTTTTTCAAAAATAATCTTTTTCGCTTTTGTTAGTAAGCATTACAGGTCTCATAGGCTTTAATATTAAAGGAGTTACCACTATTATGTTTCCCAATTTGGTATCCTCAAGACTCAAACCAGTGGTTTCAAAAAGTAAGCAAAGGCGTTTTAATTAAATACTAGGAAGAGCTTCCTGACGGTACATGCTATTTAGATAATAATGGAACCTCCTTCACTGCTAATTTTGAAGCAACTGGGTAGCCATCATTGATACTATAGAATCTGTTGCATTTGAAAAGTGATGGATTATATAACTGCTAATCTTTCCAATTCTATATCCTTCAGTGTGAGATTATTATGGGATCATTTGTACTGTATAACAACAAGGATGGCTCCCACACTTATCTGCGCAATACTGGTGAATAATGTCTATGGAGATTCTCAATCATCCAGTTCATGGTTATCGCAAAGGTGCTTTCCAAAACGCAACTGGACTTTGCTTTTTCTTGAAGACATTTTGCTTCTTATCCAAGAAGCTTCTTCAGTTCTGAAGAGGTTTCTTGGATGAGAAATGAAATATCTTCAAGGAAAAAACAAAGAAAATCTAGTTGCCTTTTGGAAAGCAAGATGGGACTGGTGAGTAATAATATACCTTTTTATATATAATCAGTGATGAGTTTTGGTACTTGGTTACCAGTGAGTATCAGTGTTCAGCTTCAGATAAGATACTTTTAAAAATGCAGATTATAATAAAAATTGATTCTTTAGTTTGCAAGATCATTTTCTGCTCATATAAGCCAGAAACAGAGTTTTTACTTCAATAAAGAGTTAAATCCAACTATTTTCCATAGCTGGATGAATTTTAAACAATTCTTCCATTTCATTTTTCCAGCTTTCATTATCACAGTATGTGGCCTGTAAATTGAAATTGAAGTGCAGGAGACAGCAACAAAGATAGCTGGATTTATGATAAAAATTGGACTATGTTTAGCTTGGAAAAAAGTAACTGAGGGGGAAAATAAAGGAAGTTTTCAAATACTAGAAAAGCAGAAAAAAATACTAGAAGAATATGAAAAGAGGGTGATGAATTTTCTTTCTGCTGGTCTGAGGCCAGGATTATATCAAATATACTTGCACAAGAGGAGAAATTTCAGTTAAAGATTAAAGAAACTTCTTGTCTAAGTGATAGAACCAATTCACCAGAAAGAGGGCAGACCTTATTTGTTAATTTTAATAGACTAAATAAGTCACATTTGGCAGCAAAGTATGGCATTTCAGTCCTGCTATCTTGCTTCAAAGAGATGATCCAACTAAAGCAGGGGTCTTCAAACTTGGCTCTTTTATGAGTTGTGGACTTCAATTCCCAGAATTCCTCAGCCAGTGTGCCTGGCTGAGGAATTCTGGGAGTTGAAGTCCACAAGTCATAAAAGGGCCAAGTTTGAAGATCCCTGATCTAAAGTCTGGATTGAGCAGTTATAATACATTTAATGAAATAAATACCTACATAAAATCAAATAACCTCAGTTATGATATGTTTAATGAAATAAATATCTACATAAAATCAAATAACCTCAATGCCCACAGCAGTTCTTTAATTCCATAAACAATGGAGGTTAGAACTGATCAACAGTGATAGTTGACAACAACAGATACAGAGGGAAAGTATTTTGGAATACCAGTTGTTGGACATAAGCTATGAATACTCACCTATGTTCAGGTGAAAGGAATTAGCTTCATCACTTATTTATGATCACCAAGAGACATTTTGCTTTATTGTTTTTTTATATTGGCTTAGTAAGATTATGTCATGATAATTTAGCTGCTTTAGAAACAGAAAGGCATAATGAAATATTGGCATCAATAAAACAAATAGATTTTGTGAGCAGAAGTTGGCAACATATTGCTGGACCAGACAACTATGTGCCTACAGGTTAGTTCTTAACATGTCTAATATTTAAATGCTTAAACTGACTTCTTCAAACAATAGCTGTGCAGATCACATTTGACAAATCAAAAGATTACCATCAGTTGCTTGAAGGCTGTATGTCAGGCCTAATGCTAAAAAACCCTTTGCTAGGAATTCTCCAGCATCTTCTCCCATGCGAACAACCATCTTGGCGAAACGTTCTCCTTCCTCCAGCTAAATTGATGAGAGAAAGGGAGAAACATTAGAGGAAATATCCTTTGCGATGTCTTAATAGAATCTCTAATTCTAATTCTTTGGAATGAATTCAAGATTAGCAAGTATCAGAACTCAGTGCTATAAGATGGTGCTATGCTTCCAGTGAATTTGGAAGACCAGACTTCTAAATCTCAGTGCATGACAAAAAGCTAGCTTTGCCTAACATGGTGCCCAGCTGCAACACATTTGAATCCTACCAGGTGAAAGTCTATGATCATTAGTGAAAGATTTAGCAGTAATAGTGACTCTGGATTTTGGGAATAAGAATCTGTCAAGTATGTCACTTCTATCATTGCTAAAACTGCTCATATTGCTCTGTGGTTCATGCATATGGCAGCCTGTCTCTTTGGCAGATGGAGAATCAGCCAAAGTTTTCTCATCCTGTCCACTTTTGGACCAAAATGTGTGGGGTGGAAGGTAAAAGAACAGCAATGGTGAGGAGACAGAAACTTTTGATTATAGATTCATTACTGGAGCACAGATCTTGACCCATGCAAGCCATACTAGCCATAGAAACATAGAAGTTTATGGAATCAGAGACAGATAAAACCCCTGGGGTGGTAGAGAGACCCAGACATGAATTAATAGAGACAAGAAGAAAGGGAAAGGGCAAATGGGACAGATTGTTATCTAGGATTTACTGAACTTAGTTCATGGGCCACATAGTGTGACATTCAACCTCCTCATAACTTCCAGAGAGGCAACTATAAAAACCAAGCTGATGGTTGTAGGCTGGTGGGTCACATTAAACCAATCAGCAGAATGATAAGGAAGAAGAGGTGGAGGAGATTTATAGGTTGCCCAATTCGAGCATGAATCTGAGTGGCAGTTGAAACACAGAAAACAATAAAAATAAAATCTTACACATCCAGACAATTGCACCTTCTATCAAAATCCTCACAACTGAAAGGGGCACCACCAGTAGCCTACCACAAGGCCTGGGAGAACAACCAGATTTTTAAAGATTTCTGGAACGCTATTTGGGTGGGAGCCAAATGGATGTTTGGGATGGTGTCAGGGTAACATTCCAGTGGGCAGGTGCTGCAAGAAAGAAGACAAACTTTCTGGATCCCTCTAGATAGAATTATTAGATTGAGAGCACACTGAGTCTGCTTGATCTTACTGGACAGGCAAGCGAGCCTTAAAATGATGATTATCTTACAAGCAGAAAGGGCATACTCTTAAAAGAGCACATTTATGGATCTTCCAAAGTTACTGTTGATCTGGGCAATATGCAAATCTTGGTCTAATTTCAAATCCTATAGCAACCATTATATAGAGACCACTGATTAAATCTAATATTTCACCAGTAGTCTACTGATGGAAGGGAAGGGGAAGAGAAGGGAAAGGTGGTGTCTGAAACAAAAGAAGTGACAGAGAAATGGGAATGTGGGTGGCAGAAACAGAGAAAAGTGTTGTCCAGTCTAAAGTTTGATCTTTCTCATCACCAACTTGCTGACCCCAAAGAATGCCCCTAATATACTATAGTTTCAACGTGAGATGAAATTATGCAGATAGGAGGTACAATCTGCTTATAAAAGACTGTGTCTATGACATGTTAGCACTCAGATAACAGGCCTTTGGGATCAATTATTAACTGTGTCAGTTGTGATAGCCTTATCAAAATATGGACCACCTCCAGAAGGCGACAACAAAATATGGAAAACACCATCTTCTTACTGTCATTCAGTCTTTTGCAGCTCAGATTCAGTATGATAAATTCTAGCTGTAGGTGCCCAACTACCGGTAGGTAGTGCAAACTGTTAGGTTCTACTTCTCAAGAGATTCTGATTAGTGACTCAGGGTTTTTTAAAATGGTGTTAACCTGAAACTAAACCAGGTCAGAAACAAATATTTTAAAAGCTTAAATCTCTCTGCAGACATGAATTCAATTGAAAGAAGCCATTTTTTCTCTCTCTCAATTAGTGTCTTACCAATTGCAATATAAGAAATAATTATAATAATGGATCTTGGAGAATTACTAAGAAACTCTTTTTCAAAGAAACAGCTATAATACTTTCAGATTTTCTGAGTAATAATAGGACATGTGCCCAAATAATAGTGCTTGCTAATAACAACTATCATAGACTCCTAATCAAGCTTTTCCTTGACATTCTGTATGAGACAGAAGAGGAGAGCAATGATGTTTGTGGGGAAATTATTAGTGATAGGAAGATACGGTGGCACTTGTGACCAAACATTTGTGAAACAGAGTTGGTTATTGCTTGTGTTCCCAGATGGATTGAAGGCACAGCAGAATTGCTTCCATCACGATCAACAATGGCATTAATAGAAGAGGATGACCAACAGACAGTGTGATTTTTCAGAACACTAAGCTAGAAGAACATTCTGGGACAAGAATAAAGGACCGAAAAAGATCGGCTAACTCCAAAGATTCCTCAGCTGTCAGAAATAACAAGGACAAGCTTCCAACTCTCTCCTGGGTTGAAGGATGTGCACAGAAACACACTCAGCAAGATATGCCAATAAACTATGTTCAGCCATTGTAACATATAATAATCTGTGTTTCCCACTGCCATCATCTTTAGTGAAAACCTCATTTTCTTAGTAGCCTACTGCTTGAGAACTATTTTTTCTGAGACAGAGGGAGGCTTTTTCCAGCTAACCATATTATTTTATTGCAGGTTTTTGAAATGTATGATTGAACTAAGCCCACAGGCACACTGACAAGGAATAGAAACAGCAGGTGTTGTCCCCTGGCAAGAGGCCGCCCAGCTGGTGTTCAGCTGGCACATCTCGGCATGTTGTTTCTTTCTGTTGTGTTTTCCCACCCACCCCCTTTCCTTTAGGTGAACAAGGCCATGAATTTTAAACTACACTCTTTACATCTAAAAGTAACAAGCAAACAGTATGAGTTTTCACCAATAGTAATTTAATATTGCAAAGAAAGATTAGGTGACAGTCAGGAGCATTAGCATAATATCTTCTTTTTTAAGGACATGAATATTTCTTAAAATTAGAAAAATCAGGTGGGAGATTTTAAAAAGGAGGTAAAAAATGAAAACAATTCTGTTAATTGTACAATTCTAGAGGTTTAGGAATAGAAAATGAAAGATGTTTTAATCTCATCCACTCCCACAGTCTCTGCCATGCCAAGAGACTCGTAAAGAACAGTTGATATATTATATAGCAGCAAATCCCAAATCCATCACAGTTTTTTTTAAAGCATCTGCTTGCCTATTCTTGATATTTTTGGATGTACACTTTAAAAAATCTCTTCAGTAGATACCTAAAAATGTAATGCTTTATGTAATTTTAATTGTAATTCTAAAAAATATTAGAAGTTTGTCCACAGAAGTCAGTTCCCACCATAAAAAAAAGCTTTATAATTTCCAATGTAACATGAATATAAAATCAAAGTTCTAAATATTTTAAAACTTTACAATTGAGAATTAGTTTTTTTAATATTCATGCGTAATTCAAATTAGGCCCTTCTGTGAACTCCTGGAAAATGACAGAAGCTACACATAACAATGCTCCTTTGGGCACCACTAGGACTGCAGTGCAGTTTTCCTTACAGAGGGATATCAACTAACAATTTCCGTGCTTATACATTAATGCAGGTCGCAAGATCTGTAAAACAGAGATTGGCTTTCACATATGTATCACTTGCTTGATCAAGTAAAATGGCCCCCTTACCCAAATGTGCATTGGAATGTATTTCCAAGTACTGTATGAATAAGATCTGCCCTGCATTGTTTTTAAACATCCTTTCAAATTTCTAGAACTCTTGTAGTCACAACATATCTGGAGATTAACAGACCAGAAAGGTTTTATTGCAAAAAGGCTATCCTGAATTTGGTCAGTTGTGTTTAAGAAGAGAGGAGCAAGGCTGATAAAGAATAATTTATCAAAGACTGCATTATCAGCTCAAGTTTTAACAAGATTTAAGTCAGAACTTTCTTGATTCATTAGGAAAGCTTGCAGCTTTTGGAGAAGGAGAGGTATTTTGCTATATTGTAGAGCAGAAGGTTTACAACTAGACAAATGCCAGCTTAATTTCCTGATTGAGCCACATAACTTCTCACCTAAAACACTGGAGGTGTGCTGCCAATCACTGACAGTGACATTGGAGTAGAATTAGAATCAGAATAGAGCTGGAGGTCTTCTAGTCCAGCCCCCTGCTCAAGCAAGAGTCCCTATAATATCATTTCAGACAAGTGGCTGTCCAATCTCTTCTTAAAAACCTTGAGTCATGAAGCACCCACAACATCTGAAGGCAAGCTGTTTCACTGGTTAATTGTCCCCACTGTTAGGAAGTTTCTCTTTAATTCCAGGTTGCTTCTCTCCTTGATTAGTTTCCATCAGTTACTTCTTGTCTTGCCTTCTGGTGCTTTGGAAAATAAATTGGCCCCCTCCTCCTTGTGGCAGCTTCTCAAATACTGGGATACTGCTATAATGTCCCCCTAGTCCTTCTTTTCTCTAGATTGGCCATTCCCAAATCCTGCAACTGTTTAGTCTCCAGGCCTTTAATCATCTTAGACGCTCTTCTTTGCCCTTTTTCCAAAGTCTCAACATCTTTTTTGTAATGTGGTGACCAAAACTGGATGCAGTATTCCAGATGGGGCCTTACTAAGGCTTTATAAAATGATACTAATACTTTGTGTGATTTTGATTCTATGCCTCTGTTTATACAACCAAGGATTGTATTAGCTTTTTTGGCTGCTGCCACACACTGCTGACTCATTTTTAAGTGGTTGTCCACTAGGACTCCAAGGTCCCTCTCACAATTGCTGTTTTTGAGACAAGTTTCACCTAATCTGTACTTGTACCTTTGGTTTTTTCTGCCCAGGTGTAAAACCTTACTTTTCTCCACATTAAATATCATTTTGTTGGATAGGGCCCATTGTTCAAGTCTGTCAAGATCTTTTTGGATTTTGAGCTTGTATTCTGGAGTGTTGGCTATTCCTGCCAGTTTAGTGTCATCTGCAAATTTGATGAGATCCCCTTCTATTCCCTCATCCAAGTCATTTATGAAGATATTGAAAAGTACTGGGCCTAAGAAAGAACCTTGTGGTATCCCACTGCTTACTTCCCTCCATGTAGGTGTAGTACCATTAAGGACTACTCATTGAGTATGGTTTGTCAGCCAGTTACAAATCCATCTGGTGGCAATGCTGTCTATCTCACATTTTTCTAGCTTACCAAGAAGTAGTAGGTTGTGATCTACTTTGTCAAATGCCTTGCTGAAGTCTAAACATACTATGTCCACAGCATTTTGCTGATCTACTAATTTAGTCACTTTGTCAAAGAATGAAATAAGATTGGTTTGGCATGATCTGTTTTTAACAAATCCATGCTGGCTACTAGTTATAACTTTATTTGTTTCTAGAGGAACCTGTGATCTGGCAGGGATTTCTTACCAGGACACTCAGAGGAATATAACCAGCCCTAGTACATTTTCAGAATCTTCTATGTCTCCTTTACTCTCTCTTGGATTTAAAATATAAAACCTCTTTGTGAATAAGTCTTTATGGACATATTTCATCTGATAGTTGGCTTTGTTATAGAGGCTGATTTCCCTGTTATCAGTGACTTATTGGTTCTTCTGTATCTTTTATTTTGTTCAATTTGTAGTTTGATGAATCAGTAAATAAAACTGCTAGTCACTATTCTAGATGCATTGCAATAAAATATTTATTTCAAAAAACTTAAAATATATTCAGGTATCTCTTTCTAGTGTACAATAAAGCAGTCCGAAAAATATACATTAGGGAAAACATAGATCTTCTTTCATGTATTCTGATGTCTACTCCGACTTTTGTAGGTAATTGACAATTACATTTCTAAATTTACTTCAAAACTAACAATGTACTTATAGCTTGTTGGAAGTACATAGAATAAGTTGCATTTTTAAGCTTTCTAAAAATGAGTATTTCATAGCATAGCAGTTGTTAATCTTGCATCTTGTAGCTGCATCAGATACCTAGTAACCTGTTGTTCAGTGTTAGGGGGGGGAAAATAAAGTACTACATTTTGGAAAACACAACAATGTTGCAGAAATGCTTCAAACTGCATTTGGTCTTAGTATGCTTTTTACAACTGGATATAGTATTTGAAAGGGCTACTTCCACCTGAAAGTTTCAAGCACAGCACTTCTTTTCCAATTTCAGGAGCAGTTAAATCTTTTGCAAGGCTCACACAGTTATTCTGAAAGTTGCTCCTGGCTAGCTTCACATACAGGTGTATTCAGAGGCACTTCTCTGGAATAAAGAGAAGCCAAATACCTCTGGAAGTGCATGCATTGCAGAGACAGCTAAGAAGAGATTCCATGACACAGCTTACTGAGGGCCTTAGGAAGACAACTCAAACCTGTTTTCTTTGAGCATAATTTTAATGAAGATGGCCAATAATTGGTTAGTCTTTTCACTGGATATGTCCATGGAGATTCTCAATCATCCAGCTCATGGTTGTCCCAAAGGTGCTTTTTCAAAAAGGCAACTGGACCTTTTTTTTTCTTTGAAACATTTTACTTCTCATCCAAGAATCTTCTTCAGTTCAACATTGAACATATGAGAAGTGAAACATTTTCAAAGAAAAATCCAAGAAAGTCCCAGTTGCCTTTTGGAAAAAGCACCTTTGGGAATTTCACTGGATACTTTCTGATTTTGCTTTTCTGTTCTTGTCATTTGTTGTGGGTTGATTTAATATTAAATCTGTGGTAAGCCATGGTCAGGACCCAATTTTAGGTGGAAAGCATAATATAAATGATTTTACAGAAAAGAAATAAATGCCTTGGGGATTCCATTAGATTAATGATGACAAAAGAGCACTTATCCAAACAAGACATGTAATTAGAGTGTAGATCCCATTTAATAGTCACAGGTACAATAGATATAATTAAACTTGGACATCACTAACAGCATACAGTAAGTGCTACAAGTTTGGAGCTAAACCCTGTAGTATCCAATAGGGCCAGCTGTCAAGTATTCACAGAACCACATCCTAAACATTAAAACCCCTTTCTATAAATTTATCCTGTTGTGCACATATGTTTACTTAGTGACAGCTGCATTAATCAAGTTATCAGTGCAATCAAATAAATAAATCATTCACCAGAATATTAAATGTAGATTTTTTTTTAAAGAATTGGGAGTGTTATGTTTAGTGACATTTCTGAAAAGAATATGTGCAAGATCAACTGATGGGAAATGACCAAACAATATCTCAGGAACTCTCTATGGCGTTCTGATTGCTTGAAAGGGCTAACTTTGTGAAGAAAGGAGAAAAGAACGGTAGTATTACATGGAATAAAATATGTTAGACTGGAAGTAATCCCCAATCCAAAAATTAGAACTACTATCTCACTGTTCTAAACGTTTTTAGTTGGAGATTTGATATGTTTGCATTAAGAATGAATTTTCCCAACTTGATAGACATACACTTCAAATCCAGCATTATAAACTATAGTAAATAGCTATTATTCTTGGAATAAACCATTTCTCTGTTCTGATCAGTCAACAGAACGTGAGCTCTTATTAATGCCCTCAAGGTTTGCCACCTGCATAATTTATCCTATATTTTATTTCAATCTGTTAATTACATAGTCAATCAATTAAAAGGAGGAATTAATCAACCTCAAGTGTTTAGTAATCACCTATTTTTCTTCTCAGCAGGTTATTCTTCTGATTTCATTTAATATTTCCAATAACATTTTATTGTTCCTCCTGTTGGAGCAGACGAATGAGGTTGCAGCCTTTTGGTAATAGCAAGCTATAAGCCTGGCATTTGATCTGCACAGGCAACAATTTCTCCCACTTGGCCTCTTATTATGACTAACGCTACATATTAATGAGATTAAAATGCGCATTAATAATAACATCACCAGCAACATGAACTCTGTCTTTGCAATAATAATGTCCAATGGAAAAAAAGAGCTATCTGTAATTAATATTGATAGAATATCTTTTCTGTTTCCCATTTTCAATACTCTTAAGTTAATATTAAAATGTCAATAATCTTAAGCTATATTCTATAAACATCACTTATTGAAATTTTTAAAAAGAGCCATCTGCTGGTAGGAATAAAACCAGTTTTCTCCAGACAGCAATCATATCTGTACTGTATTTAACTGAGAAAAAATCCCATTGTATTCTGTGCAATTTCTTTCTAAGTCAACATGCATGGATCACACAATACTGGTGTAGTAATTAAGAGATAATTCATTACTGCATTGGGGAAATCAGTTTGAACAGGCAATTCAGACTTTGGTTTAAGTCTTTGGTTAACCTCTTTTTTTAACCTCTTCCCTTACCAAATATCAGAGAAGCACATGTCAGAGACTCCTTTCAATAAGTCAGGTCAGTTCCATATAACTGTGCAGCTGTTCTTGGTTTACTCCCTCCTCTTCCTTCTGTCTCTTCCTCTCTTTAAGCCACACTTGAGTGTGGCTGTTAATGCGGCACCTAATGCATTATGTAAGAAGCGTTGCACCAGCTTGCTTACCCAGTGTAGAGGTCCAATGCAGACCTTGGCGGCCAGGAGAGGGACAGTGGGATCCGCAGGACGTAGCTTCACACATTCTCTGAGCACTGAGACAGCATGAGCAGACTGGGCAAGGGAGGAAGGAGAAACGAGAGGGAAAGGATGAGATGGTTAGATAATGCTCAATAAGATGCACAAAGGTTATTTATGCCGAATATTTTTTTCTTCCAAAGGACGTGTTTCTTGTTACCTGAATATTGAGACTTTGATTGGCTCTCAAAGTACACCTTTTGTTTTGAAGTCTTCTTGCCTCCTGACTCCCACAGATCAGTGGGTGTTCAGACGGTTTTTTGAAAAGTATGAAACAAGTATTCTGCATCTATTCAGTGGTAACTCTGTATTATATTATTAGTTCTGTTTTACAGTAGGCCCCTAACAAAGGAAGAGCTTCGGTTCTTTGGAAAAGCTCTGGCAATGGGTGGGATTTCTGCAATATCAGTTTATGTACAAATGTAAATACAGGTAGTCCTCGACTTACAATAGTTCTGACATGGTTCCGAAAGAAGAAGCTTTTCAAAGAAACTTGAGGCATTGTTTTCCTTAAAGAATCTTTAATGGCAACATAGCTTCGGCACGTACATAGCGAAGCCAAAATCTGAACTCTCCTACCTCAGCCCCCAGTATCTAAGCATAACTCACTCCCTCATTTAACAGTCATTAATCACATTCTCCAATTAGTTTGAAGTGTGAACTTTCCCTCCCGTTTCGCCATATTTTATCTCCTCGTATTACAACTAACCTTGAAAATACTGTACTGAGATACTGTTATGGCTAACTAGATCCCAAGTACATTCTTTCACTCCCCCTCCCGCACCATCTAATTGTAACTCTAAAGTAATACACAAGTTAAATAGTAGATGTCTGCATCTTCATACATTGTCAAGCAAGAACATCCGATGTTAGCAGCATCGACAAGTTCACTCAGTGACCGTTCAAAGTTACAACCGCACTGAATAAAGTGACTTATGACCATTTTTCACACTCATGAGCATCCCCCGTGGTCACGTGGTTTACATTTGGATGCTTGACAACTGACTCACATTTATGACAGTCACAGTGTCCTGGGGGGTCCTGTGATCACCTTTTGCCACCTTCTGACAAGCAAAGTCAATAGGGAAACCAGGTTCACTTAACAACCGTGTTACTAACTTAGCAACTTCAATTATTCACTTAACAAGAGCAAGAAAAATCATAAAACAGGGCAAAATTCATTTAACAAATTTCTCACTTTAGCAACATAAATTTGGGGCTCAATTGTGGTCTTAAGTTGTGGGTACTTCGCATGGAACCTATTGATTAACCACTCTGCTCTGATGTTGTGAGATTGCAAACTTCTCTCCTCCCCCCAAGTTCGTTGGCAAGCTGAGAAGCAATATTTGTCGCACCAGCAAAACAATGCTTCGAAACTTGACACTACCTATATTGAGAGTGAAACAATAGATACCGGTAGGTATCCTAACAAGTTACAACTTGGAGCTAAAATATAAAATAGTATTTGGATCCTAGACTATTGTTTCTCAACCTTGATAACTTTAATATGTGTGGATTTCAATTCCCAGAATTCCTCATCCAACATGCTGGCTGGGGAATTCTGGGATTTAAAGTCCGCACATCTTAAAGTTGCCAAAGTTGAGAAACACTGTCCTGGACACTCAAGACACTGGTGCTAAACACTCAAGAAAGAGAATTGTGATCTACAGCAGTGCCCACAATGTATGGGTAATAAGTCAAGATGGTGGCTGTGATGATGCAATCAAAGCTCCACTTGGTTATTTTTTATGGGAATTGTGATGAGAAGATAAGAAAAAGAGTTTAAGGTTTAATTGCACCATCACAGCACAGCCATATGGGCTTGTTTGATCATACCCTGGGGATATCCCGCTGGTCAACTTACACATCCTCCAAGAAATATACAATATCTACACAACACATAAACACACCCATATGGCTCCCTTTTCAAGGTAGGTACAACATTCAGACCAGTTCCTGTCTTGCTGGATGCAACGCAAATCTGCCAAATATTTTTTTTCTAAAGTAGGAAGTCCTGTTTCATTTGTAGCCATGAATTAATAGTATTGATTTTTCAATACTAGAGATGAGAGGATGGAGTCGTAAGTGAAAAGTAGCAAGTAACGGAACCAGACAATCTTTAAAACTCTTGACAGTAAAGCATAAGAAAGATGTCACTGTGAACTTTATGGCAAAAGATTACTTGGCACAAAGGACCACATATGAAATGGTGTCCTATTTTACCCAGTTCAAAAAAAAAAAAAAGCAGACACTTGGAGATTTATACTGTATATCAGTGAATATCAAAAATTTGTAGTATATACCAGTAAATGTCAAATGATCCCCTTGGAGCTTATCAGTATGTCATAACAAACACTCTTGATTCTAAACAAGCAAAATTACTACTATTATAACACATGTTTATTTTTTGTTAGCCACTCAATCATCAAAGCAACTGTAGGAGTAAACAAGAAAATAAGGCTTGAAAGCGGAAATACAACAATGTATGAAACAGATAGAGAGGGACCAAGTCAAGGAACAAAATTACCATTTAAAAAGAAGTCTCCATGGAAGTTATAAATCACTCTCTCCCAGCTCCTGCCAGAAAAGCTAAAAGGTAAGGGCTGTATGGATTAAAGGAGGACTGCTATTCCAAAGAACAGGGGCACTTACAAAAAATACATGTCTCTTAGATTCTACAAAACAGTATCGCTTCACAGTGGGGATCTGGTCTGTACTAATCCTGCTGGATCTTACTGACTGGCCATAAAACCACTGGAGAAATGCACTTCCATAGCTACTCAGATCCCCAGCTATACGTTGTTTTATAGATGAATGCTAGCACTTTGAAGTACACCTGGAATGAAATGGTAACCATTGCAGCCATTGAAGTAGAAGTATCACTTGGGTAAACTAAGGTATGTCCAAAACTACTCATATATCACTGCATTTTGCATCTGCATTTGTGCAGCTTCTAACTGGTCTTCAAGAACAGTACAATACATTGCAATAATTCAAACAATGGCTAAGCCAAGAGTAACCATGAGAAAGGCCTCCCAATCCAGACCAAATGTATTTGTGCAAATGCCCTCCTGTCCACACCTCAGTTGCTCTTCAAACAATTGCTGAAAATCTAGGAGAACTTTCACTGACAATAGGATTCTTTCTAGTCATTCTTGCTAGTGTTGAGCCCAAATCTGTTCCTACCATCCAGATCCCAAGAGCCTCCAGGCACAAGGACAGGGCCTTGACAGTTTCACCTCTTCAACCTGGTCTTGAGATATACAGTTGTGTATCATCTGCATATTGATGATACTTGAATTAGTGCTGTCAAATGACCTTGTCTACCAACCTTACATAGATATTAAATAGGACTGGGGAGAATGTCAAACAACAAGAAACCCGCAAATCAAGGGCATTTGGGCTCAAGGTCTCCTCCTCAACACCACCTAAAACCAATCCTGATGGAAGAGATCCAGGATCCCTCAACTCCCAGAGTTTGCTCAAAAGGATAGTGTGATCAATGGCATTAAAAGCTGCTAAGTTATCAAGTACGACCAGAGGAATCACACCACATCTACCCTGGACCTAGAAAAGGTCAAATATAATTAATGCTGCTTTGACACTGTACTCAGACCTGACTCCTAATTGAAAAGGAGAGGTTGGAAACTGGTCAAAACATATCTAGTGCTGCTGGATAAAGCAATGCCTTCTTGAAGTATTGTGCTGCTTCTAACAAGGCAGGGTAAACCACCCCCACTTTCACATAAGGGAAGAGTATACCATCATGCAAACCCAAGTACTACCTCCAGAGGATGACCCTAACAATTCTTAAAACTCACAAACTTGTTACAAATAAGCAAGCCAGACTCTACTGTGGCCAACTCAGTAGGATCTATCCAGCTGAAGTCCAGCTTGGATTAGCTCTTACTAATTTTGTTCATCAGATCTGTAGAATATTCTTCACAGTGGTCCTCAAGATGTTTTTCCTTCTCTAAAAGGGCCCGGGCAATGCTGTGCTATCTCTATACAGGAGAGGAATTAATAAATATTGTGCCATGTGGTACTTCTTAGTCTTGAATGGGTTGAAATTAGATAATTGTTTCATAGTATCCAGTTATGAATGCCACCTGCTTGCCTAAGCTGCTTTCCAGGCTTCAAGTTCAGACATTCACAATTCATATCCCCAGGAAGGAGAGCAGCTCCTTATTTGTGCCCCAAAGCTTGTAAGAATCTGGAGAGTTGTGATCAGCAGATAAACAGACCAATAATTGCATTTAAATACCCAGTAATTGCATTTAAATTTACTTAACATACATAATGATTCTCAAATGAGTCCTGAGATTTACCTGGAATTTCTGACTAAAGCCCTATAGTGTAAACATAAACCAAAATGTTATATCAAAAGACTGCTAATGCTGGCAGATTTTAACTTCACAAGAATATTAAAGTGTGTATCTATAAATGGTACACTTACAGATACAAACACATCTAGGACAAACTACAGGAATGCATGGCTTTCCCTTTATACATTGGAGTTAGTCTTGTATGTTCATCCCCTTGGTTGGGTTAATGTGGTCTCCACATTCTGCTTTGAGTGTCTATAAATCCTGTTCTGATTTGCTGCCAGATGGTGGTGTCCTGATTCAGAATATGCCTTCTTAGAATATGATAAGCAAAGCTACTAGTTAAACCCTTAAGCGTTGCTATCTTCCCACTTTCTCAATAGTCCCAGCAGTAGGAAACCATCTACCAATCCTGACATTACTATGCATTATTAATAGTTTTCCTGTCTTGCTTTTTTAAGGTCCAACTTTTTAAGGTCCACAAAAAGCAAGATAGGAAGAAAATTGACTCATTTGAGCTCTGGTGGTGGAGAAGGCTGCTGCGTACTCCTTGGAGAGCAAAGTACTGGAGTGCATAACATCAGACATGTCACTAGAAGGCAAACTCATGAAACTGGGTCTCACTTACTTTGGCCATGTCATGCAGGGGAATTCACTGGAAAAGCAATTATGTTTGGAAAAGTTAGCAATAAAAGGAAACCAGGCCATGACAGAGGCTGTATGCTATCAAAGCTAACACCAGCCAGAGCACAGAAAAAGTCAAGGAAGTGGTGCAAGATCAGAAGAGGTGGAGAGACCCGGCCCAGAGAATCACCATGGGTCAGACTCGATTGAACGGATAACATCATCATAAACGGGTTTTAACAAGTGGTTGAGCCCACAGGATAGCCATCTTCAAAACCCCTACCTGCCTAGAAAGCTGATTCCCCACATGGGGATGTGACTAAATGGTAAAGTCACATCCCATCCCAGGAACTGGCCTTGCATCTGAGGAACGGATGGGAGCTGCACTGGGAAACAGGTGAAGCTGCTTCACAGTATCATTCTTTTCTACCACGTGGATTAGCTGTCTCACAGTCAAAGGAAGCACTTGATAGCTGATGCATATGGTGGATGGGAGATGCCAGTTAAATCAGTCTTTACTGGGCAACCCTCCAGCCCATTATCTATCAGCTTGTTTTGAAACCCTTTGCTGTGCATCTCCCTCATTCTGCAGGTACCAAGCAGCCAGTACATGTCCCGTCTGCTCACTTTCCAGAAAGGAAGAAAGTGTGGGGTTCAAGGCACTCCCAGATAGCCAACAATGCAGGATTCATCTTGCTCCCTCTGATATACCTGACAGTGCTGCCCACCCAGCAACATGGGCAGGGAAGCTCAGCAGATTGCTCTTTCCCTTAAATTCCCACTGGTCAAGGGAAAAACATTACTTTAAAACTAAGATCAAGTTAAACCTGTCTCAGTCGTGGGCTGAGAATAAATGCTCATACTGTGCTTTCTAAGTAGGAAATGGTTCTATGGAATGAGGAAATTGGCAAAATGTGCCTATCCTTGGAACTATCACCTATGTGATAATAGAAGAATAAGTGCCAGAAAAAAAGGTAGGGTGAACGATACCATTCTGAAATCTAATTGTTTCTTTCCTTTCCCACTTCCTCAGTTATTTAGTTCACATTATATCATAACTGCTCCCTTCCCTTCCAAGTCTTCTAAATGTTCAATTTGTTCAACCTTCACTGGAGTGTGTTGAAGGCTCCATTCTTAAGATCTTTTTTTTTCTTTTTTCTTTTAGTAATAATGGGAGGAAGTCTGCAGTTTTAGAATTCCTTATCCTTCTTCTTCTTTTTGTGAGCAAACTTATTTCTAACTATGTAAGCCATGACATGCACTGCCTGAGCTTCAAGAATAAAGGAAATGTTTTTTAAACATTACAAAAATCTTTTTTTTATGTTTAAATCATCTTGATGAAGCCATTTTTAATGGGCTTCTCTGATACTGAATTCCAACTGGGCTGATCAGTATATGTACATGTGTGTAATATACTGTATGTGCATATGATCTTGTGTGATACTAGAATGAATAAAAGACATTCATATACAGTATGAGCTGCACTGTATATTAGGATAACAAAAGAGTACACCACAGTATTGTATAGGATCTAAATAATCAGATAATTAAAATGTTTGTATTCCTCCCTCAGACTGTGGGTGGAAAGTACATTGTTTGCAAAGTTCACTGCAAAATAGTAATAATTAGACTTATTAGTGATTAGACATTAAACCACAGAAGAATCTCAATACAGTACAAGTTTTATTTATCTAGATACGGCTTCCATATTAGGTTCCCTCTGATTAATGCAAGCATGGATTTGATCAATTCATTTGTAAAATCAAACAGGTGTCTCAATTTTGGATCGCAATGCTTGCTTTTAATTTGCCACATCACACCTGAAATTCCTTCCTCCACAGCAGTTGAAAAGAGAAAAGTGACCTCACTTGTAACAAGGGTTTGATTGTCGTTGTCTTTTTTTTTTTTAAAGGATGAAGTCTGCTGGATCTGATAAAAAAAAATCTATGTCGGCCAACATTCCATAGTAGCTAACACAATGGTTCTATTAAGAAATAAGTAGGTCATGTGGGCAAGAGCCATTTCAGCTTCAGAAATTAGTGTTCAGAGATATATTGCTTTTCATTCTGAGGACATCAGAGTAACCACTATAGCAGCATTCTACCCCTAGAGGCATCCTCAAAATGTTCTTAGCTAGGAAAACTGGAAGTTATAATCCAAGAAATTCAGAAGATTTTAGATTAAGAAAGATGGGAATATGTGTACATTGATTATACACACCTCATTACAATCTCATATTTTGGTGTTCTTCACTTTTTACGCTTTAATGTCAATATGGTTTTGGTACAGATTTGCCACTATATCTAGCTGACGGGAACAAACAAAAATACTAGTGAGTCAATTTTAATGCTCTTTGTTAAACTCATTCCCCTGCAAAATTTGCAACATTCTAATGTAACGCAGTCCTGATACCCCAAATTCGTTGTTCAACTCACAGGCTACAATCCAGGCACTGCAGCAATGGCTTCAGCTGGATCACAATGATTTTGCTGAATTTTTCAGGCAACTTTGGAAATTTCCATGTGCTGTACAGCTTTAAAGAATACTCTCCCTCCCTATTCTACATGTCCCTGCTCTTCTTGCAAAAATATTGGGCCGCATCTTCTGGTTAACTGACCTTTGTACGTCTGTTAATTTAAGATTTGGTTACAATCTTAACTTCTTTTCCTGCTTGTGCTATTTAAGCTTTCTAAAACCTTTGCATCCTTCAGGGCTCCTGACTGCAATGCAAAGACAAATGTTTCTTCTTTTTTTTACTGGGTTACTTAGCAACCACAGTAAGCTTTTGTAAGGGGAGTAACAGAAGGAGCATCCCAAATCAAACCCAGCCCTTGCTGCTGCAGCACTGGAATTATCACACACACACACACACACACACACACACACACAAACAAAACCCAAACCTCTTTAATGGTGTAGAAGACTCTTGCAAGACTTTAAACATCAAGATAGTTTTTTATGCATTATGATCACCTTTTTGAGCAATTTCCTTTCTGCCATAGATATCAATGTCATTGTTGATGATGATGATGATGATGATGATAACAATACTGTATATGTAGCTGATGCTTCCTGAGTATGTTAACTATAGCAAGAAATGAACTTGGGTGTACAGCATAGGTAGTACTCTACTTACAACAGTTCTTTTACTGGCCTTTAGGAATTACAATAGCACTGAAAAAAGTGACTTATGACTTAGGTTTTTCAGGCTTACAACTGTTGCGGCATCCTCGCGGTCACATGCTCAAAATTCAGATGCTTGGCAACTGATTCATATTTATAATGGTTGCAAGGTCCTTGGGTCATGTCATCACCTTTTGTGATCTTCTTACAAGCAAAGTCAATGGGGAAGCCAGATTCATTTAACAAGCATATTACTAACTTAACAACTGCAGTGATTCACTTAACAACTGTGGCAAGAAAAGTAATAAAATGGAGCAAAATTCACTTAACTATCTCGCTTAGCAACATAAATTTTGGGCTCAATTGTGGTCGTAAGTTGAGAACTGCCTGTGTGGTCAGATTGGATTTGACTAGGGGGATGTGAATCCAACTTTCCCTGTTCCAGGCCTAAAGCTGTATATAGTCTAGGTCTAAGCGGGGGAGGAGGGAGTGTGTGTGTGTGTGTGTGTGTGTGTGACAAAATCAGGTCAAATTTATTTAATTACTAAATCAAATCTAATAGGTGGGGAAGTTGTGGCTTCCCACAAATGAATTACAACACTCAACATCCCACCCACCTCATTTCTAGAATAGGAGCTTGAAATCAACAACATACGGAGAATCATAATTACATTTCCTGTTGCAATTAAATGTTTGTTGTATGTATATATATATATATATATTATTTTGTGATTTCTGGGGGTGCGATGGCTGAGCTGTTAACACACTGGACTGTTCAACTGGAAGGTTGGCAATTCGAGACCAAGTACTGCCTGACGGAGTGAACTTCCATTACTTATCCCAGCTCCTGCCAACCTAGCAGTTCAAAAACATGCAAGTAGATAAAAAGGTACCACTTTGGTGGGAAGGTAACAGCGTCCTGTGCACCTTTGTTGTATAGTCATGACCATGAGAGCCTCTTCGGACAACGCTAACTCTTCGGCTGTGAATCAGAGATGAGAAACCTTTATCTTTACCTTTTTTTACCTTTGTGATTTCTAGTCAGTTTTGGCTCCTGGTGACTGCCTAGAGAAGTGCCTGCAGTTTTCTTGGCAAGGTATTTTCAGAAGTGGTTTACTCTTGCCTCCTTCCTAGGGCTGAGAGAGAGTGACTGGCCCAAGGTCACCCAGCTGGTTTTTTGCCTAAGACAGGACCAGAACGCACGGTCTCCCATTTTCCAATCTGGTGCTTTAGGCATTATACCAAACTGGCTTTCTTATTATATATACCTTTCCTGTCCAGTGTATGTGGGTGTGCATACATGCACACTCCTATCAGCAGCTGAGGAGCAGACATCATGAATCTGCTATAGTGTACTGTACTCTATCCATGAAAGCATATGCCATAATACATTTATTAGTTTTTAAAGCTGTTTTTTTGCAAAACTTCTGTCGCAGTCTCTGAATACCAACATGCTCTGTCAAACTATATTAAATTTCAGTGGAGCTCCTCAATTTTGTATAACGCTATATTTTTTTAATAAGGCCAGGAGTTGAAAGTGAAATAAGCATAGGAAATAGAAACCTCATGGTACCTTTTCTGTAGAATATTCTTTGCCAAAATTGTAATAGCATGGCAAACATCAACTAGGAACTGTTTGATTCTCTCACCCACGCAAAGCCTCCAAGTAAACAAGGTATCGGCAAGAGCAGAGCATCTATTTGCAAATCCTCCTCTTCATGTTGCCCATACAATATTTTAGGGGTCAGTTAAATGAGGCTGTCTTCTTTGCTGTCTGTATTAAGAGACATTTACAGAGAAGCAGCAAGAGAACATACTGCAGATCATCAGATCCTATGTTATCAATTAGAGTGGCTAATGCTAAACATAAATATAACACAAGACAAGGCCTCTCTTATTCAGCACCTTTCCCACGGTGACCAGCTAGATGCTCCTTCGAAGGCCTCAAGCAGAACAGGTGAGTAAACCCATTATAACTCCCATATTGATATTAGAATATGGAACCATTCTCCTGAAGGTAATAGTTATGCCGTCATGTTGCTATCAATAGCATTATCCTTGTGATGAAATGCAGTAAGGAAGTGGGTGCATTCCAGAGGAGTAAGAGGCAACTTAGTCCAGATAATACGTGTGAGAGAAAGAGAGTGAAGACAGTCCTTCCCTAATAATTCACAGAGTATTTTGAAGATGCAGATAGTAGAGTCCTCAGTCTGGCAAGACTTTGTCTACAGATGTGAAACAATAAAGAACTTAGCTGTGAGGAATCACCACGTGTTTTGGTTTTGGGCCTGACAATCCTCCATGAATTTGTCCCGTTCCATTTTAAAGCTAAACTGGTGTTATCACTATATCTATGTAATTTATGCTCTGTGAGAATTTTTTTTCACCTTTTGTCTGCGAATCTCCAACCATTCAGTTTTACTGATGACCCTGGATTCTAATGTGATTAGAAAGCAGAAAAGCTATTTGCTCATACCGTGCATCATTTTATAAACATTTATCATATCAGTTTTTACTCATTTTTATCTCAAATGAAACAGCACCAGATATGTAATTTCTCTGCTGCAATGTCCAAATTTAACATCCAGAAATCATGAAGGGAATTAGAATAAGACAGAATTAAAACATTACCAAATTGGTAGGGTTGATGTTTTAGAGAACAGTGGACCAAGTTAGAAATAGTCACGTCTGCTCTGCCTCCTCAATTTCACACCTCTCAGCAAGTTTTACCCTTCCTGAGATTTTGCTGCTTGTCAATTATCCACAAAGTTGCAAGTTATTTGGGTCCTTCCTCCCCTGAAAGATGCCAATTAGTTCTGCTGACTTGCCTTTCTTGAGGTCCTCCCCCTTTTCCTTCTTGCCAACATCCTGTCTTCTCCCACAGAATCACTGGAAATTTTTCAAAAAAAATCTGCACAAAGAAGAAATCAGGAAAAAAACCCTACAACAATAACAACTGGTTCCAATTTGTTGGAAATGAAATATTAACCACTTCTCCACCTTGGCTACCTCCAGGTTATATAATAGTACAGCCAGTCTCTTCCTGAACTAGACATAGGAAGAGAGACAGGATATGTAAGGAAGAGTCCCTGACAGAAGACAAATGTCCTACTCAGTATAAGTGGGAATGATATTGCCATCCTTTTCAAGCTGATCTCCTTTCTTTTTTATTTCACTGCTTCAGAGACTGAAGCTACTTGGATTAGCAACGATTCAAACCAAACAGAAAGAGAAGTCCAGTTGCCATGATTCAACTTCCAGACAACAATATCTGGATGATTCAGAATCTTCATCAACACAGCTGAGAACAATTTATTATGCTGATAAACTATGGATTGGCGCATTCTTCCTGCTTAAGATATTATGGGCTGGGTAAACACATGACCAACAATTACTATTAAAAGTACAGTTTATCATTACTTTTATTATTGCTATGATCATTCTAGTAACACCATACGAATAGCAGTTATGAGTAGATAATCTTAAAAGGATTATTTTACAGTTCTATGTGTCACTATTATTGTTCTTACCAAAAGTGATTTTACTTTCCAAAAGCCCTCCAATGAATTCATAAAAAAAACAAATTTGAACCTTATTATTGATTTGTCACATTATTTCATTTTAGATTTCTCAAATATGTTTGCATACTATGACTCAAGATATCTGACTGATTTCTCATTCAAATAAAATGAATATTATCTGGATCTTGCTGATAGTGACTTTCTGGTTAGCCTTGGAATACTAATATGAAGAGATTTAACAAAACAGCTTTACGGTTCCTTGTAGGCATATACTCCATACATCAGTGATCATGATTGCTGGGATGATCGGAGTTGTAGCTTTGAGCATTTGGAAGATGCTAGTAAGAAATATTACAATTGGGACCAGCAACTCAGTCATTAAGCAAGTGGTCACTAAGTGAAACCATGACTGTGCTTATGATCTTACTTCAGCTTTGCTTTAAAGGCCTGTGGAGGTTATAGATGTGAGGATTGGTTGTAAAGTTATTTTTTCATCACTGTCCTAACTGTGAATGATTGCTAAATGAGGCAATTGAGAAATGAAGTGTATCTGTACTCTAAGCAGGTGACTAACTGAGGCTGGGCCTGGAAGAAGAAATAACAATCGCTACCTCTTTGACTTTTAATGCAATATCTATTGAAAAACACAGGGATATTATCTCCTAGAGTTATACATTTATATAGGTATATAGATAGGATAAATCTTGGTGATCATCTAATCAACCTCAGTGGTCAACTCAGCAGTGCTGGATATCACCTTTGATAGATGATGTCCACTTCTTTTTAAATATTTCCAGTAATGGATTCTCCAAGCTAGCCTGTGTCAAGTAAAAAAAAACTTAAGGTCATGGTTAATTTGAGCATAAAAAGCAAATGCTTAGCTCTGTCTTTAAGCTGTGCTTGTTGAACAGAATGGTAGAAAGTACTTCTCTAGGCTCAGTCAAATCCATTTGTAACAAGGCCACTTTCTTTTCCCATTTTTGTGCCCTCCATTGTGCCTTTTCTTTTTTGAAAAAAATAAAGATCCCATTGAAGTTCTTAAGTTTCTATTATTTAGTTTTTAAGTGTTCTTCTCTTTCTAGCTGTCTGATTTGTATTTATATCTAGAGATTCCAGTAAATTACAAAATATATTAGTTATACATATGCTGTCGGCCCGAATATGGAATATAGTGACAGAAAAGATCCCCACCATACTTAGTAGTATATTTAAAAAGAAACATATGATTTCACCCACACATTTGCATTTGACTTACATACATGCCTGAAACTATTCTCTTTTGCAGTAAGCAATGTTATGCAAAGTACAAAAGGGGATAAGAAATTATAGAAATAATAAATTAAATAAATTAAAACATGGGATAAGAAAAAATAGCTAAATCTAATTTATAGAAATATCAATCACTGTAACTCTCAGTATCTTCCTATCCTTACCAACCATCCTTGTGTCCATGATGTCCACACATTACGTCTTATGATGCCTTTTGTTTTTTACATTTCTTCCCTCCAATCATAATTGGATCATAAATCCAATCATAAATACCATCCAGTCATAATTTCCTATTTTCCCCTTCCACTTGTAGTATTCATTCTTCCTTCATATATTTGTTTTGCTATTTGATCCTTATCCATTCTATCTAGTTCTCTGTGTGACCAAATACAGTATTCTTCATCTTATCACTTCTGGCTTTGCTATCCACACAAGGGGACATCATTCCATGCTCAGTATTGAACAATTAGCTTATTACATTTCAAGCACTATTTACTTCCATCTTATATTGCTCTTTTCTCATTCAATGACCAACTTTCACCATCAGATTCATGCAAAACATTCCATAATTTAATTCTGTTCACTTATCTTATATTTTATCTAAATCAACAAATGGATAACATCATTTGTTGCTCCAACACTGGACGTTTTTAAGAAGAGACTGGACAACCATTTGTCTGAAATGGTATAGGGTTTCCTGCCTGAGCAGGAGGTTGGACTAGATGACCTCCAAGGTCCCTTCCAACTGTATTATTATTACTATTATTACTATTGTTGTTGTTGTTGTTGTTGTTGTTATTGTTAGATTTATACATGTCTCAATGCCTTGGTGAAGAATAAAATCTGGCTGGTGCATCCCCCAAACTGTGTTTGTTGGAAGCCCCCTGGAGAGGTCATAAATGGGGACCATGTGACCTCAGCATGCAGCAACTGTTGGAAATATATGGCAGTTGCCAAGCATCCAAATTTTGATCATATGATTTTGGGGACATTGCAACAATTGTAAGTGTGGGGAGCAGTTATAAGACACTTTTTTCAGTACCGTCATAACTTTAAACAATCATTAAACGAATGGTTGTAAGTCGATGATTACTCATAGTCAAGATAATCCTCAATTTACAACACAGTTGGGAGTGGAGTTTTCAACACAAGTCAGTGCAGTCTTAAAGTAGGTCATCATGTGACTGCATAAAATTTTATCACCTTTTTTTAACCATGGACATTAACTGAGTCTGGCTTCCTTCTTGGAAGCTAGCTGGGAAGATCACAAATCATGATTCCATGATGGCAAGACACTGCAATCCTCATAAATGTGAGCCAGCTGCCAAGTGCCTAAATTCAATCATGTGATCATGGGAGTGGTGCAGTAATTATAACTTCAAGGATGGGTCATATGTCACTTTTTTCAAAGGCCATTGTAATTTCCAATGGCCTTGGAAATTGTTGTTAAATGAGCAGTTGTAAGTCAAGGACTATTTGCATCTGTATGGAAAAAATAATTTCTGCAGAACCTAAACAAGAAATTAAAATGATCTAAAAATACCATTGGACACAAAAGTTACTATGCATTAAAATCCTGCCTAGGAAACAATCTGATCTATCTGTTGACTAATACAGAACTGTGCTAGTCCAATGACAGGCTTGCGCCACTAGAACACTCATCAGTATGAGGCAAACATGGGGTTCTCTCTTGGGGCAGATCAACAGAAGCAAACAGCCATAGCCTCTTCATTTTTAAGATGGTGCCCTCTTTCAACCTTTCATCTGCTTAGAGGATTTCACTTTTCAGTGGCCCAATTCTGCTGAACATACTGTGAGGGTTTCTCCCTCCTCACTCCCAATGTGGAAGACAGTCAGTACATAAGTATAGTAATTATTAAGTTAGCTCATTACTATACAATATTCAGCTTGGTTTCAAGTTCTGCCCTGCTCTCTACTTTACCCCACATAATTATCTGACCTGGAAGAAACAGTCCATTTACATGATGACATGGCCAAGGAAAAATACCACAGATTGGTTCATGGGTCACCTGAAGCTTTATTTGGATATATGAATATACATATATCTTGTTAAAGACCACCCTGATGTTTCATTAATACGTTGACCAGCAAGATGGATTTCCATTAAGAGTCGCCTCACAGCGAAATGGTCGGCAAATAAATGTAATAAATAAATAAATAAAGTTGTCATTTTAATAGTTTAATATTTTAAATGAAATATTTTATTAAAGATAAGCAGAATGGAATGTTGAATCAGAACAATCTTGTTTAGTAATGAGCACAATCTATATAGATCAAGAGATTCTCTGCTGATACTTAAAAGAATAAGTTTATTTTCAAAATGTGAAGGTGTCTTATTTTCAAAATGTGAAGGGAAATAAAAGGACTCATCAAACAGTGTTTCTGTGATAATCACAGATTTATGAGTCCAATTCTCAGCATTACAAATATGAAAGTAAACCTCAGATGTAAGATCTTGTTTTTAATGAAGTTTGGACTGGGCTGTGTTCCAGGGCAATTTTAAAAAGATACATATATCTTTTTATATATATATATATATATATAGTGGCTTCACCAGATAAGAATATCTTTGCTGATCATTCCCTTCCCTTAACCCTGAACCTCTGGCATCATGGTGCTTAGTAAAAATTGTAATTTCCACAGTTCTCCCAATTATATCTCTCCCTGTTGAATATAGTATGACTCTTGGAAACATTTTGGAAGTAGAATTGAAACACTATCAGATGAAGAAGGACATTTTTTTCTGCCAGAATCTTTCATAGACTGATAGAATTAGAATTGAAAGGAATCACAAGGATCATCTAATTTAATGTTTCTCAACCTTGGCAACTTTAAGATGTGTGAACTTTATTGCCATGGCTGAGAAATACTGAGTTACTACAATCCTCTTCAATGTGCAGGAAAACCAATTAAACTATCCCTGAGAGGTGGCAATCTAGTTGCTCTTAAAAATCTTTAGATATCAAGACCTCACAGCCTCCAGATTTAGATTTTTCCATTGCCGTATAGATCTTACTATCAGCAAGTTTTTCTTTACTGTATATAGTCCTAATAATAATACACTAATGTAGTGTCACTTAATTCTAGGATATTCCATCAGTTTAGGAATCAACTTGAAAGAGATCTAGATAGAAGAACATCTAAATCTTCTGGTTGATCATTAGGTAATTTTCATACATTGGCAAGGCTTTTTGAGTCAACAAAACATTTTTCTCCATTTAAGTTTGGCTGCTAAAATTTTAAGGACGTAAGAAAACTGAAGGTGGATTATTATGAAATTTCTGGTAGACTTTTAAAAAAGAAAAAAACTTGGATGCCTTGTGCTTTGGGACCAAAGCTAATAGGTTTGTGTTCATCATATTTAAAAAAAACAATTATTTGTCATTTTCTTTACATCACACATTTTCATACTATCTATAGAATAAATGTATACTGTGGGTGTTCTCTGAGTATGTAGAACCTACTGCCTTACTTTTGGTTATCTCTACTAGACAATCAATGCATCTATATTCAAAAAGAATTATCATTGTTACAAATTATTACTATATTAAATAGGAAAAATTTGAAAAGGAGAACTAATACACTTGCATGATTATAGCAATATATTATATTTCAGATTGCATTTTGTTTTCAAGTACAGATAACAGCAATTATCTATATAATAGTCTGTTTGCTTGTTTACCTTGCCACAAGCTGTCATGGCCAGAGCCAACTGGTACCAGAGATGAAATTCACCGAATGCAAGCTTCATTGCTCGTTCTAAACACTGGGGAGAAAAAGTATAGATTATACATACATATAGATATAGATATAGTTATGGATATAGATATATAGATATAGATAGATATATAGATATATAGATATACATATAGATATACATATACATACTGTATACACATACACATATACATATATGGAGAGAGATGGAGGGAGGGGAGAGACATATTCAGATAGTGCAGTGTTCTGGGGTTTAAAAACAAAGCATGGATGAAGAAAGGGCTATCTGAGATGGATTAAGTGCACAAATGGGGTCCAAATAAAGTGTTTTTAGTGCCTGCAGTTATCCTTCATACTATCTTCACAATACTTAGGATGCAAGCCTATATAGTTTTCTTTAAAACTGGACTCTAGATCTTTCTTCAACAAAATATTAACATGCACAAATAATTCCAATAAATATAACATATAATGCAGCATGGTAAATACCAGTATAAACATATACAATATGATTTTGAGGGGGCCTTAATGTTTACAAAATATTGCAAATTTAGCAAGGGGGACCCAGAAATACAAAATGGATTTCACCTGGTATACCAATTACATCCTCTCTTCAACCAGGAAACCCTTTAGATCAGGGGTGTCAAACTGCCGGCCCTTGGGCCAGTTGCATCATACAGAGGACAGGCCCACCCCAGCTCCGGCAATGCAAAAAAAGTCGTGATACATCATGACACGTCACGTGACGCAGCGAGTTTAACACCCGTGCTTTAGATAGTCACTCATATCCTAATCATCTCACAGGTTGACTATTTCAATAAGCTCTACATCGGTTTTACCCCGAAAGACAACTCAGATGCTCCAACTTCTCCCGAATATGATAATCCTGCCCTGCAAGTTGTATTGGTTGATAACTTGCTTCTACCTAGCTGACAGGGTTGGCATGCACCAGGTTCCTTCAATCAAACAAAGTCATCTATCAGGACCCAGAACGCATGCCTTCTCTGTCATGGCATCTGCCCTCTAGTACTGTTGCCTCTGAGGACCAGATGTCTCTCATCCTGATAGTGTTCTGGAGAGTCTTAAAGACTTGGCTGTTCAGTCAGACCTTGGACTGAAGTGGCTGGAACCTCCTGATGATGGTATATGTTTTGGTAGTTTGCTGGATTCACTTTCTCATTTCTTTCCTTCTTTTCTAGTCTGGTTCATCTGTTGTATGGTTTTGCTTTTATTATATTGTTTTATATTTTGCTTATTCCAGCATGAGCCACTCTGGGGTGGTTGGCACCAAATAAATAAATAAATACCTCAGAAAGCATGACATACTGTCCTCTTCTGCCCAGAGTGATACTCAGAAGATCATAAACTGCTGATGCACTCTGGAGACTGATGGCTCGATCATCTTTCTGATCAGGAGCTCGGCTGATTACTGCATCCTGGTTTGCCTGGGAATGAATTCAAATGTTTTAAAAGAGGACCAAACGTATCTTAGATACAGCTTAAGCTCTCTATATGGGTCCAAGGAAACATTGCACCAATTGATGTTTTCAAGACTATTTCAAAAAGGCAGATTACAAAGAGAAAGCCAGGCAACACTATTGTCATATATAGTGACAAAAAGTGAACATAATAATAATAATCATAAAAGTCTTTTTGCAATGTCTGCTGTTCTCTGAACTGACATTTAAACATAATTATCCTACACTTTAATCCTATTATTTCTTACTTTGCACATCATTTTACTCTATGCAATACTTAATGCTCCTAGTTTATGTGTCTTAGAGTTGTTTTATACTATAATAGTCCTTTTCAAATTCACACTTGGTTTGGTTTCAGAAATAGAAACATACATATTTGCATGGTTATATGCCACTCTAAAAATCTCTCAATCAGAAAGAGGTCCCAAAATAGTAACTACATTTGAACAAAGGTGAAAGAAAAACCTTGCTGGATTAAATCCAGGGCCTATTGAACCCAATCTGTTGTTTCCCACAGCAGCCTCTGGGAAGCCCACATACAGGATGGAGTATAACAACGTTCTCCCACTGCTATTCCTCAGCAACTGATACTCAAAGGCATCAGCCACTGAATATAATTTTAACATAGGGGTACAGAACTTATGACTCCTGAGTCAAAGGCAGATATCAGATCAACCTCCTTCAAATGTTGCAGTGTTCAAATGGAAAACAACTATACCTGTGTCTAAATCTATATTGTCAGTGGATGAACACATCTGTTCCCCATGTGAACAACTACTTGGGATTTGTTTTCATTGAGTTTTCCAGTACAGGGCTGATGATTGTTTTTAATTTGTGTTCATGGTTTTATTATTACTGAAAGATGGCTGTAACCACTGTGGCAATGAAATTTATGTGGCTGGGCTGGTCATTTCTGCCAGCTCTGAGATATTTTGGAGATCATTTAGCTCAGCAAGAGCCAAGAAAATTAAAAGTGGAAAGCTTTTGGTTTATTTTCATCTACTATCTTATAGAGTTTTATATACACCATCTGCATAGCATTTCATCTTATATCCTCTTCTTGAATTTCATTATTTAACATTTCAGCAAAAGAAAAACCCCAAGTGAAGAAATAAAATTGATTGAGAGACAATATATTACTAATTTATAACATAATTCTGAAAGATAGAGCTAACTGCCTGGTTGGTTGGTTGGTTGGTTTTTATACGATACTAAGGAGTAAGCAAATCATTCACCACCAAAAAACCAGATCTGAAATTTTAGGGGACAAGTGAGTGGGAGGAATTTCAATGGGGGTTTTTTTTGTGTGATTTTAACTATGATCTACCTATTTTAGTTCTTACACTATAATTTTTACTTCTGCCCATCCCTACATGGCAGGAAACTGACCATCAATGTTCAGCTTCCAGAATCACAAACAAAACTGAAGGACCTTGTGTGAGAAAGACATATGTAACTTATTTGATGAAGGATAAGAAACAAAAATTGCTTTGGAAATGATTCTTTTGTGTGTCATAATCAACAGTACTTCTTTATCCCAGAGTAAATGAAAATTTAAAAGACACACGCTAAGATATGTCAAGATGTATAGATAAGAGTGTTAATTAACATCTTTCCATTTTGTATACTGTACTATTTAAAAGTTTCTGCATCAGTAACACTGCTGCACCATTCATTTGTGAAAAATAGCTACACTGAACAAACCCCCACATGTTCTCAAAACTGGTAATCAGCCTCACATCAGAGTCAGCTATTTTGAGCATTTGTCAGTAAGCCAAACTAGGAACATTAAAGCAATGCTTTAGCACAGAATGCCTTAACACAGATAAAATATTCACTTGAATGAGCAAATTACCATAATTTGGGGGATTACCAAAAATAAAAGACACGTGTAACCCCATCTAAAGACTTAGTGAAATATGGGCCAGACTGGGCATTGTGCAAAGGGAACACAACTAGAGTTCAGATCCCAGGAATCTGTCCAAAATACTAGAGTGAAATCCAGAAATCCACAAAAAAAGAAAACAACAAATGGAGCAATGTTGTCATTCCATATGTTTCAGGAATATCTGAAAAGCTCAGGAGCATTTTCAACATGCAGTCACACTTTAAACTTAGTTATACATTAAGGCAGAAGCTTATCCACCCCAAAAATAAAACACCAGACACAAACTGAGCAATGTGGTATAGGCAATGCATTGCAACAAGACATGCTCAGACTTGTACATTGGGGAAACAAAACAACCACTTCAAGGCACAAGACAGGAGAACAAACCCATCAGGACAAGGTTCAGCACTCCTTCTGCGTTTGAAAGACAAAGGTCACTCTTTTGAAGAAGCAAAGTCCACATTCTGGACAGAAAGGACCACTGATTTGAAAAAGGAGTCAAAGAGGCCATCTATGTCAAACCTGAACAGCTCTCCCTCAACAGAGGGTGAAGGTACAACACCACCTATCTTCTGTTTACAACGCAGTCCTTCCAGCAGTCCCAAGAAGGTTCCACATCTATTTGCACTCTGGTTCAGACTTTGAGGATACAGATAAACCTTCAAGTGGCCTCAGTGACTCTCAGAGAGCTAATGACCGACCCTCAGAGTGCTAACGATAAGATGACTACAAAGAATATAAATCCTTCCAGTCCCCACCAGTCAGTTCGAACAGAAAAAGCTTCTTTGATGAGAAGCAAAACATTTTCAAAGAAAAAATCAAGCACCTTTGGGACAACCATGACCTGGCTGATTGAGACTCTCCATTGACATTTATCAGAGTAAAACAAAGTTCATAGTCTTTCCACACATAAATGTACTTAATTCCTCTTTATTTCAGAATTCATTAATGGGGAGACCAGAGGAGCATAATTTGCTGAAAATTATACTCATGATACTACAGCTTCTCTGTCCCCTCCCCACTATAACATTTAAGCAAAGGGGAGATACCAACCATATAGCTCAATAATATGCATTGGCAGCATGTAGCATATATAGGATATGCATTCATATACATTAGGAATCTGTAGATTCAGCTGGGCTTCTCACCAATTCAAGAATAATTGTTCAAGTGGTAGAAAAGCCCCTGGTTTCTAGAGATCAGCTCCAAATCAGAATAAACAGTGACCATAGAATTAACAGCCCTTCAAATGTGAGTTCTGTCATTTGGGGCTGATAGGAATTGAGGTCCAACAGCTTCTGGAATGTAGGAATTACTCACTGCTGGAATAAACAATACTACTACTACTAATACTACTACTAATAATAATAATAAGTTGGAAGGGACCTTGGAGGTCATCTAGTCCAACCCCCTGCTCAGGCAGGAAACCCTATACCATTTCGGACAAATGGCTGTCCAGTCTCTTCTTAAAAACTTCCAGTGTTGGAGCATTCACCGCTTCTGGAGGCAGGTTGTTCCACTGGTTAATTGTTCTCACTGTCAGAAAATTTCTCCATAGTTCTAGGTTGCTTCTCTCTTTGGTTAGTTTCCATCCGTTGCTTCTTGTCCTGCCTTCAGGTGCTTTGGAGAATAGCTTGACTCCTTCTTCTTTGTGGGAGACCCTGAGGTATTGGAACACTGCTATCATGTCCCCCCTCGTCCTTCTCTTCGTTAAACTAGACATACCCAATTCCAGCAGCCGTTGAGTCTTGTCTGTAAATTCCTATGTACCGGAGATCTCAATTTGTCTCTCTTTCTCTCTGACATAAATCACCCATTAATTATAAGAATCCTATTTAATTGAGCCAGAAAATATGCCTTTGGAATAGAAAAGGGTTAAATTGAATAAGTAAATTATAAATAAGAATAGTTTTTCCAAGATCAAATGCCAGGTATCCATCATATTAACGTTGCATGAATTATTCCAAGCTCTTGTTACATTCGACACAATATTCATTAGACTTAGCCAGAGACTGCCTGTTTCAAATAAAAAGAGAGGCTGCAGCCAGCCTTATCTGCACCACTTGTGATCTCTTGTGCTAGTGTGCAGCATGTCAGTGAAATAGCAAATTGAAAGGAACACATTAGCTAACCAGTAACGTGAAATCCAATGCCACGAACATGGACCATACCAGTCATATGAATTATATTTCAAGGTACCAGAGAAGAAAAAAGATTTTCTATATATAAATTGAAACATTGCAAAATGATTGTGGATTTTGTGGAGGTGGTGAGGGTGGGAGAGAGAGAAAAAAATGTTGATGGGAAAATGTTCCTTTTCTAACTCCATTTCTAATTCTTGCTAATATTAAGCAGCATTTGGAACTAACTGCAAAAGTCACTGGGGGGTGTATACAGTTAAAACAGGCTTGGAGTGTTTTTTAAGGACAGCTTTTTTATTTGCACCAACTTGGTTTCACCATGCATTCTGTAAGCATTAGGCACTGCATATTTAAGCATAAATACATTTGATTTATTCAATGCCTTAAAATGTGCAGTGTGAAAACAAAAGAAAGATTTTACACAATTGGGCATTTGGAAATGAAAAGGCTGTGAGTCATGTCCTTAAAAGAAATAAATAAAATTTAAAAAATAAGACTTCCCTTCATAAAGCATCTTCATAATCTCATATAGTATTTTTTTTACAAGACTAACTAGCCAAAGGTATTGACTAATTCTGTTGAACTAAACGTAGGGCTCATTGTCACAACCTGCTTCCTATGGTACAAACACAGTAGAGGCTATTTTTGAGGGACATGTCTTCATGACATTACCTTCTACTCATTATCAGCCTTCTTCTGAAACATCTTCAGGTCATCTTTAGCTGTTCTAGTTTGGAGTGGTGTTTTCCCTTTTGTCCTGACTCAGATCTCCTATGTGGACAATATAGGACAACCTTAAGAATCAGGTAGGGGATGCTGCTGCTCATCTCCAATTACCCTGTTAAGTCCACTGGGGCATTGAACTTCTATGGCTTTGGCTTTGGCTGGGAGAAAGACCTTGTTTCTGCAGCATATTTCTCTTTTTGATAGGCCTATCAAAGTCATGGTAGATCTTTCTGAATACAGATCTTTCAGGAAATCAAGAGGTTAAGATTAAGGATGCCTAAAAAAATCTACCATTCCAAGCCTGGGCCTTTTGGGGGTATGTGATGAAGCACAATTTTAATAACCTTAGTAGCACAGTCCACACAGGAACTGATGTCCACCATGATTGGAAGGCATCAAGACTGATCAAAGGAACAAAATTATTTCAGCTCCAGAGATTGGTAGGGCCAGTCTTTGCAATGATGTGATGAGTTGGTCCTCATTTCTGAGGTAGAAGGAAAGAGAAAGTCTTCAGAGGAAAATGTATTTTTGTGATGGAGGAGACATGAGCCAGTGGTGTGCGGCAGTAGCCAAAAAAACTAATACAATCCTTTGTTGTATAAACAGAGGCATAGAATCAAAATCACATGAAGTATTAGTACTGCTTTATAAATCCTTAGTAAGGCTACACCTGGAATACTGCATCCAGTTTTGGTCACCACATTACAAAAAAGATGTTGAGACTTTGGAAAAAGTGTTAAGAAGAGCAACTAAGATGATTAAGGGCCTAAGACAAAAATATATGAAGAACGGTTGCAGGAATTGGGTATGGCCAGAGAAAAGAAGGACTAGGGGTGACATGATAGCAACATTCCAATATTTGAGGGGCTGCCACAAAGAAGAGGGGGTCAATGGATGGAAACTACTCAAGGAGAGAAGCAACCTGGAAATAAGGAGAAACTTCCTAACAGTGAGGACAATTAATCAGTGGAACAGCTTGCCTTCAGAAGTTGTAGGTGCTTCATCACTGGAGATTTTTAAGAAAGGACCAGACAGCTACCTGTCTGAAATGGTATAAAGTCTCCTGCTTGAGCAGGGGGTTAGACTAAAAGACCTCCAAGGTCCCTTCCAGCTCTATTCTGATTGAATTTTGTAATTAAACTTGTATTTGCTGCAAAGGAGACTGGAAGTTTCTTTATATTTCTTTTTATCTCTTTTTTTTCTTTTTTCTTTTTCTGTACTTTCCCCCCTTTTTCTCTCTTCATTTTCTTTATTCTGTATTCTCTATCTTCTTTTTAAAACTATTTATAAATTATTATTATTTTTTTTAAAAAGGCCTGGGAGAAAAACCTGTTGATGATTTCAAATTTATTTAACACCTTTGTCTCTCCCATCACTCTTCACCTTCTCTTCTCCTATTTTCCCCAAAGGAGGAAAAGAAAGAAGCACAGAGCACAGTGATGATGGTTGTATGCTTTTTTTCTCTTTAGATTTTTGATAGAATTCCTTGTCGTTTGATAGAGTCATTTGTTACATTTGCTATAAATCATTATCAAGAGATTAATAAGACTCGAACAAAAATTGCTGAATGACTTCAAGTTGCAAATGCTACATTTTTGAAAAAGGCTGATACACTTCAGGGGGAGTGTTTGGGGGGGGGGTTAGGGGTTGGGGTTTTTTTCAGAACAAGAACAGATGAACCTTTTTGTAGTATCAAATAAGTGGTTGACATCTTCCCCATTAAACCAAGATTTTGTTAGAAAGAAGATCAAAGTCAATAAAGAGACTTAACATACTTATTGATAAATGGCCAAGGTATATATATCAAGATTCCAAGATTTTATAAGCTAATTCCTTTCTCACTGTAATAAAATTGTCTACTCTAAATATGTGAGAAACCTGTCTTTTTGACTGCAAGATGCTTGACACAAATGTTCAGGAAACCAACTGGTAGTGGTTAGTTTTCCAACTGATACATGACATTGAGTCTAGAATCTATCAGACACTATTCTGAAAGTATTCCATATTAGACTGTGTGGGGGTAGCAACATTGCCTGGTTTCTTTGCTGAGATGTGATAATGATGGGTTATGGGGGCAGCATAGTTTATGTAAAAATAACTCCTAACTCAAGAATGTGAGGAAAGGGTGTTAATGTGGTCTTTTAACAGTACATGTAAATATACAGCTGTCCTAGACTGCAAAAGAAATATGATTGTATCATGGTGTATCTATTCACACTATATGAACATGTAAAATTTTATTTTGCTTCAAAGTAATTGGATCGTAACTCTCATGAGCAATTAAGCTTGCCAGCCTCAGAAATTCCTTTAAACCGCATTTTGCAAAGGCTGTGTTCATTAACACAGCTGTTGTAGGTAATGGTACTCAGTTGATCTATACTATTAGCATTTCAGGAAGCCTGCTGTTTTATTAAAAGCACTGGTTCTTTTTAAAAATTTCAGTACAGGCAAAATAAAATTTAGGTAGGAAGACAATACAAAAGATAAACTGAAATAAAAAATAGTAGGCACAATACGTCTATTCTTTTGACTCTAAATAGCTCTACAAACATCAATCTTGTCTTGGCCCACAACATAACTGGAAACACAATATCTTGCAGCCCAAAGTCCAAAGTTTTCATGAGCAATGAGACAATTCCTCAGTCTTTAAAGAAACTAATTCTTCTACAACCATTGATCAGAAGGTTGGCCAGATTTATGCTCCATTCTTTTACTTTCATGGAGGCACAGAGTTTTAAAATCAACTAAAGGTAAAGAAACTTTTACCCCAATCCAGGAATGTCTGCAGGACGTAGTAAAAATATCAAGGTGACAACCATGAAGGGTGCAATCAAATCTCTGCCTGATTTTACATAAATCAATGTACAGTATCTGCAGGTATGTATCAATCAATACACTGATACATACCCTGAGGACACCCCTGTTCCCATCTTCCTTTTATAGTTGGTAGGAAATGTAAAAATGGTGTGATTTAAGTTTAATAGATGACCTCCCAGGAAAACCACCTTCCAGTCATGATGTACCCTTGATTCCATCAACCCATCCAACCACCATAAAAGTGCTTGTAATCAAAGAAAAATATGTCAGTTCCATCTATTTTCTCAGTCACCTGAAGATGAATCTGCCCTATACAATTGCTCCCAAGTAAGCCTGAATAATTCATATTTGCATATATTTCAGAAACATATAAAAACTGCTCTAATACAAGCATTATACAGTACACTGTAATGTATTATTATGATATATTATATTGCATTATGATATGCATATATACAATTGTATTAATTGTATAGCATTAATTGATAACATAACATTATATAATACAAAATAAATAATTTGCATCATATTTATTTTGTATTATGATGCTTATGATATGATGCTTATCCAAATCAGGACAGCAAATTGCCGTACCCCCTTGCATTCAAGGCCAGCCATTTTGATACTGGTATATGTAAGCCATTCTCCTTTTCTCTGCTACTATAAATGGCTTTCAAACACATCAGGCTAAGGCAAGATCCAAGAGCTGCAGAATGGGCCTACCCACAACTACTTATATTGTATACAATGGAATGTTTTTATTTCTTTGATTGAATAGGAAAGGCAAAAAGATGTAAGCACCTCTCAGTTCTCAATTCTAAGCTGCCAGGCCACAACAAACAGGGCACTAGAAGTATTAGGGTGCTGAATTGTTGGAAGTGCTCCGAATAAATCTTAGAATTGCACTATAAACGACTAACAAGTAGCTAGCTTTTCACAACACCTGCAGTCAGCTACCTAAAGCATCACTTCAGCTTGTTCAGCCTCCAATTAAAATGAAATAAATTCTCATGTAACTGTTTAGGATTTCAGTCTTGGGAATGAACTCCGTGTACGGTCACCATAAAGCCAGTTCTGTGTTTTAATCTCCTGCTGTTTATTTTACTTATTTAATGCTTAGAAAAGCATTACAAAGTCTGTCTTACTTCTCCAGAGATGTATCATCCATAAATCCATCAAGTCCAAGAAAATGGATTCAGAATTTAAACAAACAAACAAAAGACTGCTTTCTCATTAAGCCTATTTTGGGATGGGGATGGGAAAAAATAGTCCCCTGTGACACTAAGAAAGATTCACCAGATTGAGTCACATTTTCTATTACATTTTTCAAGCAATTCATTCAATGCTTACTTAAAATTGAGCACCATTCATGATGCTTCAGGAAAAAAAACACAACCAATTCCTCTCTATCAGAGGTGATTGTTTTATGTTCAATCCATAGGCATGCTTTTGTGGACATGAATTGAATCCTAGTTTAGAAAAGACACCTGGAATTCCCTTCATAAAAGCATAATGGTGATTATTATGAACTGCTTAATTGCTATCCTTTTTTACAGCTATTTTTATTTTGCTTACCATGGATTCGCTGATCAGGAGGAGGAGGAGAGCTTCTTCAACGTTGTCATGGGGGCTATAGATGCTGAAAGACAAACAGGCTTTTTCAAAATATAAGCAACAATAAGAATTATGCTCATGGGAGACTCTTGTTAATAGCACCACAGGATTAGTAATGTGAAACATCTCATGCATGATTAATTTGTTATATAATAGTTTCTTCAGACTGGGATGACTAAAAGCTATAGAGGAGATAACTCATCTCTGACAAGGAAGAGCAAATGATTGGTCAAACACTCTCTATTCATGAAACAATTTTGCTCCTGGGTGTTCTGACCCTATTGAATCTAAACTTAGCATTTGGGGCCAGATTGCCTGTACATGGATCAGCTTAAGAGAACATTGCAACTGAGGGATGGTCCTTCAGAAAGAGCTGGTTGACAGATGAATTCCAGGACCTTGTCTGATTTGGTCCCCCCATATTTCCAGCAAGATATGTGTGGCATTATCTCTATTATATGACTCAGTCATTCATTTTAAGTGATCTTCTTCTCAGTGTCACTGGCAAACTTCCATTTGTCCTTGTCTGTTCAATTGATCTATTAATGTAAGGGAATTTTAAAGGCCTTTAACAATTAATTTTTGTAGTTATTTTAATTTCTGATGTTACTCTGTGTGGTTATATATTTCACATAGGATGTTTTACTTAGTATTTGTTCTATGCACTGCAACTTATCCCAAAGAGTAGGTATTAAATTGATTTAAAATTCCAGATATAAAGTTTAGCTTATTTTTTTTCTAAAACTATTACCAGAGACCTCTAACAGACGACCTGGCTACTATTTCTAATTAATAGCTCTCTTCCCCTTCAGTAATTAGGATGTTTTAAAAATTCGGTAAACTCCAAGGTACGTACTTATCTCCAGCGTGTTGCTGTAGTTTTCGACGCAAGGTAGTACAAATATAAGCGTTGTCCTCGTTCTTCATGAACTCAGGAAGTGGGTCAGATAAAGGACTCCAGTAACAATCTTCACTTAGGGAGTGGAGGAGCAGCTCTGCCAGTTGTTTGGTGGCTGTCTGGTGAAGAATGGAAAATACATTCTGAAAAACTCAAAAGACAGATTTCATCTTATGCTATGAGCCAGTATAAAACATGGAATCCATTGCGTTGCACAAGAAAGAATAAACAATAGTAAGTATTAAGCAAGGGAGCTCTAAAGAGGCCAACACAATCATTTCTGTTGCTCAGTATATGTGTTTGTGGGTGTTAGCATGCGTACCTTATATGTTTGTAGTTAGGCTTTTATGGCACTTCAGTATAGAAAGCAATGGTAAATGTTGTTTGAAAATGGAACTTTTCTCTAAAAACATCTACTTCCTGTCCTTTCAGTGGGGATCTTCTTTACTGCACAGTTTAACAATGATGTTATTTGTTTCACTTTTGTTATGAATGACACCAAGCAAAAAATAACTCTAGTTTTTATTTCTATTAACACAGTCTCTGGCAAAGCAAAGAAGAAAAAGCATGTTTTGCTCAGAATACATTTTCTGGCTACAAGTAAAATTTACACACTTCCATTCAACATTCCAAATTAATTAACTTAGAAATTTTGGCAGGTTAATTCTACCTCTAAACATTTATGTCCATAATATTAAAACAAATTATTAAAATTATTGGTAGTACTATGCAAGAATCCAAGACTTTATCCTTCCATGATATATTAAAAATCAGAAATAATGATACAGTTAATACATTATGGTAAATGTGATTATATTCAAATGTCACAATAAAACTCAGCGTTGTGCACTTTTCCTCTCCAGCTTACTTCAAGAAAAGAGATTTTTTTCCCTTTCATTTTTTATTACACACAATAAAGGATACATCTGAATGTTAAGCTGTGATTATTAACAATAATTATAGAATAGAGCTGGAAGGGACATTGGAGGTCTTCCAGTCCAGCCCCCTGCTCAAGCAGGAGAACCTATACCATCTCAGACAAGTGACTGTCTAGTCTCTTCTTAAAAATCTCCAGTGATGGAGCACCCACGATTTCTGGGGGCAAGTTATTCTACTGGTTAATTGTCCTCACTGTCAGGAAGTTTCTCCTTAATTCCAGGTTGCTTCTCTCTTTGATCAGTTTGCAACCATTGTTTCTTGGCTTAATCCTCTGATTGTCTCTGCTATTTTTCTGCCTCCGCAAGTTCCATTGGTTCCTTGATTATCCCATCCATAAAGCTGGACAATCATTTTGGTTCCACTGCCTCTAGGGATATAATCCCGAACATCCCCGTGACCTTTTAGCTACAGCACATTTTACCCTTACCAATCAACTGAGTGGTAGTCAGTGAAGTTGACACCAGTCACAAGCTGGCCCTCAAAAACCATCAACTCAGTTGATGCTATTGTACATCTTGGCACGAATGATCTGTCCCATGAAGATGTACTCTCTCTGCAGAATGATTTCCAGAGCTTGGGTCAGGAACTTAGTAGGATAGGCTGTAGGCTTATTTTTTCAGAGGTTTTACCAGTATATAAGGAACATATAGCGGAGTTCAATGTGTGGCTAAAGGAGTCGTGTAAAAGGGAAGGTTTTGGTTATATTAGTCACAATTACTGCAGCTGCTCTAATGAAAAACTGTATAAAAGAGATGGTTTGCAGCCATCAAAGAAAGGGACTGAGTTACTTGGCATTAAATTCACAGATTTTCTGGAGAAACATTTAAACTAAACAACGGGGACAATGAGTTAATTGAGATAGAACATTTCTGTCCCCAGCAATCTAAAACTAATAGTATTATCAGTGCATGTAACATAGATGTTTGTGTGGATAAGAATATCAACCTTGCTGTCAAGCAAAATCAAGCTTTTAATATTGAGTGCCATACCAAGTGCACTAATCAAACAGGTGGTAAGGAAGTAGAGGAACTCAGGCACCACACAGGGTGCCTGAAAGTAAACACAGGGTCAGTCATAAAGGCTCAAATGTCTATACACCAATGCACAGACTATGAGCAATAAACAGGGTGAATTAGAAATTCAAGTAAATGAGGGCAGATATGATATTGTTGCCATTATGGAAACTTGGTGGGATGAAACCCACAAATGGAACATACAGCTAGAGGAATTTAAATTATTTAAAAGAAACATACCAAATAAAAGAGGTGGAGTTACACTATATATAAGAAATAACTACATTTGTACAGAAATAGAGCACAACAATGATGAAAACTGTCTTGAATGCAATTGGGTCAATATAAAAGGGGGGGGGAGGAATGACATTGCCATAGGTGTATACTATAGGCCACCCAACCAAACAGAGGAAATAGATGAACTTTTTGCTAGTCAGTTAACTAAGGTATGTAGGAAGCACATCACAATAGTAATAGTACCCTGACATTAACTGGGAGACAAACTCTGCACCAAGTGGAAAATCAAACAGGTTCCTGACAAACCTGGCAGACAACTTTGTCTACCAAAAAGTAGAGAAGCGAACTAGGGGATCAGCCATATTGGACCTAATTCTCACTAACAGAAATGAAATGATAGAAGGTGTTGAAGCTACAGGAAACTTGGAGGGGAGTGATCATGCAATACTGGAATTCAACATTATGCAAGCACAAGCAATAGAACATAGTCAAACTAGAGTATTGGACTTTAAGAGAGTTAATTTCAATAAACTTAGAGAGACCTTGGGAAGGATTCCATGGATGAGAATCCTCAAGGGGAAAAGAACTCAAGAAGCTTGGGAAATTTTGAAATTATAAAGCCCAGTCTAGCACAATACCAATGAAGAAGAAAAATAACAGCTCTCAAAAGAAATCAGCATGGACTTCCGGTTCCGGTCGCAGCGCCCGCGGACATGCAGAGAACTTGTTCTCTTGGCCGTCCGGTTTCCCCCCGCCGGTAGACCCTGGATAGGGTCGAAAGTCGCCCTGTAGGGGCGACCACCGTAGAGGAGGGCACTCGTTGATCGCGGAGGGAGCGGCGGCTCCCTCTGCGGTCCGAGAAAACCACCTTTGGGCCGACGGGGAAAAGATCGGCCAGTAACATGGCCGATCACTCAGCTGCTCCAGCCGAAAGTCACAGCAACATCTAAGCGAAAAGAACCACCGTGGAAGATCCGGGTGAGACCTTTCCTTCCCTCTTGTTAATTTACCTTTTTCCCTGCTAACAGCTTTAAAAACTATTTCCCTATTTTGAGAAAGCAGCGTTTGATTGCTGGGGAAAACGGGCTTTGGAAAAACAATTATTGTTTTTTTTTACTATTTTATTTTGTCTACATAAGCAGTTGGAACTCGAGCATCCGGGTTATTGTGACTTTCTCTTTTGGCTTGTTTATCTTCAGTTTAGGTGAAAATCCTTAGGGAGGGGGTGGAATGTTCTTTCCCCCCCCCTCCTGAACAGTACTGCCTAAAAAACTTTTTGCTCTCTGGGCGGACTTATGTAGATTCTTTTGGATACAATGCATCCTGGGACTTGGCATGAAGCCCAGAAACTTTGACTGATACAATGTAAATTGCTCCATTTGAACTCCCACTTCCTGATTTTGGCGTGATGCCCAGACTGGATTACAACATAACAACTGACTGCCAGTTTTTATCTCTGTGCTGGTCTTGACTATTGGTTTTTTTTTTCTCTATCTTTCTTTGGAAATATATCTCTGTCTGCATTTTATATTTTATAACGCTGCAATCTATTTTTTAAGCTGAACTTCTTTAAAAAAAAAAAGAAGAAGATGGAATCCTACTCACAGATTAATTATGGACTTATATTAGAAAAAATCTTGGAAGCAAGACTGGAACTTAAAGAACATATTAGATCGTTTAGTTTCAAGGAGGACTCAGAATTAAAAATTGAAGCTCAACCTTTGATTGACTATGATAGACAATCAGATCTACAACTTAATGAGATGGATGGAATACATTTACAATCTATTGAATCTACTGAATTTATTGAAGAGGAAGAGGACACATCCTACATGATGGATTTCTTTGATGATCAAAGGCAGAACTCAACTAAAACATTTACAACTTTAAAAGCAACAGGATTGGACTTCCAAATACAAGGCACAAAAAACGTTGACAACATGATAGTACAGACAACACTGGATAAAAGAGAAAAAGAATATGATTGGACTCAATGGTGGGAAAAGGCCTTTAGCCAGTTACTAAGATGGGAGGACTTAGAGGCCCTGTTGTGGAAACCTACCTGGCACAAAAAGAAAGCTAGAATTAGATTTAAAAATAAGAGTTAAAATTTTATTTGATGGGTAAAAAGGGCTTCTGGACGTTGATTGAACTAATATTTTTGAGATCTTTAAGGTCACTTTGGTATGAGTCAACACTAGATTTAAATTATGGATTTGATTATGATTTGGAATGGCAATAAGAATAATTGAAAAATTAATAATTAAAGGAGTTAGATTGAGATTGAGACTGGTGAAATATTATTGATATTTTTATTTATAAGAATTGAATGGTAATTAGTGAGGTATTAAATGGATTAAACTGAAACAATTGAGGAATCTTTTAGGGACGTGGACTGATCTATGAAAATATTGGATAGAATATATGAAATAGAATATAGTTGAGAAATATTAAGATATAATAGTTATATTACTTGTTTATGATAGAAATAATTATTGTCCTATTATTATTATTATAATGTTATTATATTACTATGTCTAATGCAATAGTTTTAAAATATATAAATTCATGTTTATTTACATAATATGTATGTGAAATAGAATAAGAGATATAATTTGATTGAGAAGCATAAATTGAAATTGGAATAATAGATAGAGGTGAGAAACAATTTATATTTTAGGAATGCTCGAATTGTATACCATAAGAGGGAACTTTTAAAGTAGTAGTTTAAATTGTATATGTATGACTGTATTTTTTGTTGTGTTCTATGGAGTGCCCTATCTCCACGATGTGTTACAAGCACTTGGCTGTAAAACAAACAAAAACTAATAAAACTTGTTATGAAGAAAAAAGAAATCAGCATGAATCAGAACTCTCTGATAAATTAAAAGACAAAAAGGACAAGTATAAAAAGTGGAAAGAGGGGCACATAACTAAGGCAGAATATCAGCAAATAGCCCGAGCCTGCAAAGATGAAGTGAGGAAAACTAAGGCTCAAAATGAACTAAGGCTTGCGACAAAAGTCAACAATAACAAAAAAAGCTTCTTTCAACATGTAAAAAACAAGAAAAAAGTCAAGGAAACGATTGATCCATTAGTGGGAGAAAGTGGCAAGAAGGTGACAAGCAACAAAGCAGAACTACTTAACTCATTTTTTGTATCCATCTTTACAGAGAGGGAAAAAATAGTCCAACCTATCAAAAACAATACTATAAAAAGCAGATTAGAAACACGAGTTAAAATGGGGAAGAAAATGGTAAGTGAGCACCTGTCCACCCTAGACAAGTTCAAATCACCAGGACCAGATGGATTACAACCCAAGGTTCTCAAGGAACTGGCAGACGTGATCTCAGAACCACTGAACTATATCTTTTAAAGATCCTGGCGTATTGGGGAACTATCAAAGGACTGGAAAAGAGCTGATATAGTTCCCATCTTCAAAAAAGGGGGAAAAATTGATCCAGGAAACTACAGACGTATCAGCCTGACCTCAATACCTGGGAAAATTCTGGAAAAGATAATCAAGCAACAAATCAGTGAATACCTAGAGGCAAACAATGTCATAACCAAAAGCCAACATGGGTTTGTCAAAAATAGATCATGCCAGACAAATCTTATTGCATTCTTTGACAAGGTGACAAAATTAGTGGACCAGAGGAATGCTGTTGATATAATTTACTTGGACTTCAGTAAGGCATTTGACAAAGTAGACCACAACCTACTACTTGATAAGATAGAAAAATGTGGGTTAGACAGCTTCACCACCAGATGGATTCCTAATTGGTTGATCAACTCAATGTGCAGTCCTCAATGGAACTGCATCTACATGGAAGGAAGTATGCAGTGGGGTGCCCCAAGGCTCTGTTTTAGGACCAGTACTCTTCAACATCTTCATCAATGATTTGGATGAGGGGATAGAACTCATCAAATCTATAGATGTCACCAAGCTGGCAGGAATAACCAACACTCCAGAATATAGGCTTAAGATACAGAAAGAACTTGACAGACTTGAACATTGGGCACTATCTAACAAAATGAAATTCAATGGTGAAAAAAGTAAGTTTCTACATTTAGGCAAGAAAAACCAAATACACAGGTACAGTATAGGTAGTACCTCTCTGAATAGTAGTAACTGTGAGTGGGATCTTAGAGTTCTAGTGGACAATCACTTAAATATGAGCCAGCAGTGTGCTGTAGCTGCCAAAAAAGCCAACACAGTGCTAGGCTGCATTAACAGAGGGATAGAATCAAGATCATGTGAAGTGTTAATACCACTTTATAATGCCTTGGTAAGGCCACACTTGGAATACTGCATCCAGTTTTGGTCACCACGATGTAAAAAAGATATTGAGACTCTAGAAAGAGTGCAGAGAACAGCAACAAAGATGATCAGGGGACTGAAGGCTAAAACATATAAAGAAAAGTTGCTGAAATTGAGTATGTCTAGTTTAATGAAGAGAAGGACTAGGGGTGGCATGATAATAGTGTTCCAATATCTCATGGGTTGTAACAAAGAAGAGGGAGTCAAACTATTCTCCAAAGCACCTGAGGGAAAGACAAGAAGCAATGGATGGAAACTAATCAAGGAGAGAAGCAACTTAGAACTAAGAATAAATTTCCTGACAGTTAGAACAATTAGTAGAACAACTTGCTTCCAGAAGTTGTGGATGCTCCAACACTGGAGGTTTTTAAGAAGAGGTTGGACAACCATTTGTCTGAAATGGTATAGGGTTTTCTGAGCAGGGGGTATGACTAGAATAGGGGGTATGACTAGAATAGGGGTCCCCAACCCCTGGTCCATGGACTGGCCGCAACATGCCAGAAACTGGTCCATGAAAACAAGCAAAGCTCCATCCGCGAGATGCAGGCAGTACATGAAACCACGCCCCCTCTGGTCTGCAGAAAAACCTCTCTCCACGGAACCAGTCCCTGGTGCTCAAAAGGTTGGGGATCTCTGGACTAGAAGACCTCAATGTCCCTTCCAACTCTGTTATTCTATTCTATTCTATTCTGTTCTGTTCTGTTCTGTTCTGTTCTGTTCTGTTCCAGTCCAGTCCAGTTTATTCTAGTTTAGTCCAGTCCAGTCCAGTCTAGTCTACCTTTTGCTCTTTGGATGGGTATGACCCACATTTATTGTGTGTGAATGTGGTGTATATTGGTTCATTTGCTATTTAACAGACATTTGGCTGTAATGGAACCTTTTGCCCCTCACTATTCCATTAGTGTGAGGGATCACTGTCCTAGACTAGAAGACCTCCAAGGTCCCTTCCAGCTCTATTCTATTCTATTCTATTCTATTCTATTCTATTCTATTCTATTCTATTCTATTCTATTCTATTCTATTCTATTCTATTCTATTCTATTCTATTCTATTCTATTCTATTCTATTCTATTCTATTCTATTCTATTCTATTCTATTCTATTCTATTCTATTCTATTCTAGCCTAGCCTAGCCTAGCCTAGCCTAGCCTAGCCTAGCCTAGCCTAGCCTAGCCTAGCCTAGCCTATAGTAGTATGGCATAATTTAAAAAAATCCAAGAATGAGCAATCTGTTTGTGACTGGCCACAGGCCCAGTGGTTGTGGGTTGTGGCACAGGCCACCATTTGGGAGGAAGTATGGCACCACACAGCATTCTTGGACATGATAGCACAGCTCCAACTTGCATACCCCCAGATATGCAGCCTTCCATTCCAGAATTCCCCAGTATGGAAATTGCTCAGAATTCTGGGAACTGTAGGTAACACATCTTAAGGGAACTGAAGCCCTTTTGAAGAACAGGTTGGGAAATACCATGCTTGCAATAATCATTATTATTTACAATAGTTTCTTGAGGTTGGGAGGATGGACAGGCTTTGGGGTTTTGTTCTTTTAATCTAGGTTAAGCCTACATTAGAATTTAATTATGAGGCAGTGACGTTTATGTCACAAAAAGAAACCTTGCTTGTGTTAAAATTTTCTTTTTAAATTAGGCAAAGCCCCTGGCTCAGATGGGTTTACAAGTCAGTAATATAAATATTTTGAAGATGAACTTCTTCAGCCATTAAAGGATGTAATGAATGCTATATTACAGGGAGGAAAGATACCCCCAACCTGGACAGAAGCTAATATTGTGTTACTTCCGAAAGAGGGTCAGGATACCATGATGACAAAGAATTATAGACCAATTTCATTATTAAATGAGGATTATAAACTATTCGCTGCAATTTTGGCAGAAAGACTAAAAAAAGTTTTACGGGCATATATTCATGATGATCAAGCAGGCTGTCTGCCAAAAAGACAGCTAAGGAACAATGTGAGAATGGTTTTGAACATTATTGAATATTTACAATATCACAATGAACTACAGGTAGCTTCAATATTATTAGATGCTGAGAAGGTCTTTGACAATTTAAATTGGGTCTTTATGTTTAAAATTTTGGAAGAAATGGATTTTAGTTGGAATTTTATTCAAGGGGTTAAGGCTGTTTATACAATACAGCAAGCAAAAATTGTTATTAATGGCGATCTAACTAACTCATGTGAAATCAGAAAGGGTACAAGACAAGGATCGCCCATTGTCTCCACTGCTGTTTATCCTGGTGTTGGAAGTCCTGAATAAAGATATCAGGCAAGATGAGAAAATAAAAGGTATAAATGTTAAGAAGGAAGTTTAAAAATTGAAGGCCTTTGCTGATTATTTGGTGATTTTTCTGCAAGAACCAAAAAATAATATAGAATATTTGATGAGGAAACTAAACGAGTTTGGGTCTTTGGCTGGTTTTAAAATTAACAAGCAGAAAACATCAATGTTGATTAAGAATATGACCTCACAGTATGGTGATATAAAAAGTCTGGTTTTTAGAGTTGAGAAAAAGATGAAATATATTAACAAACTCAAACACAAACTTGTTCAAAAATAATTATGTGCCTCTCTGGAATGGTATTTAAAAAGATTTACTAAGATGGGACAAACTGCATTTATCATTATTGGGTAGAATTTCTGTTTTACCAAAGATGCTTTTCCCGTTTCAAACATTACCAATACTTGCAACTGACATTCCATTTAAACAATGGCAGAGAGATATTTCAAACTTTATATGGCGGGGGCGGGGGAGATACCAAGAATTAGATATAAATTATTGCAAGATGCTAAGGAAAGAGGGGGTTTGGGGTTATCTGATTTGAAACTGTACTTTAATGCTTGTTGCTTGTCTTGGCTAAAAGAATGGGTGAACCTTCAGAATAAGAGTTTATTGGACCTAAAAGGCCATGAATTAAGATTTGGTTGGCACAGTTATTTGTGGTATGATAAAGTTAAAGTAAATGTTGCTTTTAATAATCATTTTATCAGGCGTGCCATTTTGAGAGTTTGGAATAAATACAAAACAAGGTTCTCTATGAAGGTGCCACTTTTGGTTTCCCCACGAGAAGCCTTTTTTAGAAAAGAGATGGCGACGAGGCCAAATTGGTGGACTTATGGTAAAATATTATCTTTTAACTTGGGCGAGCCTTCCCTCAAATCTAAAGAGGAACTAGAATCAGAAGGTCATGCCTGCCATTGGTTTACATACATGCAGTTGAAAGAAAGATTTAAACTAGATATAAAGAATCATGGGTTTAGCTTTGTTAAAAATGAATTAGAAACCCTACTGTGTGGTAGTGATGAACATATTATTGCTAAAGTTTATAAAATGTTATTGAAGTTAAATCTGGAAAATGAACAAGTAAAACATTGCATGATTCAGTGGGCAAGGAATTTTGGGTATAATATAATGCTTGAACAATGGGAAAATATGTGGAATAAAGGATTAAAATTTACATAAAACTATAACCTAAAAGAAAAATTTTATAAGATGATGTACCGTTAGTATTTAACACCAGATAAGTTATCAAAAATGTATAAAGGCATTTCAAATGAATGTTGGAAATGTAAATGCAAAGAGGGGACCTTCTATCACCTATGGTGGACGTGTGATAAACCAAGAAAATATTTGAGCAGGATTCATATGTTAACACAGAAAATTCTTAAGGTGAATATAGAAAGAAAACCGGAGACTTTTCTTTTGGGGCTAATGGACAAAGATCTGGAAAAAAATATATGGAACTTTGATGTTATATATGTTGATAGCAGCAAGAGTTCTCTACGCTCAGAAATGGAAGACTACACTGATTCCCACAACAGAGGAATGGCTGCAAAAACTGATGGAGCAAGCAGAGATGGCTAAATTGACTGTACTGATTAAAGAAAAGAACTCAAATACTTTTATTGCTACGTGGAAACCACTTCTGGTCTTTGTGCTTGAGGTGGAAAAAAAATGAAACTTTGATTTTGGGTTTTACCAATTAGATAGATTTGATATTATCGAAATGGCTAGTTTATGTTATTTTGTAAAAGTAAAAAGTTGAGGTCTGATGTTGACATTCTATTTTACTGCACCAAAGGTAGTCGGAATTCAAAGCCTTTTTTCTTCTTTTTTCTCCCTTCCCTCACTTTTCTATTCCCTTTTCCCTTCTGTATCTTTCCTGCTATTTACTTTTGTATTTTCATTGTATTGCATACTATAAACTAATAAAACTTATATAATCTGAAGAAAGGGGGTGGCCTTTCAGCTCTGAAGGAGTGTTGGTACTCTGTCCCCTCAAGAAGCCATCACTGGACCTAATGATCCTGGACAATTTTCATCTTTTTAGGGAAGGTTGTTGAGAAGGTGGTCTGATAAGAGCTCCAGAGAACTCTATAAGAAATAGAGTTCAATATCACTACCCACGATATCCTTCTGTACAAAATGAAGGGACTGAGACTGAGGGACACCACACTGTGGTGTTGTTCTGGTTCTCCTTTCACTGAGGCCAATCTGCATTGATGGAGAGAAGAAATCAAATATATGGTCCCTTGCTGGTGGGTTGCCACAGAGCTTGACACTTTCTCTCTGCCTGCTCAACTTTTACATGAAACTAATGGGTGAGGTCAGCCATTGGTTCAGGGTCCAGTATTATCATTATGCAGATGATACCCAATTATATATCTTGCAAGTGATGCCGATGCAGTGTCCCAGTGTCTGGAGGCTTTGCAGGCCTGGATGAGGAAGAATAAACTTAGACTCAATCCTGATAAGACCAAGTAGCTATGAATATTTCAGGCCTCTGGTCTCAAGAGTCTCCATCTTTAGTCTTGGATGGAGCTGCATTACTCCAATCAAGACTGTTGCACAATCTAGAGACATCTTGGAGTCTGATCTTCTGCTTGAAGAGCAGGTAACAGCTTTGGCCAAGAGGGATTTTGCACAGATCTATCTAGTATGTCATCTGCACCTGTTCCCTCATCAGGAGGGTCCTTGGACAGGCACTCATTCCCTAAACAACTCAAGAATGGATTATTGTGGACTTCCAGAGAAGCAATGGGGAACTGAAGATAGTTCCACTTTAGCAAAGCCAACAACCACAGCAACAAGAGGAGCCATCAGCTCCTCAGTATTCTCTGGATCAAAGGGAAAACAAGAATCACCCACAGGTTTGCTCCATACAGAATCTCCCTATGATGAGATTGTAAAATAGTGAATTTTTCATCTTTTATGCAGCATATCTTTTTCTTGTGTTTTTGTATCACTCTGCACTTCTCCCCCCCCCAAAAAAAGAATGGAGCAATGAGGTGTATATGGAACACCCCTGAAAAATCACTCATAAGCTACAGTAATGTGCTTATATGACAACTCTGCTTCATGAGCCAGTTAGCTTCCAAGTACAATTCAAGATACTGGCTATCATATAGAACCCTATATGACATAGAGCCTGGTTACTTGAAGAACCAGCTATCTCCATTAATTTCTGCCCATTCAATTAAACAGTGTGATCTAGTTGGATGAAGAACGCCTTTTCTACTACAGTATCTGCCCTCTAGAATAGTATCCCCCCCCCCCAGACAGCCATATGGCTCCCACCCTGATGAGGTTCCATTTTTGCTCATCTTGGGTGATGAACCCCTATATAAGATTTGGGTTTGTTTTGCATGGTTCTTTTTCATGGGCACACATCTCTTTCTTCTTTCATGTTATTGTTCTATTTTTTTTTATAGTGTAAAGCACCCCAGTTGTTTGGTGTTGGGCATTTTTTAAATTTATATATATGAACAATCTTCAATAACTGCATTAATCAACAGAGGAAAAAAGCCAAAATGATTTTCCCTTATATATACAAGCTTATATGATTGTTAATCTGAAATAGAATAGTTTTTAGTTTCAGAGTAAGTGGGTCTTTTCTAATATGCCACCATGTTTTGAAACAGACTGAATGCAGGCTCCATGCGTCATTCTTTTGATACTACAAAAATTTACACTAATATTTTGACATGCAAATGGTTATAAATGGTCATACTATGCAGTAATCTGGATGTGGGTGCAGCATCTTTGAATGCTAAAAATGGCACTCAGCATACCAGCAGTTGCTAGAACTATGGGACTATATTTCTTGCAGTTCCTGTCATTTGTAGCTGCTGTTGCTGATGCTGTTGAAAAAGTTCCCAGAAACACATAAAATCTGACTGAAATAGCTCTTGGAGGAAAGAAGAACCCTGAAACTCTCTAAAATGAACATTGCTCCATCCCAGGTCAACTCAAACCTCTGATCCAGTCTGTTCAAATGCAACTTTTGAACCTCTTTCTTTCCAGCTCTTCCTTTCATCTCTGTCTATTAGTATGCTGTTTCTACAGAAATGTAACTAAGGCCCATGTGGCAAGACAATTTTTAAAAAAGTTTACATTAGGCAGAATTATATAGTTTTCTGCCACCTAGATTTTATAATAGTCTTGTGTAGTAGAAGAAACTATCAAAGTTAGGTGTGTTAAATTCCATTGGACCATATTAACCAGTTAAGTTAACTCAGAATTGCAACACTAGGCTTACATGCTAAAAAGGAGGAAGGAAGGAAGCAAGGTTTACAGGCTTCTGCCAAGAGAGCTAATGTGGAATCCAGGGAATTGAGCTTACCATTCTGAAGCTCTGTGTAGCCTTTGTTTCCATGGTCCTTAACAATTCTCTTAGATTTCTTATTCCTTGAATAATGTTGCTAAAGGAAAAAAAATCAAGTGGGAAAAGCAAGGCTGAATTCTCCATGAATTATGAACAACAAAAGAATCTCTCTTATATTAAATATATGTACATTCATACATATATGCATACGTATATATGCACACTTATGCGTAGGTTGGGTTAATAGTAATAAAGCAAGTCAGCAAACCTTCAAAGAATACTTTCCCAGATGGTGACTGATAAGAAGAACTTGCACTTCATACTTAAGGTTTATCAGAGGGCAGTGCCTTCTCCCATTGTACCTGGCTAAAAGAGTGGTCAGAACAGAGGTGTAGTATTGTGGATTCATATGTCACCCTAACCTATTGCACAGGATAATGCTGAGGAAAAAACATGGCAGACAAAGCATGTTACTTTATGTTCAACTCTTGGACTAAGGTAGAATATACTAGTGGAACCAGTTTTTTCCCCAGCTTAGTTTGGAGACATTTTTAAAAATATATTAAACCTAGTTTAATGCTTAGCCTAACATATATCTCTATTTATTACTACAGAATAACTGTGCCACAGTCTTCAACTACTGTCCTTAGATTGGCTACCCATTCCTGGTTCAGAGAATCTGTACATTTCTTTCCCTGAATTTAGGATATGTTGTAAATTAGTTTTGTTGACAGTAAACCCACTTTTCCCCATGACTTATGGTCTATCTCACACAGATTTTAGCTATAAAAAAGAAGAAACTTCCTAGTATTAAGAGCTGTATCTTGTGCTGCTTTGATAAACATTATTTCACTGAATGTATTTAAGCAGAAGCTGATTATCCTTTTATCAAGGATGCTGTAAACTATATAGCAGACCTCTAGAATCCATGGACTCTCTATGGAAGTTCCTCCCGTTTCAATCTGAAAACTAGTTAATATTTTATTTTACACCAAGAAATGTGCACTTGAGATGTCAAAAAATTTGAAGTGCCTATCTGAAAGGAAACAGATGCACACAGACACATAACTCACATACCAGAAAATTTTATTCCCTGAAATCACATCACAGCCTGTAAGGATTTGTTGCACTTAGAAGAACTCTACATACTTCCTCTCTTAAGAAACAAAATCATTTCTCTAATCATACCACATTTAGAAATCACTCATCTAATAAGAACATCAAGTGACCCACTTCACTTTCCACATTTTGTTTACTTGGCTTATGAAGAGATCTGTCTGCACCCTCTTGTGGCAGAGAAAAAAAAGAGATCCAATCCAATCTACTTTTTTCCTCCTACACTGATCCTCTGTATTAAAACAGTGGGGAGAGAATTATAACTAAATTTTCTTGTAATTTAGAATCCTAGAGTGATACCTCTGCTAACAATTAATCGTTCCTTTTTGGTGATTAAATGAAGATTGGTAATATATGCTTAAACATACAAGTGGTACATCTTTTTATCAATTGAACACGGGGTTGATTTTAGGGGTATTCAAACAAACCCACTCAACCAAAATTAGCAATTAGCTTTATGCATGTATAACCAGTTTGCCTCCAGGGCACCTTTTTCATTAATGCTGAAAACAAATACAGGTAGTCCTCGACTTACGACTACAATTAACCCCCAAATTTCTGTTGTTAAGTGAGATAATTTTTACGTGAGTTTAGTCCCATTTTACGACCTTTCTTGCCACAGTTAAGTGAATCAGTTGTTAAGTAAATCTGGCTTCCCCACTGACTTTGCTTGTCAGAAGGTCGCGAAAGGTGATCACATGACCTTGGGACACAGCAACAGTCATAAATATGAACCAGTTGCCAAGCATCTGAATTTTGATCATGGGGATGCTGCAAAGATCGTAACTGTGAAAAATGGTCATAAGTCACTTTTTCAGTGCTGTTGTAACTTTGAACAGTCACTAAACAAACTGTTGTAAGTCAAGGACTACCTGTATCTCGGTAAGACTAGAAAATCCATTCCTGCTACTCAATCATAATTTGGACAAAGGACCTTACTTCAACATCTCCTTATTTCATAAGTACGTCAACATTGTACAATTTCAAGCAGTTCTTGCTTGCATCTTTTATTACCTACTGGTAGTTTTGAACAGAACTATATCCAAAGCTTTTTATGTGAAGTCATGTTTATTATATACCTACCCTCTCTTTAAATGAGCCACATAGGCACTCTGTAGAGCTGCTTCCAGAAAGTAAGGAAGTTCAAAATCCAAGGAAGACATCTGACTGCCTTTTATGCTTCTTGTATGCATATTATTAAACCTCTGGTAATAGGAGAGAGAGATAGAGAGAGACATGACAGATAAATATGAACAATAATTTTGCTTAATGCTTATTCTATTCTTCCTCCAAAAGGTCAGGGGAAATGACTAATATAAGGGAAAGAGGATGGGGTAAAAAGAATTTGAAATTTGCTTTGAATTACACTTGTTATTCCTTTATAGTTTGGCCATTTTTTGTGCTGGCTTCATAAGGATCGCCAGGGAAAGATCCTTATATTTCCCTCTGTATTTCTGACAATATACTAAGCAGATCTATATAATTTAAGAGTTACAAATTATAAACAAAAGAACAGCTAAAACCACAAATGGTAGCCCATTAAAGGCTCAATACCTCTCTCCTTTCTATTGTTTAATTGAAACTGAAAAAACAGAAAAGTGGTTAAGCATCTGAGTACTGGATCCCATAAACTGGATGGATTACAAATCAATACCTGCCCTTCTATGAGCCCAAAATTAGGGCTGTGCAGTGACTTGAAGGGAAAAAATTTTTGAAGAGGAAAAATGTGATTTGGAGTGCATGAGGGTATTCGCACAGCACCTCTTGGAAACTCCTAAAAGCTGCTGCATTTTTTCCCAGCATAGCTGTAGTGTGATCTCAGGAAAACATGGATTTGGTTTAAGGCACTGACAGTGGGTCTTACATTAGTCCCATATACAGTCCAAAGCACTTTCAAATCCAAAGTACTGAACAGACTTGATAGATTATTCAATAGTCTGTAATCAGATTACCATCTTTACCAACTAGATAGCATAATAACATCTGTAGCAATTTGCAATGATGTCAAACTGTGTCAGTTACAATTAAATCTTCCCATCTTTTACGTAAGCTACTGTATTTGCATAATAACGTAAAGATGCACATTTAGTCAATAGTTCCCTGCATTGATGTCCCTTTTGTGGATGCACATCAACCTTGGTTGATCACAAAAAAGCTAAAGAGGATCAAACCTACTTAGTAGCTCAATGGGATGCTGCTAAATGCAAAAGTTAAAACATCCTAGAAGATTATGGCAAACCCACTTCCATACTGTTGCCAAGAAAATACCATGGGTGGACCAGGAATTGAGCATGACTTGAAGACTTTTCTTTACCCAAATGTAAAATAACCTTGAATTTAAGATGGTTCCTGACCCCAACATACAAAATAAAAGGGAAACTTGGGATGCACCCATTATCACATTTGTAATTGAGCTAAAATGACCTTCCCATTTTAAAGGTAAATTGATTGTAAAAAAAATAGTCTTCATTTTAGATAAATATAGTAAAAGCAGATAATACGTTTTTGCATAAAGTACAATTGATATAGCACACATTATTCAAAATCTGGCAATTTCCCTCAGAATCTTTAAAGTGACAATAAATTTATTCTATTCTATTCTATTCTATTCTATTCTATTCTATTCTATTCTATTCTATTCTTAATTTTACATTTTTATCTGTGGTATTTTACTGATTTTCAAACCTGTGTTCTGAAATTCAATATTCAAAAAGCTGGCAAAATGTGGTGCTAAAATATAAAATTATGTACAGAGGTCTGATTCAAATTCCCATTCAGCCAGGTGCATGAAGTCTTGGGCTATTTGGACTTAACTACCTCAGAGAAGTATTAGATGAGCAAAAGACAGCAGCATCTCAAGCACATTGGAGGGAAAGCAGAATAAAAATGAGCATCAGGCATGATCCCAGAGTATATAATTTAGCACATTTTCTGGCTTTCGTTTAATGGAAAACAAGTTAAACAGTGATATAACAGTGATATAGAGCTGACTCTAATTTACCTTCTCCAGTTCTTGCAGGAAAATCTGAGCGATTACACATGCCCTTTCAAAGCAAATCATGACTTCCTCTTCTCTTTCTGACAGCCGGACTTGGGAAGCAATGGAATTGGGCGAGCGTTCCAGTGCCAAGCCTATGAAAACAGCAACAGTGTCTCTTCAATGCCATGCTGAAAAGCACTAACTATCAATTATTCTCACTTCGTGCAACCATCCCCATAATCTTCACTATGTAGAGAACATAGCTGGAGGTTAACATAGTTGGAGGTTATTTACTGGAGTGGATTTAAATCTTATATCCTGATTTAAGGGGGGAGAGCTTCAGGACAACCACACCCTAGAATCTCTCAGGCTGTATTTAGTAGGTTAGAAGGTTGTAGCTATAGTCTGGCAAGGTTCTGTCCATGGTTAGATGTAAGCAAATAAAGGACTGGACTCAGTGGATTTTGTTATGTGGTCTTTGGGGTTGGTCTTGAATTCCAAGAGCATAGATTACTTCAGCTTCAGGAAGAGTAGTATCTTTTATATTATAGCTAGACTACTGCCACTAATTCCCTTCCCCTTGATGTTTTTTTTGAAAAGGGGGGGGGAATTAACCTTCTAGCTACCATGTAGCTAAATATACATGTTTGCATCCATATGAGCAATATGAGCAATATGCAAGGATATTTTTAAAATCAAAAGGGGGTGGTGAGCAAAGTTTTCAGATTAGTAACAGAATTGCAGCAAGAAGCTACAGTATGTACACTGTAAAGCTCTCTATTTTTCCTAGTTTTGAGGAAAACAAATATAAAAAACCCTCTCTACAGCATGTTGTCTTGTTTACATACACACACACACACACACACACACACACACACACAGAATCATGGGGTTATAAAGACTTTGGAGATCTTCTAATCCAACCCTTTGTTGAGGATAAGAATCCTCAGGCTATCCCAGACAAATGAGCTTTAGGGTGTTTGTTTGTTTGTTTGTTTGTTTGTGTGTTTGTTTGTTTAAAAAAATAAATTATATTCTTCCAATATTGTATTTCAACTATGAGTTCCATCCCCCAGGTTTCAATCACACCAATAATGTCATATTCCACCACCATCACCCACGTTAGGATTTCAAGTTCTCCTGGTTTGTTCTTCTTACTCTGTGAATAAGCAATTGAGCTTTCTTAGGTTTGCCTGTTGGATCTCCTAGTGTATTTCTGAGCACTCCTTCTTTATCACTTGCTGATTTGTAAGATTTAATGCCTTTGGGCTTATGCTTAAATGTGGTTGTCGATCTCCCTTCCCCTTCAGATATAGTTGAAAGCCCACTAGATATTGATGGCATTATATTCATTATATTGTATGTTGCATTATATTATACTGAATATACTGAATAAATTCTTTATATCCAATATAGCATTCATTCATCCTAATAATTTAAACCAGCTTCTTATGTAAGTATACATGTAGAATCTGGCTACTGTCCATAAAATTATTATAGATAAATATATATACAAATACTTAAGATTGGGACAGGCTCAGTTCCACAAATAAGGTCAATTCTAATACCATCTTTTTCTGCCTCTCTAATTAGGATTCTGTATTTTTCCATTCAATCCTTATGTCACATTCTTATCTTCCTTTTCCTCTCTTTAGATAGAAATCATGTAAAGGTACCTTTGCAGACAGAAAGTCCCCAGTGGAATTCCTGGCACCTCCAAGTAAACCTGAAAAAATCCTTCTCTGATCCTCTGTACAAATACAGCCACTCATTATAGATAAAAGTGAGCTTCAGAGATTAAAAGGTCTTATTCAGATGTAGCAATTTCCTGAGTTCCTTCTCTCTGTTCCTATCTATTTTGTCCTTAGCTACCTTATACTGTACCTCCACAGCCCAGGTTATTTTTTTCTTCAACATGCCTACACAGTCAGCCTGGAAATTGGAACAGAATGTACAGAGGAGAATGGAAAAGCCCTTCCATTTATTACTGCTATTATTACAAGACCTGAACTTTGCCCATTAATGCAGTCTTAACTTCAAGGATTAAAACCATGTGGGTCATCTCTGTCTCTGTCTCTCTCTGTCTCTCTGTCTCTCTCTGTCTCTCTCTCTCTCTCTCTCTCTCTCTCTCTCTCTCTCTCTCTCTCTCTCTCTCTCTCTCTCTCTCTCTCTCTCTCTCTCTCTCTCTCTCTCTCTCTCTCTCTCTCTGTCTCCCTCCCAGCCCCCAGCCCCAATATCAGATGTGAAAACCCCTGGCAAAAACAGTCTATTAAAAGCCATACCAAACAAAATACAGCTAGTCCTTGCATTACAACAATTCATTTCGTGACTGTTCAAAGTTACAACGGCACTGAAAAAAGTGACTTATGACTGTTTTTCACATGACTGTTACAGCATCCCCATGATCATGTGATCAAAATTCAGTGCTTGGCAAATGACTCATATTTATGATGGTTGCAGTGTCCCAAGGTCAGGGGATCACCTTTTGTGACCTTCTGACAAGTAAAGTCAATGGGGAAGCCAGATTCACTTAACAGCTGGGTTACTAACTAATCAACTGCAGCGATTCACTTAACTGTTGCAAGAAAGGTTGTAAAATGGGACTAAACTGTATCTCTCCCGTACTCTTTTTATAGTTATCTAATAAACTTGTGGGGGGGGGATTCTGGCTGATCAATTAGTGGGGTTACGAGGGGAATGAGAAGAAGGCAATCAAGTTAATCTGCATAGTGGATTTCTCCCAAATGTCATGCAGGGGTGTTTTTGTTCAGGAAATCAATAATCCTATGGAGAAAAGAAAAGTCGGTGTCTACTTTTCCTACCAAGAAGTAACAATGGGTGTAAGGGGAAAGGAACCTGAGAAACCCACCAATCACTGCCTTGAAACTGCCCCACATTGAATTTATAAGGACAGTTTCTCACTGCTGAAGCACAGTAAAACTTAGCCAGTGCAAAGTACATCAATATAGTTTTCTATCAACTCAAGGATGGGACAAATGCATATTACTCAGCTGTGAGGAAATGTTTTAGGTCCTGGTGGAATTATGCTTGGTTTTCTTAAGGATTGTTGTATTCTGTTGAGAAAAATTGACCTAGGGGTTATGTTCCAGTATTGTGTAAAGCCAAAAGGCAGAAGAGATTGCTTAGAGCAGGGGTGTCAAACTCACGTCACGTGACGTGACGTATCGCGACTTTATTGCTATTGCCGGCAATAGGGTGGGCGTGGTTTTGCTATGATGCATCCGGCCCGTGGGCCGGCAGTTTGACACCCCTGGCTTACAGAGACTGCATGAAATAAGGCAAAAGCCTGCATTTCAGCTAGAATCCATTCTATAAAGGGCAATAAGCTGGCTTAAGGAACCAAATCTTTAATAACAACATGCAGCACCTGTGCCTCCCCCAAGAGATCAGGTATATTTTCCACTACTTGCTTGTTATTGTGGTCAGAATGTAGCACTCCTTCAGACATATTATAGGGTCTAATCAGGACAGCCAAACAAACTCAATCTAAAAACTGCTACTATGGGTAAAAACCAAGTCCCAGTTGACAGTTTTAAGTCTTAAGACAGGAATGGGAAGCTCCAGGGCCACAAGTGGCTCCCAAGCACCCAGAGTTCCCTTGGTTTGAGTAGATAGTGAATTTTTGTTTTATTCTTTTGTTCATTTTGGGGTAAGGGATTTAAGAGAATAACAGATGCCCTAACATTTGCAGAGGGTTAAGTACTTCTTTCATTCATTAAAAAGAAAAAAAACCCCTTCTTTTCCTACCAAACCACAACTTCCTCCCACTTGAGTTCTAAAAGACAACATACATGGTTCACACCTCCACAAATCTTAAGATATCTGTTTTACTTCAAAACCTTCTAAAAAGAGATTGAAACATTTAGCCACCGCCAGTCCAGTGACATCATAAACACCCCAGCTGTGGCTTCTGCAGAGGCAAACAAATATTAAAGCATGGCCTTGACTTTGCACATTCATAGTCAAGGCTAGGGTTTCTACTGCTCTTTGGTGTCTTCAAAAGAGTGACCTTGTCTGAAAGACAAAGGTCACTCTTAGAAAACAGCAAAGTCCACATTCGGACTGGTTTGTATGAGGGGTCAAAAAGGCTATCTATATTAAAATTGAACAGTCCTCTCTCAAACGGGGGATATGAACACCACCTATCCCCTGTCTACAGCATAGTTCTTTCAGCAGTCCCCAGAAGGTTCCACACCCATTTGCACTCTGATTCAGATGACCCTGAAAGTACAGATAAACCTCCAAGTGGCCTCAACAATTCTCAGAGAGCTAATGACCGACCTTCAGAGTGCTAACAACCAGATGACTGGTAAGGAATATAAATCCTTCCATTCCCCACCATTCAGCCACAAGCTTCTTGGATAAGAAGTGAAATGTTTTCAAGAAGAAGAAAAAATGAAGTCCAGTTGCCTTTTGAAAAGCACTTTTGGTGCAGTTGATTGGGTTCAAAGCCATGAGTGCATAAAACATAGTTTACTAAACCATTATAATTGGATTCATGCAACACTCTCAGACCAAAACCAAACACTTATGATTTAGCCTCTATCTGGTTTTGCAATATATATCAAAATCAACATAGCTGTCAGGAAAAATGACAAAATCAGTATATACCTACTGGCAAATATTTAGTGGATTTGCACAGAATAAATGAATATTATTAATAATCTAGATTCACTTAAATGAGTTGCTCACACATTGGCTGATGAATACAGTCTCTTCATTCTCATATTGCTCCCTTGACTTTTTTAGGATCATACATAATTTCTGGGAATTTTAGTAGGGAACCATAGAAGAGGAATAACAGACTACATGTACCCAAATATAGCTAAGCCCATTCTTTTTTAGAATCATAGCATAATGTTTTAACTGAACCTGATCAATGACTCCTATATTTTAAATTATTATTCAGCATGTTATGAACCTGAGCCAAATCTATCAAAATGCTATCATTAAAGTGCCCTCAGAAATACATATCCAAGAACACTGTATGTGATCTTTATGCAACTATGCATATATTTGTAAGCAGGAAAGGCCTGTTTAAATTAAATAATCAAGTAAACTAGGATGCTTCGTAGACTATCTGATGTCCACAAAAGCAAAAGTGGGCAGGCAGGCTAGCAAAAAGAAATTCTTGTGAATTAGGAACTTTTCGTGGTAGCAAGTAAAATCATGATAAAATATACACACCGGAAGTAAGCTAGGCATATCAAAGTTTCTAAAGATTTCTTATTATTAACTGGAGGATATCATTTCTAAATGCTAATCCAATAGCTGCAACCATTCACAAATAGGTACCAATGGCGCATTCCCCAAAGCCAATAGAATAGCAGAGACACTCTTAGGTGTGGCCCCTTGGGGGAACAGGAAGCACAGATCATGCCTGATGATCAGAAAGTTCATTGCAATAGTAATATGGAGTTTTAACTTTGATTTTTACATACCAGTTGAAGATATCTGATCACTCCACCCTCTATTCACCTAATAAGTGGACTGGTATGCTGAAAAAGTTAGAAGAGGATAGGCAGAGAGCAACTATTTCAGCAGCATTCATAAACAGCACTGAAAGGAAACAGAAGATGAAGAATGCAAGCAGAGATAATTTTTCCAGGTTTCCCAGAAAAACAGCTGAATCATAAACCCTTTGATAACTTCCCTGTTTTCCAAACATAGAATAAAAAGACACACAGAGAAGAGATTATTATTATTATTGTTGTTGTACATTGGCTGAAACTGCAGCAAGGAGAAATGTAAGTATACTACAAAAGAAAGAAGAACCAAATATTGTCAGTTTGATAAGCACTAAAAAGCTGTGGAAAAGAGCCAGTGGTGTGATCTGCCAACAGAGTGGGTCTTAAAACTGACCCATTAACCCTTTTTTCCTCGATCTTAAATATTGTCATTACCCCCACAAAAGAAACCAGATTCCATTGTTTTGCACAAACATCAGTCTCAGCCTGGATCCTCCACCCCCAAACAAGAAATCACAAATTGCTTCAGTACCCCCAGGTTATGCCCAAATTATCCCCTTGGGCATCCCTAGTTTAAGAACCATTGCTTCCTTACAAACACATTGTCACTTTAGTTTGGCGGGGGGGAAGCAAACTTCTTGTTTAAGAGTTATTACTACTTCATGTCATCAAAGGCAGCACTCTGAGTTTTTCAGATCTTTCACCTGACTCTTACATACAATTGAGCTGTTTTTTTAAAAAAGCAAACTGTCCTTCTTCCTCCACCTTTACTCCTTTTTCTGTCTTTTTCATAGCTTATCTACAATATACATAAACTTGTTTAATAGTCATTTACTCTTCCAAAGACACCATGTCACATACAGTCCAAAGTATTGGGTAGAGCACCATTTCTCCTGCTTGACAAATTTATGGTTCATGGACTTCAACTGCCAGAATTCACTAGCCGGCATGATATTCCATGTTCAGAACAGGAAAACCAGGACATTTTAAGATACAAATCTGCAGTACTGTACTGTAGTGCTGGCATGTTCTCCTGATTATTTTTCTACTTTTTTTAAAAAACAAAATATTATAGTGCTACTGATTTCCCTTGTTGAGTTAATTTCAGCCTATTACTGAAGATCAAAGAAACCGAAGAAATATGCGGAATGTTGTTTGCTTGCATTACAAATTAAATTATTGATATCTATAGGGCTAATCAAAAATCAATAGTTTAGCCAGGCATATCTCTTATGTATGAATTAGAATTTTGTTTATTATATTCCATACCTCATCAGCTTTTCTAAATTTAAACTCAGTGCAACTTCATCTAAATAAAATAAAATAAAATATTTGAAGGATAAAATAAATAAGGCTATATGAGCTGATTTTCTACAGCATTGACACAGTGAAATCAGAAATCAGTGACCATAGACAACTCCCATTACCTTTAATAACAAAAGCTTCGGTTAGCAGACGCAGCTTGTATAAAGGTTTCTTCTCTACTACAATGTCTTCAAGGCCAGCTCTTGCATACATGCTTAAAGTCTCCCGGTAACAGCCTTCAATATAATGAAGCTTTGCAAGGAGCAACATTGCTTCTGTCATATCTTTTGGCTGGGAAATTAAAATGTTCATTAGTAATATAATAAAGCTGTAGCTAAACAATATTTGTTTTGGAAATATTTTGCTATTCAACATCACATGGAATCAAGCATTTTGTTAACAAAACCTTTGTGAGCTTTGAGGCGAACTATGATGAGTGCAGATCCCTCAGTTAATTTGAAAAAAAAAATATAGAGGTTGGACCTTCATTGTCTACTGAAATTAATAAGACAGATCTTAAGAACAGGAACATTCTGTCATTACAACAGAGCCCCCACATGCTTTGCTGTTATGTGTCAATGGATGGAGCCATCTGATTTTCTTCCACAAATCTCCAAGAACACTTATCCTATGTGAAGTGGAATTTTACTAGTGTACTTTGCAGTTTCAAAATTGCTCTAGGGATGCAAAGTATTTTCCTGATGAAGAAATTTGGGGTAAGCAGGGCAAAACTTTAAGCTGCTTCATAAAAAAAAAAAATATGTATGGCAACACCTACCATGAGCAAAAGTGAACACATTTCAGCTATCCTTTGAAAAGTTACACTTCAAACAAGGGAATTTTAAATCTTACTCCAATATAATCCTACATCAGCTTCCTCTTACATCCAATTTAATTGCAGCGCTATTACTAACTTAATAACTGCAGTGATTCACTTAACTGTGGCAAGATAGGTTGTAAAATGGGGTAAAATTCACTTAACAACTGTCTCACTTAGCAACAGAAATTTTGGGCACAATTGTGGTTGTAAGTCGAGGACCTCCTGTATGCGAAATGTGAAATATTTTTATCAAGCTTCCCTAATTTTTGTATATAATACTTGTACAAAATAGTAACTTTCCCAGTTTGTAATGAAGACTCACATTAATGAATTAATGCAGATTTTTAGAAGTCGGGGCTTTGAGAGAGACACAAAATCCCACCATGCTGAATCAAAGCTATGACTCCCGAATAAACTACCCCATGTGGAAATGTTCAAGCAGCAGACCAAAGAAAGGGTCTGTTGGCAGCTTTCATAACAATAAAGCGTACAGTTAGACTGTTCTGCCCATCATAAGGTCTCATTGTGTTGTTTTTTTTAAAAAGAAAGCCTCGTCTATCATTAGTGCTGCTAAAACAGATCTATAGACACATAAGTGGACCTGTAATAAAACAGTGTCACAGTTAGAGTCAGAAAAAATATATAGTTGTTTTAATGAGTCAATTGATATGATTTACTAAGATAGCTACATACTTTTTCTAGGCTCACACAGAATCCTAAGAAAAGATACAAGAGGTGCTATGCGCATATTATCACACATTCCAAAGCACCTTCTCCAAGTTATGTTCAAGAGTCTTAGTAGCTTTAATTTGGGAACCCGGTACTTAGCCATTCATGTCTTTCACTAAGACACTGTATTCTATTCCCCACCACCCCATCCCCAATTATTTCCCTTCCTCCAAGTCAGCAATATTTCATGGCCCTTGTTTATGTTTGATCCTCAATGGCCACCCTTGACGGGTGTCCCTAAATTGTGTCTATACTTCTGCAAACCCTCATCTCCCTCAAAACCTGCTAATGCCTTCATTTCTTCATGTGGATGATGCCATTCTAGAAGGGTTGGTTCTTGGAGGACAGAATTTGCCTATTAATTTATATAGTGCGGAAAGTTTAATTTAGTAAATTGTAACAAATCCCAACATTGTTTTGAAAATTGTTGCAGAAAGAAAATAATTATTTTAGTTTTTTATAAATGCATCAGGAATGGTATCGGGGAGATAGATGAGATTAAAGCTTCCAAATTTTTGTTATCTAAACCATTAGATTGTACATCATTAGCAGCATTTTAATGCTCTTTTTTATTTCTATCTCGAATGCCTACCAGTAATTTCCCTCGATTTAGAATGTCAGTCAAAGATTTTTTGGCGTCACTCAGTTTGGGCTCAGTTTTTTCCATTAATGGTATGGTTTCTTTGATTTTGGCAAGGTTCTCTTTTAAGCACAGCTCCAACAGTGCCTCGGCAACTAGTAGATTCTCATAGTCATCTGTAAGACATAGTCAATGGAATAAAAAATTACACACTGTGATATGTTCCCATATATAGCAGGACAGAAAGATAAACAAAACTTTAGCTATTATATAAACATTTCCTTGCATAAGGAAATTTGCCCAGAGTGCAAAAATTGTTCATGTAATAGGAATCCAGTTTGAGTGATTATTTATACATTTATAGACATTTCTTATAAACTTTCTTATTTAGAAATACTAATCAATGTCCTGTGTCATGTATTCTACTTCAGATTTGTAAATATAAACTCTTTGAGAAATAAACACCAGTTTGTTCTGCTGGCTTATTTAAAGAAACAGACAGAATTTGATTCAGTCATAAAAACTTTATTGGAAATAAAATCACAATTATTTATATAAATGTTACTGTGTTCTAGAAATCTAATTAATAAGACAAGTTGTACGATAATTCTAGATTTTGTGCAAGCCTCTGTATACTTACATAGTTAATTATAACTGAACACAATGGGATTTACTTTTCAATATGCATACATAAAACTGCACTCTAATTTAACCAGCATTAAGGACTGAATAAAAAAATCTATGCAAACAATGTGACTTTCTATGCCTTTCCTTCTTGAAACCCTCATCTTCCAACCTCACAACCTACTCCAGAAGCAAATTAATTTTGAGAGGCATAACTGCTATGTGCCAGTCAAATCAAGATTAAACTATTAATTTATCTCAATAGGTGGCACATTCAACTATTAACCCCTGTGGTCTATAATTTCATGTGTCTGCCCATATTCTGTTTGTCCATGGGATCTTATGGCAGGTAAAATAATGAGATAGTTATAATGACAGAAGATAAAGCTAAAAGCTAAAATGTTAATAAAACAAGCCATAAATAGCAGCTAATCATAACTATGATCTGAGTTCAAAAACAGCATCAACCAGGGGTGTGCAGGGGGAATATCAAAAGATCAAGAGGATGATTGCAACTGGATGGTTGGTGCTCTTCTTTAAATGCATTTTTTTAAAAAACTACATGGTTAATACTGTATAACAATTTAATGTTAAGTATGTAAAGTTGAGTAAGCCTTGTTTCAACCAGTTATCTGAGCAGAACCCCACTGAAAACAGTGCAAATTATTTCTCAAAAAAAAAAAAGGAGAATTTTACTCTCAGGCTCTTATCAGGAGTGCTGCTTTCTCAGATTTTATAAGAGCAATTGTGTTGAATACAATGTAAACATGCAGAAAATATGATCTGTTACTGGAAAGGACAACAAAGCTTTAACCATGTGTTTATATGAGATCAAACTCCATTTAATATTACAGTAGTATTTTACTGTATTATTTTGATTCTCTAAAGTAGAATATATTCCCAAAGCAACAGCAAAGCTTTCTCATATTCTCCTCCTTTAAAAAAAAAAACCCTGATGTTGCTTTTCTTTTCCTTCCACTTATTTTGTCTCTCATCACCCCTATCCACTACTGCCACACTTTCTTTTTCCTGGAATAATTGCAAAACTGATTGAAGAAAACATACATGTTGATGGTGCAACAAGTATGCATTTATGCTCTTGGGTGGAGCCCACAAGTTAACTTGAAATTAGTGGCACAGCCCCTCTACAGACACAAAATGGTTGTGGTTTGAGACAAAGGTTTCAAGGGGGGAGGAGGGAAATCCAAGCTGCTGGTGAGTACATTCCTTCTATGTTTCTCAGTTTTATTTTCTACTGAAAGGTTTCTCTTTAAAATTGAAACTGTATTTTACTTAGCCTCTATCAACATTTTGCTCCATTCCCCCCCTCCCCTCCCCTCCCAAGAAAGCAGCTAAAGTGCTCCAAGCCAGCATACACCTGAAATAGTGAGCCATAAGTCCCATGATCGTCAGCCAGCCCTTGTTGTAATTGAACACATGTAAATACCATCAGGTGTGGAAGGTTTCTCTCACTTAATCTATGTGATAGGCCCATGAAAAGTGGCAAGGCATACCAATCAACCTTGATGGCACTATTTGGGCATCTTAAACAGTGGTGGGATTCAGCCAGTTCTCACCACTTCAGCAGAACCGGTAGCTAATTTTTTGTTGCCCAGGCCCAGAATGGACTTCCAGAAGCGGCATCCACACAGAGAACCGGTTGTTCACATATTTGAATCCCACCACTGATCTTAAACCCTGGTCTCACTGGATGGTGGGGCAACCTCTTTTAGAAGCAGAGGAACCCTTCTTGTATTTTATCCCCTCCACACTTATTCTAGCCTAAGAGGTCCTAGTTGGCTTAATTATTTTATTTATTCACATTTTTCATAGCCACCCAACTCCAAGGGATTCAGTGCTTCCAAAGCCAGTCATGATGGCTGGCACAGACATAAAGAGCAGCCTGTTCTCAAAGGTCTTTCTTTTTGCCTTTTCCCCCCATGCTCATTCTGAGAGGCTGCTTTATCCTTCCAGAAGAGAGCAGATGGTCCGGCCTTGCAGAATTGGGCCAGCTGTTCAACAAGGACACCTTTGCAGGCAGCGGGTCAGGAGAAAGGAGGAGGGAGGATTACTGCTCCACCACTGGACTCCTTGGTGTATCTTTCCGTGTGTGTGTGTGTGTGTGTGTGTGTGTGTGTGAGAATAAGACTGCTACTTCCGTTCTAAATCTACGCAGTCATCTTCTACATATTAATTCAGAAAGAAGCGCTTGTGAATTCAATGAGATTTATTCCCAAGGAGAGTAAATTTCAGTGGGTTCAACTAAACATCGCTGGGGAGCGAGCCGATTATTTCTCTTGAAGACAAGGTCGCCCAAGAACTGATTCTCAACAAGAGCATTTGAGTGTGGTAGAGGAGTCTCCTTCAAGAGCACAGGGCAAAGCTGAGAAAGAGGGAGAGGCAACCGAGGGAGGCCAGCTAGAGTAAAACCGGTACGGGGTGCGGTGGAGGGTGCATTGCCAAGCCTTGGTCCTTACTATTCAGAGTTTCTACAAACAAGCCATCGCTACGCCCCAGGCATGATTTTAAAAGTTGCTCGGGTGGAGGATGGGGCGAGGGACTAACATTCCCATTAACTCTCTCCCCCTCCCCCTGCAAAATAAAACGAATCTAAACAATTCTATTCCCAAAGGCGACGGGACGCTAAGAGAGACAAACCAACACCCCCACCCCCACCCCGAGGCAGAGTCGTCGCCCCATCGCTGCCAGCCTGTTTAAGGATGCGGCTGAGGCAGCAACAGCCCCAGGGAGTTGAGAAAAGAGGCTGGGTTCGACGGACCCGCCGGATCTGGCAACCCACCAGTAGCTGACCGCGTGCGAATCTGTCGCAAAGGCGCGCCGAGCCAGCTCGCGGGATGAGTTTATGGTTCGTGGCACTGTGCGAACCCAGCACCGTCAGCTGAGCAAAGCCCCTGGGTTAGGGGAACTGGGGGCGGACGAGCCGGCAACAGGGTTGGGCAGGAAGGAGCCAGCGGCTGACCCTTACAAGGACAGGCGGGTGCCCGCTTCCATTTTTTTTACCGAAGAGCAGCCGGTCACGGGGGGAATCCCAGCGGTTCAAGAGGCCGGGTTGGCTGCCTTACCAGATTTTTGCGGTGCGGCAACGGCTCCTTTTGCCCCCTTGTGCCGAGGGCTGGATGCCCGCGCCCTCATCTGCGCCACCACGGCGAGCTGCATCTCCCATTGGCAGTCCGTCCTGCACCTCTCGATCGTCTCTTCCATTTTCAGGTGAAAATGCGAGCCTTTCGCAGCCATCTTTGCGTGGGTGGGTGTCTCATGTACAACAGGGAAGTCCCGGGCAGGCAAGCAGCAGCGCGCCTCGGGAAGCGCCGGGTTCCCCTCCCCTCCCTTCCCTTCCCCTCCCCTAGCCTGAGCAAGCTTTCAATTTCTCCTGTACACGCTGGGAAGGGAAGCCCGAGTGTCTTCAACCTCTGGTGCCAAACCCCTTTGAGATTATTAGGGACTATTCACCAACTGGCTCCGGCATTCCTACGGAAAAGAATTGGCGACGTTTGGACTGAAGGAAGAAAAGCGGAAAAGTGAAGCTACGGTAAAGGTGACTTCAACGACCTATTTCGGAAGCACACCGCCTGTTTACTGCTAGTCCCTAATTGGCAGGCCTCTACTACAAGTCCGGATCAGTAATCAAAGGAAGTTGTTATTTTTCCTCTATTCACTTTCCAGATAAGTACTAAGCACGTTGAGTACTAGGCATGGTCTAGTACAGTTGCCAGGGAAGGATACCAGAAGGGCTTCCTTTGCTATTTGTTCTGTGTCCTAACACTTGAGTCTTATTCCTCTTAAAAAGGTTTTCTACACCTCCAACTTCCTTTTTTTTCTTCCTTTTGGCTGTGCTTGATCTGTCAGACATCGTCCTTGGGGTCTTTGCCCTAAGACTCTGAGCTTCAAAATGACCACAATAATGGCTTTTTAAAAGATTTTATTACTCCACTTTTATCATTTTTTATAAATAATTCGTGGCAGTAAACATACCTAATTCACTTTCTTCCTCTTATTTCCCCCACAACAACAACCCTGTGAGGTGGGTTGGCCTGAGAGAGAGTGACTGGCCTAGTTGACTTTCATGCCTAAGGTGGAAATAAGAACTCACACTTTCTTGGTTTATAGCCTGGTGCCTTAATTTATGGGAATTTAAATTCACAAATATAAGCTTACAGTTATTTCTTTTGAAGGAGAAATTTGGCTTCATTTGCTTAAAGGAGTTGTGAAATATGAAACACTCCATCTGGAAGACATATTCCATTTGATTTAATGGCTATCTTCTACATTCAGTTGTATATAACCCATTTTTAAGAACATTTTTGACACGTAAAATTGGCTTTAATTTAGCGCATGGGGTTTTTAAATAATACAAATTGTCCCAGTTTGTGCTGTTGATAATTTCTGAGATCCTAGCATGAATCAAAATGAAATTTAAGTCTTCCTTTCCTCTTCTGAAGCATTAAAGAAAATAATTGTTTGAAACTTTGAAGGCATGGCCAAAGAATAAGTGTTGATTAGATTTCATTTGGAAGGGGCTGCAATAGATCTTTTGACTCCTATTGACTACATGAATGAAATTTGCCTGGAAACAATGTGGAAGTTGCTTTCCTTTGGGATATCTTTTAAATTTCCCAATCTAGCCTATAGATCTGGGATTTCCTTGTGACCAAGTACTAACTGAGAGCCATTCTGGTGTATTGCAGTGGCTGAAGAACCAGGCCAGAACTGGGAGATTATGAAATTATGACTTTGGGCCAGTGCACTCTCTCTCAATCCTAGGAAGGAGGCAATAGCAGGCCATTTCTGAAATCTTGCCAATTAAACTAAAGAGACTTGTCCAGGCTTTTGCCATGAGTCAACATTGACTCAAAGGCACAAGATAAATAAATAAGTACTAACCAGATCTTACTCTACTTAGCCTTTTATTTGAAAATTCAACCAAGGTCAATTAAGCACGGTTAGTCATAAATTAGCTGCTTCTTTATTATTATGATACCATCATCTTATAATGTCCTGCCATTTTAAATAAATGTTCGTTACCTAGAGCAGTGATTCTAAAAGTGTCATCTACAAAGCATCAGTGGTCAATAGAAGTCCCCCACATGCACAGCAATCCACTGGCAACAGCTGCTTGACCCCTAAGCCCTGTGCATGCTGGCAGCACATGTGTACTGTCTCAGTTTTCCCTCCATGTGCTGAAAATCAGCCGTGCCAAACAGAACTGAGATCTAGCACGAGCACTCATTTTCTAAGGATTCTCTGCAACCTGTTTGTTTACTCATTTATTTGATGTACAGGTCTAACAGGTCACTTGAAAGAGGTGCCAGTCTACTGCTTAAAAGATTGTGGTATAACTACGGTATTATTGCTAAAGTAGTTCCATGATCTCCAGAGGTTGTAACCAGAAACCAAGTTTCTGACAAATGATTGAACTCCCTACTGTACTCATCTGCCTCCCACCCTCACTCCAGCCTACAGTGGGGGACCGACTGGTCTGGACAGCAAGGAAATATATCAATTACAGCATCTTAAGTTGGCCCACAATAAATATTTAGGATACTACGGTTCATTAGCTACATTACCAAGCTTGTGCAGATAAAAGAATATTATCCTGGCATACTTTTGTACTTCCTCACAAACTGAAGGAAAGCACATCAGACCCATTGTCTGGATGTCCCCTAGGGAGAAAGATACAGTTTGAATAGGCCTTTTTTTTCCTGAACATATAACAGTTGAAATTGTCTGCATAGGATTTTATCAGCATAACTTAAGTATAATAGTTTTCTTGCTCTTAATTGCAAGGTTTAGACCAGTGGTAGGCAACCTTGGCTCTTTTATGACTCGTGGACTTCAACTCCCAGAATTCCTGAGCCAGCCATGCTGAGGGGAAAGGGAGAGGTTTCCAAGCTGAGCCATGCTGGCTCAGGAATTCTGGGAGTTGAAGTCCACGAGTCATAAAAGAGCCAAGGTTGCCTACCCCTGGTTTAGACAAATCATTGTCTAATCTACAGCGTTCTGGCAGCAAAACATCTTTCCATTGAATCAGCCCCTCCCTTTGATATTTATGGACATCCAGCAGCTCTGTCTTGCTAGTTTGTGCTTGTTCCTCCCCATTCAGACCCTCACAACTTCCAGATGCAAATTCAAGATATCTATAGCTCTCCAGCTGATACATCACCCCGGACCAATATATGACTTTATATATTGGAGCTTCATATAGATATTAAATAATGTGGGAGAAGTCTACCCCCTATGGCATCCCACACTGGAGCAGCTAAGGCCTTGATGGCTCAGCCCCTATAGTTACTGCCTGGAACCATCTGCCCAGAAGAGCAGAATTATCACAAAATGGTACCTCTCACTCCCAAACCATGCAGGCAATCCAAAAGGATGATTAATGATAACCAAGAAGTCAAATAACACTCAGGGAGTCCATTTCCTCCATCTACTGTGCCATAATCACATAGGACCACTGATTGGGAGAGATCCACCTAATTCATCTTCTCTTGGATCCTCTGTGATTGAGACACTGGTATCTTTGCAGCATTGCTCAAAAGGGGAAGGTTGAAGCCTGAGCAAATCTGACAAATGCAACCAGTTGAGAGAGGGCTTCTTCACAGAGAGGTTGCACTAGTACCTCTTTTAAGGCTGCTGACATAGCACTCTTCTTCATCAAAGATTCATTTATGCCCTATTGATATGCTTTAGCCACAGAAGCCAGGAGGAGCATGGGTCCAACCCACAAATGACAGGTTCATGGACTCTGTGCATTTCCTCAGATTCCACCAATCCAAACAAAGCAGGTAGACTTACAAAGTATCTCCTAGCTCACCTCACTTGATTTTGGCCAACTGCTTTCCAAACCAAAGCAGACAGAAGGAACTTTATCCACAAGGAAAGTCATAAAGCGATCTGGATAGCCCATAGCCTCTTGCCCCATTTGTCCTTGCATAGAGGATTTGGATCACTTTGAAGAAAAATATAGAACAAGGATCCACAGGTGCAGTAAGCAGGAAAAAAATCTTTGCCATTCTTCTTGTAACAGAATATGTTTAAAGATTAGTTCATTAAAAAATAAATGTGAATTGGAACTCTGTATAAACAATTGTAATGTACTGATTTAAGAACTACGGATTAACCAAACATGGGCATAGCAAAAAATGATTTATTTGCTACAATGGAAAGATTACCATTCCATATTTGTAATCCTGGATTAACTATGTGTTTGCTGTCTTATTTCAGACTACCACTGTATTGATAAAATGGAACAATTAATATTCCATAGGGTCAAGTTTTATATAAAAACTGTATTGGCCTAACAATATGCTTCTTTGTTCTTTTCATTTGTTAATATTTGTTTTTCTTTTTTCTATTTGTTTTCCAACTTAATGTTTTAGCACTAAAATGAATGCAGTAATATTTTGAAAAATGAGCAGGGATGCCACACGCGGGCTGCAAAAATCAGAACCACCATTGGAGCGCAGCAAAAAGGCCGAGAAAACTAAAATATTTGCCTTTCCTTTTCTGCGGCACTGTTGCTGCGGTCCTCGTATCATCGCTCTTTGTCTACTTCGGATAAATTTCACACAGACCGGATCTTGCATCCAGCTCTTGAGTACTGTACTATTAATTCAGGGTTTCCCACACACCTGGAGCTTCAGTCGCGTTGCCTATCAATAAAGAACAGGAGTGAAAAAGCGGCATTGCGAGAAATCCAAATAATCTAATTCACAAGAACAGCCCCAGCGCGGAAATCCAACTACAGTTCGCTGAAGTAGGTGTTAGCGTAGCCCTAAGAGCAATTGGCTAGGAAATTCTTCCCTATGATGACTACAAAAAAAAGGTCCGGCCTATCAGCGCACGCGGGCGGGGACAAGAGGCTCTTCCTCCGAAAAGTCTCTAGTCTAAAAGGAATAAAGCCACGTCATAAAACGAGGGGGGCGTGGTCTCTGCGGACATACCCGATTCCTTACGCGCGCACCCCTTCGGCGGGGAAGTGTGTTTTTTCAGAACGCGTAAAATATCAAAGAAAGCCAATCGCCGAGGAGAAGGCGTGGAACTCTTGACGTATTGAAGGTCAGAGGTGATATGAGTGGTGGGGATGGTGGCCGAGGCGGTTCAGTTCTATGCGTGTTGCTGCTCTTCCCTGCCACCGGACAGTGTCATCTTAACGGCAGAATTGCTGGGAAAAGGTGCGGGGCGCAGGTGTTTTTGGGACGAGCGTCGTAGCCGGGATCTCGCGGTGGTCAGAAGACGGCGGCTTGCCTTGTGCCGGCGGGAGTCTGTGCTCCTACTATCCCGTCCGGTCCTAATCTCACCGCTGCTTGCAAGTCAAGCGGCTGGGGCCGTTAGTAGTCCTCTGGTAGTGGGAGGAGATCCTTCGAAATCCTAATCCTGCAGTCATACTTGCCTGGGAGTAATTTTGGAACAGGTATACACAACTTCGTGACTGCCAATTGCAGCTGCAGTTAAATAACATTTGAAGTAGGGTTTATTTTCAAACCGAAAAGGGGGCAGGATATTCTTTCTAAGGGTGGACAAAAAGTTATAAACAACATTTTTCAAACCTTCCTGGAATATGTTAAAGCTTTTTACAGGCTGGTCATTATAATACCCTCAGTCGCTTGATTTTTTGTGATGTTACCTTATCTCGGGGAAATTGCAAGTTACATTGAGATGACTATTTTCCCAGAAAGTTCGGACATAAATGCTTGATTCCCCCTAAGTTTTAAAATAAGGCAGGCCCCTTGCTTAAGATGAAGCTGTTTTTCTTGTCTTGAATTCCTAGAATGACAGGATAGCCAATAAGGAGAATGATAATAATAATAAATGCTTAAGATTTCACACAGTTAAAAAATAGCTTTCCATTGAGTGCCTGTTAATATTGGCACTATTTTTGATTTATTTATTATTTTGTCATGTTACTGTATCAAATGGTATCTGAATTCTAACATTTATTTCGAATTTAAGTTCAAACATTTTTGAAATCAATATGGATACTTTTTAATAATATTATGGTTCTGTCTGCTTGCAAGATTAATATTTTTGCTTATCAGCTGTTTCGAAGGCTCAAGGAAAAAGTTTTACAAATGCAACATTGTGTTATGTCTGGTAAAACTGGATACTTTTTCATAATATGGTAAGGGTATAATTGCTTGCAAGATTGGTAATATAGTTATCAGCTGTTTGAAAGCTCAGGGAATAAATTTTACAAGTACAGTATGGTGTTATGTCCAGTAAAACTCTTACATATAAGGAACCTGATTGCAAAATTTTTCTCATAGAGTTGCAAGTAGAGCCAGTGAATTAGCTGTTTCTGAAAATTGTTGTGATTCCAAACTTAAAGGTTTGTTGACATGATTCCAAAATTCGAATTCAAAGTTCAAATCCAGAATTTCCAGTACATAGGCTATTATTTGATAGGTAGTGGTGGCTGGTGTATATTGAATAGGTGGGGTTGAATAGAAAAAAAAAGTTGTACTTGGCCTCATCTTAAGAGTTATGAAATAATTACATCAGCCAAATGTACACGTAATGTTAAAAAGTCATTGTATGGCAGAGTAATTTGTTGTAGTTATTCATCTTTAGTTGATTTGTTTAAAGGCAATATTGTACCTATTTTAAAAATCTGATCACATTAAATTGCAATATATATGAATAAGAGTAGCAATAGCTTGAAATACCTAGTATTTCAAGCTATTGTTATTCGTATTCACATATAGAAAAGGAAAAGTGAAAGATAAAGTTTTGAGGTGTATTTTTTGGTGCTTATGGTGTGGGTGAATAGTGTTCTTTTTTTTGCAGAAACAGTGGAGTTTATGCTGAGAGATTTATTCCATCTTAAAAGTGTTTGCAAATATGCAGCAAACTCTTAATTCTTGCTTACAGTTTTATATTATAAATTGCGTTTTAATTTTTTTTTCAGGAATATGGCTGTTATGGTACATCCAAGGATTTATAGCATAGATTTTCTCTGCTGTATTATCCTTGCTACCGCCATTATCTCTTTAGCAGAGGATCACATGGATGGAAGCCATCAGCCCAGCATGCATCTTGATAAGAACATGGTACAAGACAAAGAGTATGTGTTCCGTAAATTGGCATTTTATATAATTCAGTTTTATTTCTTTATGCTTCCATTTTAGATAAGGTTGTGAACGGCAGAGCAAGTGCAGGCAATGTATAATCTATGCATTAATATGGGAATCTTTAGAGTTACAACTAATATACTTAAAAAGTTAACGATTGGAATTTAGGAGGACAACTTTTTTAATGACAGCTTCTTTAATGACAGAACTATACAGAACTCAAGGCCTGACCATTAACAGAACAATTAAGTTCCTTTTTCCATTCATTTTGAAATCTGGTTAAATGTTATTTAGGGAGATAACTAAAGACCTTTTGGCTAAGAGCAAGTGCAGTATCTGTTCTTACAGATTAGAATCATGAAAAACCATTCTTAAAGAGTCAGCAGATGTATGTACATTTAACAGGCTATTATTTTATCACTTTGGAGTTCCGTCTGGTCCAGTTATTGCTTCAAGGAATATATACTTCGATTTAAGAGCTGGATATGGAATAAAACTCAGTACAGTCCTCACCTTGTGTCAGCCTAGCCTCCTCAGCCTGAATGCTCACCAGATGTGCATACCAACTCTGTGCATACCAATGCTGAGAATGTTGGGACTTAAATTCTACTTATTTAGAATGCTAAGACATTAGCAAGATCTTGATCTTAATGAAGTTGTCACTTCAGGGTGCAACAGGTATGAAAAAGAGAAATACTATGCTAGGAAAAAAAACTGAAAATAAAAATGTCAGCATTGTAATTACCGTACCCAAATCTATGGTAAGTCTAGATATGGAATACTGTGTACAGTTTTGGTCTTTGCATTTGAGAAAGGGTACAATAGCTCTAGAGAAAGGGAATCAAAATGATCAGAAAGACTTGAGGAAATTTCTTCTAGATTTTTGAGGACTCCTTAAGCTTAGGGGGGGGGAAACTATTGAGGGAATTAAAATGTATAAAATAATGAATGGAGAAAATGGAGGGGGAGGGTTTTCTATTGAAGGGGTTACCCAGTGAAGCTGATTGAAAAGATCTTTAAAACAGAGAAGGGGTAATCCTTCACATACTACATACAGTAATTAACCAATTGAATTCATTACAAGACATGTTGATAGCCATTAACTTAGCTAGCTTGAAAAGGGATTGAATATATTCATCAAAGATATTTCTGTCAAAATCTATTAATTCTTCAAGACCAACATTATCCCCAAGCATGCCTTGAGATACTAGTTGCAAAGGAATAATGGGAGAGAAAAATCTCATTCTGTTTTCGGCTTGTGAACACCCTGAGAGTGGATTAAGATGGGTGTTGGCCTAATCTAGTAGGACAGCTCTTATGTTCTTAAAATATATACTTTATAAACAATGGTGTATGACTTAATGTGTTGCATAATAGAGGCAATTGTGTCTTATTAAAAAAAAATGTTGAAATTGGATGAGCACAATACGTTGAATTATCCTGTTGTGCTATCTGTATGGCAGTTTTGACAGCTGCTGTGTATTTATCTTATAGCCACATTATGGAACATTTAGATGGTGTCGTTGACAAACCAGAAGCTGAGATGTCACCACAAGAACTGCAACTTCATTATTTCAAAATGCATGATTATGATGGTAACAACTTGCTTGATGGTCTTGAGCTTGCCACTGCAATATCACATGTACACAGACAGGTACTTATTAGTTTGTCTGAACAGGGAATTTGATGGGCTTCTCAGCAGTCCTTGGAAAAATGATATGTGTAATATTTGTTTTTATATGTGTGTGTGGGTGTGTATGTGTTATTGCTTCAAAGTAAAAATATAATTTTGGCATGGTGTTTTGGGAAGATTTTTCTCTAGAAGAACTGTCAGCTTTATAAATTACAAAACTTTGAAATAGCTTTAAGAAGCAAATGAGCAAAAAAAATATACAGCATTTATTCTGAGAAAATTAAAGTACGGGTAGTCTTACGACCACAACTGAGTCCAAAATTTCTGTTGCTAAGCAAGGCAGTTGTTAAGTGAGCTTTGTCCCACTTTGTGATCTTTTTTGCCACAGTTGTTAAGTGACTTACTGCAGTTGCTAAGTGAATCAGAAGCCACTGGGAAAGTTACAAATGGTGATCACATGACACCGGGACAGTGCAACTGTGATACATTTGCCAAGTGTATGTATGTTGCCAGGTGCCTGAAATTTGATCATTTTTCCCATGGGGATGCTGCACAAGTCATGTGAAAGCTAGCCATAAGTCACTTGTTTCAGTGCCATTGTAGCTTTGAATAGTCACTAAACAAATGGTTATAAGGCAAGGACTACCCATAGACAACTAGTTTTGATTTGCCAGATCCACTTAAATTTTTTATATTCTCTAGCAATATAATTATCAAGAAGAAAGTACTCAAGAGAGGCTCCAAGCCAACTCCTTTGTGAAACTCATCTGTTGTTTTTCCTTTCTAGGGTGATGGTGAACACGTTCAGACAATAAAAGAAGAGGAACTAATTAACTTGATAGATGGTGTTTTGCACGATGATGATAAGAATAATGATGGGTATATCGACTACGCTGAATTTGCAAAGTCAATGGAATAAGAACAATCTTCAGTTTTCATGTGCCCAGTTCAATGTGATTCTTATTATAAAGTAGTAGGTGTGTTCTGCCTTTGAGCTGCAAAGTTAATAGTAGGCTGATACACGTCACCATCGGAATGGCTACACTTGTATTTGTTACATGTTGGGAAGTAAAAATAAGTTTGTAATGGAAACTGTTGTCTGCTGTGATATTGATAACAAACCACGTTGAGCAATATAATGCCTTGTGAGCAGATTATTTGGCAGTCATCAGCCATTTGCCTTATAAGGCAAAACCTATACTTTAATCAATATTTATATTTGTGTTTTTTTCACTCTCCGTACAAAATTAAGTAGATATGAAACCAGAAAAAGTTACCATTCTTTGAGTATCTGTAGAAGATAATAAAAAAATGAAGTAGTAAGTGAAATATTCATTAAAATCATTGTGAACATAAATGTCTGTCTCAGTGGTCTTCCCTTGTATCAGTATTTCTCTGCATTTTAATCTGCCCACTTGGGTATATTTGTTAACAGTATTTCTAAAAATGTAGATTAAATGCCAATGTTCACCTGTATCCTTTATCAAAACCTGTTCCAATACTAGCTAATTGAATTTTTGTAACCATGGAAAAATAGCTGCCTGGTTAAGATTTCTGCCAGTGTACCTTAACACAAATTCTTAGTGTTAAGTATGAATGGTTATTTTGTCTTAAAATTAACTCTTTGAAGGGAGTGCTTAAATATTTGAATGGTCTACTTATTTAAAAAGATTCTGGAGCTTTCAGCAACCTTTGGTTTATATCATTCAGTAATATCCTATAGATCTAAAATAATGTAACTGTCTATATGTCTGCCTTATTTTATAAATTTAATTGGTTAAATACTATGTGCATTCCAAACTGTTGTATTTCACAAGCTGAAAACACATAGGGGGCATTCTTTAAATTGTACAGAGATCTATTTTCTGTAAAGAAATATTCTTATATTCTGTAATAATTGCATTTTGTTAATTATGTAATAAAATTATTATATGATTGCAACATCTAAATTACATGATGGGACAGACTTTTATTTTTTTATTTATGCTAAAAAAAATCTATACAAGATATAATATGATGCTTCAGATTTAGAAAAATACAGGCATCGTGCAATATATTTTATCTTGGTTTAATGAGTTTTGCAATTCCAACAAACTAAGCTGGGTTTGTACTGTAATTCTGATTTTGCTTAGCATGTTTGAGCCCTTCCAGGTTTTTCTCATTCAGTGAATTGTGTTAAATGAAGCAATAATGTAGCTCAAGGAGGAGGTGTCTGCAAGGAGATCAAAACAGGCAAGATGGTGTTTGCAGCAGGGCAATCCAAGCCCTACATGTTTCAGTGTCATGTCCATGTACAAAGAAATATGGGTTCTATTTCTCGTTTCTGTATTTATGCGATGATCTTTTATCATTGTTCCCCACAATACATTATTCGGTTGATACAATGCATTCTTGATGTGTTTTTCTACCAATTCATGGCAGGAAATAAGGAGAACTGTATTATGAATCTTAATATTTATGTAGTTTAAAACAAAGAGATCTCCACCAAATCCCAATCTGTAATAACTCCACCCACTTTGTGTGATTGTCTCATCCGATTGCCCCATCCATTGCAGCCCTCGGCTCCCCTAAAATGTTTGGGGTGGTGCTCACCCCAAAAAGGATGCTCAGCCATGATTTCAAGTAAGGGTGGGAAATTATTTTTCTATAGAGGGCCACAATTCCAGGGCGGGTGTCATTTGTCTAGTAGAAGAGGCTAAAACTAGCAGCCCTTCTTGCCCACTGGACTTTTAGATCTGGGTGTAAGAATTTTCTTGTCAGAGATCTGAGTTAATTGTTTGTAGAAGACTTTTGAAATTAGACCAAGGGCCATAGATCGCTGATGCCTGGGAAGGCAGTAGGAGTACTGTATGTGCAAATAGTTGTTTTAAAAAAACTGTAATGTAGAAAGGGAATGAAGTCAGTTTGCTTTTTTTGTAATTACATGGGGCTCTCCTCTCTCCACTCTGATTTAGCGTCTGCATGAAGCCACTGGATGAAGTCATTTGTAAGCATGGAGTTAAGTATCATCAGTTTGCTGATGACACTCAATTATTGAATATGTTTTTACTTTGAGCCAACCAAGTGAACTTACACATGCTTAGGAAAGGTATAAGCACCAAGGATGTAGGTAAAATGAGATAAGATTTCAGGGTGTTCTTAGAAGAAACAACATAGAAAAATATGCTTGTTGCAGCAACTTTGACTTAACCTTTTTATCTTCATTTTCAAATCTAATACATAATTCAGTATTATGAATTATAATTTTGCCCAGTTTATCCCTTCTATAGTCTGTATTCTCCCTTATTGTCTGTTTTAGACATTACAATTTGTGGGGCTGGCTGTAAATTAATTTATTTCTGATATAGTAGTAGAAAATGAGTATAATAAAACTTTGTTAAGGCACTTACTACTTTTGTTGTTGTTGAGGCTTGGTGTATTATATGAAGATATACATTGTGATTTGTAAATAATAGATTATATCTTAGCTTGGTGTGAGAGCCTAGCCAATTGTGGATTCATAAAACAATAACTTAGCATGATGTATGCACCCAGCCTCATACTCCTGAAGGCCCAATATGGCTTTGCAGGCTCGAGCTTAGGCATGCACATTTTCCAATGAGACAGACCGGGACAGGAAGTTCATTTAATTACAATTTATTAAAATATTCTGATAAAAGGGATTCCTCTCATTCTAAGAGGAAACCTCGAGACCATTCCCTTTTATAGTTAAGACATCAAAGAAAATGAAGAGAAAAGATATTTAGTAGGACAAAAGTAACTTCCCCTTTGCATAGGAAATCAGTTACACTTAGTCAAACGTGTTACATATTTGCACCCCATAATACCACACATGTTCATCAAAATAAAATCTGATGACAGAAGTGGCGTAAATTTTAAGATGGTAATAAGAAAAAAAAAAGTTGTTTGGAGTTCACGAAAGGACAGACCGGATGCCAATTAGCGCTAACAAGCTTTCTCTTATCAGGAGATATTCCCTCCTATAATTTATCTTTTCAGTTTAAAAATGTTAGAATCTATCGATCAATCCATACAGCAATAGGATAAAAAGGGTTCCTACATTCCAGTCTGTAATGGTTTAATAAACCCTTATCACCATTTTAAAAGAGAGAAAAATAAATCAAATTAAAATACAAAGTAACTGTATTAGTAAGTATAACAATATTACAAAGTCCAACTGGCCCTCACTCCTCAGAGTACTGAGTAGCTGGACTACATTCTAAACAGGATTGTGTAGATTAGTTTATACCTGTATTTTATGACATCATGACATAGTAAGGGATATCCATGCAGTAAAACATAGACAGACCCATCTTCAAAAGCTGGAATTATAGATGCAGACTAGATCTTGATAAAAGTTGAAATATAGCCCATTTCAATGCGTTGTGGTGACCATTAAAAATACATACCCAGACATGCAATCAGTCTCCTTTTCCCCCTATGATACATGGTTGATTATTTCCTCTAGTACTACATGTATATATGTTGAAACCAGGCCACGACAACATAGCAAATTCTAAACATACTGTAGTGAGATGATTTTGCCACCTAAATACATCTGTGGGGATCTTTGTGCTCTGAGGTTGGTTGCTTTCTTGTAGACACTTCATTACAAACTAAATAACATCATCAGTGCTAGAATTAGCATAGGTTTTAGGGTAGCACTGATGATGTTACCTAGTTTGATAATGAAATGTAGGCAAGAAAACAACCAACCTCAGAGAGCACCAAGGACCCCACAAGTTCAACCTTGAGCTACAAATATCCTCTTATATTGGTAAATACATTCTATCGCCACTAGATGGTCCAAGAGACCCATATTTGCTACTGTAAGCTTTTTGGGGATCAAAAGGTCTTTTCTTTTCCAGCTCCAAGATCCTGGACTCACAAGCTTTTAATATTATAACAAAGAAAGATGATCTCAGTCTAAAAACTCTCAACTTTTATTTTGCTATAAATGCATTGATGTCAGAAAAAAATATTCAAACATCCCATGTAAATCATCACATAATACATCCCATTTTCATTAATTTATTGATTCTGTCGTTTAACAGGACCAAACTCTTCAAAATCTCCTGTCTTTGCCAAGACCACTAAGATGAAGCCAAACATTTGTCCTTCCTCCACATGACAAGCCAAAGATTTGGGTTTAATACATGAGTTCCCCTCCTTCCTCTTTTTCTTCAATCTTTCAAACTCCTTGTCCAAGTTTCCACATTGGCTCTTCATTCCTAGCCTAATTTGTTGAAAAATGATCCTGGTACTATATTTGAGCCAGACAAGATCATGACCCAGCTCAATGAAATTGGAGTGGAGAGTCAGAGTGGAAACTTGGACAAAGTGGGGGGAAAGATGCCTTGGTGACATTTTGTAAAGTTATTATTTTAGATAAAACCTTTCAAGTATTAGTATGCAGAGATTATTAATTTTCCATATACCATTTGACTGGCATTCACCACTTTAAAAGGTAATACATGTCAGTTATATCAATTTTACCCAAGCTCGCAGTAGGTTACAACAACCATCTTCTTCTACTAACTGCTAGAGCTACATGAAAGGTATATATTGCAAATTGTATTAAACCACAATTTCTTACAGTTAATAGTTCGGTTCACTTACTTTACTATTCTGTAAACAAGTTTACACAATCCACCATGGCTGGATATTTGCAATGCATAAACCAGAACCAACAATTCAGACTGTGGTTTAACACTGTCATGAGTATTTCTTGGAGTGGAGCAGAAGGACAAATGACATCCTGAGCATCTTGATCATATTGCATCAATGACATGAATTATGCAGTTTACATCATTTGCATGATAATGTCATGACACACGTGAAATCATCATTGCTTGAAGCAGATCTCTTGCACTAAACACAGTAGCAACTTTGTTGGGAGTGAAGCTTTTTCACTTTCTAAGTGATATACACAGGTTTGCACTGTCAGTGAGTCTCTGAACTTAACTGAATTCAAGGCTGCTATGTATCCTGTGTGTCATCACACTTTATATGTTGCAGGCAACAGTGTATCAAGTTGCATAATATTCTCTATATTAGAGATAATAGCATGTAAAGAATAGCATGAACATGCTTGGGATAAAACTGGAACTATTGACAAGAATATTTAAAATGATTGCTACTGTCTTTTCTATTAGCTAGAAATGCACGAGACACAGATATAATGGAGGCCAACAATTTAGTTTATGAAAGCCTCATTTGACTGAAGTCATGGTTTGTGGTAGTCAATGTCCAAGCACTCATCTGGTGAGGACCATAGCTGGTAGAAGACCACAAATGGGAAAACGATGAAGCAAAAAATGAAAAGAAAAATAGAATTTACTCTAAAAGTAAGAGAAAGATGAAGGATATGAGAGAGAGAGAGAGAGAGAGAGACAGACAGACAGACAGACAGACAGACTATATACCATCAAGTCATTTTCAACTCCTAGTGAGTACATAGATAGGATATAATAGATTAAAAAAATAGAATAAAAAAATAGAATACTTTATTTTGCCAAGTGTGAATTAGACATAGAAGGAATTTGTCTCCAGTGCAGAAGCTTTTAGTGCACATGCAAAGTAACAGAGTAATAATAATCATAATAATAATACCAATAAGAGGGGGTAGTAAAGAAGATAAGGCGGCTAATAATAATGCTATAGTCATTCCACATGGGTAAATGTACATACACATTAGACAGTACTGTGAGAATTAGGTGTTCAGCAGAATGATGGCACGAGGGGAGAAACTGTCCCTGTGTCTAGTTGTTTTGGCATGCAGTGCCCTACAGCAGTGTACCAAGGGGAGGAGTTGAAGCAGTTTATGTCCAGGATGTGGGAGGTCTGTAGATATTTTTTCAGCCCTCCTTCTGGCCTGCTTAATATACAGACCTTCTATGGAAGGCAGGATGGCTGCAATTGTTCTTTCTTCAGTCTTCACTATCCATTGGAATTTGTGCCTGTCATATTTGGTTGCTGTACCAAATCAGACAGTTATAGAAGTACAAATGACAGGCTTGATAATATCTTTGTAAAACTCTTATCAACAGCTCCCAGGGCAGTCTGAACTTCCTGAGTTGACGTAGGAAGAACATTCTTTGTTGTGCTTTTTAAATAATTATTCTAAAGTTAGGTGTCCATTTCAAATCCTGGGACGTGAATGTAAGTCGTCCAATCTTGTGAACTGTAGCTAGTGAATACTACAAAAAGTGAACATGTGGGTTTTGTTATGAATAAAAGGATTGAAAGTTTTGTTAGAAACAATGAATTAGTGCCATCAAGATTGCTGTGAGTGTATATGAAAGTAGGAACCCATAATAGTTTATGCCTGTTGTTACAGAAGACCAGTTTGGGGGGAAATTGTATAACATTCTGAATAAATGCAATCCAGGACAGAAATTATTCTGCTGGATGACATGAATGCATAGGTAGAAATAAGGTGAGAGGATAAATCCAAGAATGAATGAGAATAATGACTGCTGTGCTTAGAAGAAGGTCTCTTTGTTTCAGATTCAGTATGTAATTTAAGCAGAAATCTATACATATGTACACATGACAAAGGGATGAATATAAGTCTTAAAACACAATTACTTTGATTTCTTTTGATAAAAGATTGAAAACATTAGTGAAAGGTGGAAGTGTGATGACTAATTTTGTTTGCAGAAGAGATTATTTATTTGTGGCACTGAATAAATACAAGTATCAGGAGAAGTGAAAGAAACCAGAATAAAAATAGAATTCCAGCAGGAAAAGAAAATATAAATCCTGAATAAAAAGCATATTATAAGATAAATTAATCCTCCAGCAGAAGGAATATAAAGAAAGAGAATGTAAAATCTGTTTGAAATAGAGTTAAAACAATTATTATGAAGAGCCACGGAGATGTATAGGGTCAGAGTAATGGGAAGTATGAAAAAAAACATACTGAAACAATGAAAAAATATGCTTAGTGGAAAGCGAGTGAAAAAAGGGAGAAATGCATACATAAGAAATATTTCTGCAAAAATGAAGATTAGAAAAAGATATGGTATCCTATGTTTAAAGAGAAAAATATAATTGCCAAACATGAAATCAAAGACAATGTGGGATGGTCAAGCTTAATATAAAAGAGACAGAAAAAAATGCTTTTCATGAAAGTCAGAAGTTGACATGGAAGTCAGGAGAACTAAACAAGGACTTGCCAGCAGAATGAATGCCATTAAAAGTAAAGGCAAGATTTGATTTAGGATGAAATTGAAGTGAGAGAATGTTGTAAGGTGAAGTTTAGTGATTCATATGGAAACATAGAACATAGAATAACAGGATTGGAAGTGATCTTGCAGGTCTTCTAGTCCAAACCCATGCTTTGAGGAGGAGATCTTATACTATTTCGGACAAATGGAATCAGAGTGGTAAGTCAAAATTGAAACGAATGTTGTTAGTGTCCAAAATAAATAAAAATAATAATGAAAGGAAATAAAAATGCTGTGAGAAAGAAAGGGTAAGTTATAGGTGATGTATCTGGAGAAATTGGGCACTACATCCCTCTGGGGTAGTGCTACAGCATGTAGAACTAAAAATGGAAGGTCACCGAATCTGGAATGGCCTAAAACCCAAAGCCATTCCTCTTGCTGCAGTTGACCCGAAGTCTGTCCTTCCTCATCCGTGTCCTCTTTGCCTCCAGAAGGAACCCAACATCATTACTAGGTCAGACTGGGTTAAAGATGTATAGCTGAGTATCACCAGCATATTGATGATACTTCACCCCATGCTGTTGAATGACCTCATCTACTAGTTTCATGTAGATTTTTAATAGGAGCAGGGAGAGCCAGAGCCCCAAGGGTCTCCACAAACAGGGAGCCTTGGGTTGGATTTTTCAAAGACCCTCTGCAGGTGCAATAAAGGCAACAAAATAAGAATGTTTTGTTCTACTTATTGTCATAAGGTAGGCCTTAAAAGTGACTCTTGCTCATGTTCAATCAGATGGGTTTCATGTTTCCTTCCAGCAGGCTCTAGTTATTTAGTCTATTGTTTCATCATCCAGAATTCCTCTGTAAACCAAAGGGAATCCCATGTTCAATAAGCAAAGGGAGGCTTCTTAAGCAAAAAACCCATCCAAAGCCATAGTTGCCCTCTTATTTCAAGTGGTGACAAAAACTTCAAATGGACCATGCACCAACCTTCAGAAATATCTTCAAGATCTGTATGAAGTCCAGCCAAGTCCACTAGGTGCCTGGAGTGGACCACTTCAATAGCCGTCTTGTACTGGAACACTCCAAGGCAACCAAAAAGTGATCTCACCCGGACAAATGAATGATGGTAATTTCCCCCCAAAATCTAGTTCAATCATGTATATCTATAGCTATGCACAGTTGTTGTTTTTTTAAAACTAACTTGGTTGAGAACCATTACAGTTGAAAACGTCACATAGATATTGTAAAGAAATAAACCAAGATCTAAATCACAGTTCACTGAAGTTTATCAAAATCAAAGAGCTTAATCCTATAGTTCTATACTCTTACTTAGAAGTAAGTTCCATTGAACTGAATGAAATTTTCTTTTGAATAAACACAGAGGCTGGCACTCTGCTTAATGTTGAATTGTGCTGAATGCTTTTTGTCTGTTTGGCATGATACAATCCCAGTTCCACTTTTTAAAAATCTGTTTTTATCCCTCCATAACCAAATTTAAGGCTGGACATTTGCTGGAAGACTTTTAACCAACTTTGGAAGAATATAAAAAAAGCCAAAATTGGGGTTTGACACTTGGCAATCATATTTGTTAGCTTGGATGCTTGTTTTCTACTGGAAGGCAGTGGAAGTGGTGAACTGAGACCCATCTTAATATATATATATATACATATATATTAATAAAAGTATATGGCTCAGACATGCAAGTAAAATAGTCTGGCTGGATCACGGTACTGCTCTTAATGACAGCTGTTGCCAGAAATAAAGCAGCCAAATGCTCCATTGGAGAATAAAAAAATGAACTTCAATTCCACAGCCATTTCTGCAAAGCTGGACTTCTAAGCCAAATCAAAGGAATCCCAAGTGCCTCCTATGCTCTCTCTGTGTTTCTGTTCTGCCAAACCAGAGGCAGAGATACAGGACATGTGAAATAGCGCATTCACACAAACAGCCTTTGCCTTCCGTCTGTCCTGGGCTGTTCTGCCAAAAGTTTTGCCAACACAGCATGGTGTGTGTGTGTGTGTGTGTGTGTGTGTGTGTGTGTGTGTGTGTGTGTGTGTTAAAAATCCACTCTTCATGTTGGCAAGACAACTAGTAGCTGTGCTCAATTTCCCTACATCTGGAAACTTGGATGCTGCTATTCTTCCCTGTCTGCTTTGTAATGAGAGGAAACACATGCTGTTCCCAGCTGCAGGAATGCTGTCAAGAGCCCAGCACAGGAGATTGGATTGGTTCTCACTGCTCACAAGGATACTATATCACTGCTATCAGTGACAGCAGAGATTTTTACTACTCCAGTGATCTGGGTTATACATGTCTTCTGACATTTAAGAAGAAAAGTAACGTTGTGGCATTCAGGGCATTTCTAGTATACAGGCTATCTTTACTGCCCAAGCATAGCATCATTCATTCATTCATTCATTCATTCATTCATTCATTCATTCATTCATTCATTCATTCATTCATTCATTCATTCATTCATTCTCTCTCTCTCTCTCTCTCTCTCTCTCTCTCTCTCTCTCTCTCTCTCTCTCTCTCTCATCTCTATATTTCAAGAGGCCTTTCAGAGACTTATTCTTCTTTGCTGCTCTGTTTGCATGTTGCCTAGCAACCATGTGGAGCCACAGATAGTTGCATTTTGATCTGAGTTTTTCTGTTGAATAATATAAGTTGTACAGAATCTATACAATGGGTATTTCCTCTCAAGCCGATCCAATTAGGATTCAGTTTCAGTTGTTGTTTTTGTTTTCTTTTGCTTCAGGTTTGCCTGAGCATATTTACTACACAAAAAATATATTCAAGCCAAATAAAGTTCAGCTTTATTCATGCATTCGGAACATTTAGAGAGTCAACTGGTGCATTGGTTAAGGTGCTGGACTAGAAACATGGTTGGCATGGAAGCAAGCAGGTGACTTTCAGCTAGTCATTTTTTTCTCAGTGCTAGACTGAGAAATCCAAAAATACCCCAGAATAAGGCAATGGCAAGTGCTAAACCACCTCTGCAATGTTGCCAAGAAAACCATATGGACTAGCCCATGAAATCAACCGAAGTCAAGACTGTCTTGAAAGCATTACGTTTTTAAAAGGTGGGGGCCATCTATATCTCATCTTTTCTTTTACAGGCTTGCTTAACATGCAACAGCACCTGGTTGACCCTATCTGGAATGGTCCAGTAGATTGAGTTGACTACCGGGCGGTCACCTTCTGTAGCTGAATGATAGAGAAGTTGCTTAATACTTAATATCTTCAAATAAGGATGGGAATGACTGTATCTTGTTCAGTGGAAAATTGGTAAGAAAAGACAATTGCTTTTATATATCTTGTTGTATTCTGTGACAAGGTAGCCTTCCTAATATTGGCAGGAGTTTATAAATTGAGTGGTTAAACAAATAAATCAATACATACAGTAGGTATTGGATAAACCAAGTATGCAGCTCATCTAAAGCTTGTCCTATTTTCATAACGTGCTAGCTTTGGTTGTTATATTCCTGCCCTTAAACAAGCATACTTACCTACTTACATAAGACAGAAAAGGAGAAAGAAATACTAAGCCAAAGAAATTAAAGGCATAAAATGAGAAAAGGAAAACATATACAGCTAAAATCTTACAGCAATACAATCTATTATACTTCCCCATACCTTTCTATCCCTGAAAACCACCCTGGCTCTCATCATACCCGTCTACTGCTTTTTACATAAACTTCTGCTTTCTAAATTCTCACTTCTCACTTTCCAAATATCGAGTTAGCCCTGCCCAGTCACATTATTTTTGCTCTTCCTTTTATGTAGACCCACCCCTTCTTCCTTCATGTATTTCTTTTGAGAATCAGTCTTCATTCTTTCTCTCTATATCACCAACGCACCTTAAAGTATTTTTCATTCTATTCAATCATTTTAGCATCCACTGATTCTTGATACTATCTCTTCTTTAAGAAACTTTACACATTCTTTCTTATTCTCTGATCATTGCTGAACCATTTTTTCCAAATGTCATCATTTTTCCCCCATAAGCTTTCCTTTCATTCTCAGCACATTTAGCAAACAACCATTGGGGAAAACACTCCAAATCCAATCCTACTCGCTTTATCATGCATTGTCTCTAAATCAATGAATGAACAATGAACTTTTTTCCCCACATACATGTCCTATACAGTGGCGTATCAGCCCATCCATGGATACAGTAACCTTGAATTTTTAACCAAAATACCGTAAAAAATACATCATCCACAAGTAAGCCAGCCCTTGACATTTTCATATGTTTTAATTTTCACAAATTTGCATAGTATTTTGGTTAGAAACCAGGAGACTGAGTTCTTGTCCCATCTTAGGCAAGAAAACCAGCTGGGTGACTTTGAGCCAGTCACTCTCTCTCTTTCTCTCTCTCTCAACCCAATCCACCTCACAAGGTTGTTTTTTGTGCAAATAGGCGGAAGAAAGAGTATCAGGTATGTTCCCCATCTTGAGTTATTTTAAATAAATAAATAGATAGATAGATAGATAGATAGATAGATAGATAGATAGATAGATAGATAGATAGATAGATAGATAGATAGATAGATAGATAGATAGATAGATAGATAGATAGATAGATAGATAGATAGATAAATAAATAAATAAATAAGGGATATATGGATAGCTCAAATAAGCACTATAGATAAGCTCATCTATGGATAAACCCAATCCAATTTATTTTGGCACCTAAAATTCTAGTTTATCTGCAAGTACAGATGATACATTTCTCAATATCCTGCTGAAAATAAAAATTTGGTTTGCCCAGCATAAAATCACACTGCCCGTTCCAAATGTTATTCATTGTCATCTCCTATACCCTTTTAATTAGAATTCTGCTGAACACTTTTCTAGCTCCCTCCCCAACTAGATTCTCTGCAGTTTTTTTCATTCACTCTTGCTACCTTCCTGTTGGTGGTTCTTGTTTAGCTCCCTTTAGCCTTTTCCAAAACTTTTTTTAAAAATTAGAAATGTGGACTTTCGGTTTGCCATTGCAGTGCCTGCGGACGCATGGAGGTGATTTCCATCTTCAGCATCCGATTTCATCCTGCTGAGGGACCCTGGAAAGGGTCAAAAATCGCCCGGTAGGGGCAAAGAGCAAGGAGGGGACCCCTGCTTGATCGCGGGAGGGTGGCAGCCCTTCCCTTTGATCCGGGGCAGCTCTCCAAACCAGCGAGGGAAAGACCGGTCATAGCAATATGGCTCGTCATTAAGCTGCTGACAGCTGAAGTCAAAATTACTACCAAGCACCTTTAAAGCAACGCGGATGAAACTGGGTGAGAACTGATCTTCTCTTTAAGACTTTAAATATCTTTCCTGCAAAAGCTGCCCAAAGTATTTTTTCCCCTGTGAGGAGAGAGGGAAGAGAATTCCTATCCCACCCTCTAAGAACAGTGGTGACTGATTACCCAAGGGAAATAGAACAATTATAAGAACAACTTTAATCTAATTGGATATATATACTTTTGAAATTTGGGGACTAAAAGTTTTCCTATTCTTACTGAAGACGTTGGTTTTTATCTAAAAAGAAAAGAAATAAACCTTGAAAAACTATTATAAAAACTCGGGACTTAAAAAGTTTTTAATGGCATCAGTGACATCTTGTGGTGAAGTATGGTATTACAACTTGTTATTTACTAAACGACACTTGGCTTGAAGCCCAGAATCTAGAAAAAACTCTCTTGACCTTGACAGATACCACCTGTGAAAAACGCAGCTGTAAAGAAGGAAGTGCAGGGCGGCATATCAGGCCTGTTTGAACTATGAAGATAAACCTTTACTGACTTTCAGAGTTATATGTGGGAAATTGTTTTCCTATTTCTTACATGAGAAGTATCTGTTATTACACGAGATGATGGAATACTTTGGACTATAAATGCTTACTTGGCAAACAATTTCCACTATAAAGACTACCTACAGTACGTGAAATAGATGTCCCATACCTAGCTATAAAAAACAAAAAACTATTTTTAACGTTTGATTTTAAAATCTTCAACTTAATACATTATCAAGAGAATATGGATGAAGATCAGGAAAAAATCCTTTTTATGTTGAAATCAATACACGAAACCATTCTTTCAGTGTGTAACAAAACAAGAGGCAATATAAAGGAACAAGATGCCAACTTAGATATACAAACCCAGATCTTGACTACAACCAAATAACTAACAATGCAGAAAGTAACAGGAGAAGTGGAACAACTAAATACTAAGACAGAGGACCCAACTGACCAACAGATCCAGCCAACGGGAAAATTAGAAAAGAGAGTGACAACATTGAAAATGGAAAAGACTTTTTACATAAATCAGAAGAAATTTGAAGAAAAGGAAGAAGAACAGATTGAATGGAAGATAAACTTATCAGGACGATTGTGGGAAATTGGAGTAATAGGGAGGTGATTAAATGAATACAATTGGGCTAGTTCTTCCAAAAAAACTGTAATTAAATGGTCTTTCTTATTTCAAATAATACATATAATAATAGAGGGAGAACTGTTTGAGGATTCAAAAGTACTGACATGGAAGGTTAGTTGGCAAAGGAAAAAAGCCAGAGTAAGGCTGAAAGAAACTAGGGTTTTGATTTATTAGAGGGGATTTTATACTACTGATTAGAGGGTTGAATATGGTGGAAAATAGATAATTTTTAGAAAATAAAGTAACGTTATAATTGAACAGGTAAGATGTGTAATAAGATTAATAGACTTTTGGTTTAATATGGTGAAAAATAGATAACTTTTAGAAAATAGAATAAGATTATATGTAAATAGATAAGATGTGTATTTAGAATATTAGATTTTGTTATAAAAAGGGAAAAAATGTAGAAGTTGAGATGAGGGAAACTCTGGTCACCTAAAGCTTGGAAATTATAATACCAAATGTTAAGTTGAATATTGAGGGGAAATTAAAGCCTAGGAAAAAAGCAATAACAGGACATTGATTGTATATATATAAGGATTGAATGCAAACACACTTAAGATATGTATAAGCTAAAAATTATTGATAAATGTAACAAAGATGGTTTTACTTAGTTGATAACAATAAGAACTATATTAGTTCAATATGAGATAGTAGATATTAAGGGAAAAAGAGAGAAAATATCTGATGTTGTAACTTGAGATTTGTGCTAAAGATTTATGTATGTTATTAAATTATTGATTACCTAGTCACCACGTTGCTTTTTAAATGTTTAATTGTAAAATTAGAAAACTAATAAAATATTATTAAAAAAAAATTAGAAATGTGCAAAACCTCCTGTGAATGAACCGTTCCATTTGCAGAGTAGTTAATTTCCTTGCTAAAGGTAAGGAAGTATCAGTCAGCTTTGCCACCTCTTAGACAGTCTGTCACAAGGCCAACCAAAACCTCTTTTATTCCAAGTTTGCTCACACTACCTACTGTATCCAAACTTAACTACCCTGAATAATATTATCTTCATCCCATCAACCAAAGGCAAATGCCCTGAATTGCCTTTTAATCATAAAATTTAATATAGCTTTCCTAGAAAACCTTTTCTCTCTAAACAAGGATATTTGTTGACCTGAGCTGTCATTGTAGGTGATTGATGTATAAATGCACAGTTGGAACAGGCAGTAGGCAAGAACCCAAGACCAGCTGAAGCCCTGACCTGCTTTCCATACATATTTAGTCTAAATATTTAGGACTTTGGGGAGTTATTTTTTTTCCTAGTTAATTAAAAACTGCTGCCTGCTTTTCCAAAATCTCAAAGTAGCTTTTATGTTTCTGCATAGATAGCTGGTTGCCATATATTATAAATTCTGGAAAACTAGATTTACCAGAACTGAGCTGCAAAACCCGGGGCAACTGTTAGATGGGATTTAAGAGATGCAGAAAATTCTAACTCTTTGTTGTCAACTTGTGATCATCCAGATTTTTGCAGCTCAGATCTGGTAGCCTATGAAAAACTAAAGTAAACTTGCCCTGTACACATTTGATTATTAGAGTCTATTGATATTCTTTTGACATTGTTTGTTGAAAAGATAAAGTAGTATTTCTGTTTCTACAATCTGCAATTGTGTATTTGGCAATAGCATTGGAAAGGAATCCTCCACCTTGCTTGTTATTATAAGCTTGTAGTGTGGAAATTGCTCCCTTCTTTTGCTAGAGACTGGTCAGTAGCTATCTTCCACTCTATTCATACTTTATTGTTTGCATCAAGAAAAAGTATGAAAGATGCTAACTATGAAAAACATATTTGAACTAGCTATTTTGGGCCATCCGGAGAAGAAGAATCCCTCTCAGGACATCTTTCCTATGTCTTTTAAGTATTCTAGTTATTTTTCTCAAGAAAATATATGCTAGGTTGTGAAGTCATAGGGAGTCAAAGATTTTACCTTTATCATAAAGTAGTATGTGGCCTTTCCATCTGAGCACAATTACACATACTCTTGATCCTAATATTCAAAGGAAAGAACTGTTTACAATTTTTATACCTTATACCTAGTTGGTACTATAGATAAATGCTAGTTCATCTGAAGTTCCCCAATTTTTTGGAGCCAGTGAATGCCAGTGAAAGCCATTTTCAGAGCATGTTGTGGGTGGAATGGGACAATTTGCTGTGGCCAACTCCCAAGGACCAATTAGCCACAGCCAACTTGCTGTGGCCAACTTGCCTTGTCCAATTCGCCAGGGGACAACTCGCGTGTCACAATTCAACAATTCAATTTAATTATTAAAAATAATGTTTAAAATATTTTAATTTTTGTCATTCACATTTCATTCTGTCCATCCTTTTGCATCCTTTCTTTAATTATTTTGTTCCACCATTTCTTTGATATTAATGTAACTCTTGTCCCATGGTGAGTTGTCCAGTGGCGAGTTGTCCGTGGCGGGTTGGCCATGATGAGTTGTTGTAGACCTGTTGTGCGCATTCAAATACAATTTCTGCAATAGAAGGTACCCATTTTAAAAAAGTCTGCCATAGTGCTTCTGTCCAATTATAAAATCCCAATTCACCAAAAGACAAAATGGCATGCTTGATTTATGCCACTCCATTTTATACTCCCCCCAGCTGCCCACTAAGAATTCTGTCATTGTCCCCATGTTATGGAACATCTTGCCCTGAGAGGGGAAGCAGGCCCTCACTTTTCTGGCCTTCCGCAAAGGGATCAAAACTTGGCTGTGCAGCCTTGCATGAGGGACACAGAGGACCACGCAACCCTTGGGCTGGCTGGCCCCATGAGAAACCCCCTGCCTGTATTAACAATTGCTAAATGCCCATCTTGGAATTCTTTACCTTTCTGACATTTTATAATGTTATATTTTACAATTTCTTTAAAAAATAATTGTAAATTTGTCTTAATATTTTAATGTTAATTTTATAAGTTGTTTATATATATTGATTACATCATACACCACCCAGACTCCCTTTTCGAGGAAGAGGGGAGGTTAAGAAATAGAATTAATTAATTAATTAATTAATTAATACAAATTCCAACTTATTTTTGTCCTTTATTGGCAGAAGGGCACATTTATAGAAAAGGCACAAGACTGCAGTCACTCACAATTTTATTTTCCAGAAAAACCTATGTAGAGTCTAAGGTCATTCCTAGGAAGGCCTGTGCCTTGCTATGCAATATGCCAGCACTTTTAAAATACTGAGTGTAATTAATATTTCAAAATGTAAGAAATCTCTCTCTTTCTGCAAATTCATGTGGAAATAACATATTGATTCTTATGCTTGGTCAAATATTTTCTTATGTCATTCTGGCAGATCCAGGTCCATATAATAAACCTGGCTTAAATATAGTTCTTCAGAATCTGCTGGGAAGCAGCTGTTTAGTCCAGGACATGCTCTTCTAGCAATAAAATACAAGGTTAGAACATAAAGCACTTACATTTCAAGGTCGTTTATATTTACAGGATTTTAGAAGAGCATTTCCCATTGTATGTGCTCTGTAAATGTCTACACTTCGCTAATGTGTTAGGGAACTCTGAAAACCCACAAATCTGGTACCTACATTGTGAAAGTCTGTTTAAGGAGAAATTATAATCACTCTGGATTATCCCCATTTATGGAATTAACACAATAACATATTTCACCTGCTGCTATTAAGAAACTATTCAGAAGCCAAGACCACCTTGGTTGGGAAATAGGATTAATTTGAAATAATCTATGTGCTATTTATAAAACTTGAACTGAAACCAACCTGTCATAAAATTTAATCTTCAGACATTTACCTTCTGTTGTAAAAATTCACTCACTCTGCCGGTTGAACTATGTAATCTTGAGATTTCCTGTGTTTATAACCTAGTAAAAGTTGCACTTGTTTTCTGTATTTCAATGACATATTCTCAGAGGAAAAATTCTGCATTTGTTCAGAGATACAACTCAGGGACATCAATTTTGAGTACTTTCAGCCTTAGCAAAGGATCAAACTAGACAGAATTTTTATCACCCAGTTTGGATTACTTTATTTTCTTTTAGCACATAATTAAACCTCTTGGAATTCAGTACAATAGATGCAATATAGCCACTGAGAATTAAAATAGAGATTAGACAAAGGTACGGATGATAGGACTTAGTAGTTTTTAATAATGGTTGGTACCATTACTAAAGTCATCAGGAGTCAAGTGCAACTCAAAGAAGACTTTTTTCCCCCTCTGAGACCTAGTCACATAGGCTGACAGAAGCTGGGCAAATGTCAGTATCAAATTCATTTTTGTAAAAACAATCTGCCGAAGCCAACATTTATAAGAAAAGAAAAATCACCATTTTTTCCATGTTCATCTTCTGTGATAACTAAACCATCACTATTCGTGGTGCAGTTGATCATCCAGCCAGGTCTCCAGTACATATTACTTTATGGCTGTAATCCTAAAACTAACACACTGTAAGGTTGCCACAGCAATTGCTTATAGAAGTAGATGCTGCTTTCCCTTGATGCAATGAAGAAGTTATTTTTATATTTATTTGGTTGCTAGTATAAAAGGTCATACATATTTCATCTTCAACGATGAAAATTTGCAAAATTTCATTTTGGTAAAATAATTAGTGGGTGCAGCTGCGAGGGGAATTTTTTTTTTCAACTGAAATGTTAAAACAGATACCAGGAAAAGATTCGTATTTAAATTTCATGGGTAAAATGGTTTTGGTTGCCATTATAAAAACTTTTAACATATTTTGTCTTCAGCAATGAAAATTTGCAAAATTCGTTTTGCTAAAATAATGGGTGCATGCCACAGTGAGACAAAAATGTTTTTCAACCCAAATGCTAAAACGGATTCCGGGACCAGGTTCGTGGTCAAATTTCATGGGTAAAATGGTTTTGCTTGCTATTATAAAAAGTTAAACATAGTTCATCTTCAGCGACGAAAATCAATAAAATAGGCTTTAAAAAGCTCCAAGTCCCTACTATTTCATGTATGTATATATATATAAACAGCTTGGTTGCTGGCTTTGTACTATCCTCCTGCCCATAATGATGATGATGATGATGATGATGATGATGATGGTGGTGGTGGTGGTGATGATGATGATGATGATGATGATGATGATGATGATGATGATGATGATGATAATAATAATAATAATAATAATAATAATAATAATAATAATAATAATAATAATAATAATAATAATAATAATAATAATAATAATAATAATAATAATAATAATAATAATAATAATAATAAAGTTGGAAGGGATCTTGGAGGTCATCTAGTCCAACCCCCTGCTCAGGCAGGAAAAACCCTATACCATTTCAGACAAATGGCTGTCCAGTCTCTTCTTAAAAACCTCCAGTGTTGGAGCCTTCACAGCTTCTGGAGGCAGGTTGTTCCATCGATTAATTGTTCTAACTGTCAGGAAATTTCTCCTTAGTTCTAGATTGCTTCTCTCCTTGATTAGTTTCCATCCGTTGCTTCTTGTCCTGCCTTCAGGTGCTTTGGAGAATAGCTTGACTCCCTCTTCTTTGTGGCAACCCTTGAGATATTGGAACACTGCTATCATGTCACCCCTCGTCCTTCTCTTCGTTAGACTAGACATACCCAATTTCAGCAACCGTTCCTTATATGTTTTAGCCTCCAGTCCCCTGATCATCTTTGTTGTCTTCACCTTTATCAAATGTATTATGTGCAACTTCCAAGCACCAAAAGGCTTCCCTTACCTAACTTAATGCCAAAAATAATAATAATTGCAAGATGACATTTGTCAAGTAATGGAAGTGAGGAAAATGGACACTTCCTGCTGCATATGGCCTGTTGGCCAGGTGTGATCCACCCTTCTACTAGATATTTTGGTCTAAAGCAAAACATAGGACTCTATTACACTTTGACTTAAAAGTAACTCTGCATAAATGCAGAGCTTCAGCAATCCCGAGTATCGTCAGAGCGATTCTAAGACTGCTGCTGTCTACCATTGAAAACCATATGATTTACTTTGGGATTTTTTTTTCATATTGCAATGGATTGTGGACCAAGTGAACCACTGGTCCTCTTTTCCTTTCAGCCTTGACTAAACAGTTGGCAGTATGAACTTTCTTCTTTGCTTGTATAATTTTTTTTATTTATTCCCCATCAATAGTTTTTCCTGTCAATTTTTATTCAGGTTGATGACATTTGAAATTAGATCAGGTGATCCACTCCTATACAGTATTAAGCTTACTCAGGCTCTTTCTACCTGCTGAGAAAAATAGCCTCTTTTATGACTATACAAGAAAAAAACTTTTTTGTAATGCTAAATGAGTCATATTCTAGGGTTTTTATTTGTTTCCCACATGAATAATGCTTGGGAAGGTTCACTAGCACGGCTGCCAAATTGCTTTTCCATTTGCATTAGAATGATCTAAAACAGGCAATTTAAGCCTCGCACAAGTGACAATGCTGAGAAAATATGAACATGCTCTGTATGTGTAGGAGGAATTTCTTTTATGAATGTGTGAATGATAAACAGAGTTAACATGTACAAATGTTGAGACTGGTTAGTTTAAATTTTGGCAATATGATTCCCAAATAAAAACTCATCATCTCTGATTTAATGTGGGGGAGGAATATATGTGTGGGGATATTTGTGTGGAAAATGCAGAAACTATTTAAGAAATGTACACTAAAAATAAATAATTAAAGGAGAAAGTGAGCATTGACTATAGTCAGTGCTGTATGCAGTATATTTCATACCATCATTTGTGCTTCAACTAAGATGGAAAATTTGTGGGAGAAAAATCTGTGCTGTGGGTCACAGGAAATGGTGACACAGCATTTTTTTTTAAAATCTGCTCACTTAGATTCTGTGTAGTTCCCATTACAGAAGCCAAGTATTTTTTTTGGGGGGGGAAGTAATCAGACAGAAAGAAATGACAACTATGTAGCCTCCAGTCTCCAAGAGAAAATCAGAGCAACATTTTTCTCTTAGGCATACTTTGCTTCTGTGTGTGTCTGTGGATCAGGGTATAAAGTGACCCCAAGACAAGTCCCTAAGTCTCCACTCATCTCCTCATTTCTGTATACTATATCTGAGCTGCAGTAGGTCAGAGGACCACTAGAATCTAGATGACTTTGAAGTACTCTTTAACTATCATCTAGAGATCACCCTTATTTTTGCAGCCCTGGTATAGATTCTCTCTGTCCTCATTCTTCCATAAGCAGGAAGGCAAAGAAGAGCCAGAAGGGGAAGAGATCAGCCTGTAGCAATCACAGGGGAAGCCATCAATGTTTCTGAGGGATCTGCTTCCAATGCATACCATAGGACTGCTTCTGAGGCAACCCTTAATTCAATTTTTTAAAATAAATAAACTGTCCAAAGGGTCGGTTTCTTTTCTCCCCCCCCCTTTTTTAAACTTAAATAGAGAAAACAGACAACAGAGCAAAGATGATCTTACTGAACCACGCCCAGGGATTCTTGGGTATAAATGCCATACAAAGGTATGTTTTTTAAGCCAACAGAAGACAAGGAAATAGTCTTTCACCACTCACCCATCCCCAAAATATCTTGAATCTGAGTTAATAATTTCATTTAACATTCTGGTTTTAATTTGGCTTAATTATGTGTTATGCATAATTGCTTATGCTTATGAACTAGCATAAGATTATTGCTTATGCTACTTTAGCTGTAGTAGGTAAGCTATTTTGTGGCATTTGTAGGATTAAAGAACAAATAAATAATCATTCAGTGTATTAGTGTTCACCGTGGAAGACCAAATTGTATGATATAATAATCTTATTTGTTGATCATATAAAAGAGGATATGACTCTCGGGAATAGGTAACAGACTACCCCACAGAGAGTTTGGACTCAATTTCTATCAGCTGCAATAATGGTGAGGCACTGAGAAGTGTAATTATATAGGATATATTCTACTTTATTAAATTTTTCAATAATGCAAACCATATTTGAAGTCTTTATGATTTTGTGAGTCTTGTTCTATCTTCTGAATAATAGAACACTGTGAATTGATGGTGACTAATGCAGCCATATCTAATCCATACACATTCCAATTAGTTATGTAAGCGTGAATGATTCTACTTTAAGTTTTTGAAAAGCAAGAAAAGGAAACAAGTGGAAGGTAATTAAGCTCTTTTTTACATAGCCTGGAAGTTCACATAGTCTATGTTCTTATAAGCTCTAAGTTCACTATTTGATAGAAACTATTCTCTGGGAAATTCATAGCAAAAACATTCTCTGATGCAATCTAAAATAACAAATCTCTATGGATATTAACTAAATCTAAGTGGCTGCTTGAGTCTCCATAGCACAGGCATGAGAGATGGTGCGGTTTTCAGTTAAGGTTTTTGACTGGCACCAAAGAGACCAGGCTCAGCTCCACCCTTAACCACGGATTTCTCCATTCATTGGCTGACTATGGGTCAGTCAATCTCTCCCAACTTTCCTTGCAGGGTTAACATGAGGAAAAATTGGAGAAGGGAGGGCTAGGTTTAAAAGGCATTAAAATCAGGGACATCTGCAGAGTAGGTGGATGGGAATCAAAGTTGCCATCTTGACCTTTTGATTCACCTTAGTGGACACCCCTGATTAGAATGCTTCTTTTTTCAGATACTTTATGAAGCTGGAAGAACTTTTTTTGAGTGTTCAATACTGGTCTGGGATAAATAACATATATAAATTAAATATTATATTACTGTACTGTTGATGCTGGGTTGATACTGTGTAGTTTTTTATTGTTTTGATTGTAGTCCACTTATTTTATTATTTTATTTTATTTATAACTGAAATAAAATAAAAACAAAATAAAATAAAAAATAAGATAAAATAAAATATGGAGATCTTTGCATCTGAGAGACAACATACTTTCCTTGATAGTCACCCAGCTTTATAATCCATTATAAAGAATGGGTGACATTATAATAGTTTTAGAGGCCTAACAGCAATAGGGGGAGACTGCCAATTTTTAGAGAGAAAATTGCAACATGGCAAATCAGAAGTTAAATCTTTCTTTTCCCAGAAAAAACCATTCTTCTGGAAAATGTCTTCCACTTGCCTCTACAATGTGACTTTATAAAAAAACACTCACTCCCTTGAAGATTAATTTAAATCTTGCTAGGGAAAATATTTTCTCTCTGATCAGCTGTTGATTGAAGAGAAAGGTTTTTGTGTTTTGGCTTGTCCTAAGCAGGGAGGTCCCCTTCACAGTTCATTATCTTGTAGTAGTGAAAGGACTTGCACATCCCAACATTGTGCATCACCAGGAGTATACACTTCCAGAAAAGTTATTTGTAAGATAGAACTCATGCACAACACCAAAATCAAACTGATTTTTCTGCAAGCAGAGATGGAAAAACGCCAAGACTCAATGCTATCTAGGGCTCAGAACGTTAACTTCTCTTGTAAAATGCAATTTAAACTGAAGGAAACAAATTAAACCATTAGACAAACAAGATAAGACTTGTGCAATATTCCATATGATATGCGCTGTATATGCTGAAAATAGGAAATAGATTTGGTGGATAGAGTCGAAAGAGGTCTGGGCTGAAATCTTAGTGATGCGAAAAACCCATATACAATTGTATCCACAGATGTCAGGGAATGGGCAAAGAGATGCATTTTAAATTTTGACATTAGATCAATATTGTTGTACTATATTATTGCTATTTTAGCACCAAATATTGTCAAATATGCCACCAGATTTGTCATAAAAATCTTAATGGATCCAGATTGCCATTAGTATGACAGTATATTGTACATATTGTATTGTATTGAGTCTTTTGATGTAAAGTTTATAAATCTTCAAATAAAAAAACCACAGTCCACCTCTTCTTGCCTACAGTTTTAATTATAGTGTGTGTTTCAGATGAGCACTGAAACCACTTTACACCAAGCACAAATTTTACCTTCAGTTTTTCATGACATTTTTTACTGCCAAACACAGTGTTTAGTTATAAAGATCAGTAAAATACACACACAAATACACACATCTCTCCAGACAAGTTAATCCCTTTGTTTATATTTATGACTCTATATAAAACTGTTCAACATTCAGCAGAATTGCAAAGATTGCCAAATGGAAAATCTAGAATGTAATTCTGACAAATTAATGTAAGCACCAGGTTTGTTCATCATGGGGAAAATTACCAACTGTCCATCACATTCTTGGAAAGTGTTCTGGTTGAGAAGAAAGACTTCCCCCCCTTCCCCCAAATCATGCAAAGTAATTATTAGATGAAGAAATGGCTCCTAAGCCCCACATTGGAAGTTACTGCAGCTTGATTCTTTCTTTATTTGTAGTGTTTCATTTGCACTAAATCTTCTATATCATCATATATCACAGCTTGTACTGACACTGAAAGAGGAGTACTGCAGTTTTTTTCTTCAGGACAACAGGAATCAGAGCTTATAAGAGCTATAAACAATAGAGCAGTAGATGAACAATGGTATAAGACCACCTTATTGTGCAAAGGCCCTTCCCTAATAAACACTTAAACCATTGGGAAAGTCACTTGATATTAAGCAAGTTCACCTGAACTGCAATTCTGCATTTTGGTTTTAAACAATTAATTAAAAAATGCACGGTTTTGGTCATACAATTGTGCTGACATTTTAATTTTTTGACATACACCCATATATATTGTGGCCAACCCTGATATTTAAACTGATTTGGGCTTCAACAGGCTACTAATGTTTGAACAGTTGCTATTTATTAAGATTGAGCTTTGGGCAGGCAGTGTATCTCACCAGACTGCTGTTGTACAAGTAAAATTGGAGGGAATACTAAATAGACAATGTTGAGTCCAGGGCGGATGATGGAAGATAGAATCTGTGATGCAGCAAGGAGGAGAATGATCTACTGTCCTTTAGCCCTTGGATATTTTTCCAAGGACCTTAAATATGTAGTCTAAAGGAAAGCCTTTATCAAACAAAATTTTCAAAAGATTGTATTTTATTGCCAAAGATTGGCAAATGGTTGCCAATAAGAATTGCTTGGGACATGTTTACCTCAAACCCTGTATATTTAAGAAGCTCTTATTTCTGGATTGGACTGGGAAAAAGAAGCAGGGGATAAAATTATGAGGAAGTAAGTGAAAGTCATATTCATACCTATAGCTGGCTTGTTTTATTTTTTCACATCCTCCTTTCTATAATTAGGGACATCTGGATTTAAATCAACAGATATGCTGCTATCACATTTAGCTTGCAAGAGAGCTTTAAATGTGAAATGCAGTCAACCATAACCTCTTGTGATCTGGCCTATCCATTGTTCTGGCTGCGCTTCACTTGCAAAGCATGTTTTCATTTCCTTATTTCAATCTTAAAAGGTTTTATTAGTCCTGCTAAGGCATGGACTGGATGCCAATGGATTTTTCTTTTTCATTTAAGGTTCTTTCAGGAAGAGATGGCCTATAATGAAAGAAGGGAAATGATTAATCAGATTTTTGCCATAAGTTAATCATTCATTTCAAGTGAAATTTGTGCCAAGTTGACAGACAAACCGATTGTTTGATTTAAAAAAAAAAAAAATTAAGAAAATATCAGTTTTCCTTTTTTATACACATTTTTGTGTTGTTGTTAGTATTGGATGTACATTTTTCTGTTTAATTAGTTCTCTCTGTAATATATAAAAACAAAAATAACAACAAAGTTGCCAGTCATCAGAAGACCCAGTGAAATATTTGGGATGTATTTGATAAGCAGTAACAAAAATACATTTCAAAATAATTACAGCAAATTTCTGAGAGAAATTAAAAAAAATTGAAAGTTGGAAACATTAAAAATGCTCATCAGAATCAGCTCCAAATATTAAAATGAATTCATTAGTATTATCTTATATATATATATATATATATATATATATATATATTTGTTTTCTGAGGTTTTCACGGGTGTTTGTATGTAGGTCTTTGGTAATTCGGGTTTTCTCCCGTGTAAAATTGGAAGTGTCTTGGCAACGTTTCGACGAAGTCCCATTCGTCATCTTCAGGCTGGTGTCTTCGGCTTCGTGCTTCTAGGAGCAATGTGTGATCGCAGCTGTTTCTTCCTTTTAACTGCCAGTGGAGGTATGAACTGATTGGATGGGAGCTTGGCTGTGTTCTGATTGGGTGGAGGTGTGTTCTGATTGGTTAGGGGCTTGGCTGTGCTCTGATTGGATGGGGGGTTGGCTGTGCTCTGATTGGATGGGGGGTTGGCTGTGCTCTGATTGGATGGGGGTGTGCTCTGCTTGGGTGGGGGCCCTGTTGTGCTAGGATTAGTCTGATTTGCAGGGGAATTTGAGATGGAGAGCTGCATTGCTGTAGTTTGGCTTCACGTATGGAATGGAGGGGTTTAAAATGGCCAATGATGCAGCTGTGGTCTGGTTTCTGGTCCGCGGTCGTGCCTCATCATCGGTGCGGGTTTAAGTCTGCTTTTTGCGTGGATGTGTGGTGGGTGACATCATGTGTGGTCTTCGTGAGTGTGGGTCCAGTGTCGCTCCTTGTGCTAGGGATTCGTCTGTCAATAAGGCTGGGTTTCCAAATGGCTGGTAGGCGGGAGGTATCATCTCGTTTATTCATGCTGTGTGGGCGTTTTTCTATCTCGATGGCTTTCTGATTATTCTGTTGTTAAAGTGTTCAGTTTTGGCAATAGTTCTGGTATTTTTAAAGTCAATTTTATGTCCTGTGGCTTTGAGGTGTTGGACCAGGGAGGAAGTTGGTTCCTCTTTTCTGACTGAGTTCTTGTGTTCTTCAATGCGTGCGCTTATTCTTCTGTTGGTTTGTCCGATGTATGTGGTGGGGCAGGCGGTGCATGGGATATATATATACATACATACATACATACATACATACATACATATATATATATATATATATTCTAATCCCATAAATTATTTTTGCAAGATTGGCAAAGAACAGTTAATTTATTTATTTGGAAAGAAAATAACCTAGTGTACATTTTTTTAAAAATAGGTTGGCCACTGTGTCATTCTCCAGATTTGCTTGCTGTGTTTTTGTAGGTATTCAGTCTACAAAATATTCATCCCTATAGCCTTTCAAGTTGGCACTAACTGGAGCACTATCTGTCCATTGGCTTCCTTTAGCATACCAATTCAAGGTTGAAAACTCATTCTGAGTTCAGAAATCTTTTGGAAGATTTTCCTTGTTTTTCCATAACTGTTTTCATCTGCATTGTGCCCAAATATTCCTTTTTCCATATCCTTTCTGCCTATGAAGGCAGCACGGTTTCTTTTGTGTTATCTTTGTCCTGAATAATAAACAGTGTGACATGTAGCTGAAAGTGTCCAATTGTAGTCCATCTCAATTTGCTGATGCCTAAGATGTCAATGTATAATTTATTCATTTAATATTTTATTATATTGAGCTTCCCTATGTTCATGTTTCTTCCATTCCATACCTGGAGTTTTTCATTTGTCCCTCCCAGGAACACCCACCCACCAACACAATTAGAAAGCCTTCTTAAGCAGATTGAAGCTAGGATGCTAGGATGCTGCAGTTGATCCCAGCATACTTTTCTAATGACTCAAAGGCTGGAGAAATGTACATTAGCATGGCTATTGGACAAGAGTCCACATGCTCTTCAGTTCTGTTGAGTTAAAGGAGGCTTTAACAAAGAGTGTGAATTATTTGAGTTTTAAACTTACTGTACAGGTAGTCCTCAACTTACATTCATTTATTGACTGTTTGAAGTTACAACGGCACTGAAAAGAGTGACTTATGGCCATTTTTCACACTTATGACCATTGCAGTATCCCCATGGTCACATGATCAAAATTCAGATGCTTGGCAACTGACTCATACTTATGACAGTTGCAGTGTCCCAGGGTCATGTGATCATCTTTTGTAACCTTTTGACAAGCAAAGTCAATGGGGAAGACAGATTCACTTAACAACTGTGGCAAGAAAAGTCATAAAATGGGGCAAAACTCTCATTTAGCAACAAAAATTTTGGACTCAATTGTGGTCACAACTTGAGAGCTACCTGTATATAAAATTTACAATAAATATTTAAATAAATTCATATATGGCCATATGAAAAAGTAAATCAAGAAACAGATTAAGAAAAATGTTGGCTTTTTTCTGTGCCCCAAAATAGCATATGCAACTGCATACTGGAGGAGCCATCTGGTTTTGTCAGACCTGCAAAAGTTTCCTCATCTTTCCCTATGCAACAACATATTTCATAATCTTCGGCTCATGTGTGCATGTGCATGCACACCCACTTAGAATGCCAAATTCTGTTTTGACTTTATAGCGTTACATGCTCAGTGGAATCATTCTCAAGACAATTATGTCCACAAAACTGATTGGTGTGCTAGTTTATGCCCGAAACAAAAATCCTAAAATTAATCTTATATAGACTTCTCCAATCTGCTACGCTCCAAATAGGTTCATAAACAGGTCATAGTGTGTGTTTGTGTGGATAGAATGGCTGCCTTAAATCTTTCCTAAACAATGCTGGGAAGTTGACTCTGTTGATTGTAAATACAACTGCAAAAATGGCTCTTCCCAAAACACATTTGAAAGGTGCCCTAGAGTTTACCAGAAATACCTTCGTAATGTATAATGCCTGGAAATTTTTCTCTCAACCATGAGCTCATACTGATGGCTTCCTAATCACACACAGCCCTTGAACTCTTTCTTTTGTGGCTAAAATCCAGGGTAATGTAAGACTTACTTCACATTCTGAAGGCAACCTAATTTGCTTGGCCAAAGTAAAGAAATGACTGTTGACAAAGTAATTCACCTTGATAAAGAGCAACCACTTCAAGCAAGCTGTGAGAGAGGGCTCCTTTCAGATTTCTCCCCTAGGGCTGGCTGAAGGGCTTCCAGGCTGAGCAGCTTCAGGTTTGCCTGCAATGAACACCAAATAAACCATTTGAAAGCCTTCAGTATGCAAAGCTTTTAGCAAGTGGCAAGGAGGTGAGTTTTGGCAAGTGCTGTGGAAGACACACTGCTTGCTGTCTCTGGACTGCTGCCTTCCTCTTTGCTGAAGGCTGAAGAGGACATGCTCTCACCTTCCAAAGTTTTGGTGAGCGCCTTGGAGTGGATGGTAATGCCTTCTCTGCAGCTCTCCCACAGGAAGAGGCAAGTAGCACAACTTTCCCAGCATGTGTCATAGTATTTCCTGACTGAGCAGGGGGTTGGAATAGAAGACCTCAAAGGTCCCTTCCAACTCTACTACTACTACTACTACTACTATTACTACATTATTATTATTGTTGTTGTTGTTATTGTTGTTATTATTATTATTGTTGTTGTTGTTGTTGTTGTTGTTGTTGTTATTATTATTATTATTATTATTATTATTATTATTATTATTATTATTATTATTATTATTATTATTATTATTATTATTATTATTATTATTATTATTATTATTATTATTATTATTATTATTATTATTATTATTATCAGTCCAAACAACTGCCCAGCCAGGAAGACTTTCATGGAATGTTAAGGGCATTCTGAGCCCGTTTCCTTTGACATATGCTGCAGGCCAAAGCCACTCAATCTCAAAACACCAGAATCAGCACTGTAGGAGAAGGCACTTAACTTTCTCCTGTAATGCGAATTTTTCAGAAGATGAATAAATTAAAGTAACACAGTGTCAACAGTGGAAGGCAAAGACTGGTGACTTCCCATGGCTGAAATTTGGTTGGCACTAACTATGGGAAAAGCCTGCAGCAATCACTACACATAATTTGTGCAAGGTCAGGACTTTTACAGCCCAGGTGTGGTTTCTAATTATTTTTTTCAAAGGTGAAAAAGGCATAGTGAGATAATCGATTTGATCTACAGGTAGTCCTTGACTTACAATCATTTGCTTAGTGATCCTTCAAAATTACAGCAGCACTAAAAAAGTGCCTTATGACTGGTCCTCACAGTTACAAAGTTAGTGCATCCTGCGTCATGTGATTGCTATTTGCGATATCCCAACCAGCTTCTGACAAGCAAAGTCAATGGGGGAAAAGCTGTTTGCCTTTAACAACCATGTGATTTACTAACAGCTGCAGTGTTTTGCTTAACAATCACGGCAAAAAGGTTGTAAAATCAGACATAACTCACTTAATAACCACCTTACTTTGCAACAGAAATTCTTGTCCCAATTACGGTCAAAGATGAGGACTACCTGTAGTAATTAAGATGCTGGACTTAGGAGTGGGAAACCTGAATTGGCTTAGTTACAGAAGCCAGCAGAGTGACTTGGGCCAGCTACTCTCTCTCCAAGGACTCTCCAAGGACTCTCCAATTAGTCTCTCACACCCTAGGAAGAAGACATTGGCAAAGTAGCTCCAAAACTTGCCAATAAAATTGCAGGGATTGTCTAGGCCAGTGATGGCGAATCTTTTAGAGACTGAGTGCCCAAAAACTGGCCCTGCCCCCGCTCCGCCCCCACCCCACCTGCCCACAGGGCCACTCACCGCCTCTAGGGCCCGCCGCAGATCGCCCAGCAGTGCCATGGCGGCCACGCCCTCTGCCTGCACCCCGTAGCATCAACTGTGCGCGATGGGGCATGAGGGCAGAGTCTTGTCTACGCTGCCTGGCTGCCATGTCCTTAGCTGCACTGCTCCACGTGGGCCACGCTCGGGGGCGACTCTCCTCCAGGGGGGCTGCTGGTGAGGAGGGGGTTGCGGGGGAGACAAGGCTGGGGCAACGGCATGTGTGCCCACAGAGAGGGCTCCGAGTGCTGCCTCTGGCACCCGTGCCATAGGTTCGCCACCACTGGTCTAGGCAGTCACCAGGAATCAATATATATATTGTACCTTCAAGTCAATATTGAAAATAAATAAAATAACTACTAGGTGGCAGCAAAGAGCTCACTTGAGCTTAATATTGTATAGTGCCCAGATAGAGACATAAGTGTTTTGGGGTATATTAACTTGTGGGATGCTCTGGGTTGTCCACATTTTTTTCACCAAAATGATTAGTGAGTTTGATCCACTACCTTATAATTGTTTGCATTTGTGCAGATGAGCTGCAGCTACTGGATAAGTGTTGCTGAAGAGTTGAAGTTTGAAAATATAGGTTTCTTTGTCTATGTATAGATTGATCTACCTTTCAAAATACAGCAAATAAAGCAGCTTTGGAAGCCAAAGTTCTGGTCCCTCACAGCCAGAGTAATGCTACAATACAGAGGAAGGTCCACTATACACCTTCCACCCCCACAGCGAACAAAAAGTCTTCTAGGTGACTTCCTTTTCTGTGCAGCACCAAAGAACTGAAATTCAACAGCAGGTTTTCAACAAGTGAGATTCCAATGTGATTTGAGTTGCCCAGTATTGCAATCAAGGCAGGAGCTACTATTAGCTCAGTTAGTTGATCTACACACTAAAAAATAAATCAAATAACTGTAGAAGTTATTTGAACTGTAGAAGAACTGTAGAACTGGGGCTGCTACAAAGAAGAGGGAGTCAAGCTATTCTCCAAGGCGCCTGAAGGCAGGACAAGAAGCAACAGATGGAAACTAATCAAGGAGAGAAGCAACCTAGAACTAAGGAGGAACTTCCTGAAAGTTAGAACAATTAACCAGTGGAACAACCTGCCTCCAGAAGCGGTGAATGCTCCAACACTGGAAGTTTTTAAGAAGAGACTGGACAGCCATTTGCCTGAAATGGTATAGGGTTTCCTGCCTGAGCAGGAGGTTGGACTAGATGACCTCCAAGGTCCCTTCCAACTTTATTATTATTATTATTAAGTTGAAGTCCAGGTCTCTTGAACAATAAAAAGAAGCATTGCAGAACAGGAGCAAAATCCAGTAACCAGGGAGCAATATGTTGGACCCAAGTGAAGCTGATCAGATCTTCTGACTCCAAATTTATCATCTCAAGCTTTGTTCTCCACCTCCCTAGATCAGTGTTTCTCAATCTTGGCAGCTGCCTGGGGAATTCTAGGAACTGAAGTCCATCTGTCTTAAAGTTGTCAAGATTGAGAAACACTGACTTAAATTGTCCAAATGAATTGCTTTGTGCCAGTATCATATGGAAAATGCCACTTCCATATTGGAACACGTAAGGCATCTTTAGGGTAGCTTAGCAGCATGCTGATAAGAGAGAGGTGACACTGCAAGAATATGCACTTGACAAACTTAGGGTATCGTTCACTGGGTCAAGGAGGCTGTGCGACTAGGGCAGAGGAATGCAAGCTCAACTACAGGGAAAGAATGTAGCATGACCGAGACATGATGTAAGCAATCTGAGTCCTGCTATATGCTAGATAACTCTCTCCCAAATTAAGGAAGTGAAGTCTTTGGTCCGGATCCTCTTACAAAGACAGTTAGCCTTCATTCAATCTGAGACCCCAAGTTCTTGTTGATGTGCACTAATCAGGGCACTAAGGGCTCCTATGAATTACCAGAAAATACAGGGCTCAGGTGGCTGACTGGGTATATATCTTGCCTCAGCCTGCTGCTCTGAAGACCACTTGACACTTTTTCTACAATGTTTCATTAGCTAGCTGTAACAGCCATGATAGCAGAGGCTTGGAGTATCTACTTGCTATGGTCTTGCACTTCGACCATGTGCTTCCATGGCATATTGACTCAATATCTTCCTACTTAGTAGATCCATAAACATCCATAGAGAGTGAATAAATGCATTGCTTTAAATAACTGAACCATGGCTGTTCTCTAATAACAGTCTTTTAAGTGTACTAGAAAAATCAACGTGCCCTAGCCCTAATCTACTGTTACTTCCCTATGGTCAGAAGATAACATTTTTTTCAAAATTACAGAACATAAAAATTACAATGCTTTGAAATTAAATGAACTATTCCCTGCCGTATCCATTGAGATCCTCTATAAATCCTTTCCTGCTCTTACATGAAATATTCTAAAGCATTAATCTTGGTGATTAGTCATTCATTTGTCATGCACAACATCTTGCAAGCATGATGGGGAAAAATAAGAAGAAAAAAGCAAGGCAACTGCTATGCTTTGGCCCTGGCCAAATTCTACAATGATTATTCTGAAACTATATTAATTTTTCCAAAATACGGCTACCAAACCAAACCCAGATAACCATTAGAAGACTACAAAAGTATCCCTGCTGTCATCTAGTAGCAGTCTGGATTTTTGCAGCCCCTATACCACTTACTGCAGCCTATCTAGATTCATCCTCCCAATTGTAAGACATATGAGCAAAATCTTGAACTCTGCAAGGCACCCCAATATGGTGGGCTGCTGTATATAAATAACACCATATTTCAGGGTACTGTGATTCCTTTTCCCTATTAGCTATATGCTAATCCTCTGACAACAATACAGGAACCTTTTCAAATGGCATCAATGGAACTCTAATTACAGCTAGGTTAAAGAAGAATATCCACGTAAGAGCTTCATTTCTTAATGCCATTAGGCATCAATAACTAGTTTCAGCTTTTTGTCAAGAGTTACTTAAAACATGATAGGCAGGCTTTTTAAAAAATCTTTGAACTAGGCCAAGAGTAACATCGAAATAAATCTCACGGCTCTCAACATATGTAAATGATTTAGACCTACGCAATGACTTTTATTTCTGCAACATCCTTAATTGAGGATATGGGGGAGACAGAAGAAGTGCTTAATTCCTTGCCAAGCATAGACAATTAAAAAGAGAGAGATGAGTCACAGTGATATTTGACTCTGAATTGAGAATAGAGCCATTGCTCTGTTGACTAGTGTGAGACTCATTATTGCTACCAGAACAGACTCCAACAAATTCTTATTCACTCTGTTTAGTCAGAGGAACTCCCTGGATAATATGATGGGAAGGAAGGAAGAGATATGATTTTTTTCAAAAAAGCATATTAGCTATGAGAAATAACACATGCAGACACACCAACACCATGTTCCTCCCCTCCCCCCCCAAAAAAAAACCTCCTGGAGAACATGAGGACGTGGAGTCCTTGTTGCTCTCAAAATCCTCTCAGCCAGAAATGAATTATGATTTCTATTTAACAATGGAATTCATTGCCCCTCAGATATGGGAGAATCCAAGGAGGTGGGTTGAGTTCACCAAAAAGTTCTGCCTTCTTGCTTGCTCACTGCATTGGTAGGAAGATCTGCTGCCTTTCACTCTTTTGCTGACTGATGGTGGTGCTCTGATGGCAGAAAGAGCAAAAGGGGGAAAGGAAGAGGAAGCACTGAAGCCCTCACAAAGACTTCACGCTAACAGAAAGATAGGAATCTAGGAAGTTGTCTTATATCATCAGATAATCTGATCTACCCATTCATTATTGTCAGCAGCTATAAGCAGCAGCTTTACAAAGGAGTTTTAAAGCCCTAGCTGGAGGTACATGAATAGAACCTTTGAACTTGTCCATGGTACAACTACTTTCAACATGCTTCCAGAAATGGAAAAAAAAGCAGCACGTTATCCTTGGGGATGCTACATTTATTTTTCTTCCTGTTCGTTCCAATGGAGGAAATAAGTAAAACAATGAAAACAGTGGAGATGGGCAGAATAGTGAAACATCACTCACTTTCTGCTCTCTTGGCACAGGCTCAGCAGGGCATGAAAAACAGCAGTCTTTCCAGCATTCAACTATTTCCTCTTCTCCTAATTGGATTTCTCTGTAAAGGAAAACATAGTCTGGAAATGCACAATACTCAGTTTTAAATGAAGGCCAAAATACACATATCCGGTTTCCAATATTCTGTAACGTAACACTGTTTTCCTTTCTAATAAACCTTTTTATTCAAATCTAAGAATCTTGCTTTCTTGGTTGTAAGCTGCTGCAAGGGGCTTGAAATCTTGCTTCAAACATTGAGAAAGTAAGATTAAAGGAGGTTTGTTATACCTTATCTCTTCTTTTTAAATAAAGAGCTTTAATATCTCTGCTGTGACCATAATGACTTCAGCTTTAATATCCTTGGTGTGACTTGTTTTTTCTTCAATTAAGGAAGGAAGGACTGAAACCTCCTGTCACACTACCTCTATGCTATGTGGCGAGTAGGTAACATTATTGACATTATTTCCATTCTTTACTTATTGACCTTTTAATTAGCAAGGTAGTGTAAGGGGTGAGAGCCCTATTTCTATCTCATGATGAGGTCAGCAAGAAGCAGGTTAGCAGGAAGACAATTTGTGGGATCCCTCAAATTGGCATAAGTGGCAGAGCAAGAACAGGGGCCTGTGAAAAAGTTACTAGCTTCAAATGATATATAACAGGTGGGTCTATCCTAGTTGAGAATGTCCCTAAGACAAACCTACCAAGCCCAAAGCATGAGACAGGATCCACATGTATACCCCTGGAGGGCTTCTGCAAAGAACATTTGAGACCTTCAGCCTTCTACCCCACAGCCTGACCGTTGACAGGTTGACGCTCTATTACAATGATCACCTTGCTTAAAAAGTTAAATATAATTTAATTAATTTTATACCTCATATAAAAATTAATGCTGTGGTGAAGAACAAGGATGGAGTGATACCAATTGCCTTCTGTTTTCAGTAACATCATGAAGACATCATAAAAAAATAGATCCTGGGGCATGTTCATGCCATGATTAGGGATTTAAGAGAATGAGCCTCCCATCTCATTCAAAAGGCTGCTAAACCCAGTTCTCAAAACCACAGTCAAAAGACACAATAGTGCTCACCTATATCACTCACCTATATCACTCTCCAAAGCACCTGAAGAAACAATGAGTGGAAACTAATCAAGGAGAGAACCAACCTAGAACTAAGGAGAAATTTCCTGACTGTTAGAACAATTAATCAGTGGAACAACTTGCCTCCAGAAGTTGTGGGTGCATGAACCCTGGAGGGTTTTTAAGGATTGGACAGCCATTTGTCTGAAATATTATAGGGTTTCTTGCTTGAGCAGCCAGTTGGACTAGAAGACCTCCAAGGTCCCTTTCAACTCTGTTATTCTGTTATTCTGTTAAGAGACAGCTAATCCTGGCAGGGCTATTTGGGACTAAACTATTGAAATGAAGCAGGACTGATCAGGAACATCAGCTGTGCAGTTTAGCAGGGGTGTCAACCTGGCGGCCCACAGGCCGGATGCGTCATGCACAGGCCATGCCCTCCCCAGCTCCTCAAAGGCAAAAAACGTCACAATACGTGATGATACGTCACATGCCGCGATTGAGTTTGACAATCATGGTTTAGAGTCAGAGACCAAGGGTATTTAAGAATCATCCTACTTGTGAATCTTTCTAGGATTCCTATTTTAGAATTTTTAGATCCAAAGACCTTCCTTGGGATTTGAATGATGTCCTTAAATTCTCTCTATTTTGATTTCTTTGGCTGCTTCCTGGTTTGTAAATCTGCTTGTAACTGTATGGAATTTCTGACTCAATTTACAACTTTGAGATAAAATTTTCAGATTTACCATAATCCTAACCCAGGCACGTACTGTGGCTAATGAGGTCTTAGATGCACTGAAACCCACTAATTTCAGTGGTACAAAAAGCACAGTGGTGTTGTAGTGGGCTTTTTATTGCTCATTACTTGGTTAGTTGATTCTTAAATAAAGTAGAGAATAAAATAGTTTACAATACTGTGGGGAAAATGCTTAACTTTTATTTTCAGATAGTCCTGATAAAATGTCTGTGCTCTAAAGAATCTTTTCTTTTTTATAAATGTATGTTAGCCATGTGATTAACAGTCACAAAGGGATTTGAAATTAAACAGCAGCCTTCAGGGAACATTGGTTTATTTTATTAATTGTACAATCAAAAATTATGGCAATTGTTTCATTTAGATTATGGATTAGTAATAGCAGGTTAAACTACTTTTCCCCATGTATTACTATACCAATCATAATTCATCCTGTGGGCCAATCTTTAACTTTCAAAAATTAGAAATACAAAATCTTTGAAGAAGATACAGGAATTCAATTTTGAGAGAGAAATACTAGGATTGAGACAAATATGGAAACAAAAACCCTAGGGCTCTTCTCAACACTTAGTCCAAAAGGCATTTACATTTTACACTGTTGACATATCACTCCAATTAAAGTTTTAAACCTATGAAAACCAATACAAATACATGTTGGAAGGATTGCCAAGGCAAAAATACTTTTTGTATGTTCTAGGTACCTCTAAGAGTCATTAAATGTTTGGATATGGTGTTTTAGGAAATTGTACTATTACATATCAAAAATAGAAAAAGAAACATATCTAAGTCTCTTGCCGTTATTTTCTGGTACGAATAGAAATCTGAAAAGTAAGGCACCACTAATGTATTCATTTATTTATTAATGACTGGCAGATTAGAAACCAAAAAATATTGGAAACCTGTAGAAAGGGCATCTGAGAATGACCTTGATAATACCTCAGTGGAAAAATTAACGCATCACTTGAAATCACTAAAATGAAAAGAGACAAATTGTTGTTTCCATTATTACTTTATAAAGTCATTACCATACTGAAAAAAATCACAACCATCTAAATCATATTATGAGACACTATGGAAAATACAAATCGTGTGAATGCAGTATATTGATGTAATGTCCTTGCTTTAAAAGACATTAAAATGTATTGGCTTAATCTGTGGGGTGTTATTGTTTATAGAGCTGTTGACATAAACAATTTATTATTTAATAAAAAATATGACCTCATGGTAATCACATTAGTAATACAACATATATTTAGGTCTTTGTTGTAGGATGCTCAGCTCTAGCTGAAAAGTTGAATCTACTGTAGAATTTCAATGTGAAGTTATTCAAATTTTGCTCTTCATACATCACGACATTAGTAGTCCTTGCTTGCAATCATTTGTTTAGTGACTGTTCGAAGTTACAATGGCACTGAAAAAAGTAACATGACCATTTTTCACACTTACTATTGTTGCAATATTGTTACAATAGATTCGTATCCTCATGGTCATGTGATCAGATGCTCGGCAACCGATTCATATTTCTGACGGTTGTAGTGTCCTGGGGTCATGTGATCATCTTTTGCAACCTTCTGACAAGCAAAGTCAATGGGGAAGCCAGATTCACTTAACTGTGTAACTAACTTAATAATTACTTAACAACTTTGGCAAGAAAGGTCATAAAATGGGGCAAAACTTACTTAACAACTGCCTTGCTTAGCAACAGAAAGTTTGGGCTCAATTGTGGTCGTAAGTTGAGAACTGCTATCTTTCTAGTGTATAGTAGGTCTATATATGGAAGGCTATTTTGAATCCTGTGTTCTTGTATAGACATATTTATAGGGCTGGTAAAATGTGTATGGATCAGAAGAAATTTAGTGCAAAATTTTCATTTCTCATCACAGGCCCAATAAATCTAGAGGAAATTGGTTCCTGTAATGTGTTTAAGAAATGCACTGTGCAAGTTCCGATTATTATGTTTAAAGGTAGCTAAGCTTTCTTTGAAGCTGACCTCTAGTTTTTATGTAGAAGTGGGTTTTACAACTAGACCAGGAATATCTGAGAGACATATCAAGTATTCATTGGGCCCTTTGCTGCATTCTTATGGCCAAGTAGTACCCATGTAGTACATTTACCATTACGGGGCTCAATTTGTTCTCTCAGCCACCATGGGGTCATTAGCTATGCCAGTGTTTTTCCACTTGGCAACTTTAAAATGTGTGGACTTCAATTCCAAAATTCCCCAGCTTGGTTGAAGTCCACACATCTTAAAGGTGCCAAGACTGAAAAATGCTGAGCTATACTGACTGGGGATGATGGGAGCAGGAATTCAATACATTTGAGGCACCAGGCTATGGAAGGCTGTTCTGCAAAACAAATAAGGTTCCACCTGATTTCTCTAGTTGCTTGTGATACAAGGAGGTCACTAACACAGCACCTGTCTTGACTCAAAGGGATTTTGTATCAGGGATGGAAAATTCCAAGTATGGGATAATCTGACACTTTCCCTTACAAGTCTGCTTTCAGACTTGTAATGAAACAAAATATAGCAAGTGACAGGAAAGGAAATTATTTTTCTTTTTACCGAGTCTGCCAATAATATAGAGAGGAAATTAAGTCAGAGGGAGAAGGGAGAAAAGACAAATATTTGGAGATCTTTTGACGGTTAAAGCTACTGATGGCTGAAAAGTTTGTTTTATTATAGGATTGAGAGTCTGTTCACCTGTCAGTGCAACATTCAAAATTGCCATATGGATTTAAGTTCTACTTGGTCAAGTTGTTTAGGAAATGCTGGCATCTTTTGCCTTTATTTTTCACACAACAAACCTATGCACATACAAACATCTTTAAAAACTTGGGGGGTGGGTTGGGAGGGTGTCCTGTTATACTCATGTATTTTTCCATGTTTTGTATTTAGGTCATTTAATGCAAGGATCTCACATTCAAAAGCATTGTTTCTTCTTGTGAGAGAATTTTCTTTCCTTTGGTCTTTTGTTCCAGTTTGCCGTTTTCGTTCTCTTTGTCTGGCAGAGGCCTTCCTTCCTCGTTACTCTTGCTTAGCAAAGAGAGCTTGTCTACCTGCTTGCCTGCCTGGTTGTATGGTCTTTCCCACTCTTCACTTGGCTGACAGACCCTTGCAGAATGCAGCCAGACCAAGTCCTCCTCCACAGTGGATGTCTCTTCTTAGGCAGACCCAGCCTCCTGGCCTGTCTTCCCCAGCCAAGACCCATCTTCCCACTGTACTTCCTTAGAGAGCTTGGTATCATCTCAGAAGCAGACTCCAGCCTGAGAGGCAAGAGTGAGTGGGGCTTCCTTGAGAGTGGCACCACTCAGCAAGAGGTTCTTCAAGTGCTGCCTGGATGACCCTGCTGTTTTCCGATTTACCAGGTTTGGCTAAGGTGAATTGTGAGGCTCCCATTACCAAGCCATTTCTCTTCCGGGACTGCTTCCCATATCCACCTTGCAGATCTACGTATGGCTTAACATGATTTTGATGGGCAGTATCTTCAGCACCAACCTTTTATTTTTGCACATTTGTATGGCAGGGTGTGATGCTGTGATGCATAAAAGTTTTGCAAATTGGTCTTGAGGTTAAGGAAGCTTTGTTTGGGTGCCAATTCCATGCAAAATGTTACTTAGACGAGAAGCTTATCTAATTAAGGCATTTGTAAGCAGGCACATCTGCTTTTTGGAGAAAGTATATAAGAGGAAGATTTGCTAGACAATGAGGAGGTTGATATTGTGGTTGTGCTGCACACTAAAGATACTGTGTATCAGGAGACAGAATCCTGGAAGAAGGTGAAATCTGCAACTTAGCAGCCAGCAGGATCAGAAAAGGAGCAGTGCAGAGCAGCCTGGTCAGTGAAAATGATTGTATTTGGAGAGGAAGACCAGGAATCAGTGAAGAAAGCTTGACCAAGAGTCTGAAATTCCCGAAAAGGTTTGGGCAAGAATTGTTTTACTCCTTTTTTCTGTCCCCCTCTCTAGGCTAACACTGTACCCAGAGTGAAGATACCTTTGAACTGTCTGATAAGCTGAACATAAGATGAAAATATTAAGGAACCACCCAGACGTTTACTTGAAACCCAGTCTGATTGAATTGGCCAAGGATTTAATCCATCCCCACTCGTGGCAGGTCACTTGGTAATTTTGGCCCAGTCACTCAACCTAACTCACAGGTCTGGGAAGACAAAAGGTAGGAAGGAGTACTGTCAGCTTGAAAAGCAGAAAGGAAGGATGTAACTGTAGCAAATAAGTTAGCAATGGACATTTGTTGGCCAAGAGTAAAGAAAGATTTTTTAAAAGGGGGACTCAGGCAGTTTATAATAGTAGCTGCTCATTACTCAGTAACAAGGAATTAGCCATTACTGGGGGCGAAAGAGTCAGTCAGGTGGGTATTTCATTAAATCTGTGTCCCTCCAAGATTTGTGATTTATTTCCCAGAAAAACAGTTTCAGGAAGATAACTCACTCTTTCTCATAAATAAGCAGCAGGGCTTTTGTGCCAAGGCCTTCAACAGTTTCACCCCTCCTGTTAGATCTTTTTCATTCTTGCAGGATACATTCTTTTCTTTTCTTTTTTTAAGCCTTCAAATTATAGCCATACTTCTGCTGTCATTCACCCCAAAGCAGGTTTTGTTTAAAGATCGCTCAGATTATATGCATTCTTATTAAATGACAACCCTCTATAGTTCTTCATTTCAGAAAATAGAAAGTGGCTCTGCTCCCAAGTTTATCAGAAGGGCAGCCAAATGCTAAATTATGCTGTAAGCTCTTGAACGGAGACACTACATTAATCAATGGGTCTTCTGGGAAAGTACATTTAGAATATAAGAAAGAATGGTACTATCTCTCTCAGCAGACACATATGTCCCCTGGTCATTGCCTACTCTAATAGAGTTAGGAATGTGATCAAGGTTCAAATACAAATGCAATATTTGAGATGTATATTTCCCCAACTCCAAAAATGTTTAGAATGTCCTTGAAAATCTGGTTATTTTCTATGACTCTGACTTAGGGTGGAGGGCAAGGATTTTGTATGCTAGGTTGAAGATATCCCTTTAGATACATATAATTCTTTTTTTGGTATTTGGTTTTTACCGTTTTATGTTATTCACCACCTAGAGTTTTCATGAAGCTGGACAGCTTTCTGAATTAAATAAATAAATGTATTTGAATTTGAATCATTTTATAAATATATAATATATAAAGCAGTGTCCTCTTGGTAAGTGGGTGGTGAATTTATAGAGATATAGAGATCTCCTCCTTTAAGGAATTAAATGCCTTCTGTGAGCTGAAGTGTTTGGGGTACTCTAATTTAGAAGAAAAAAGACAACTAAGGGGATAATCTGGTGTAAGGCTTATAACAATCACTCCCTGTTCAGAGAATACGATATATATATTTAAATACTAGAACTCTTGTTGAAATCAAGTGGCAGTGAAAATAATGGATCCATTTTGAATATCCATTTTGCCATTTCTGATAAGGGGACATTTGTACCTGCTCATCAATTTTAAAGATCCACCCTCCCTCCCTATCAGCCTTCATTATCTAAAGCAGGGGTCTTCAGACTTGGCCCTTTTATGACTTGTGGACTTCAACTCCCAGAATTCCTCAGCCAGAGGAATTCTGGGAGTTGAAGTCCACAAGTCATAAAAGGGCCAAGTTTGAAGACCCCTGATCTAAAGGGAGATTTAAATCAGGCAGTCCTTCAGGGAAAAGCAACCCTCTCCAACCATGTGCCTTCCAAGTGAGTTGGGAGGTCACCTCCTTCTCCAGACCAGTCAGCTGGCCAATCTGGAAGCTGCAGTCCAATCCTTTCACAGGACACCCTGTGAAACAAGGCTGAGGTTGAGAAATGCTTTTGAATACCGATTACCTTTGGCGAACTGGCCATGCAAAGTTTTGGATGAGAGCAGCATTGTTGCTTTTAGCCCAGTTTTAGAAGAATTCTCTGAAGCATGTGGTGAGTAAAGACCTATTAATAACTAAAAGAGAGTCAGTTTGGTGTAGTGGTTAAGACATAAGGCTAGAAACCAGGAGACTCTGAATTCATCCTGCATTAGGTATGAAGCCAGCCAAGTGATCATGGACCAATCATTAACTTTTATCCTTAGGGAATAGGCAATAACAAGCCACTTCTGAAAAACTTTGCCAAGGAAACTGCAGGGACTAGTCCAGGTAGTCGCCAGTAATAATAATAATAATAATAAAAAGGCACAAAAACCCCCAAACAAATGTAAACTAAACTGTAAGGATAAACTTCTAGGTAAAATGCTATCACGGGGCAGACAACACTATTTTGTATTAAAAATGGAGACCTGCCTCTTGCACTCAATTTTGATGGAGGATTATAAAAAAGAGCCATATGCCAGGCCAGGTTAGTTCTCTGACCAGCCTTGCACCAGGGATGCAGAAAAGACCTGTGTGACTTTTTTCATGGAATTCACTAGGAAACTGGACTTGGGATCTTCTCCATGCAAAACACCCATCCACTACTAAACTACATTCCTTCTAAAGGAGGAGGCTAAGTCCAGAGTCATTTGATTTGTGAGATGGGCGGCTATATACACTGAAAAATAAAAACATACTAGTGCTTGCTTACTAATCTTACTTTATTTTTGTTTGCAAGACAAACTAATCCAGGGATTGCCATAGGGCAGGAATTCTGGGAGTTGAAGTCCACGAGTCATAAAAGAGCCAAGGTTGCCTACCCCTGCCATAGGGCATACTAAAAAAAAAAAAAAACCTTCAAAATAACAGACATGACATTACAATTGAAGCTCTGCCTGTTTATTATGTGTGTCACATAACTTTGGCAGAATTTTGATTACACTATTCTGCCCCCCACCTTGACCATACACTTAGGACATCACTGAACTAATTCATCGCCATATCCTTTATCAGAGTTAAAGCAAAAATGAAAAAGCAAGTTACATATCTCAAAAGAGAGACTGCATGCTGCACAACGAATGATTGACTTAGACTCTGTGTCATTACCCCTTTCTTGGAAAACCAAGATAAAAAATCCCTAAATCAATCCTGAGCAATCCCTTAGCCTCTTAGGCAGTTCTCAAACACTTTGCGGCATGGCTTTTTGAAAACAAATAAAATAATTCCATATTTATTGGATAGTGTTTTTCCCCAAATAATTATCTGTGAATTGAGAGGGTATCTTATATCCACAGGTAAAGCTGGAAGCTTTTAAAAACAAAGGAATTAACAAAGGCATGCAAACATCACTGCTGCAAAGAGTGGCTGTGCTTTCAGATTGGCCTGAGTTTAATTGCTGGTTGGGAATGGCTGTTTGGTGAATTGCCCTTTTTGGAATTATCAAACAGGCTTGGCTCACTTTTGTTGCCTTCTCTCTGCTGTTCTTCTTAGCTTATGTTCATCCAGTCTTGTTCCTCCCTTTCTCTTCCCTTCCCTTCCAAATACAGCTATTCCTCAGCCTTGCCCTGCTCTGATCTTTTGTTCTTTTTGGCCATTTCTCCTGGAAGAAGAGATGGAAATGTGTGGGCATGTGTGTATATAATTCTCTCCATGGGTGTTTTCTGTATGAGACAACAGTTGGCTTATGCAGAGATCAAATCATTTTATAAATAAGGTGCCTTATTTTATAGACATTTAATTTCAATTAATAGTTTTTAATTGAATTAATTGATTTGCTTTGTCCTAGCTCTGCCTTTTGTTGGGGGCAGTAATATATACATATGCACAGACATACCTGTGTCTCATGCATGTTCGTTGGGGGAGAATAGCTTCAGTAGTAGCCCTCCTCCTTAGGAACAGCTTGCCCTCTGAAGCATATATAACCTCCATCATCATGGCTTTCAAGAAACAAAAGAAAACAGGGCTCTTATTGAGTCTTCAGGTTTATTAGATTGTGACACCACTTTTAAAATTCTGTAATTTTTAACTAATATTTTAGTTATCTTAATTTTCTTAGGTTTTGTGCATGTTGATGAACTCTGTAAGGTTCCCACGGACTAGTTGGATTCAGGCAAACAAGTTTTAAAAACAAACAGATAATTTCTGAGATCAATCCTGACAGCCTCACACTGTCGAGGAGAGATGCTCTTAGAATTCCTAGCCAGGAGAGTCAGAGCCCATGCTGACTGTCCTGCATATCTTAAGGATATTAGTTTGTTAACTGTGTTTCTCTTTCCACAGGTCTATTCTTATTTGTGAAGCTCATGAATACAAACAGGGTTGATGCATGCATATGGGCAAATTTGCGCTGATAAAGAATGTAGCTCAGAGTTGACCTTGGTGCTGAGTTTGGTTGTTTTCTTGCATGTTTCATTACCCACACTAAGTAACATCATCAGTGGTAGTAAGGAGTGGGGTTTGCTCTCAATTTATATTTGCACTATTATGGAAAACAAAATACATTGTATCCCACACTACATGTCAACTTGTTATGCAATCCTTGCTGATGCATGAAGCAGGAGCAGAAAGTCATCCAATCTATGAGAAGAGGAAGTGGACACTTTAGGGGATATGTGATCAGATTTGCTCTTACAGTATAAACAAGCCAATTCTTAAAGACTATCTTGTTTGAACATACATGACCAGAAGGGTGGACTTAATGACGTATGTCTGCAAAATATTTATATCAAAATAGAAGCATGTTTACAAAATGAACAAGAAAAAAGGAAGCCAAATCACCTGCCATGATCATCAGTTATGCCGTTTAAACAAAGGATATATCTACACTTGTTATACCTAATCCAAAGATCTATTGCAGGAGTTGTTGTACTTGCAAAACAAGTAAAAGCCTCGTTGGCAGGCTGTGTTGTACCATCAAAAACTTATTATTTTCTTCCTTGGCTTCTTTTCTACCCACGTGACGTGATGTTCACAAGACCTCTTGCTATCAGATTCCAGTTTGAAGAATAAACCAAGTTTTGGACATGATGAAAAAAGATTTATTCAGATGATTTATCATGGATTCTTAAAGTTGCAAAGAAGCGGCCATTATCTTAAACCCTTTTTGGCAGTACCACATTTTCTGGGCCACGATAGAGATTTGAAACCTGGTTTGCTTTCAGACTGATAATTCTCCTTCCATCCAATGCATAAAGAGCAAATTGGCACCTATACACATCTATTTTTGTAGTTAAGAAATAGACCTGGGAAAGTAAAATTAACATTGAACCATTAAAACTTCATGGAACAAGCTGCAGATAACATTTTAAGCATCATTCATTTTAATGAGAGAATGGCTCATGTACGTAACACTTTCTATTGGAAAATGGAAAGGAACGTGATTCATCACATATATAAGTATCACCAACTTTAGCACTCTTTGAATAAAAAATGTCCTATTACATTTGAAGCTATGAAATAGTTTTATAAGGCATATCTACATGATATTGAAGTCATTACGCTAATTTGAAAAATAAAGATCCTCTAAAGAACCTCTGCTCCTTTCTTATTCCTTTATCATTGTTAATTTGATCCCTTCCCCCCCCATTTGATCTGTGTCCTTCTGGATTTCATTGTAGTTTTTATTACTCTTGGAAGCAACCAGCTATCCAAATGTCACCCCAATTGATACACATGTCCAAGATATTACAAACTGCATTGGTTCACCTTCTGACAAGGCCAATGGTTCACGGGTGAACTTTTTGAAACTTTCATTTCTAGACATCTTTGTTAAATGGGAGAATGAAAACCATGTCTTTAGGCTGGTGGTAACCTCTTATATAAACTCAGAGCTTTTTAATGTCTGATATTTTCAGAAGAATAGAAAGATGGCCTTCCAGATGACCACTCTAGACTTACAATAAACTTTGCACTATCCAGCTTGCTACCTTCCAAATGTGCAGGACTACAAATCCATACAAGTTAGGGTTTCTATGTGTTCTTAACATACTGAGTTTAGCCACTGGCAGAAGGTTTCTGTGACTGATGATTGGTTGTGAAACTATAATTCAACTATATAAATAAAATTGGCCTCATGTAGCAGGGATTCCTATATAGTTTAATCAACTCAAAGTTCCAAATCTAGAGGGAATTGCAGACAATATCACTTTGACATGGATAAAGATAGGGAGCAGGGAAAGTCATCAATACAAAACTGAGGTGATGATCTAAACATCTTTCAGCTTGGTTTAAAATAATACAGCTTTGTTTAAATGCATAAAATTTAAATTAGTTAAATAAATTGAATTAGTTCAGCTTGCTTAAAATAATAAAACCTTCTTGTAAAGAAAGGAACAATGTGTTTCCTAAAAGAATACTCAGTTTTAATTAATAGTTACTAAGTTCCCAGGGAAATAATGTAGAAAGGTTTGGCTTTCAGCTTAAACTCACAGTGGTTGAAGGAATAACTAAAAATCTGTTTAATAATTTGAATTTTAAGCTCCAAACACATTTCAGTGTTAACTCCCTAGAATTTCTCTTTATATAGATAAAAAAAAAGCTAAGTGTTTCCATATGTGAGTTTACATTCAGACTTTAAAAGAACAGTGAATTCTTTGTCTAAGGCAAAAAGGGAGGGGAGAAAAATCAAGCAATATAGAAGCCTCTAGGGCAGAGGTCCCGAACCTTTTGGGCACCAGGGACCGGTTCTGTGGAGAAAGGCTTTTCCGCGGACCAGTGTGTGTGTGGTTTTGTGTGCTGCCTGCATCCCACAGATGGGGCTTTCCTTGTTTGTGCGGACCGGTTCCTGGCATGCCACGGCCCAGTACCGGTCCATGGACTGGGGGTTGGGGACCCCTGCTCTAGGGTATGAGCGCATCATTATTGTAATGCTGTATTTTCCAGCTCATAGTGCTGGAGAGAGACTATACTGGCTACTGTTAATGTGAATCCTCAGATTTGTGCAAGGGAATTATCGCTATTCTCTCACTGCTGTTAAGACTTTTCTCAACAAAGTTGGAAGGAACAAATAGTTTAGTAGCACCATATGGTACAGTATTTCAGTGGAGTTCAAAGCACTGTGCCCAAATTCTTCTTTGCATCAATAAATTCATCTAAAATCGAAAGCATATAATGTAGCTGAAGTAATTAAATGTGGCACCTGGTACAGATGCATTTCATATATTAGGATTGTTACAATTAAATGTTCCAATATCTTGCTACATTCAAACATTATTTTTAAATGCAAGATAATAATAATAACAACATAAGTTGGAAGGGACCTTGGAGGTCATCTAGTCCAACCCCTGCTCAGGCAGGAAACCCTATACCATTTCAGACAAATGGCTGTCCAGTCTCTTCTTAAAAACTTCCAGTGTTGGAGCATTCACAGCTTCTGGAGGCAGGTTGTTCCACTGATTAATTGTTCTAACTGTCAGGAAGTTTCTCCTTATTTCTAGGTTGCTTCTCTCTTTGGTTAGTTTCCATCCGTTGCTTCTTGTCCTGCCTTCAGGTGCTTTGGAGAATAATTTTCAGGATTCGAACAGAACCATGTCAACAGTACTGCAACATGCCAAAGACCATATGTGACATAAAAGGGTTGATTATTGTCTATCTTTGGAACAGAAATTTGTTATTTTGGAACTGAAGCCCATTTGCATTGTTATGGCAGTGATGCATTAAACCCAATCCCGGTGCTTCAAACACTGGATGCCTCTCTAAGCATTTTGTTGCTTTGGCTTTCTGCATTAAGTCTATTTCTGTCCCAAAGGTTCCATTCACTTGTTTTGTTTGGTCTCCTTACTGAAACATCCAACTTGAGCCAGCAGTCTCAATCCCTTTAAATGTGTATGATAAAGTTGAAAGGATCCAAGGACACCTTCTGAAATGTGGGTTAGTTCTGTATGTCTTCATTTTCTTAATTCACCAAGCCAACAAAACGGGAGAGGGGAAGAGAAAGTGCAGCTAAGCACATTATTCTGGAATATATATGCTATCACTAAAGCCAAGTAACCCACTGATTACAACCTAGTCTTGACCTTGGTAAAAAACATGTTCTTTGCCCAAATATGGTAAGCAGGCAGGAAAATGTGTTAGGATTAAAACAGCAACTGCTTACAAGGGAAAAAAATGCAAGCTACTGCCAAAATAAAAGACTTTAAGGCAAAAATTACAAAAGTATGATCATTAAAAAAACAGATAAACACAAGCACAGTAAGAAAATAAGAAGATGGTGAATCAAAAAGGAGTATCACTATCTCTTACAGGGCAAAGAAGAGAATAAAAATTGACTTAACTGGCGCAAAGCACAGTGAAATCAGACAATGAATTTCCACATGATTTTGTTTGAAAGAACTGAAGACAAAATGCCTCATGTCCTTCCTAGACCTCTGCGTGTCTTCAAAATCTACTCGGGAGGAATGCCACACGTTACAATTTTATTTGAACACAATGATCAACAAAATATTGAAAATAATAAACAGCTTGAGATAAGTAACATTGAGTACAAAAGTGTAATAATAATTATTCCAGAACAAATTTCAGTGTACATGTAGTCCTCGACTTATGACCATAATTGAGCCCAAAATTTCCATTGCTAAATGAAATATTTGACTTTTGCTCCATTTTACGACCTTTCTTGCCAGAGTTGTTAAGTGAATCACTGCAGCTGTTAAGTTAGTAACAGAGTTGTTAAGAGAATCTGGCTTCCCCATTGACTTTGCTTGTCAGACGGACGCAGAAGTTGATCATACGACCCCCAAGGCATTGCAAATATGAGTCAATTGCCAAGCTTCTGAATTTTGTTCAGTTTTGTTCACGGGGATGCTGCAACGGTTGTTAAGTGTGAATAATGGTCGTAAGTCACTTTTTTCAGTGCTGTTGTAACTTCGGTCACTAAATTAACTGTTGTAAGTCAAGGACTATCTGTACATGTTCCCAGAATAGAAAAAAGGTAGAAGCCTACTTGCAGTGGAGTCTGTTACCTAGCATCTTGGGTACCTATTTGCAAAAACTCCATTTTGCTTCTGCATGCAAATAAATTTCTGATTGACCATCATCAGAGTATTTCTGCACAGAGTACAATAACATTTACAATATTCATTCCCTATTACTTATGTATCCGCGTTCCCAGCCACATTTTTGTGGTGGCAGCTCAGCCAGATGAAGGATATCAGTTCAGTTTCCATCTATATGCAGTTCTTGCATTAGAGTAGGTTGATAACAACATAACACATAAAAACATTAGGTTGAACTTCTATTTCTACATTAACAAATGTTGTTGAAAGATACCTAATGAATTTTCCCGATTCTTCAATATTCCATCTTGGCAACAACTCCAGTTATAATCACCATTTTAATACTTCTTAAGGTGTCATTAGGTACCTTTCTGCTGCTGTTGAAATATCGTTAAACATGCTTTCCCTTATGCCCTGTAGATTGCTGTGAAGTTATTTTGGGCTAGGAGAATATTTTACACTATTCAGAGAAGGGTTCTTAATAAACTGCTTAGTGGGAGAGCAAATCATTGTCTTTCTTTTTCTGATTATCAAAATAAAAATGTATGGCAAATGAATGAGCTCTTCTGTATTTTTAATGCAGACATCAAATGTAATACTTACCAAGTTTATTTGCCTGGCCATTTTTCAAGTCCATCAATTAGGAAGGTAGTTTGTTTTGGATGAGACAATATTCCTTCTGAAGGAAAATATATATATTTGGGGGGGGGGGGCTGTACCTGATTCTGTTGTGTCACTGGAGCTCACATGATGGCAAGTGGCAAGAAAGCTCATAGCCAACTTTGCTGGCTTTATCAGCTATGATACTATGTAGATTGAGACAGACCAGACTCAGTAATCTCAGTAGTCTATGCCATAATAATGACTTCACTTTCACTTTTCAGATTAAATTGTGTATCAGAATTCGTTTTCCAAAGCAGATCATCAGTTTGGATTAGTTGTCTCCAATCTATCAATGTGATGGGTTCTCTCCACTCCTACCATTTATATCTGCCTGTGTCAATTAGAACAGCTCAACTTGGTGCTTTGTGTGGCTTTGACGAACTAAGTCATTGTTCAAAACTGGAACTGGATCTATAGATCTTCTATTAATAATCTCTTTATTGCAATGGACAGTGCAATGGGGTCTTGTTGAACTTAGTCTGGGTTCTGCAATGAGCACAGAATACAATCATCCAATTATTAGATAGGACCTCTGGGCCTGAAAGTACTAGACTGGCTGTTTGTAAACTATCAAGCCCAATTTAAGGTGCTGACATTGCCATGTCCAATACCATCTTGCCCACTATAAGGAAAACATAACTCTTACAGCAAAATAATCAGGAGGAGGGTTTCTTGGTGGATAGCACCCCCTCCTTTTAAATCACAAAAAGCATGCCTGTTTACTCAAATGTCTCTAACGCATACTGCAATATATTTAATTTTTTGTATTTAGGATAGATGGTCTTATTGATTTTAATTTTATCTAGATCACTCTGGCAAGTTTTGAAATACATATTAACAATAATACATGACATACACAGTGTGTGTGTGTGCATATATATATATATAGACACACATATACAGACACATATAAATATCAGACTTACCTATTTCATAGTGCAAGCCTACTTGTATGAATAAAAAAAAGTTCCATTATAGTGGGGCTTAATTTTTAGTTTTACTTCCTTCACTATTTAACAAATGCTCATCTATATCAATGAAACTAGGAGAGGTTGTATTGAGCAATGCAGTTCAGTGGCACTATTATGCAAATGATATCCAATTGTATTATACCTGTACATCTAAACATGAGACAGCTACTCAAATTCTGGAGACCCAATAGTAACTTGCCTCCTTACCATGAATTCAGTAGGTGATATTTGCTTCTAGGTTTTATCACTTTTCCTAATATAGCCAGCTGTTTTAAGGATAATTTCAGCATGTGTTGTGTTTATTTGAGCATTTGTTATGAAGAAATAGATGTACTAAAACAAAAAAGCAACGTCATCATTCTTGGAAACGAATGCCATATTTAAAAAGGAATTTGATTTCAAACAAATTGTGGCTATTACGGCATTTCCCTGGAAGTAAGACCTACCCTGAAAATAAGCCCTAGCTTGATTTTTGGGGGGTGGGCCTAAGCCCTACCCCCAAAATAAGCTCTAGTTTTGGGGTGAGGCACACACCTAAAAATCAAGCTAGGGTGGTGGTGGTGGGTGGAGCTGCCCCATGCACCCCGCACCCACTTACTGTTGCAGCCAGGCCTCCCATGAATCAACACCTGCCTTGCCGGCCCACTTCTTCAGCCGCTTGTAGCTCAGTTCTCGGCTGCAGAGGCCTTTCTGGAAGGCCTCCGATGGTGAAATGCAGGCGGGAGGGGGGGGTGCCGCGCATGTCAATCTGGAGCTCCATTCTCAGCTGCAGAGGCATTTCCTGATGGCCTCTGACGGCGAAATGGAGGCCGGGGGTGACGTGCGTAAGCGGCCACAGAAGAAGCTGGGCAGGGCTGTCGGTGCCGCCGCTGTGAGGTGAGACTGTGGAAAAGACATCCCCCGAAAATAAGACCTGGTGCCTCTTTTGGAGGCAAAAAAAAGACCGGGTCATATTTTCAGGGAAACATGGTAAAAGGAAAAAGTCTCAATGGAGTCAATCCGTCTCAAAAGATAGAAGTAAGAATAAACATCACCAAATAGTATAAAATCCAAATCAGATGCAAGAAGAGTATTCTTAGTGAAATCACTGTATTAACAGGTCAAACAGAAACTTAATAAGTAAAGGTTTATCAGTAAAAGCATTTCAAACTATATCACTAGGATCTCACAGCAATATTATTGCCAGAAATTCACAGTGGAAATTATTCTGAATAAAAGCTGAGATTTGAATGGAGCACCATTTTGTTTTTATAGTAAGAAATAAAAATACATATTTGTTTTAAAATTTAGAACTTCAGAGTTTCTATAGCATTCCAGTTTCAACTCAACTGAATATTTCTTTTTCTGATTCAGTATAAAATAAATATTAATTTTCTGGAAGAATATGCAATTCCCAGTTGCTAAAAATGGAGCCAGTACTGCATGTTTTTTAAATGAAATGAACAACAAAATGTTATAAAAAACAACCCACCCTATTTTAATAGTGCTACAGATCACTCTGAAGGGTAAAATTTCTCAACCTAGAACAATGATCTTACCTCAAGGAAAGGTATCCTACATCTCTGCAGCAACTAGTATTTCAATGGGTTTGGAAAAATAAAATGCAAAATTTCTGCCTGCAGCAAGTTGAAGTAGATTTACAACTGGAAAGGTATTTAAATCTTGAGGATCAATTAACAATCAATAATGGACAGTCATGAAATGTATCAATTTCTTCCACAAAATGAAGTATTGCTAAAATGTAACTGCATGCCTAAAAATATATGATGTGATATAAATGGAGCCCATTAAGATAATATATGCATACATTCAGTAAGAGAATATCATGTTCTCTAACTCTGATGACTATACTATGAAAATTTTAGTACCTGAATATCATGAATACTTGGAAATGGTTGTCTTTTGAATTTTAGATAATTACATTGAGATATGGCGGCCTGGTGGCCTGACCAGCAAACAATCAGATGCAAATTATTTAAGTTTGTTTGGTCTGTATCCTGTCTCTCTTCCAAAACCTCAAGGTGGTAGTTACCTATATAGCACTCTTTTTCTCACCACAACCATCCTATGGAATAAGTTGGCTTGCAAGTGTTGCAGCTGTTGTGTAATTAATTTATATTTATTTGTTAAATTTATTTGCCGCCCATTTCGCCATGGGGCTACTTACTCTAGGTGGCTTACAATAAAAACAGAAATAAAAAGTGTAAACACATCAATAGCAAAGTAATGAAATATATAGCTGCAAGTAGATTTGACCCTGTTTCCAAGGTTCTAAAAATGTTAATAGCTTCAAGAAGCGTTATGCAAATGTAAGAGTAATTGTACAAGAATAAAATTGAAAATATTGTACTTTATTTGCACACACGCACACAAAAAGCTGTAACAAGGCACACCAAGCAGAAGAAAAACACATATGTGGATAAACTGGTTACTGTTGACATACAATATAACTTTCTTGTATATGCAGCTTTGAAGTTTCTCACCTCACATTTGCTGCTATGGAGAAGAATATACTGTCGCAACTGGTTAAGAAACTAAGAAAACTACCCACTGATACAAGACACATAAGCAAAACTAAGGGACTCTGTATTCCAACACAAATTTTAGTGCAAACACAGCTAGAACAAAACAAGGTATGTTCTGTTCCCAAAGGAGAAAGAAAGCAAAAGAGCACATTTTCCAAAGTATTTCACTTAAGGAGGAACACAATAGGCAAATTATAAAAAAGCTGCTATACGATTTACAAATACAACAGTTCTGATGCATCAAATAGGGATCAGAAGAAAACAGAAGTGGGATAGAATATTAATTGTTCTGGATCAGTTTAAACTATAACTAATCTAGATGGTATTGCAGTTTGTAGCAGATATGTAAAATATTTTTCTGAAGAAGTAAAAAAATCAGAGTAGTATGCTTTTTAATTTATATTTGACAAGCTACACAAATTGAAATAAATTAAATAAGATCCCAATTAATTTTCTACCAATTGAAGCACATAACCCATATTTGAATAAACCTTTTTCTTTAGTACTAGCATCCTCAGAAACAATGCTTTTACAAATAATGGGCATAAGGTTAGGCTGTTAAAGAGTCCCTTTAATTACTAAATGCAGTAGCCTGTAGCAGTATTCTATTTTGAAAAGCAGAAACCTGAAACAAGGTCGTGTTAGCCTGTTTCATAATCCAACCCAGATTAAAATGGCCTTGATCACCAGGATCAGAAAATATAAATCAAATGCTAGATCGTACAGGTATTCTTCACTGTTACACTAAGTTTCCACAAGCCTCTTGAACAGAACTTGAAGATCAGACTAAGAACTTGAGTTAATTAAAAAAAACCCAGCTGTTAATTCTAGGGCAAGGTTCAGCTTAACCACTATATTTATTGCAGTGATTAATTCAAAGCTACTGGATTTTTTAAAATACTAAAATGTTAATTTAAAAAAAGCAGAGTGAAGATGACTCTGATTAATGAAACAAGTAAGAAATGGCTTTTCTGAAGAGGTATTTCTCCTTTGCTGTACTGATAGGGCAACCTTCCCTTGCACCCATCAGACCTGCTAGATCAGAGAGCCCCAAGCTTTTGGGCACCAGGGACTGGTTCTATGGAGGGCGGTTTTTCCACGGACTGGCAGGGCATGGTTTCATGCGCTGCCTGGATCCTGGATTCACTTGCTTGCACAGCATGGTTCCTGGCAGACCACGGACCGGAGCCGGTCTGCAACCTAAGAATTGGGGACCTCTATACCACACTATAAGTTTCATTTACTGTCAATATACCTGAAAGTATTTCTTTCCTGTTTTAGAATTATTTTTTATTTATATTCTTTTTTGGCAAATTTAATTATCTAATTATTCCCACATGATTAATCTATTAAAATATTTTAATTTGGAGACAATCCTGGAACCAACTATTGGTATAGAACTTCTTAATGCATGTGATTTAAAAATACAGAAATGACATGTTATAGTGATTTCCCCTGTTACTTATGATTTTTCCTCTTAAAACAGTTTTGATATAAAAAGTGGCATAGGAGATAGTGAACTGTGAAAAGTAGTACTTTTTTTGTTGAGAATGCAGTTATACTGAATCAATTTTTGGTATCTAAGTGCTCGTGTTAATCAAGAAGAAAAAAGCTAGCAAGCTACTTTATTGTAAATTATGAAACTGAATAGAATTTAAAAGTTAATGCCCAGTAGCTTTCTTATATTAATATTATAATAGAAAGTAGACATATTTTGTAAGTGACAAATTATAATGGATGAAAAATGTGACTTTGTGTTCTGTTCATGTTTCAAGAGGTATTCACAACTAACTGGAGGCAGCATCATAAACACAATAAGCTCAAAGTACATTAAAAGCTGAACACTGATGTGCTTACCGTGGTATACTGTAACAAATACACAAAAAATCACAATGTGAGTTTACTAGGGATTCTGAACTCTATTCACTTTGCCTTAATTGGTTCCCGCTCCAACCATCGTACTCTAACCTTTTGCTTATAATGATATTCCTTCAGAAAGTCCTGCAACATTGTTGGCAAAGGAAGACAATCAATCCCATCATATGAAGTGTACCTGCAAATTACTGCCCGGCAGATATATTGCAAGCTGAAAGGAAAAGTCCTATTTAGAGAAACTGTAAGTAGCGGTTCAAAAAACATGCAAGAAATAGGATCTTTGTAGTGTTCCAGAAGCCCTGTTACAGTAGAGGAGTGAAACACACAGGGATCATGAGCATCAAAACTGAAGTTGTGATTCCATTGCTCGATGCGTGCATGTAAAGACCGGTTATAACGGCGGAAACTCACTGAGAAGAGGTAGTCTTCTTGAGCAGAGTCCCTGAGCAAAAAAGTGCCTTCAGGTTTTCCTTCTAGAAGTGCTTCTGCTTCATAACGGTCCATCACACCCCAGTAGCATGGATTACTGGTAATCTGAAGTAAGTCTGGCACTAGGCAGTGAATATAATCAATCTGAGTATGTACTTTCCAAGCTCCTTGTCTGCCGATGTGGCTATGGCTCTCACCAGATATTTGGCGCTGCTTTTGTCTACGGGACTGCAAGCAGAGAGTAGTTGTGTCTTCCTCCAAATCACAATTTCCTTGCGTTGTTGAATTGCAGTCTCCCATCAGATCAGACATGCCAGGGGGCAGCTTTGGCCCTAATTTATATAATGGATTAACCTGTGCAGTAGCTTCAAAAGTATGTATCTGAGCATTGGGAGGAGGATCCACCCCTTCTTCTATGCTGAGCCTTCGTCTCTCTCTCAGCCTGTCTTCCTCATCTTCTGTAGAAGCCAAGGAGGAGTCAAATGCCTCAAAAATAGCAGAATGTGGGCTCACTGGAGCTGTGTGCTGCTTAATTAAATGCCACTTTTGGGCCAGATCTGACCCAGCAGGAAAAGGACATTTTTCTAACATTAGTTCAGAAAGATGGATCTTCCTTTTGTTGGAAAAAAGAGGCTTAGATTGTTTGCAGTATGTTCTCATAGGGAAACATAAGCCTACAGTTTCCTGCAATCTTTGCCTCAGAGAACGATTTCCTATGGTTCTGCTAGAGATGCTATCGGTATCGTTAACTGAGCTCACACCGTATCTTCTTTCCCTCCTTTGCAAGTGAGAACAGCCAAATCTTTTATCACTTTCCAAAGAGCTCTGGGTTTTTGTAGAGCAGGAATGTTTCTTTTTCCCGCCCCATGGAGCATGCCTTGAGTAGGAATCCCTTCGTGCAAATTTAGCTCCCGAGGCAACACTGAAGTCAATCTCTTTCTCAATGCTTATTTCAACAATCTGAGGGATTTCTGTGGCACAGTTTTGATTCTTCCTCGAAAAGCCTTTTGAAATATTTAGATTAAGTTGCAAAGGACTGCTAGGTTGCTGCTGAGTTGGACCAGGCACGCAAACACTTTTATCTCTAACAGATGCACTATTGGAATTTATGTCTACATTTTCATTTCTATTTCCACCTTCAGGATTAAAGAGATTTTGGCATCTGTACTTGAAGCTGTTCCACATTTTCCCAACTTTACCCATGGATTATGTTACCTACATCACAAAGACAGAAAGACAATTAATTTAAGAAAGTCACTTATTGAATAAAGAATAAATAGCTGAATATTTAATTCATGAATAAAATGAAAGCAATTCATCTCACTTTCAGTTTATATCTATCAATAAAAGATTAAGCAACTGAAATAATTGTGTTACTTTAATACAAATCGGCTATATTACTTTAACTGGGAAGAACACTAATTTTTTTCCTCCCAGCATTCCAATGCTTTACTACTGTTTCCATATGCCTAACATATATCTGTAAATAAATATATAAATAATTCCAAATGTGTGCAGTTTTACATTTATATTGACTTGAGACATATCATAAGCACCAATCATTGTTGCAGGAAAGGGTTAATAATTAGAGCTACTAAAATAAGCAGCAGTAATTGTACACACATACCTAACTAGCCAGTATCTGCCTCCGTTGGATATATAAATATCATGTTGTCAGGTACAGATACAAGATATGTATTACTATTGTCCTTGTCATGTCAATTTCTGGGTGACCATAGCAGAAAGTTCCCAAATGATAAGAGGACTTTATTACAAATGCTCAGGCTTAACTTCACTACTGGAGTGCAGTTGGTTTTCATGTTAGTATGCAGTTTAAGGTGAGAACTTTCCAGATGAAAGTAAGATTTCAAGTCCTCTCACAAGAACTCTAAGCATGTCATAGAGTTTAGATGTGACAGACTTTGAACATCTACATCTGTGTGTGTGTGTGTGTGCGTGCATGTGGGAGCGTGTATAAAATTTAGACTGAGATTTCAACACTAAACCCTCAGTATTTTCTTTTTACTGGTAAATGACACAAATATCGATGCAAAAAATTTGGTATAAAAATATGGTCACATGCTTTCAAGATTTACTTTCTTTAACCACAGCTATTAATCGTATTAGAGTTGAATTTTCAGTTTGATTTCAATGATAAAAAATACATCTATACTAAAAAATATTTATAATGATGTTATAATGTACACCATTCACTTGATAGGTTTATTAACAAAATATTTCATACTAATGAACTACAAAATCTTCTATTAAAAATAATTTTAGACAATTCTGGATCATTGGACGTTTTAAAAAACTCCCTGAAAACCCACTGATGGAGCTTAAATGTAATATTCCTAAAAGATAACTATTAGCAAAACCCTTAGTAAAAAGTGTTCTATTCATCTGCAAGTACATTAAAGCAAGAATTCTGAACGATGACCCACAAAGTGGTTGATGATCTGAAGAGTTGGCTGATCATTTGAGCATGCTGCCTGCTTTTTCCCCCAGCTGCTGCTTAACATCAAAAGGCTACTAAATATATATCTCTTTTCTAATATTAGTTTTCCAGGTAAGTAATTTTTATGGTTGCCATTAAAATGATAGAACAGTTTGAAAGAGTAGAATTTATTTTCAGTTCACAAGTATTATTAGCTCGCATTAAATTTAGACTATTATTTAACAGACACTAATCAACTACTTTGCTTAACACCAACCTACGGTATCAATATATTGTAATTATGTGCTGTATTCCACCTGACACTGATTAATATGTTTTATCTAAAGAGAAAGTAGGAAAGATAGTAATAACACATTTGCTACTATGTATTCTATTTTAGTTGTTTATTCTATCACAGAATTTGTCCTAAGAACTGCACTTGAATGTTTCCAATTTCTTAGATTGCAACTCAAAAGGCAATCTTCATTACAATGTTAACTAAACACACTTCCAGGCCCTAACACTTAAACAATTCTTCAATATCACCTTCAGTTAATATGAGCTCTTATTCACACAGTTTAGTTGCAAAAGAGAAAACTTTTTTTTAAAAAAAAAAGTTGCCTAAGGCTCAACATATCAACAAAAGCAAAACAAAATGAAATATAATATACAAGCATAATACAGTGAAACAAATGGCACTTCCTATGACAGTGTCAATTGTCAATGGTCCACAATTTTTCTATCTACACTTAACAACAAATTTATGAAGAGTGGAAATCATTCACACACTTGCTATTCCTTGTCTCTTTATCCCTTTTGTTGTTTGGTCACGTTTCCAATTCAAGCCTTTTTCCATCCTCTGTCTTACCTCCAGACCACTTCAAAATGAAGTAGTTATTTTCAGCTGTCCATCGCTTTTACTTCCCAGTAATGTCTCTGAATACATTTGGGATCAAATGTTCTAAGAAATAAAGGCTAGTATTTCATTCTGGAAAAAAATCTTCGTTCAATCGTAACTATTATAACTGAAAATAAAATAAGCTAGGCATATCATACATAAAATGCCGGAATAATTTTGGGTTAAATTGGGAAGGAGTCCCTGTGTGCATTAAGGTTTCTATGCCAATTTATGGAATAATCAGGGTCCCATATAAAGATCCAAGTGCTGCACAATGGAGTGAGCTCCCGTTCCTGCCCCAGCTCCTGCCCACCTAGCTCTTGGGAAGCATGCAAATCCAAGTAGATTAATAGGTAACACTCAGTGGGAAGGTAACAGCATCCTGTGCGTCTTTGGCGTATAGCCATGCTGGCCACATGACCATGGAAAATGTCTTCGGGCAACACTGGCTCCCTTGGCCAAGAAACGACGAAGAGCTCTGTGTCCTAGAGACAGATACGACTTTTACCTTTACAAAGTGAACTAGAATATAAGAGGAAATAGTATTTCCTTGACATATTTATTCTTCAAATTTGTGATACTGATTTATAAGCCAGTCCATTCAGCCAATCCATTTGTTTAAAGCAGTGGAGTTGCATTATTTTCTCATGTATGATGCATTATTAAGCTATTAATTACTAAGTAGTTCAACCATCAAATATTCATAACCATACACAGCCAAATATTAGTATCTCAAAGCCAAATTTAAATAACAACCACGATACACATAATGAATACAGTTCTTACAGACCACATTTAAAACAAGAAAGCCATGAGAAGCTGCAGTCCTGTACCAAACAGCCACTGCAGAGTAATCTATGGCCTTGTTTCTACCCCAAGAATGGTACCTTCGGGGTGTTCAGATGGAAAAGAACTCCAAATGGAAAGCAATAGTAATTACTGTATTCAAGGTATCAGAAATACCTATTATTTAAACTACGTTATAAGCAAACCTGACATTATGATTCTGAGCCTACTTACATAATTTAGCAGGATACACTTCTGAACATGAATGCACAGAAGTATATGGTTAATTAATTCAAACCTTTTTGATTGTATATCCATAGGGCAGCTTTATTCAACAAATTTTATTTTCAGGTAAATATATATTGGACTGTATTCAAAATCTATTTTATTGATAAAATCATCATATGAATGCAAGGATGACAAACAATTCTCGTCTCATTACTAAAAAAAATGGGCAAAGTTCTAAGATTTGTATGAATGAGAAAAAAATACAGGGAATCAATTTTAGAATAACTCAATTTCCAAATATCATTTTTTTTTGGTCCTGATCCTCCTTTTTGGGTGTGTGTTCTGTTTGATATAGATACACACATACAAATATGGGCACAAAAATATGACAATATGGCACATCTTCCCTTTTATCATGGAAAAAGAAATTTCCAAAGCTGTTTCAGTGACTGCTGACAATCTTAGGGATGCTGGGCGTTACTGAAAATTATGTCTACTTTATTCTTCTTTTTGGATGCAGATTTAGCATACTATGAAATAAAGTACCACCCTCAGTCATCATCTTGATTTCCCAGAATACTTCCAGACCCCACATAAACTAGTAGTTTGTTACACTATGGTTTGTTTAGAAATATACAAATCTGTCTGAGAAATGTGAAAGTAAGTGATACAGTAAAGAGCATCTTAAGGATTCCAAAGGGAATGCATGAATTGGCTTCCTGATAAATGGATGAAGATCATCTTCATATGTACAGAGAAACATACTGAATATGGATGTGAAAGTATTTTTACAATAAGCCTTCAATTTAATGGACTTAATACAGCAGACTTTGGATTAATGACAAAATCTGCTTCAGTACATGCATAAAGCCTGGTTCAAATTTAAGAGACATTCTGCTTTAACAAACACCTCTTCCCCTCATTAAATGTTAAATTGAGGTTTTACTGTATTTATTACTGATATCATATATGCATGTCTCTGTCTCCAATCAAATGGCTGAACCCCATGAGAAGGAAAGCTGGAGGTTTCCAAAAGGCCCTCTGATCTTCACACCTTGGACTTGCCTTGTGTTCTGGGGCAATGGCTAAATTGCTCGCACTGTACCACCTTTGTAGGAATTGCCTCATCCTTCCTCTAACTCTGATATGTGGGTGGGCAAGGGCTCTCTCATCTCCTGCATGGCCTAATAAGGTATTTTTTTTTTAAAAAATAAAATTTTTATAAGAGAATAATTCTATAATAATTTTCCTTAGCCAAGCAGCTTAAAGGCATATAACTACAGGTTTCAATTCTTTTTCTCATAAATAAATAGCTTTTCTAATAGTATTTTAATTTAACAGAGTTTTCTGAAGCAACAGTTCTATTGTTTCACTTACTTCCAGGTTTTGGGGTAGATTTCACTTTAATCAAAGGTTGCAAAAGAGATAGTAACCCCAAACGTATCTAGCCTCCATTTCTAGATTTGTTCCAAACGAACTATGCTTTGTTCTTAAAACACTATTTCTAGCAGAGGGGGAACTGAGGGAATCAGACTGTACATGGATAAGGGCATGTCTTTTTTGTAGATGCAGACTCTGAATGGTAGATTTTGAAGCCTGCACGTTCCGAAAAATATTATATACACTCACACACATATACAGATTCATATATAAACCCAATTCTTTCCCCCAGGTTTATTTCCCTTTTTATATCTGTGTTTTGTAAAAAGAGCACTGTATGGTTTTTTTTGTTTTGCAAAAGAAAAAGAAAAAAGAATCTTAAGTATAAAGTCTACCTGACATACCATCTACAGAACGATATGAGACGACTAAAACCAAAGAAATTGCTTCTATTAGACAAGGAGCAAGAACAATAAGCCAATATGCCTTATCAGAACATATAAGGAGGTGAAGGAGATAGCATCATTAGACAGATGTAAGAGATACCTCTAGGACCTATTCTGATATCTGTGTATGACAGACATGTCAAACACAAGGCCCGGGGGCCTGATGCGGCCCGCGAAGTGGTTTCATGTAGCCTGCGAAGCCATCCTGGAAACAGTGAGGGAACGGCCCCCGCTGCCTTGGCCCTGGCCCAGGCTGGCCGGGAGCCAATGTACAATTTTATGGTGGCCATTTATGCTGAAACGCATTCAGTCTTAGCTCTACAAGGCCGTCTGGAAACAGCGAGGAACCAGCCCCTGCCGCATCGGCCCCGCCCCCTGGGTGCATGCTGGGGAGGTGTCACCTTTGTGAGGAATGAAGAAATGCACCATCGCCTGGAAGTGGCCAGCAAATGGCCCTTGCCTACTTCACATATCCGGCTTGATGGGCTCTGGGGGAGGGGTTTCGGCAGGCAGCGGGGCGCTCTCCTCACAGCGCTGAGAGGCTGAGCCAGGCGGTGGAAATCCAAAAAGAAGCGCGATGCCACCCAGCCCCCAGCCTACCCAGTTTCGGCAGGCAGCAGGGCACTCTCCTCACAGCGCCGACAGGTTGAGCCGGGCGGTGCGAAGCTCGCCAGCTTTGCACCTTGCTGCCTGCTGAAACTGGGCAGGCTGGGGGCTAGGCAGCATTGCACTTCTCATCAGATTCACACCGCCCAGTGCAGCCTCTCAGCGCTGTGAGGAGAGCGCCCCGCTGCCTGGGCAGGCTGGGGGCTGGGTGGCGGTGCGCTTTTTTTCAGATTCATGCCGCCTGGCTCAGCCTCTTGGCGCTGTGAGAAGAGCGCCTCACTGCCTGCTGAAACCGGGTAGGCTGGGGGCTGGTCGGCATTGCACTTCTTTTTGGATTTGCGCCACCTGGTTCAGCCTCTCAGCGCTGTGAGGAAAGCACCCTGCTGCCTGCTGAAACTGGGCAGGCTGGGGGCTGCGGCGTCACACTTCTTTTCAGATTCGCGCCACCTGGCTCAGCCTCTCGGCGCTGTGAGGAGAGCACCTTGCTGCCTGCCGAAACTGGGCAGGCTGGGGGCTGGGCGGCATTGCACAGGTAAAGTTGACTCTCACGCTGCTCATGGCAACCCCTCCCCCAGAGCCCACCAAGCCAGATATGTGAAGTAGGTGAGGGCCATGTGCTGGCCACTTCCAGGCGATGGTTCATTTCTTCATTCCTCACGAAGGGTGACACCTCCCCAGCTCCGTTTCTTGCCTGTTTTTCTCCCTCTCTCATCTCAAATATTTCCCCACCACTCTGTACTTAGGAAAGAAGGAAGGAAAGAAGGAGAGGGAGGGTCTGAGAGAAATCCTACCTTAGTCCTGCCCTGCTGCCCTTTCACCATCCCCTTGCCCCTTCCTCCTGGCCTATCCTGGGGGTCTCCCATCCTATTGCTAAGGAAGCTTTGGATATAAAGCCGGGTCTCCTCCCATGGAGAGGGAATGGGCCTCCCTCTGACTTTGCCCTCATACCCATCATGAGCAACGTGGCTAAGGAGAGCAAGCACAGCAACAGCAGCCTTGAGGAGGAGGTAAGTGCAGCTGGGCGCCCCCTTGGGGAAGTGGGGCTGGGTTTGGTGCCGCGGGTGCTCGAGGGCCAGGCTGGGCGTTTGACCTCTGCTGCCCAGGGCTCCGGGCAGCCCGCACTACCATCCAGCCCCCCCACATGGCCTGAGAGGAACAGTGAGGCTCCTCCAGTGGACCATGCCTTGGCACTTGCTCTGGTCCCACCCCCTTCTGCCAGAGACCCTCAGATCTGTCCCACTCCTGCCCAGGCCCCCACAGGCACCCTTGACGCGAAAAATGTAGAGCTGGCCACGCCCACCCAGTAGGCCACACCCACTCCATCCATGCCCACCCAGTAGGCCGCACCCACCCTGGCCGCACCCACCCGGCCCCCTGCGGGCTAACTGCAATGCTGATGCGGCCCTCAATGAAATTGAGTTTGACACCCCTGGTGTATGACAATAATATTTTATTTATTTGATTTCTATAACTGCCCATCTCAACAAGTGACTCTGGATGGTGTACATTGTACATTTACTTGTGTATGCTGTATATTTATTGCATCGCTGCTGTAAAATTCTTTTAATGCTTTGAAAAAAGTGCTAAATTGTATTTTAGAAAATCTATGATATATTGAAATGAAAAAAAAAACACTTTTTGAAGACCCAGTTGCATTCTTTCACTGATGTTGGTACAGGTAGTCCTCGGTTAACCACAGTAACCAGGACCAGAATTTTTATTACAAAGCAATGTGGTTGTAAAGCACAATATCATATGAGTACATTCCTTAGTAATACAATCCTGGCAATCTCTGCTGCCATTGTTAAGCAAGGATCACAGGTCATTAGGTGACGATTTCTTTGCAACTTTGCTTCCAACAAGCAAAATCACTGGGGAAGCTGCAAGTCCCAGATGTTCACAAGCAGGCTGGCAAATAGGTAAGTGGCTGCTGCCAGGTGGGGATAATGTGCAGATGAGTGGTGAGGCATGGCAGAACTAAGAATGGTTGTTGCTGGGCTGGAGAGGGTATGCAAGTGGCCAATGAAGCCAGTGTAGCTGGGCTAGGGATGGTTGCTGCCAGCCAAGGGAGACTTATGGGAGAGACTTGCAACCTTCCAGCTTCCTCATTGACTTTGCTTGAGGGAAGCCAACAGAGAAGGCTGCAAATGGTGATCATGTGACTGTGGAATGCTGCAACTCTTATTAAGTACAACCCAGATTGTGATCATGTGACTGTATGGGTATTGGAAGCGCCGGAGCTTCGAGGACCAGTCACAAGACCCCCTTGTTCAGTGTTGTCATAACTTCGAACAGTCACTGAATAGGTGATTGTTAACCAAGGATTGATTACCTGTACATGTTTTCTGCTAAGAGATGAACATAGACTCTTTTTCCAGTTTCTGAATGCTTTATAGCCAATCAACCTTAAAACAATTTCCTCTACATTAATATAGCTGCCAGACTGCAAGAACATATATATTATCACCCGCATTAGGTTCAGCATTATATACCATTTTTATTTTAGTTGTCCCTTATCAGGTGTCAACATCCACTAATTGGATAACTAAGGAATTTTTTTACTCATCTTTTATGCTATTGGATAAGTCAAAACAGTATAAAACAAATAACTTTAGTTCTTACTGGTGACAGACTTACAAACAGGGATTATGAACAAAACTGATAAAATTGCTTAAAGACCACCAACTTTCATACACCCCGTGGTGCTCATGATTACCTTAGTGGATAAGCTTAACTTGAAAATGAATTTAATTAAAGAAATCTTCAAAACAACCTTGCCCACTAGTGACTTAAATGAATGCTTCCATGCCAGGTTTCTTAACATGTAAGAAAATGCTTTGCAACTGTCTTCTTTTGGTGTGTGTGTGTGTTTTTTTAAAAAATACAGATGTATTCTCATTGGAATTATTGGGTTCAATTGGGCTTCTTCTTAGATAATGGCAGGATTTAAAATATTCAAAAATTTTAAAACTTGTTCAAATATTTTAATATGAAAAGCTTCAAACAGCTAATTCCGAGCGCAGTCAATACTTTTTAATTTTTAATAAATTCTAGTATGTACATAATTGAAAAAATGATTTCAATTATCACAGAATTCTGCATTGCATTTTAATTTTAATTTTAAAGTTTATTTGCCTAAATATATTTGCAACTTTAGGAATTAATAAAGCTTGAATAGAAAAGTTTTCTATCCTTGCTGAAAAGTATCCATTATTATAGATTAAGTGACTAAATCCTCTAACATAGAATTAAAACTTCCAAGTGCCCAATTCCACACAATGTAATTCTGTTAATTTTTAAAATTCAGACATGCACCAGTGTTGACAGTACTGAGTAGAAATCTTTTCCAATAAGCATTACAACCATTTTTTAGTACAAATCAGGCAATTTGCCCTGAAATTTATAAACTATTTTCTATATATATTTAAAAGACATATTGTCTTCAAACCTATCAAAAGACATGGTTAAAAACTAACAGTGACCAGTGTCAATTTTAAAAATTGTTTGTTTATAGGCTTAAAAATGAAGTTTGACAGGTATAGTTACTAATTAAGTAAGCACTGGGGCCAGTGACATTATGCTTTATTGTTAATTCATTTAAATTATATTTGCACATACATAACTATTTAAACAAAACCTTATATTTAAACAGTCTGCTTAAATTTATTTTCCCGTTGTTCAACTTCTCCCTCAATCCTTTGAATTCTTTGTTCCCTTCCTGCTTTTTCTCTTCTCAGTCTTCCTTACTTTTAGCGTTCCAAGTTTCAGCTGTTATAAAATCTGACCAAAAAAGACCAACGGGAAGAGAAGCCATTTAAGAAAACAAAAACCTCAGCAAATTTCTACTCTCCAGCTTATGCATCAGAAAATACAGTGAAAAAAGTGTGTGCTTTTTCGTTAGAATCCCTTCCCTATCAGCATTTAAGGGTAAAACATTTGGTTTGACTTAACAGCTTCTTATCAAGATAAATATGCAAAATTGGGAAAGGAGATGAGTGGTTAAGATGGTGGAGAGTGTGGAAACTTTGGAGCGATTGTTCTTGTAATTGTATGCTGTGTGAGCTGTATGCTGCATGTGCAGTTCAAGGGATTTTTTGGAGTGGCATTTGCCTGAAGGGAAGTTGGAATTGCTGAAGCTGGATCGCTTGACTCACTTCGGATTTTTTGGGCTGGAGAACTGTTCTGGAGGATGGCAGGGCATGCTGTTTTATAGTGCTGGCCATGCCTACTGTGCCAATCATGTTTGCCACATTTGTGATATAGATGTTTTTTTTTTAAATTGACAATAGCTTTCTCAGACTAGTCTGGCTGCTCCTAAGGGATCTGCTATTGAAAGAACCTGTTTGGGCTGCTTCCTGGAGGAGTGGGATGGAGGCCAGACTAAGACAGAAGATGTTTAGGAAGCTCAGTGGTGCTGTGGAGATAGTCTCCAGTTTCTCCATCTGTTTTGCTGTGGCTTTGAAAGTGTGGGCAGTGACAGGCAGGTTGCAGTAGAGTGGCAAACTACTGTGAAGTCCCCTACCCTGCCTTTTTACTTATAACTTTAATTATTTAATCACTGATGAGAAGGCCTTCCTGACATGGTATCACTGAGACCTAGTTGGGCCAAGAAGGGGAGCTAATCCATTTGCAGATACCCCCAGCTGAGTTTTGGGCATGTCATGAGCTGGGGCAGGAGTAGTGAATGTCATCCAGGAATCTCTTACAGCCTTTGGGAGCACTGCATTACAGGTCATCAGATGCGAGACTCTGTTCATTAAGCTGGGTTCTAGGAATCAGTCAGAATTGCAGCTGTTATACCAGCCTCCCTCCAGCACAGTAACTTTCCTGCTTGAGCTTCTTGACTACATTTCTGGGCTGGCAGTTGAGTTCTTGAGATTTATAGTTTTGGGGATCTTCAATCTGCCTTCTATAGGAGTGGGATCTGAAGTGGCTCAGGGGTGCATGGCCACCATCATGGCCATGGGTCTATCCCAGATCAACCAGGGCCTGACATGGCAGAATAGCCATACACTGGATCTGGTGTTCCTGTTGAAACAATGGCAATGCAACCTGAAATTGGGGGAGCTTTTGGGTATCTCCCTTGTTATGGTCGGATAACATCTGATTACCATGGGTTTCTTCAGCTCTACTATCCACTGCAGGGGGGGGGCTGGACCCATAAGATGGGAAGACTGTTTTTATATATGTATTGGTTTTGTTGTAAGCTGCCCAAAGTCACTTGTTTTGTGAGGTAGGCAGCCATACAAATACGAAAAATCGGATAAAATAAGGCCAGGCAAGGTGAGGTGAGATGAGATAAGGTGAGTGAGTTACCAAGCATCCAAAATGAGGTCGGGAAACCGCCGGGTGGGGGCGACAGTTTTCCAGGTTATTTTTCCAGGTCCTATAGCAGCTGTTCCAAAGCCATCATAACTCTGAATGGTCATAAAATGACCAGTCATAAGTCAAGCATTATCTGTAATAAATAAAATTCCATTAATACCATAATTCTAGCCTAGTACTTAATCTAATTCATAAAACACATTGATATGATTCTTATTTATTAAAATAAGATTATCCAACTAAAACATTAACTGGATGAAGCTGAAAATTGAGGTTTCAGAAAAATGAAACATATCTAAACTACAAGGTGGGTTTTTTTGAAATACAGAACTGATAAAAGTCTCTATAAACAAATATGTTTGTTAATACTATGTAAAGGCCCAAATTTTCCATTTTTGCTAAAAAAAAAACTATGACAAATCTTAATGAAATAAATAAATTTATCAGTATTGTCCAAGAATAAAAAGTTGCTGAATCTGTCCAATTAGCAATGTATCCCAATGGGAATCTATTCAGAAGTAGGTCTACCTGAATTCAGCAACTTGCTCTTGCAAAAAAAAAATCACAAAAATTGCACATTTAAGAATCATATATGAGCAGGCCAAATATACAATAAATTGAATGTGTTGGAAGATAAATGTCAAGGAAAATGCAAATTAAACATTAGTTTTGCAGTAAATTACAATTTTAATGGTACTAACAAAAAATAAATCAAATATGTTAGGTACTGAAGGTTTCTGATAACAGATTAAAAATGATTGCATTGCTCCCCACTATCTAAAGTAGCTAAAATATATTTATAAACATTAGTCAAGTCATGATTGTATAATAATTGCAAAAACAGCATTGCATGATTAAAGTTACCAACTAGATTCCACTTGGAATCAATAAGTTCCAACAATACATTTTAAAAATATTTTCTTTTCAATTTATAATATATAAATTTATATATTATAAATATATTATAAATATAATTTAAAAAATGCAAAACTAGAATGCGACAAATGAAAGACTAAATCTCCAGTATCACATTTTATTCCAAGTATGCCTGTAAGCTCAAAAGAGAACTGGCCATCTAGAAAGTATATGTAATTATGTCATAGGAGCATGAATGAGTTCAAAGACTTAGTTCACTATTGCTTTGTCTGCAAGATGTGGTTTGACTTGCACAACTCAATTCTAAGTTATGTACATTCAAGACCTGCTTTTTATAGATTGTTCTCTGTTTCTATCACTAAGATCCAAACTTTAAACTTTAAACTATGAGGAAGAATATCTGGGAGATGGCCTTTGATCCCTCTATAGCAGGGCTTTTCAACTTGTGGTACATTAACGAGTGGCAGGTGGTACGCAGCCCTGCCTAGCCAAGTATAGTGGGGGAGGGAAAGAGCCAGCACAGGCAAGGACTTACAGTGAGAGAGTCCTCTGGAGCTGCAGAGGCACGGAGGAGAGAAGGAGGAAGGGAGGGAGATGGAGAGTGGAAGGATTCTTATGTGGTTTTGTGACTTTGAAGTTCTGAGATTTGTGCAATGTGGGCTTTGTGTTCTTAAGGAGTGTTTGGCAATTTCTATTTGGCTGATGGCTGATGTTAGCTTCTATTGCTCTGCTATTGTTAGCTGTAAGTTTTGCTGCAAGGGATTTTGAAGTATTTTTCTCCTGAATGGATTTTGCCTTTACTTATGAATGGAGCCATTTGGGGAGGCTGCCTTAGCCGGCAGCCAATACTTACTACATTTTTTTTTCTTCCTTACTTTCCTTTCTAGCCAGTAGCTAATTCTTAAAGGGAAATGTGCCTTTTTAAGCTAGTTCACTCAGCAGTTTGTCTTTTCTGTTTCTGGAGGCTTTTCCTTGTTTGATGAATATATGGAAGAGAAAAAATATGGGGGGGGTTCAAATTCTTCCTTCAGAAGGAGGTGGGCATGAGAAAGAGGGAGGGAGGGAAGTCCCGCCTTAGCACTTGGCCACCAGCAGCCCTGCCATTGACTTTACTTGTCAAAAGGTTGCAAAAGGGTATCACATGACCCTGGGACACTGTGACCATCATAAATATGAATCAGTTGCCAAGCATCCAAATATAAATCACATGACCCTGGGCATGCTGCAATGGTCATAAGTGTGAAAATGGTCATAAGTCATTTCAGTGCAATTGCAACTTTGAACAGGGTTTTTTTTTTGGTCATCAAGTTTTTGACACCTTGCTAGGTGGTACTCGAATATTGCCATATCCTAAAAGTGGTACAATCGGTGAAAAGATTGAAAAGCCCTGCTCTATAGGATTTTGTATCTTTCAAAGGAAAAAAATATTTACTACCAAGTATCAAAAGAGGAAAATCTAATTTTAGCAAGGATCATCTACAGAAAATAGGGGGGGGGGGAGATATTAAGAAACATTCATTAAAGGAAGGAAGAAGAGGAGAAGGATGCAACATTTTTAACAACAGATAATCCAGAAGGGGACTGCTTATATTCTTATGGGGGACATGAATCAACTTTGTGGGTTAAAAAAAAATCCAAAATCCCTAAATTGGGTAATACATTTATTAGAACTAGCAAAAATGAAACAATAAAATATGCAAGTTTTAAAGTTCAAGAATTTGTCTCTTGGCTATATTTTGTTAAATATTAGAAACAGTATGGAAGTTAAATATCTTTGAATTTAGAGCTAGAGAGCACAATTTTCTTTTTCCTTGTTTCTTTTCAGCATGTTGAAACAACATAATACTATTCTGTACTAATTAAGAACCCCTCGAACTGCATAACTGAAGTTTGTCCTTCACTTCAACACCATAATTAGTACAGACATGACCCTAACATTAACCAAAACATTTTCTTCCTTTCTCTTTTCTTCTAATCTACTTTCTTAATTAGCCAAAGTGACATACAATAAGTTAAACATATTATCAACTGTGGGTTCTGCATGCTTATTTAGAATTAAATCTATTTTTACTTTTTTCCCCAGGTTATAGTGTTAGGATTACAGTCTTGCACAAATAAGTTTGAGTGCTTGTTAGGACTTTAGATTTACACAGAACTACAATGCACTGTGAATATTTAAAGAATCAGCATTTAACCTGGCTATTTTTAAATGCATGCTATTATCACCTATAAAAACTGAATATTGTAAAATGTAACAATTCGTCTAGCCAGTACAGACTCAGCAACACCAAAATAGTAAGAAGTGCAGCTGAGTCAACTGAGGACAAAACTTCCTCAACCCATCTGCCTGGCATTATTAGTGAAATGCTGGCACTTGACCACTTTGGCTCTAAATCTATTACTAGCAAGTTGGAAACTGTGACCTCTCTTACAATGTGTTAGACTGTGCAGAAAACCGTATTTCAAGGCCAAGGTGTTTTGGAACACCTTAGAGCAGGGATCACCAACCTTGGCCACTTTTAAGACATGTGGACTTCAACTCCCAGAATTCTGGGAGTTGAAGTCCACATGTCTTAAAGTGGCCAAGGTTGGAGACCCCTGCCTTAGAGCAACTGCATCTTTCCTCAGGTTTGTATAGCTATCCTCTGCCGTTGACAAGTGATCCTGTAGAAAGGCAAATCTGATTTTATTTATTAATCAATATAAAATATATTCTTAACCACTGTACATATATGCCCTCACATGATCTGAATCATCTTTTATCCTTTGAATTTTGGTTGCTGTAAATCTCTACATCACAATCAACCCACTTTATATGTTAGATATATTATATAACATGTTAGATATAATTCAAAATGTTTCTCAGTCATACTCAAACCTTCCTTGTTGCACATCTATATTCAAAAATATCAGAATTAATCTTATCCCTAAAGTTGCTGACAAAACTACTTCAGTTCAGAGGATAATGGTTTTATAAAAAAAAAAAAAGTAACGGCATAGCATGATTCTTTTGAGAAACCAAGTAGCATGTAGTCAATTATGAAGTATAAATTCAAGAATCTGATTTATATTGAATCAAGCCCAAACACTTGGATAGTTTTTTTCCCCAATTTCCAGTAAAAAAAGTAGACTGCTAATAAAATCAAAAATCTAAATCGTGATTGTTTTAGTATTTGAATTGCAGGGTTTGTGTGACCGTAACAAATAGTGATTTAGAAATATCCCAATAAAATCAAATTATATGAATGTCAAACAGCATTTTTCTCTCCATAATTACCATCTGATTTTCCAATATAAATATTAAACTTTCTTGTTTTACTTAACATTATAATATTTGCATCTCATGGATTCAGTCAGTTAATTGCAGTGTTTCTAGAAGTGGTTTTATCTTATGAATTATCTGCACATCATTTAAGAACTAAGGGGAAAATACAATTTGTACTATGTAAAGTAAGCCTAAGTTTTCAGCAATCTAGTTAATTCAGAGAATGTTAACGCTACTTCCCTTTCAATAGCTTTACTATACCTTAAAACCAAGTAATATTCAGTTCAGCAAAATCAGTGAGCAATCCTCAATTCCTTTAATCTTTTTTGTGGTTCCAAGAGTAAAACTTGGTTTCATGTTCCACTATTTCAAGGTGGAAACTACATGAAAACTACAGTATAAACACAAAACAAATTCTCTGTAAAAACTTAAAACTCCATCCATCCCATTTTTGCATCTTTCATTACCTTGTCCACCATAGACATAACCATCCATAAAAATTTCAAGTGTTGCTCTTAAATCATAGATTTAGTACAATACTGATTTGCAAGATAAGCAAAATACCATACATGTCATCAGATTCTAGCATTTCCTTTATATTTTTTATCCTAGAAATATACTTTAATACATCACAAAGTTAATCCAGTGAGGTTGTTCTCTGTAAAAAACTCTAAGTCTGTATTGTAATCTCCATATCACAATCAGAAAAGCTAGTTGGCTCAACTAAGTACTATTCTTCAGCCAAGGATTTTGTAATAGATTATACCTGTTACTACAGAGAAAAGCAAGAAGATTCTAATATTATTCAATGAATATTTTTATGTTTCTAATTTTTTTATCTAATCCACATCTGTATCCTCAAAAGAAATTAGTAATCAGAACAGGTAATACTGAGCAAGATAGACCAATGTTAAGAAACATTTCATGTCTACAGATGTAAATAACTCACAATGAAATTAAAGAGCCTATTTTAGACCTGGCTTAGAAATCTTGACTTGTAATAAGATTTAAAGAATAACTTTTATTATATAAATTGTAGATTCCAAAACTAAAAGGGAAAAATTATCAGCATTTATGAAGACAATAACAGTAAGTCAATGCACAAGAACATAGAACTTCTGATCAACTGAACAGAAGTTCTATGCTCTGAATCTTAGGGACCATACAGTTTTTCTCCAGGATGATCTATCAACCTGGTCCATTAGCTCAACGGTGCTGCTAGTCATCCTCCTCTCTTTCCTTCTACCTTTCCCAGCATTAGATCTTTCTATAGAAAACTAGGTCTTCACATAATGTGTGAAAGTAAGATAGTTTGAGCCAGTCATTTGTATAATATAATGGGAAAGACCTTGGGAAACAAGGCAAAGAAATGAGACCAAGGGAGTATCAGATAAAAGGCCCAAAGCAGGAATGTGAGTGGGGCAAGAGAGTTTCTTGGGCTGTAAAAGAGACAGGAGTTGGGGAATGTAATTTCAGACTTCCAAGTTTTGGTTAATACAGCTTTACAATAAATTAGAATTAGCTCATCTGGTTGTGTTTCAGGTCTACCTCATAAGGCTGACATTTGTGCCTTGAGTGAGAATTCTGGGTTGATTTGTTTGATGATTCACTTGTTTGTTTTCTTGACTGGTCATTCTTATGTATGTACTAGTATCTTTAGTGAACTTAGATACAATATTTGCCATCCATTTGAAACAATTCTGTGAGACAGACTGACCATCTTTGGCACGGGAAATATGATTATCTAAAGAACAGAGCTGACTCCAATATGTCCAAAACTGTACTCAGTAGTGCAATACAGGTAAAAACAAGCAACTTCACGTACTCATATACAACAGTTATAGACTGAAGGAACAATCAATGGCTACAACTTCATCAGTTTAAGTTTACACATACACCTTTGCCTATCTATCATACATAGAATAGCTTCCAGGTATTGAACAACGTTCTTCATATTCAAAGTTTAGTGGCATAAGACTTTTGAAGCTATGAATAACTGAACCAGTTAACTAGAATCCCTGTCCAACAGAAAAAGGTGCCAGCAAATCTGTAACAGAACTCTACTGATTACTGAACTCTAAAGTAGTTTTCAGACCTATGTTCAGAAGGTTCAATTTTTTTCAAGTATTTGCTTGTAATTGTCTTCATCCTGACTACAATAGACCATCAAGGCCATAAAACAGAAACTTCTATCATCAATAAGGATAAAATGCTGAAAATATATTTTTCTATGCAAACATTCAATATGCTATTTAATTCATTTTTAGCCCTAGTTGCCCACGATCCTGAACTGTATTTTAAGGCGCCCATCTGCTACTACAGCTTTAACTTGCAAAATAATGAAGGCACAAATTCCTAGTGCTTTGATCCATACATTTCACTTTTCCCTCCCAGTTAAGATTATCGTTAAAATTATTAATTTATCGTTTCTCTCCTTTAAATCGCAATGCCTTCGCAAGACTTAGACGAGACAGCTAGAACAAGAGTTTACGACCTGGCTTTTTGAGCTTTCCAGAGGGGGAAAAAAAACAAAAACGAAAAAAAAGTGCTTCGAAGAAGAAATACCGCATACCGTATTTAGCTACTAAGATAAATCTCCTCAAGGAATCCAAAAAACTACTCATTTCGCAGTCCTCCAACTGGGCTAAAACCGAGCGTACATTTCACTCCATTTTGCGGGTCATCCTCCTGTCCCCTTTCCTTAATTCCGGGGGCGGGAAGCGGCAGCCGAGGAATGTCACTCGCTTCCCTCTCCTGACGACGAGCCTTTCAAAGAAAAGGGGCCGGGAAGGGAAGCTTCCCTCCTCTCCCGGCTGCTCAGCTCGAGCTAACCAGATTCACCCACCTAAGCTGCAGCTGCACAGTGTCGGAGGCAGCAACTGGAGGTGCGGACCTGCAAGGCCAGCGCATCTCTCTCTCCCCGCCAGCTCCCTCCTGGGTCCCGGCATTACCTCGCGGGGTCTCCGCGCAAGCTCCCACCTCCTCCTCCGTCTCTTGCAGCAAAGATACTGTGGACCCCTCCTCGCACGGCCTGACCAGCAGTCCCGCCTCAGGCCCAGAAACCGAGAGCGCACCACCAGCACTAACGGGGGAGGGTGGAGGAGTGACAGCGGCGCAGCCAATCGCACAAAGCGGCTACCTCACTCCTTCGACCAACCGTTATCCTCGGTAGCGGGGAACGGTGCAGTCTCAGCGCAGCCTATAGCAACGCAGGGCCCTCATCATTCCCCCGTTAGAAACCGGAAAGCCAATCCTGGTGAAGATATATAAGCCACTCCCATAGGCCGACGGCATTTCTCTTTCTCTCTTGGCAGTTGCGTCAGTGAGCCCGAGGGCGGGATTCCCAACAGTGGAACGGAGGCTGCCGGGGCGGCCATCTTGAAACAGGGAAGACGGTTGACGGTTTGCCATTACGGGGCACGAGATGCCTTCTGGAGATACAGTAATAATTGGAAGGCGACGTGTTTCACTTGGATGCAGTGCCTTCAGTGAAGTTGGTTCCTATCGTCTTGTAGCAATACCCGCGAACACCTTTGTATTTGTTTGCAAGCTCTACTGAAGACACTGACTTTCAGTCTCAGATTAACCCGAGGTCTCGGGTCCAAAAAAGAAGCAAATGGAGTCGACGTAGTTGTTGCTGTTTCCAGCAAAAATAGGCCCTTAGCGAATTTAGTGAAGCTGAAGAAATCGCGGCGAAAACGGCCTCGCCGCGCAGTTGTCTTGGGAATAGCGTGGCGGAGCGCGGCATTCATTTGCATAAAGCCCGTGATGCATTGCGGATAGGAATAGAAAGGAAAAATGTTTCTTTAACCCCGCAAACGTCGCCCTTTCCCCTGCCTTCGTGCACGTGGTTGGCATCAAGATAAGCTCAGTACCGAGCTGGTTCTATTAAAGAAGTCTGAGCAAGAGTTGCTGTAACGTCAGGAAAGGTCGCTTGCAGGGAAAACTAGTGGGTTTCCTCTTCTTTGTGCGGATCACGAGTGGAAAGCAATTTTCCCCGTTAATGCTGGGAAATTTATTGAGATCCAAATTCTATTGAGAACAATTGTATTGTTTTTTGTTTTTAAGAGAAAAGCATTCTGTTCTCTCTAAAAGTGGAATTTCCCTGGCCCCCCCCCCAAAAAAATCTGATTACTTTATTATTTTGCATTGATTTCCTTAAGCCAAGAAAACTCAAATCACAAAATATGAAGACTATTTTATTGCCGCAAGGTATAAGATAATTTTGAAAGATTTTGCTAGAGTAGAGGTTCCCAGACAATGCAGAGGTGCAGAGTCCAGGGCTGTGAAGAAATTTTTAATTCTATTACAATACATCCAACTTTCCCAAAGTTTCATTGTTCATTTGTGTTAATTTTGTTTTGATTTGTAGAGGTAACAAGGTATATTAAGCTACATTAAAAGAAGGTGTGATGGCACAATTTGAATATTTTTATTTTTTCCAAAGGCATTTGGAAATGCTAGTGTGCAGTGTCTTGACTGTTGGTTCCTGTATAGTTGATTCTATTTTTGTTGTCAATTTTAAGGCTAGTTTTTATATCTGCTGTCATTAATTTGGTCTTGATACTTAATCATAGCCCCTTTTTTACATTTGCATTTTAGCTATCAGTAAACTTAAGGTTATGTTATGATTTATTATGCTTCAATTATCCAAGCAGATCATTAAAAAAAATCCTGAGAATGTGCTCTTAAAACTAGGTACTGTGGCTATATTATAATATTCATCAGTATGATTCAGTTTCTTATATCTAAATTGAGAACAAGAAGAAATTGTCCTCACCTCCTGCTTGAGCAACTCCAAAGATATGATGCATTGGAAGAAAAAAAGCAAAAATCTTACATAGCTACCTTGTTTTCCTAATGCATTTTTCAGGAAAAAATTCCAAAATTATATTCATCCAGCACACTATAAAATACAGGTAGTCCTTACTTATTACAATTGAGCCCAAAATTTATGTTGCTAAGTGAGAAATTTGTTAAGTGAGTTTTGCCCCATTTTATGATTTTCCTTGCCACATTTGTTAAGTGAATCACTGTACTTGTTAGTAACACGTTAAGTGAATCTGGCTTCCCCATTGATTTTGCTTGTCAGAAGATTGCAAAAGATGATCACGTGACCCCAGGACACTGCAACCATCATAAATATGAACCAGTTGTCAAACATCCAAATGTAAATAACATGAGGGATTCTGCCACAGTCATAAGTGTGAAAAATGGTCATGTCACTTTTTCCCGTGCTATTGTAACTTCAAACAGTCACTAAATGAACTGTTGTAAATCAAGGACTACCAATAGTTTACCAACAAGCACTTTGATTAGACATGTAACAGTGAGATGGATATGAGAGATCAGATTTTTTCAATTCGGTCTGCAGATGATGCCATAGATATCTGAATCTTTTTCTTGAATTTACTTGCTACATGCAAAATGGCAACCTTCATGGGAATCATTCTTAGCACTAGTAACTAAACTTTAATGTGATTCAAATACAAGAGATTATGTTAGGGTGAGCCATATCGTGAAGCAGACTGAGTCAGCTACTTCAAGTGTAAGATACTGGAGGATATGTAGTAGTGAGGTATTGGAGGGCAGACCTGTGCTATTCCTAGCTGCTCTAGTTTTTCCCCACAAACTAGCCTTCTGCCCTTAGCTACAGTGGAGAATGCTCACTTAATTGTGATGAAGTAATATTTAATTGCCAATTCATTCAGCTTCTGTAGCTGGGATGGCATCTGTCTGAGGATGGAATTTTATATTTCAAACAGTTTTAATCTTTAATATATAGGTCTTTAATCTTGTGTTTGTCCATAGTTTAAATCAGGCCAGTGTTTAAAAGACAATTATTATGGTGCCATCTAGTGGAACAAAACTTGTATTTACTTTTTATGTAAATGCAGTTTACCTATAGTAATTGTTCTAAATAATGACTTAGGTATTTAGGAATCTAAACAGAAAACTCTTGGCAATAAGCATGTGTTCTTTTTCCCTTTCTTCTGCTTATTTATATAATTTATTTAAGCCTCTTCTGTACCTTCGGTCAAGAATTTCATATAATTTGATAGGAGAGCTCCAGAGTAGTAATTTTGAAATGTATTTGTTATATTGTATCTTTCAATAGCACTGTTGAGGGTAGTCTTTGATTCTTGCAGCATACAAATGTGTTGAATAAATATTACTGATCAGTCAATTCTTAAACATGATTGCTTCATTTTTAGGACAATTGCTTACGTGTTCATATACAGCAAGAATGGGTAATTTTCATGGGTTTTTTTTCCAGTTAGGGCAGAGACACACTACTTTACCCATATAGTTATATAATTAAGGGGAACATTGTTTATTCAGTCTGTCTTCAATTGTAATGCTCCCATTTTTCTCCATAATTGGATATCATGAACAATTGTAAGTTAATTAGAAGATCAGAACTATTTCATTTTGATAGAGCCCAATGCAGATTGACCTTAGTGTGCCCTTAGAATAGAGAGGTCTGGTGGCAGGGTTAGGTAAATGTACATGTTGCCAAATCTCCAGAATTTTGTACCCACGACAGGTATGGTTTTGTATGGTTATTCAGTACAAATGACTGAATAACATTTTATCCTCTGAGGTATGTTACTCCATCATTTGTACAATTAAGTGTTCATACCATATCTTAATAATAAGAGTATCAACTGTTTAAAGCAATTCTTTGCATATCCATTCAAAAGTAAGTTCTATTGAGGTAAATGTTACATATTCCTTTTTTATTTATATTTGTTTTACATTTTTTATTTTCTTCACTTATAAAATACGAAAATACGAAAGTAAATAATAGGGAACAAAAGTAAGGGAAAGGGAAAAAGAGAAGTGTGGAAAAGGGGGGGGGAGGCGTTGACTTCCGATCCCCTCTGTTGCAGTAAATAAGGCATTAACATCAAAACTCAACTTTTTACATTTTTATAGTAGTATGAACTAGCCATTTCTATGTCAACAAATCAATCTAATCAATAAAACCTAAAATCAAAATATCATTTTTTTCCTCCTCAAGCACAAAGTCCAGAAGTGGTTTCCAAGATAAATGTTATACATTACTAACAAGTTTTTGTAGCAGCTTTTGCCAATCTGCTATTTTCTAGATGTGCTAAGATCTCAGTTTCCAGAATTGTTAACCAACAGGATCAATCAGATTGGGGAACGTTGATGTATGGATTACAATACTGGATGGATGGATGCACTATTTCAATAAGTCATATCCCTTCACATACTGAAGCAATTAGACTTGTAATGTTACTGAACAATTAGACTTAAAATATTCTCTAATTGCAAATAGGGGCAGGGAGAAATTGAAATGTGAGTGGTTTGCCAAATACCTCCAGTAAATGTTGAAGTATGATTCAACTTGGGATTCTCCTAATTCATCTAATTAGAGTTATGCTGTGCATATCTAATCAGAAGTAAATCCCACTGAATTGTTAGATTCATATCAGGGAAATTGTATTTGCGTAGTATTGTATCCTTGAACTGTACTTTCTTTGCTGCTTTCAAGTCATATTGTTTAATAAACTCACAGTGGTTAATAAAGATAATGGGGTTAACCCTTTGTGTTGATTTTTCTCAATTCTTTGTCTTGTGGTATTCTTATTAAAACAGGGTATATAAGTTAGCAATTAATCTGGAAAATTAACTGCCAATTTTATTAACCAAATCGGTAACACTTGTTCTGAAACATGATCAGAATAGCTTACTAAGTTATTTAAAAATCACATCAATATTCTAATCAATAAATCATGAAAACTCAACAATGTGCTATTACACAACAAACACTATCAGACAGAAATTAAATAAATGTAAATTGATTGATACAGGAAAGTCATGTCAAGGAAATTTCCCTAAAAGGAAGTGTAGCACCAATACCCAGAAAGCTTTTGCATGCCATTTTATCCCTTCCCTATCATTGTGTTAAAAAGCAAAAACTTTCAGAACGGAGATCAGATATTGTCCCTACCAATAAAGCCAAAAACTATGGTACAAAAGGAAGGAGGTCATGAGATTTGAACCCAAATGTGGTAGCCTGGCTTTCCTTGAGCTTAGAGCAGCTATTTGCCCTGAGGTTATTGATGAAGCAATTGCAAAAAACATGATGAGAGCGTGCTCTAGTTTTTGACCTCTCACAAATAAAACCCCTTTTATTCTATTACTACTTCCAGATCAGGAGCACTTGGTAGAAAATATTAAACTAAATCCAGTGAGTATACTAAAGTATTATGTATTGAAATAAAAAATTTATAAATCAATATTGTCTCATTTAAAGCTAATTTGTGGTTAATGAGAAATATGCATCTCTTTTTAAACATTATTTGTAGATTTGGCCTTTTTTCGTGCCAGAAACAATTACATTTTTAGGTGGTAAAATGAAAGAAGACACAGCTGCTACCCAGGAAATAGGCTTACCTCTGGAAACACAAAATTCCCTGTAATTTATATTGTCAGTGCTCAATAGCACAGAGAACAAATGAATAACCAATTATGAGTCATATACTCTTCTTCTGCAGAACTTTTTTATACTTAGTACTAAAGAAAAACTGCAGCAAACACATTAAGGCCAAAAACCAACAAGTTCAAACATGCTTTTACTGTAGAATACACTATGGGCTACATCACGGGTGTCAAACTCACGTCACATGACGTGTCATGACATATGACCACTTTTTTTGCATTGCCGGAGCTGGGGTGGCCGCGGCCTCCCTATGATGCAACCAGCCCATGGGCTGGCAGATTGACACCCCTGGCTACATCAATAGTGCACTGGGGGAAATTGTCGTCTGGCAGGGTGACTAAGGCAGTATTGATGCCAAAACCAAGTCTGTAAACTACTTTGAATGAGTCCAGATAATCCATATTCTCCCAAAAATGTAAAGCTGATAAACTTTCACCACTTTTTCAAGGACTTTGCCCAAGAAAGGGATATTTATGATAGAAAATAGATGCGAAGCACCTCATTGTCCAAGGATATCCACTTTAGGAGGAGTTGCATCATCCCCTCTTTCAAGGGGATGTAATTACTCATTTAGCGCTACAGATAATCCTCAACCATTCTTTTAGCGACTTTGAAATTACAGTGGCACTGAAAAAAGTGACTTACAACCTGTCTCACACTTGTAGCATCCCCATAGTCTTCTGATCAAAATTCAGGCACTTGGCAATTTGGTATTTACAATAGTTGCCGCATCTTGGGATCATGTGATCGCCATTGGATGACAGAGCTTTGGCTACCATACCATTCTGCCTTGAACTCACTAAGTGTACCTGCTGCCTTTTAGAGAGCCAATCCAGTCTCTGAACAGTGCCTCTTTGGCAACTTTAAGAAGTGTGGACTTCAACTCCTAGAATTTCTACATGCTGGTGAATTCTGGGAGTTGAAGTCCACACATCTTAAAGTTGTAAGGTTGAGAAACAATAGAGTTGTTTCTCTACAACTCTAGAGAAGTTGTAGAGCAGGGGTGTCAAACTCGCAACGTCACATGACGTGTCGTGACATATTGTGACTTTTTTTCCATTGCCGGCAATGGGGTGGGTGTGGTTTTGCCATGACGCATCTGGCTCACGGGCCGGCAGTTTGACACCCCTGTTGTAGAGGGTTTGGAAATAACTTGATCTCAGGCAGGAGATGTCACGGCCCTGAGTTTTCCACTGTAGAAAACCAGTTTTCTGGAGGGCAACTTACAAGGGGATGAGGGCAGTACAAACTTATATCCTCCCACCTTTTTTTTCCAAATTACCCTCAGGAAGCAAAACTACATTCTATAAGAGGACATTTATGTGCTTCATTGCCTAACTTCTGCAACCCAGAATGTTTTCATAGTCATTACAACAAATCTAGCTAGGACAGGGAATCGGGAAAGGCCTGGTCTTTTTTATAGCCCCAAATGGAGATGCTAAAGCTCAGTTTGCTTTCCAGAATGGTTCTCCAGGGCCTGCCTGTTGTTCTCATCAGCACATTTAGCTGTGCTCTAAAATTAGAGCTTGCTCCTGAAATGAATACAGTTGCTCTTCAATTACCAGGCTGCAAATTGAACAATAAATTTTTGTCTCTTAGTATTTCATACTGAATCAGCTGGGGGGAGGGGGGGGAAGGGGGCCAATCTACATCCTGCCATCTAAGGTCAGAGACTGGAGGGATATTAGGAATATTTTTTTCATCTTCCTTGTACAATTTGTGTCCATTTTCAGATCACCAGTCACCACAAAATAATATGTTCTTCCTAGGATTTAATAGCAAAGAGGATTAAACATACCTTAGGTTAAAATGAATATGCGTAATATGTATGCGTAATGTGGATTATAGTATAAAGAAATAAGTTATTACTCTATGTTTTGACTCCAGAGTATATAAGCAAAGCTATGTGTTTGGCTACTGGTATTTATATAATTTCATATGTTACTATTCTGCTGTGATAGGGGTGTGTGTGTGTGTGTGTGTGTGTGTGTGTGTGTGAGAGAGAGAGAGAGAGAGAGAGAGAGAGAGAGAGAGAGAGAGACTGAGATTGAGATTGAGATTTAATGCATATACCTTCAGATCTGACTTAGGCCATTGTTTTGTATGCTTCCCCGTGTCTGTAAATTTGCTTGTGACAGTCAAAGAAGGAAGATAGTCCTTAGATGACATAATCTATTCATGTTAATCACCTCTGTGAACTAGCAGGAATTAAAATCAGTTGGAATCAATGTGTGATATTCTTAGTCAGGTATCAGGGCACTATCTTCCAGAGAGAGGCACCATTATATCCTAGGCCTCCATTTTAATTTTCCACAATGTTTCCTCTTTCCAGCATCTTTCTGAGTTTTATAGAAAATATAAATAGTATTAGTTGTACCAGTTGTATTAGAAATACTGTACCAGAAAAGTTTGCTGGAGCCCAGTGATGAAGAAAGAGACTCTTCAAATGGCATTTTGACAACTTTCTCCTCAAATTTGACTTATTGACACAGCTTAACTTAGCAAGATGTCTCTCCCATCTCAATGTTCCTAATACACCATTGGTATCTAAGGATCATAAGAAACAAATATAAAGTTCATTCAGTGCAGCGACCTCTTAGTTTTTCTTCAGCTGCTATTTGCATTTCCCTATCAGTGCTATAAATTAGGAAGATTGCCACACCCTGAAAAGAGTCTCCTGCAGACACTATGCCTGAGGCACCAGGCATAAACTTAGAACTAAGATAGACCGAAGTTAGCTTATGTAATATTGTAACTTTAATTTATTAATCCAAACCTTTGGGTCTACCTCATGACTTTTTCCACTGTCCACCTGATCTTTTTCTTTGTCTTCTGTGATCAGATGTTTGTGACAGGCCCTGTTCTCCCTTTCCCATATTAGATTCCTACATTTTTGCATTATGTTGTGCTAAATGCTGTTGAAATGTGGTGTCTGTCAGTGGAAGGATTCTTAATAATCCCCAGGGAATCAAAACCAGGCCTCTCTTACAGCTGACCAAGACAGGTGTACAGCAATGGTAGTTGTGCAAATCTCCTGAGGAAATCTGAGTAGGGATTCAAGCTCAAGGCTCTGAGGGTTAGGGAATCCTTTGCAGATTTTTTTTTTTTTTGTAGCAAGACTAAAGTGCAGAAGGCAATAGAGTTCCTATTCAGCCAGTAGAGCAGTACAAAAATGGTAACCTCTTTAATGGAGGGAAAACTGTTTAATTGAAAGATTAGAATTACTAACATTCATATAGCACACTAAACTGTAAGCCAGAGTCTATAAGCTCCAGAAGTTGGATCCTTACAAAATATAAAGTCAAAACCAAATGTAGTGTTAGGATTTAGAGTGTGAACCCAAGCACACAGTTTGCCTCTTGCAACGGTACTGCTGAGATAATAACTCTTGATAGGGACAAATGTTATCTGAAGAAGCACATTTTTATCTATCCTGAATTTTCTTCCAATCCATTTCAACATGTAACTTAGTATTGCACTGAAACCAGAATGTGTAATTATTGCACTGTAAAGCTATTTACATTTAACTTTAGTTAGAGTCTTGGTGTAAGGATCTGCCTCAACTAGATCTCCCAAGAAAGCAGAACTCTTGAAACAGGCATTGTTTTAAAAGGAACTTTTATTGAGAGTCAGTGATAGCAGTAGAACAAAGCAAAGTCGTGCACGAAAGGTTACATCAGGGCTTTTCAACCTTTTCACCCATTGTACCACTTTTAGGATAAGGCAACATCCGAGTACCACCAGTCACCCAGCAAGGTGTCAAAAACCTGACCCCCCCCCACAAAAGGAAAAAAATGATAAAGTACAGGTAGTCCTCGACTTACAACAATTTGCTTAGTGACTGTTCGAAGTTACAATGGCACTGGAAAAAGTGACATGACCATTTTTCACACTTATGACTGTTGCAGCATCCCCAGGGTCATGTGATTTACATTCGGATGCTTGGCAACTGATTCATACTTATGACGTTCACAGTGTCCCAGGGTCATGTGATCACCTTTTGCAACTTTTTGTCAAGTGAAGTCAATGGCCGGGGAGGGCGTGGCCAGCTCATCACTCAGGTTGCGGGGTGCCTGTGGGGGGGAATCCGTGGGTCTCTGGTGGAGGGGAGTGGGACTGGGGTGGGTGCCTTCCCTCCCTCTCTCCCTTTGTTCCTTCCTTCCTTCTTTCCTTCCTTCCTTCCCTCCCTCTTTGTCCCTTCCTCCTTCCCTCCCTCCCTTCCATTGTCCCTCTCTCCCTCTCATTGTCCTTCCCTCCCTCCCTCCCTCCCTCCCTCCATCACTCAGTTTTAATTTCTTCGATGGTGGTTCCTTTGCTGAATCACTTTCCTTTTGCACTGTAATAATTAAGGTGAGCAGTGTTAAGTCCAATATAAAGGAATGACTAAGTCTCTTGATACAGGAACAGTTGCAAAAACTGCATGCCAAGATTCTGGTGCAAGAAATCTCAGCCTTTGTGTAAGAACTACAACCTCCCATAAAAGACACCCCAAAAGCTGTTACCATTGTAAGTGGGCAGGAGGGAAACCAAACTTTTCAATAGGCATGTTACTGTTTATACTCTGAAGGGCAAATATGCTGCTTGCTAAGTGAAGCCCCAGGATCAGCGGGCTACGTGTGTCTGTGTGTGTGTCTTTTTTTTTATATATATAACAAGTTTTATTGAATTTTTTTGTTTTACAACCAAGTGCTTGAAACTCATCGTGGAGATAGGGCACTCCGTGAAACAAAGTAAAAAATATAATCATACATAAACAATTTGAGTTACTTCTTTAAAGGTTCCCTCTCTATTTTATCAATCAAGAAAAGAAAGAAAAAAAACAGAAAAAAAACCACAATATCAATAATATTTCCACCCGTTTTCAGGCTTAACTAACTTACAATTAACATATTCCAATTTGGCCTTATATAAACATATAGTATACAATTCGGGTACCCATATAGTATAGATTGTTTTTAAGATATACATATTATTCCAATTATTCAATTTATACTTCTCTGTTAAATTCTATCTCTTATTCTATTCTATTTTACATACATATTTTACAGATAAACATAACTTTAAGTATTTTAAAACCATTTTACATTTTAGCCTAAAATAATCAAACAATAATTATTTCTAAGATAGACTTATAATATAACTATTATATATATATATATGCATTTTAATATTTCTCAACTATATTCTATTTCCTGTACTCTATCAAATATTTTTATAAATCATAGTTAAATGTTTCACCAATCTCGATCCAACTCCTAATTTTAGATTTTCCAATTTTCCATCTTGCCATTCCAGACCATAATCACATCAACAATTTACATCAATATTAACTCAGATCAAAGTCTTAAACCTTAGAGATCTCAAACATATTAGTTCAGTCAAAGTCTCTAAAAGCCATTTTTACCCGTCAGATAAAATTTTAACTCTCACTTTTAAACCTAATTCTAGCTTTCTTTTTGTGCCAAGCAGGTTTCCACAATAGGGCCTCTAGTTCCTCCCATAGTATTTGGCCATACACATTTTTCCACAATTGAATCCAATCATAGTCTTCTTCTCTTTTTTCCAATGTTGTCTGCACTATGTAATCAGTCTTAGTCAATATAGTGATTATTCGTTGCTTGTTCATATTGTCAGCATTTTTAATGTCTCATATTTGAAAGTCTATTCCTGTTGCTTTTAGAATTATAGATGTTTTAGTTGAATTCTGCCTTTGGTCATCCAAAGTCTCCGTCATTTGCATATAAGATGTAGCATCTTCCTCTTCAATAGATTGTAAACATGTTTTCTCCATATCGTTAAGTTGTAAATCTGGTTGTGTGTCATGTCCAGTAAGTTGAAATTCAGTTTTTAACTCTGGAACATCCCTTTTCCGGAGCATTCTAAAATGTTCTTTTAATTCCTCCTTCGTTTCCAAGATTTTTTCTAGTATAAGTCCATAGTTAAGCTGTGAGTGGGATTCCATTCTTCGTTTTTTTTAGTGAAATTTCAGCTTAAAAGCTGAATTGCAATTTTATAAAATATAAAATCCAAACAGAAATAGGAAAAAGCAAGTACAAAAATAAAAACAGCAAAAGTCCCAATCAATGTTATGAATATCTAATTTATAATCCAAGGAAATAATAGCAGAGGGTGTCTCAATTATTATATTGTGATCCTAAAGCGAAAAAATCCATTTTTCAGGAAAGTATACTTTGTATTATAAAATCAAAAACAACAGGCAAAAACTTAAGCAAGTTCCAAAAGAGATACAAGCGTCTGGGCATCATGCCAAGTGCAGGGAGTAAAAGTTCAAAGTGGTTACAATGTTACAATAGCGCTGTCTGGGCTTCACGCCAAGTTCAGAGTTACATTGTAACTATACAATCCACATAAATTCACCCAGAAGCCGTAGAGTTTTTGTTTTTTTTAAAGTAGATAACACTGTTCAGAAGGGGGGGAGAAAGAAAACACTCCACCCCCCTCCCTAAAGGTTTCCACTTAAGCTGAAAACAAGCAAGCAGAGAAAGAGAGTCACAGTAAGGATTTTTTCTTCTCTTTTTTCTTCAGGATCCCCCGAATTCCAGCAGCTCAAATAAACAATAAAAATTAGTTATTTTTTTTAATTTTTTCCCCGCAGCTCGTTTCCCCGAGTATTCAAATGCTGCTTTCTCAAGGAGGGGAAATAATTTCTAAAAGCTTTTCACAGGGAAGTGAGTAAAATATCAAGAGGGAAGGAAAGGTCTCACCCGGATCTTCCATGGTGGTTCTTTTTGCTTAGATGTTGCTGTGACTTTCGGCTGGAGCAGCTGAGTGATCGGCCATGTTACTAACCGATCTTTTCCCCGTCGGCCCAAAGGTGATTGCTCGGATCACAGAGGGAGCTGCCGCTCCCTCCGCAATCAACGAGTGCCCTCCTCCACGGTAGTTGCCTCTCCGGGGTAACTTTCGACCCTGTCCAGGGTCTACTGGCGGGGGGAAACCGGCCGGCAAAGAGAACATACTCTTTGCATGACCGCTGGCGCTGCGACCGGAACCGGAAGTCTGTCTGTGTGTGGGTCTATGTGTCTGTGAGAAAGGAAGAGGGAGAATGTATATGAATATGCTTATGTATTTGTGCATATATTCATATTTTATAGTGCTATTCCAAGTTCATATTATCCAGATTGCATATTTAAATTTCATCTTGTTGTATATCTGTAGTATGAATAAGCCTTTTAACATATTCTGATTTGATATTGTTTTTTAGCCAAAATGTTTGTCTGAAAGTACTTTTTTAACTATCCTGAATTTGTCACTTTAGTTTTGGATATTCTGAGTATTTGAATGCCAATTCTTTTGTTCTGGTTAATGACTGCAATAAAGTTAAGATGATGATAATGACAATGCAACCCAGAAGGGTGCAGTAAAGTTGAGAAATATTGAAAAGAATAACACTTTGATTCAACTGATAAAGGAGAGTATTTATAGCTCAGGGTTGACATGAGGGATCCTTGGTGCTCTCTGAGCTTGGTTGTTTTCTTGCAGATGTTTTATTACCCAAATTAGGTAACATCAGCAGTGCTAGTAGGGAATGGGGTTTGCTGTTAAGGTTGCCCTGTCAGTATAGGGAGGAGTGATCTTAGAGGTTTTTTTGTTTCTTTGCAACAAAGCTCAGAGAGTGCTAAGGACCCGTCCCTTTGATTCAAATTGGCAGAAATTTGCTATGAAACGTAATTGTAAAAGTAAAAGTAAAAGTAATTAAAATTGGGGGGCCAAGGATCTTGATGTTTAACATATTACAACTGACAGGAAGAAATAAGAAACTCTGGAGAAATCAAATAGATCAAGGTTAAGAGAGATTATAACTGCTTGAAAACTGTAGCTAATCAAGGAAATTACAATTAAGCAGATTCAAACAAGGGAGTAGATTGTCCCAAGCAGCAGAGAAACAAACTTCAGAAGACACCGAAAGGCGTCAAAAGCTGTTGATAGATAGATAGAAAGCAAGCGGAAAGCAAGCAAGTGAGCTGGGCAGGGGCGCGGAATCGCCATTCCTGAGCACACGCCAATTCGCGCCCCTGCCCATCTGGCTCGCTTGCAGGGGTCCTGACCGACCTTCACCGGACGGGAGCGGGGAGGGCATAAAAGAACCCGGAGGAGGCAATTGGAGTTTGGCCGCGGCTGCCGCCACCGCCGCTGTTGCTGAGCCAGATGGCTGCGCGAGGGCAGCTGCTGCGGTTCCTGCGCGCCGCTTCTCCTTGGCTGCTTCCTCTGAAAAGGAGCGGCGGTCGCGCTCGGTGCAGCCAGGAGCCCAGCACAGCAATTTCCAGATGTGTGAACTTCTACTCCCAGAATTCTCCTCCGCTGCCTGCGCTCTCCTCCCCCCGTGGAAGAACAGCAGCTGTGCTGGGCTCCCGGCTGCACCGAGCGTGACCGCCGCTCCTTTTCAGAGGAAGCAGCCAAGGAGAAGCGGCGGGCAGGAACCGTAGCAGCTGCCCTCGCGCCGCTTCTCCTTCGCTGGAGGGGGACAGGCTGCCAGCACGGCTGGTGGCTGTGCTGCTGGTGGCTATGGCGACATGCCAAACCTGCCTGTGCACACGCAGAGGCAGAGGCAGAGGCAGAGGAGAGCTCTGCTCAGCTCACTTGCTCGCGCTTTGCCAGAAAACATGCTGATTGCTAATTTAGCAGAAGTGCCAGGATCAGCTGATTCGCGCTTCTGCTAAATTAGCAAGTGGCATGTTTTCCGGCAAAGCGCGAGCAAGTGAGCTGGGCAGGAGAGCAGCTATAGCTGATCTGCGCTTCTGGGCTGCTCTGCAGAAGCGCGACTCAGCTGTAGCTGCGCGCCCCGATCCTGGGCTTGCTCGCGCTTTGCCGGAAAACATGCTGCTTGCTAATTTAGCAGAAGCGCCAGGATCAGCTGATTTGCACTTCTGCTAAATTAGCAAGTGGCATGTTTTCCGGCAAAGCGCGAGCAAGTGAGCTGGGCAGGAGAGCAGCTACAGTTGATCTGTGCTTCTGGGCTGCTCTGCAGAAGCGCGACTCAGCTGTAGCTGTGCACCCTGATCCTGGGCTTGCTCGCGCTTCGCCGGAAAACATGCTGCTTGCTAATTTAGCAGAAGCCCCAGGATCAGCGTGGGGTACAGCTGATTCGCGCTTCTGCTAAATTAGCAAGCAGCATGTTTTCTGGCAAAGCGCGAGCAAGTGAGCTGGGCAGGAGCGCGGAATCGGTGTTTCTGAGCACACGCCAATTGGCGCCCTTGCCCTCTCGCTCGCTTGCCAGCGCCCACAATCTGCCCGGCCTCCCCTCTGCCTGCTTTGCGTAGCTCCTCCTGGGCCCCCTGCGCCCGCCGTTAACCCTCCCGCCATCATGCAGGGTAAGGTTGGCGCCCCCACCCCTGCCCAGATGCCCTCGCCTCCCCTAAGCATTTTTTTACTCACCTGCTTTCAGCTGCACTCCCTTTCTCCTTTTGCTTCTCTGCCTTCATGTGCTTCTCTGCCTTTGCCACGTGCTTGTGGGTAAAAAAGAAAAAAAAGTTCCATGAGACTTTCTAACTTCTTGCGAGAAGTTAGAAAGTCTCATGGAACTTTTTTTTTTTGTCTCACAAACACGTGACGAAGGCCGAGAAGGACAGGAGAAAGGAACTTAGCGGAATAGGCTGTAGGCTTACTTTTTCAGAGGTTTTACCAGTGTACAAGGAGCAAAATGGAAAAGGCCAGCGTATAGCACAATTCAATATGTGGCTAAAGGAGTGGTGTAAAGGGGAAGGCTTTGGATATATTAGTCACAATGTCAGTAGCTGGTCCAATGAAAAAATGTACAAAAGAGATGGTTTGCATCCATCAAAGAAAGGAACTGAGTTACTCGGCTATAAATTCACAGATTATCTGGAGGAATATTTAAACTAAACAGCGGGGACAGTGAGTTAATTGATACAGAACATCCCTGTCCCCGGCAATCTAAAAACTATAGGGCTATTAGTGCATGTAACATAGATGTGTGTGTGGACAAGAATATCAACCTTGCTGTCAAGCAAAATCAAGCTTTCAATAGCGAGTGCCACACAAAGTACACTAACCAAATAGGAGGTAGGACAATAGGGGAACTCAGGCACCACACAGGTTATGTAGAAAGTAAACACAGGGTCAGTCATAAAGGACTCAAATGTCTATACACCAATGCACAGAATATGAACAGCAAACAGGGTGCACTAGAAATTCAGATTAATGAGGGCAGATATGATATTGTTGCCATTACGGAAACATGGTGGGATGAAACCCACAAATGGAACACACAGCTAGAGGGATTTAAATTATTTAAAAGAAACAGACCAAATAAAAGAGGAGGTGGAGTTGCTCTCTATATAAGAAATAACTACATCTCTACAGAAATAGAGCACAACAATGATGAAAACTGTCTTGAATGCATTTGGGTCAATATAAAAGGGAGAAAAAATGACATTGCCATAGGTGTATACTATAGGCCACCCAACCAAACAGAGGAAATAGACGAACTTTTTGCTAGTCAGCTAACTAAGGTATGTAGGAAGCACATCACAATAGTAATGGGGGACTTTAACTACCCTGACATCAACTGGGAGACAAACTCTGCACCAAGTGGAAGATCAAACAGTTTCCTGACAAACCTAGCAGACAACTTTGTCTCCCAAAAAGTAGAGAAGGGAACTAGGGGATTAGCCATTCTGGATCTAATTCTCACTAACAGAGATGAAATGATAGAAGGTGTTGAAGCCACAGGAACCTTGGGAGGTAGTGATCATGTAATATTGGAATTCAACATTATGGAAGCACAAGCAATAGAACACAGTCAAACTACAGTCTTGGACTTCAAGAGAGCTAATTTCAATAAACTTAGAGAGGGCTTGGGAAGGATTCCATGGATGAGAATCCTCAAGGGGAAAACAACTCAAGAAGCTTGGGAAATTTTGAAAAGCGAGATAATAAAAGCCCAGTCTAGCACAATACCAACAAAGAGGAAAAATAACAGCTCTCAAAAGAGACCAGCATGGCTGCATAAAGAACTCTCTGATAAATTGAAAGATAAAAAGGACAAGTATAGAAAGTGGAAAGAGGGGCACATAACAAAGTCAGAATATCAGCAAATAGCCCGAGCCTGCAAAGATGAAGTGAGGAAAGCTAAGGCTCATAATAAACTAAGGCTTGCGACCAAAGTCAAAAATAACAATAAAAAGCTTCTTTCAACATGTAAGAAATAAGAAAAAAGTGAAGGAAATGATTGGTCCATTAGTGGGTGAAAGTGGCAAGAAGGTGACAAGCAATAGTGAGAAAGCAGAACTATTTAACTCGTTTTTTGCATCTGTCTATACACAAAGGGAAAAAACAGACCAACCTATCAAAAATAGTGCCATAAAAAACAGAATAGAAACACAAGTTAAGATAGGCAAGAAAATGGTAAGTGAGCACCTGTCCAGCCTAGATGAGTTCAAATCACCAGGACCAGATGGATTACACCCCAAGGTTCTCAAGGAACTGGCAGATGTGATCTCAGAACCACTGAAATATATTTTTCAAAGATCCTGGAGCACTGGGGAACTACCAGAGGACTGGAAAAGAGCTGATGTAGTTCCCATCTTCAAAAAAGGAAAAAAAAATGGATCCAGGAAACTACAGACCTATCAGCCTGACCTCAATACCTGGGAAGATTCTGGAAAAGATAATCAAACAACAAATCAGCGAACACCTAGAGGCAACAAATCACTACTAAAAGCCAACATGGGTTTGTCAAAAACAGATCATGCCAGACAAACCTTATTGCATTCTTTGACCAAGTGACAAAATTAGTGGATCAGAGGAATGCTGTGGATATAATTTACTTGGACTTCAGTAAGGCATTTGATAAAGTAGATCACAACCTACTACTTGATAAGATAGAAAAATGTGGGTTAGACAGCATCACCACCAGATGGATTCGTAGCTGGCTGTACTCAGCGTGTGGTCCTCAATGGGAACCGCATCACACATGACGGGAAGTGTGCAGGGGGTGCCCAGGGCTCTGTCGGGGCCAGTGCTTTCACATCTCATCAACGTTTGCGACGAGGATAGATGGGGAAATCATCCAAATTTGCGGGAGGAGACACCAAGCTGGCAGGAATAGCCAACACTCCAGAAGACAGGCTTAAGATACAGGAGCATCTGGACAGACTTGAACACTGGGCGCTATCTAACAAAATGAAATTCAATGGTGAAAAACGTAAGGTTCTACATTTAGGCAAGAAAAACCAAATGTACAGGTATAGTATAGGGGTTACCTTGCTCAATAGTAGTAACTGTGAGCAGGATCTCAGAGTCCTAGTGGACAATCACTTAAATATGAGCCAGCAGTGTGCTGCAGCTGACAAAAAAGCCAACACAGTGCTAGGCTGCATTAACAGAGGGATAGAATCAAGATCACGTGAAGTATTAATACCACTTTACAATGCCTTGGTAGGCCACACTTGGAATACTGACATCCAGTTGGTTCACCACGATGTAACAAGATGTTGAGGACTCCTGGAAAGAGTGCAGAGAAGATGCAAACAAAGATGATTAGGGGACTTGAGGATCAAAGCATACAAGAACGTTGCGGGAATGGGTTATGTCTAGTTTAATGTAAAAGAAGGACTAAGGGTTGAACAGGATCGCAGTATTAAAATTCTCATGGCTGCCACAAAGAAAGAGGAGTCAAGCTATCTCTCAAGGCGGCTGAGGCGGACAAGAGAATGGATGGAAACTAGTCAAGGAAAGAAGCCAACTGGAATGCGGAGAAACTTCCTGACAGTTAGAACAATTAACCAGTGGAACAAACCTGCCTCCAGACAGTGGTGAATTCTCTCAACACTGGAAGTTTTAAAGAAGAACTGGACAGCCATTTGTCTGAAATGGTATAGGGTTTCCTGCCTGAGCAGGGGGTTGGACTCGATGACCTCCAAGGTCCCTTCCAACTTTATTATTATTATTATTATTATTATTATTAAAAGTCAACAGGCCCGGCAGTTTCGGATTGTCTGATCAGAAAGACTAAAAAAAAGTCACCCCAAACATCAGTTTGGCCATCTTCTTTTCATGATGTGGGCTTTCATTAAGAGCCTTTCTCCATAGTCCGATTAGAAAAGAGCAGTCCAAATTATCCACAGGAATCTTCCCATAATCTCATGCCTCTAGATGGGTTGGGACTACAGTTCTCATCATCCCCAGGCAACTGGTTGAGTGTTTTCCTATTTAACAACTCAGTGCATCTGAAGACTACCAAACTTGGGAAGGGTGATTTCAGAAAACAATGTGGTGCCATCCAGATGTCAAAATAACAAGACCAGGGGTCTTTGGTGCTCTCTGAGCTTGTTGTTTTCTTGCAGATATTTCATTACCCAAACTAGGTAACATCTTCAGTGCACTTCAACCATTTAAACCCCAAGCTACAAATATTCTCCTTTATTGGTAATTATGAGACCACCTTCTGCCATGCTGGTGGAAGCCCAGGTTTCCTCAGAACTAATAAACATGATGCAACCAATAAATTACAATAAGTCTCATTAGAATCAGGGTAAACATTTCCTCCAGCCTTCTGGAGTTAAGCTCATTTTCCCCTACTCTTTCCACTAGCTAGAATCACCAAATCATTCTGAAGTTGAAATTTTTTGAAAGGGGAAGCAACAACCTTACCATGGGGTCTTGTATTTTGTTTACCCGGTGAGCCTGCCCACACAGTTCTAATTTTTCATTAGTTAGAAAAAGGAACTGGCTTCTTACCGAAAAGAGAAAGAAAAAAAATCCCAAACCTACACATTCATTTTCACAGCCATCATCATATTCATTTAATACATCTCCTTGGTGTTATGAACTATTTTAGATAATAGCCACCAGCATCCCCAGCCAGCCTGGCTAATACTTGTAGAGACATAGGCCAACATATCTCAAGGCAATTATAATTTTTCCTTGCACACCCTCCCCTTGCTGGATGCTGGGGAGCTTGCTGCCATTTTAAAAAAATAATAACCTCCATTTCTACGATTAACATTGTTGAGAAATGTAAGGTTCTGCACTTATGCCAGACAAACCAGATGCACAGGCACAAGGTAGGTGATACCTGACTTAGCACTAGTACTTGTGGATCTGGTAAACCACAGACTAAGGATGAGCCAGCAATGTGCAGTTGCTGCCAAAAGGGCCAATGCCTCAATAGAAGCTTAGTGTTAAGTTCGTGAGAAGTGACAGCACCACTTTATGCTGTTTTTGCTCAGATCACACCTGGAATCCTGTGTCCAGCTCAGGTCACCACAATGGAAGGAGGATGCTGAGGAATTGGAAACAAGGTAGAGAGAAAGATGGTAAGGAGCTTGGAGGCTAAATCTTATGAAGAGAGATCAAAAGAACTTGCTATTTCAGCTAGAAAAGAGAAGGCTGACAGGGAGACCTGACAGCAGCCTTCCAATACTTGAAGGGCTGTTCCAGGAAAGAAGGTCGAGATTTATTCCTGTAAGTCAGGGGTCTCCAAACTTGTTGACTTTTAAGACTTGTGGACTTCAACTCCCAGAATTCCCCAGTCAGCTGAGGAATTCTGGGAGTTGAAGTCCACAAGTCTTAAAGTTGCCAAATTTGGAGACCCCTGCTGTAAGTCCTGAAGGCAAGGCAAGAACCAGTGTGACATACACACACACACACACAAAACATACACAGAGCCTGGAGGTTTTCAAGAAAAGATTGGATAGCCATTTGTCCAGAATGATACGAGGATTCCCAAACAGGGCAGGGATGTGGACAAGAAGACCTTCAAGGTCCCTTCCAACCCTATGAATCTAAGGATTATTGTTTGGCCTTATTTACTTAATGATTTTAGTAAAGAAGTGGGATGCAAGCTAATAAACAAGGAATGTAGGAAACCAACTAAAGCAGAGTCTCTGTGGTCTGCCTGGGTCTTCCCTGCCTACACCATGGATGTTTAAAACAGTTTCTCTCAGGCTGGCCTACCCCACAAGGCTGTTGTGAGGATAAAATGAAGCCTGACACCAGGTAGGCCTACAAACCTCATTAATTCTCAAGAGCAGTACAGATGCCACCAATGAAAGGTATAATTCAGTCCATCTGGACAGTATCAGATTGGGGATAGCTGCTTGTCAAAAATATTAGTTATAATTAAAAATGAAAACAAAAATAGAAAGCTTTCAGCAAAGAAACAAAACCCTGATAAACAGGTGCAAGGCTTAATGGGAAGAATGAAACAACCCACAAGCCAAAGATTGTTTTCAATTTCGATAGTGTGACCCCTGGAATCTCCCAAGCACCCCATACAAAATAACAGTAGCATAATGTTTTGGCTGAAAAATCTGCATTAGGCTTGCAGTAGCATTACAACCAGCCTTAATATACAGCAGGGGTCTTCAAACTCAGCCCTTTTATGACTTATGGACTTCAATCCCCAGAATTCCTCAGCCAGCATGCCTGGCTGAGGAATTCTGGGAGTTGAAGTCCATGAGTCATAAAAGGGCCAAGTTTGAAGACCCCTGATATACAGAAACAGCCCTGTAAGCTTCCCCCAAATGCAGAAGGAAAGAATAAAGTGTTCTTTGCAATCCTCGCCACCTGACTTGAGCATTTGACTGAGACACAGAGATACAAAAAGTTCTGAGTTTGCAATGTGCCGTTCCAATGCAATTTCATCATCTTTTTTTTGCAACATCACCATAGGCACCTGATGCCCAGGAAAGGGGGGGGGGAGAAAATAGTTAAGAATGCTGACCCTTGCCTCCTTTTTCCAGTAACATCAAGCCATCATGGTTGCCTATACCTCTCCCCCAATATATAGTCCATACCTCTTAAAGTTTATAGGGAATACTGACCTAAAGAGAATGGTTTTTATATGTGAATATATAAAAGTATATATATTCACATATAAAAACCATTCTCTTTAGGTCAGTATTCCTCAACCCTATAAACTTTTAAGAGGTATGGACTTCAACTCCCAGAATTCATGCTACTTGGGGAATTCTGGGAGTTGAAATCCATATGTCTTAAAGTTCAGAAATGCAGGTAATAATGAAATTGCCTTAGATTTCTACTGTTTGTTTCCCAAGGGGAACCCTGATCAACATCATAAGCGAAGACTGATTTTCTCCACAACCCCCCTCCAATTCAATCTAGCAAAATTAGATCATGAAGTGCTAAGCAATTCCCTGAGGAATGTAGATGGCAGGGACATCTCAAAATCTAATCTAAATCAGTGCCTCTCAATTCCAGCAAATTTAAAATATGTAGACTTCAACTTCCAGAACTCCCCAGCCAGTATACCAGGTGTTCAGATACCTTCAAGTTGTCAAGGTTGAGAAATAGAAATAGTCCTCGATTTACGACCATAATTGTGCCTGGCAATAATGGTCATAAGTCACGACAGTCGTAAAGCGGATCACCATGTGCAGACCTGTTTTTGTGATCTTTTTTGCAGTGATCATTTTAAGTAAACACGGCTATCACAAATCAAACCCATTGTTTGCTATGGGCCTATTTTGCCCAGAAAGTGGAAGTAAACACCAGTTTCTGGCAAAAACATTGCGAATAGCGGTCAGGTGATTACGGATTGATTCAAATGACCTTAAATGTGGTCTGGTTGCTGAGCTCCCAAAATGAGCGCACATGATGCGGAAGTGCAATGTCAGAACTTCAAAACCAGGTTGTAAGTTTGGATCTATACACACACACACACACACACTTCCCAGAATCCTTGATCTACCAAATATATCCATGGCATTATATTCATGGGAGAACAAGATTATCCTGTCCACTTTAGAAAAATAGCTATGGACAATGTTGGCTGTGCTTGAGTTAATTTTGGGGTGGGGGGAGGTTGACCTTAGCCTTCCATGGAAGCCCAACAGGCTTTTGTAGAACCCAGTTAGAAAACGGCTGACCTACAAGCCTCTTCAGGCCATCAACACAAGTGTAACTCAGGGTGGACTTTGGAAGATGCTGCTGCATTTGCAAGTAAACAAAGAGGGAGGGAAAGGCTCTCTGGGGGATGGCGGTTGATCGTTTTGCTACTGTGATCTTGTTTTTTTTATCAGCAGCCAGGCTCAGGAATCCATCCCCAATGGAAACAGGGCCCTAAACACAGATACAAAGATCCTCAAATCATTTGGAAGAATCAGGTCAAGTTATGGCTTAGAAAGAGCTCCATAAACAACCACAATAGCTGAAGGAAAGGCAGCAGGGGGAGTGGAAGGGGTGTCTCTGATTCACCCTCACAAGAACAGTGTGTGACTTCCACTATCACCAAGTGTGCTTTTTTGCACCAGAAATTTCAATGACATCTGAGCAATTCTACCGAAGAAGAAAGCAGAATTGAATACTGGGGCATACAGTATAAGGTCTAATGCTTGCATAAATGCTGTAGCTCTGGAGACAGATGACTGAATTAAGGAAGCTGCGGATAAATGAATGGCAGTCGGGATAAAAGTACAGAGGAAATGACATCAAGGGCTGTTGTATTTTATATTTGGTTAATAAGACTCAATTTCCCAATTGATCTGCCTGAGGAATATTTTTTAATCTTCCTGGACCTTGCAAATTTTTAAAGTCCTGCTTCAAACAGCTTTCCAAGAAGATCTGAGCAGGCTTTTGACCCGTGCCCATGAATAATTCAAGAATGCCAGACTTACTTCCTTCCCCAAAAGGGAACCTTCAAATGTATTGGTCATCAATTCCCACAATTCTCTATGTGGATGAGAATTTTGGAAATTGAAACCCAACCCCTTTGGAAGGTTTTGGGGGGGGGGGTTTGTTTGCAAGGGAAATGTGAATATTCTCATCCAAATCCCCTTTTTCTGAGGGGTATCACTAAAACAGGGACCAGAGGGAAGTATCCATAAAATGGGATGATTCTCAATTTCCAAAAAGCCCCACCAGAACAGGTTAGGAAAAAATACAAAAAGAACCCATAGGGTTGGAAGGGACCTCAGGGTCATCTAGTCCACATCCAGGGTCCACTAGAGCAAGCTGGCTGGGGAATTCTGGGAGTTGAAGTCTACAACTTGCAAAGGTTGGACATCCCTGCAAATTGAGTGTCTTTATTTTTCTGACAGAGTAATAATTGACCTTGCTATATGTCTATTACATGCTGGCTTGGGAATTCTGGGAGTTGAAGTCCACACATTTCAAAATTGTTAAGATTGAAAAAACACTGGACTATGGATAGTCCTCGCTTAACAACTGATTAAAGTTATGACAGTCCCCCTAAAAAGGTACTTATGACCCAATTTCTAAGTTACAATGGCCGTACCGCCCTTCACAATCATGGCATTTTAGGCACTTAACAACCACTTTAGAGTTGTCTCCAGTGTCCCACAGTCATGAGACCATGATTTTCAACAATTTTTTGCCAGAAACTGGCAAAATTTTAGTATTTACTTCTAATTTCTGGCAAAAAACACCCATTGGATAAAACAGACTTGTTTAACAACCATAGCATTTGTTTAATGACCACTGCAAAAAAAGGTTGTAAAATCAGGCATAGTCACATGGTGACCCACTTAACATGACGTGCAACCATAATTCTGGACTCAATTACAATTGTAAATAAAGGATTGCCTGCATATACTCCATCATCTCTGGACAGAATAGCTATTGACCATGCAGAGTTCTGAGAATTGAAGTCCACAAATTTTAAAGTCACTGAGGTTGAGAAATACTGGTCAAGAAGTTCTTTCTGATGTCTAGAATGACCCCCTTTCCTTGTGGTTTTAAACCCACTGGTTCTGGTCCTGCCCTCTGGGTCAACAAAGATGAAACCTGCTGTCTTCCATAGGACACTTTAAATATGCCAGTATTGCAAACTCAGATCTCCCCTCGTCAATATTTCTGTAGGCTAAATATAAATCTTTCACTATCTTTGTATGTCTCCATACTCCCAATTTGTCAAGGTTCTCTTTGAATTGTGGTGCTCACAACTGGACACAATATTCCAACTGAATAAAGAGATGAAGTTATAAAAGTGAAAAAAGAAGAGAGCAGAAAACTTGTAACTCACCACATTTGTCTCTTGTTTGTCCAAGGAGACAAAGAAGAACGCATAAACACAAAGGTAGTTTTTTTCTTAGCGGCTACATTCACACGACTTGTTAGTGTTAACTTTGGTTAAGGGTTTTGTATGTGTTGCACAAACCCAATCTGTTAACCTTGGTTAAGGGTTGTGTGTGTGTGTGTGTATGTCACACAACCCAGCTTGTTTGGCTAGTTTTTGTGATTTAAAAGTAAACAAAAGGAAACCCCCAAAATGGATTAATTCCGGGTAAGTATATTATGGTATTGCAGCCACACAGGGCTGGATTAAGGTCAACTGATACCCAAAGCATAGCCCAACAATGGTGTCCCTTGACAAAAGGAAAATGCTTATGCTGTGACGCAAACTATTATATCTAACATTTTCAAACCAAATGTTGAAATTTCATCGCTCACCATGACAACAAAAAAGATTTTAAACAATGTAGATTAAAGCTGAATAGAGCAGATAAGGACAATTACAAAAAAAATGACTAAAGTGGAATGTGGCAATGAGAGAGTTATGGGTATGATAGCTGGGGGAAACTGCTGTGATTCCCCCCTCCCCATGTGTGTGCTTACTCTGCCTAATGGTTAATCAAGGGCTGCAGTCACATATCTGCAGGAGTTGACCACTAAGATGTGAATACTGTAATCAGCATTTATATGGCCAAATCCACTTGCATATAAGAGGGGAGCGAAGTCCCAAGTTTTAAGGAAAATTCTCACGAGACCCTCCAATAATATACTATAAAATATACTCAGCAGGCACCGAAAATGCCAATCTTTGCTATTCAAAACTTGCCAGCTTGTAAACCAACTGTAAATCTACTGCAGAAGAGGTTCCCATTTTTGCATTTGGGAATTAAAATGTTTATTCTAAAGTAAATACACTTCAACATTATTTACTCCTTAAATGCAGGTAGAATTTAAATGTTTGCTCTCCTCAAGCTATCATATTTCTGCATGAACAGCCACTAACCTGATCTTTCCTAAAAGAGGCAACTCACAAAAGTAACTCATGCAGAGATGCACCTATAAGCCTCTAAGCAGGGGTGTCAAACTGCCAGCCCGCGGGCCGGACGCGTCACAAGGAAACTGCGCCCATCCCATTGCCGGCAATGGGGAAAAAGCTCCGATATGTCGTGCGACGTCACGTGACGTCACGAGTTTGACATGTCTGCTCCAAGGAGAAGAAACAGTTTCATTTCTAGCTGATTGTCAATTACATCTTAATGTAATTACATCTTAATGTAATTATATCATCCAACAGATGTTGCTTTTTCAGGCTACACAATCAGATTCCATTTACTGTGACTAGCTTCAATGCTTTATAGCAGGGGTCTTCAAACCTGGCCCTTTTATGACTTGTGGACTTCAACTCCCAGAATTCCTCAGCCAGCGTGCCTGGCTGAGGAATTCTGGGAGTTGAAGTCCACAAGTCATAAAAGGGCCAAGTTTGAAGACCCCTGCTTTATAGCAAAATTGGGATATGAGTAGCTTCTCTTTCTGAAGGCCAAATTTAAAACACGATTTTTTTAAAAATGGTATGTTCTCATGAAGCAATCCTTCAAGGCAGCTTCTGCACACCCATCAGTCAGCAGTTACAATGGGCCCTGCAAGAGCTGAATTCCAGTCCTCTATTTGCCTCCAAGAATACTGAACCAAAGTCTCTCTGATTATTTGATTTTTATCCCACATTTATTAATTTGTAAGTAATTCAAAGAGCAAACACACATAATACTCCCTCTTCCTCGTATTTTCCCTACAACAATACTGTGAAGTGAGTGGGACTGAGAGAGAGTGACTGGTCCAAAGCCAGCCAGCTGGCTTTCATGCCTAAGGCGGGACTAGAACTCGCAGTTTCCTGATTTCTAAGCCAGGACCTTAACCACTACACCAAACTGGCTCTGTTAGCCTTCCTCACAACAATGTTGTACTCTGTGTAAGGATGAAGGGAGGAAATAATCCACAGAAATGAGTATCAGACCCTTTGGCTCACTCTGGCAAAATTCTGTTTATGCTGCTCTGGAGGGGATTTGGGAACAAGCAGAACGGAAAGAGGACAACTCATTTATTTATTTATTCAATTTTTACAGCCCAGCCAAAAAGATACCTTTGCCAAATCTTTGCTTTGCTGACTCACTAGGAAAAAAAAAACTTCAAGATCAAGCTTGTTTTGTCTAACATACAGGAATTAGGAACAATGCAATTGGGATTCTAGATTCTAGCATGTGACTGAAGGGAAACAGAAATGAGTAACAGGGGGAAAGGTTATAAAAAAACTCAGTCATTTGTTTACTGAGATCCAGGACCAGATAGTCTACTGCAGTGGCCAATCTCTCATCTCGCATCTAAGAAAAGAACAATGGCCCTTCTCTATAAAGATATCATGGAATCGTCATATTAGCCACACAAATAGCATAGCAATGTACATTTATTTTAAGCTCACACATGCCCTATACATGCAAAGCATTTTTTTTTTTTGCAAAAATATTTTAGTTTATTGAAAAAGGGTTAAAATACAAAACACCAAAATATTTAAAACAACAACAACAGAAAAGAAAAGCTATGGAGATTCTCAGTCATCCAGGTCATGGGGTTGTCCCAAAGGTGCTTTTTCACGAGGCAACTGGACTTTTTTTTTTTTTTTTTATCTTTGAAGATGTTTCGCTTCTCATCCAAGAAGCCCTGAAGAAGCTTCTTGGGTGAAAAGCAAAGCATCTTCAAAGACAAAAAAAGAAAGTCCAGTTGCCTGGTGAAAAAGCGCCTTTGGGACAACGAAAAGAAAGTAGCTACTAATGCTGCTTGCAGAGGACAACGGACAGCATCTGCTTCACAAGAACGGAACATTTAGCCTTGCATTTAGTCTGTAAGCAAGCAAAATACCTTTTCTATTTAACTAAAAGGGCATCCCTCCAAGGCAACTGCAAAGGATAAACAATGAAGAAACTAATTAAGATAAAATTAAGATAAAATCATTAAAAAATTAAGTCAGTTTGGCATGTAAGCATTTTGGCACCTCTGGGCATCTGATGAGTTCCTTCCCATCAACCCAGGAGGCGGCTTTTAAAAAAAACTGCTTTATTAATTCCAGCGTTTTGGCTCTGTCTGGAAAAAAAAAAATCCTCATCAAGATTCTGTTCAAATTATAATCTCCAAGAATCTCATAAACATACGAGTTTACATTCAGTGCAATAGTTGCTAAAACAGAATCTAAGAATCAATCCCAACTTGATGGCACAAATCATCAGTTAACAATCGGGGGGGGGGGAGATGTAAACACCTTTAAAACAAGTCCTTATTATCTGACTAGGGCATAGGTATAGAATCTGTTAATCTCTTATTTAACCGATAGTTCCAAATTAATACTTGTTTTAAATTACTTCGGACGTATATGCACTGAGTCTTATTCCAAAGCATTGTTTTAGATCAGAGGTCCCCAACCTTTTGGGCACCAGGGACCGGTTCCGTGGAGAGAGGTTTTTTCACGGATCGGAGAGTGCGTGGTTTTGTGTGCTGCCTGTATCTTGTGGATGGGGCTTTCCTTGTTTGTCCGGACCGGTTGCTGGCATGCCGTGGCCCGATACCGGTCCACAGACCGGGGGTTGGGGATCCCTGTTTTATATACTATGTTATTAGGCACTTTGTACTAGTGTTGACATTTGTATTTACTAGGCTCTGAAAGCATTTTATGGGATTGGTTTGCAGCTCTTGTGTTGATTCTTGATTTGCTATGAGCCATACCTTGATCAAGATGCATTGCTATAATTATTGGGGATTTCCAACTCTGGAAAAGCAATGGGAGGGGAACACAACATTTCTATAATTCGCAAGTTTGGAGCCACTGTATTAAAGCACCCTGACTATAGGCTCACATTTGACAAAGGCAAGCCTTGTTCAAGACAAAGCACTATTCATTAATGGAAGCTACCATCATAAAGCGACAGTATGCCTGTCTCCCATCATCTCTGCTCACCCCATCGGGGAGGCTGTGCTGTGGTCCCTTCCATTAACAATGTCATCCTGTTGGAACCAGGCATCGTAACTTCCCTATTACAGTCCTTACCCTGTGGAGCTACATCTCTCCAGAGATTTGGATGGCTCCCACCTTATTCTTTTTGCAAGGCATTCAAAACCTGGCTTTTCCTCCAAACATTTGGGCTGGGAAGTTAATGTGAACTCTAACTCATGTTTTTACTGTGAAGCCTAGAACCGGCTGTTGGCGACCTCAGACGTTTATTATTTGGTCTGTCCGAACTGTTGGTTTTTAACTGCATAGGCCAGTTAGAATCACTGCTGTAAGATGGGCCGCCATATAAATAATTTAAATGCATAAAGAAGAGGATTGGCAATAGTAACTTAAACCCTCAACAGTTCAGAAGGAAACTAAGCTGTTATTTATCTCTACATTTGGAGAGAGCTCTGCTGTAATAGATAAGCAAGAGATCATTTAAAGCATCCGTGAATGTAGAGATCAGCTAACACCCCACGAACACGTGAGCAAAGCATAACAGCAGTAACCAGCTTTCCTCGGCTGGTGCTCTCCCCTAGCAAGTCGCAACTAAGGATAGGTCAGTGGTGGCGAACCTATGGCACGGGTGCCAGAGGCGGCACTCGGAGCCCTCTCTGTGGGCACACATGCCGTTGCCCCAGCCTTGCCTCCGCCCGCGACCCCCTCACCACCAGCAGCCTCCCTGGAGGAGAGTCGCCCCTGAGCATGGCCCACGCAGAGCAGCGCAGCCAAGGACATGGCAGCCAGGCAGCGTAGACAAGACTCTGCCCTCACGCCCCAACGCACACAGTTGATGCTGCAGGGCGTGGGCAGAGGGCGTGGCCGCCATGGTGCTGCTGGGCTGCCTGGGCGATCTGCGGCGGGCCCTGGAGGCAGGGAGTGGCCCTACAGGCAGGCAGGGTGGGGCGGAGCGGGGGCGGGGCAGGGCCAGTTTTTGGGCACTCGGTCTCTAAAAGGTTCGCCATCACTGGGATAGGTTATACCTGAACAGGGAGATTACACTTAGCTGGCATTAGAAGATCAGAAGATAACAGAGTTTTGGATAGGACCTTGGAGGTCTTCTAGTTCAGGGGTCCCCAACCTTGGCCACTTCATGACTTGTGGACTTCAACTCCCAGAATTCCTCAGCCAGCTGAGGAATTTGGGAGTTGAAGTCCACAAGTCATAAAGTGACCAAGGTTGGGGACCTCTGTTCTAGTCCATCCCTCTACTCAAGCAGGAGTCGCTATAATATCTTAGATCCGTGACTTTGCCTAATATGCTTTGAAAAATCATTTTAGCCAACTGACAACATGGCAATGAAATGAATTGTGTCTCAGGGGAAAGCAGGATTTTGCTCTTAATAATAGTATATTAATCTATTGAAGACTAATGGATGTACTCTCCAAATGGAGATACATTGTCCACAACAGATACAGGAAGCCAAGCAACTGGAGTGTCTTGACTGTCTCCATACCACCAGTTGCCCAGAGTTAAAGCCTAGTTTTCTGATATACCCCTATTTCTACCCATAAGCCTGAGTTCCCATCTGTAATCAAACAGAACATTCATATTTAGAATTAAAAATTACACGAACAATGAGAATTGTTGCAAACCTTGCTTGCGCTCAAGCAGCATCCAACTGATCTCGTCATGATGTTGAAATACATGAATCTCCAGCAATATCAGCATGATGCTTCATTTATTTGGAGAGATTCAAATCGTTATTAACTAGTGTTTCCCAACCCTGACAATTTGAAGATGTGTGGACTTCAACTCCCAGAACTCCCACGCCGGCATCTTCAAGCTGCCAAGATAAAGCCGGGGCAGGATTGTTCCTTTTATGCTCTACTCGTTTGTTTCACACCAGATAGCGGCCTATGCTGGAAATCACTGATCCGGTGAAGTTACTTCATCCATCCTAGGCTTTTCTCCTCATTCCTGTTTATCCGCTTTCTCTTTCCTAACAGCTTACTCCAATTTAGCGCCACCTCTTCAAATTCCGGTCACCCCATTCCCCCCCCCCCTGCGTCTAGCCGGGGCAAAGCCCGTCCAGTTTTGTTTTTTTTAGCGTGACTTACCAGCCAGATGCCACGATTTCCTACGCCCGTAGCGCCCACACCCGCCGGCCTGGTCCGCCTCGTAGCCCACCAGGGGCGTGCAGATGCCGTCGGCCACCTGCCCCGCCAGCAGCAGCGCCCCCGCATGTTGGGTGCTGTAGCCCAGCACCGAATGGAAGTAGACCAGTAAGTAGGTGAACCACATCGAGGCGCACAAATCGTTCAGGAAATGGCCCACCGAGTAACTCAGCCGGGCGCGAAGGGGCAGCTGCGGCGGGGCGTCCATCCTACCGGGAGGCGAGGAGCGAGACGCGCCTCACAGCGCCGGGGCCTGGAGCCCGACGGCCCCAGCTGTGCGTAAAAGCGCACCGGCAGGGCGCATCAGCTGGAGCGCGCGGGGGAGCGCCCAGGTCCCGGCCGAGCGGGAAAAGCAAGGAGGGTCGTAGCTACTGAGGGGAACAGCCCAGCCATACGGCCGCAGAACCGCTTTTATCGGCTCCGCGGAAACCCCAGGTTGGTGGCCGGCTACGTAAACACCTAGTCTGCACCGCGGCGCCCCCAACTGGCTCCGCCTTGGGGCAGATAACCGCGCCTCCTCCAACGGCCTCGCGGATGGAGCCAATGGAGAGGCTAAGCTGCGAAGAAGCCGCGCCTCAAGGGAGGACTCGGCTTTAGCCCTTCAGCCGGCTTCGTGTCCTTCGCTCCGCCTTTCGGTTTGGCGACTTCTCCAGTAAAAGCAAAATCGCCCCCCGGATGAATTGCATCAACGAGAACTCCGATTCGTCGTCAGCCGTTCAGTCGTGTCCGACCCTCGGCCACTCTGTGGATCAGCCCTCGCCATGCTCCGATTCCAGGGGCCCCGTTCTTTGAATCTCGAGTTGCCAGCTTCACCGGAGAAAGCAAACGTTTGGCTGTGCTTCACCTTCCACAGCTTTGGCCAGGTTTATGCCCTATTCGTGTGTTTTAGATTTGCACAGAAACCCAAAAAATTCACCTTTTCGTTCGGATAGAGACCCCGGGGCAGCCAAGTTGCTGCGGGCCAACTCGCCGTGGGATTCCTTTAGTTCCTTTTATTTTTGTTGACCATCCAAATTATTTCATCTCTTGTATCAAAGAAAACCATTCCTATGACTACCAGTTTTTGTAATGCTTTGAGGAATAATAAAAGGAACAGTTGTCCCAGAGTGAGTTGGCCTTGTTGAATTGGCTGTGGCGTGTTGGCCACAATGAGTTGTCCTAGACCCGTACATATGTTGCTCAGTTAGAGTACTGTAGACTCCTGCTCTCAGCATCGCCATACAAATGGATCCTGGAGGTTGTAGTTCCGTGATATCCGGAGTATCTGAGGTCCCCATGGCCTTAAAGCTGGAAATAGACTCCTCATTTGGCCCCTGTGCAAATGGACTTGTTCTGAAAGGCACATGAGCGCAGACTCCATTGAAAAGTTGGTAATATTGTCAAATGGGCTTCATCTGAAGTCTTTAAATCTTTTTTCTCTTGAGGCCTCTTTTCACTTTTGAAAATTATTCAGCCCCCCACCTCAAGAGTTTTTGTTTGGATTATATTTGTAGATATTTACCAGACTATTAAAAATTACCATACTGGAGGTTGCACAAGAGCACATCCCAATCACAGGGCCTCCAGAGCTTCCGAAAATTGTGCAAGAATGTAATGTGCTTTCAAGAATAGTTGGTATTGGGTGTTGATGAATGCTGCCACCCAAAGCTGGTGTGTCAGCTTTGATACACATGTCATAGGTTCGCCATCACTGAACTAGGCAGACCAACTACCATTCTGAACATTCTCAGAAGTACTTCCTTTGCTATCAGTTGCAATGAGAACACCCGTTGAAATATTGGAATTTAACTCAGATATCCTTAACAAAGATTGACTCCATGCATCTTACTGAAGCTGGCTCTGCTACACTTTATGTTCAGCGAAATCTAACACAGGATCATACAGATCTAATTTCCAGAGTGTGGAAATGTGTGAAGCCCTTGGAAGACAATGCTGTGTTTCAAATGGGTCTCATGATACTTCAGCGTCAGTGAGTTGTTTCCACAACGCTTTTACTAACGCTTTTAACTTGGCTTGGAATCTTAGCCTTTATGCATGTTTGCTAGGGAAAAAGGGAATTTAAAAGCCATTGCGTCTTGTCCCAAGGTGCCTCTTCCAGTGTTTCCCATCAGCATGGATATGATACTGTAGAAGGTAGTCCTTTTAAAAAAACCATTTCAAGTTTCTAGTCCTTAGGAACTTACTGAAAATAAGTTGTGTCCAATTCAGCATGAACATGTACACCTGGCTTGCACGATGGCTTCCAATGCTAAAAGATGCAGATTGCAGCAAAGAGAGAAGAAAACTGATTTTTGGTTGTTCTTTTTCAGTCTCCGTCTGTAACATAAAGTAGAGCAGAGTCAGCTTCAGTAATGCTGGAAACCAGAAGTAAATGCTGGTTTCTGGCAAAAAAAAAAAGGTGTAAATTGTCATCACGTAGCCTGAGGATCTTATTCATTGAAGCACAGTGTTTATTTTAGGTGTTCATGACACCTCAGCAAAAAGGTTGCTTCATTCCCGCATCTTTTTGCACATGGCAGACATGCAGGTTTTTCTTATTTCACAAGCCCAATTTGGAACGTTTCTCAACATGGGCGTCTTTTACCACAACGAACTATCTGTAGCTTTCAAAAAGATCCAGAGAACTGTTTACCATCTCTCAGAAAAAGAAAGAGAAAGAAAGAAAGAAAGAAAGAAAGAAAGAAAGAAAGAAAGAAAGAAAGAAAGAAAAAGAAAGAAAGAAAGAAAGAAAGAAAGAAAGAAAGAAAGAAAGAAAGAAAGAAAGAAAGAAAGAAAAAGAAAGAAAGAGAAGGAAAGAAAGAAAGAGAATGCAAAAGCTGAGCAACCTAGAACAAACACATAGAGATGGATGACTGCAAGAAAGCAACTTAGTTTGGACTGCTTCTGCAGAAGACTGTTTAATGAATTTATTCATTCATTCATTCTTATGGCGATGTGAATTTAGATGGCTTGATCTAATCTTAGACCTGGAGGCTAAACACTCAAGCCTGCTCACTTGAATAGGAGATCATAGTGGCAGCTCAGAAAACATGTACAGTATCCACAAATAAAGGAAATTGCAAACCACTCTTGCATTATCGCCAAGAGAACAGCATAGACATATGCAGGTAATCCTCGACTTACGACCAAAATTGAGCACAAAATTGATGTTGCTAAGTGAGACATTTGTTAATTTGAGTTTTGCCTTATTTTATGACTTTCTTGCCACAGTTATTAAGTGAATCACTGCAGTTGTTAAGTTAGTGACATGGTTGTTAAGTGAATCTGGCTTCCCCATTGACTTTGCTTGTCAGTAGTTCGCAAAAGCTGATCACATGACCCCGGGACACTGAAACCGTCATAAATATAAGTCAGTTGCCAAACATCTGAATTTTGATCACGTGACCGTGGGGATGCTGCAATGGTCATACGTGTGAAAAATGGTCGTAAGTCGCTTTTTTCAGTGCCATTGTAACTTTGAACAGTCATTAAATGAACTGTTGTAAGTTGAGGACTACCTGTATTCACTTAGTCACCAGTGGTAGCATTTGTAAGACAGAATCAGAATGGTGAAGATGGTAAATGCAGAACTGTGATGGAAGTCCTCCTGCCTCTTTGTAACGAGGTCCCAAGGGGACAGAGCTTGTACTGAGATGCCACATCCACCGTCATGCCCATTTTGACCCTCTCATTTCCCTGGCAACTTCTGTTGCTATTATGAGCTAGCTTTGCTTTCATCTAATTTCGAGGGGGTCATTGAGCAGTGATGTGCAGGTGATTAAAAAAATAACTGAATTTGGAAATTCTTGTCCAGGCTTTTCAGGTAACTACTGAATTCAGTCATTGTAATGGCGGCTGGTCCTCTCTTCCCCTAGAGGCCTTTTACATGCTGTTATGACCCCCTATATTTTGGTGTCCGAATCCCCCTCTTCTGGATCCATTGCTTTGTTTTCATAGACATTTTCCTCAGCGCTGTAGGGAGAAGAGGGAAAAACAAAACACTGTGGAGCTGAGATGGTTCACTTAGCAGACTTACCACAAACTGCAAAGAGCAGGTGTGAAAAGCAGCAGAACGTTAGAATAGTTGCCCATGACAACCACAAGGGACAGACCTTGTGACCCAACCGTGATGCTGGTTTTGTCATCATCATCATCATCATTTCAGCCATTGTCTATCCACTGCAGGATGAAGGCTTCTTCCGCATGTTTCGGCCCCTCCCGATTGCAAGGTGACTTTGCTCACAATGTAAGAATAACGCCAATAAATAGAAATACAGTAAGGGAACTAATCAAAATGCCAACCCAAACAATTAATATCAAAGTATATGAAACATATGACAAACATATCTAAGTTGCCCACCCATCTTCTAGTTGCCAAGTTGGAGAAAAACTGAGGTAGATGTTGAAGAAGAAGGGAGAGGGTATCAAACCCTGCAACACATTTTGATGAAAGCAGCCAGAGCCTCACAGGTAGTCCCCGACGTACGACCACAATTGGAATCAGAACTTCCATTTCCAAGTAAGGCAGTTGTTAAGTGAGTCATGCCCAATTTTATGTGGGTTTTTTTGCCACGATTTAAGTGAATCACCCCAGTTGTTAAGTGAATCACATGGTTGTTAAGCAAATCCAGCTTCCCCCATTGACTTTGCTTGTTAGAAGCCAGCTAGAAAGGTCTCAAATGGCAATCATGATTCCGGATTGCCACAACTATTGTAAATACAGTACATGCCTGTTGCCAAGCGGCAAAATTTTGATCACATGACCATAGGGGACACTACAACAGTCGTAAGTGTGAGGACTTGTCATAAGTCACTTTTTTCAGTGCCATTGTAACTTTGATCACTAAATAAATGGTTGTAAGTAAAGGATTACCTATACACGCCCATGATTGGGTGGGAGGAGCATGAATAACCATGTTGACCAGCTCCACCACTAGAAACCCAAGACATAAAATGCCTTTTAAAAATCTACTGAAACAGTAATATTTACCTGCGTATGGTCTCCATCTGGTCCTTATCATTCTTTCTGCAAAAGGGGAACAATATTAATGAAGAATTAGGGGAGGGTGAAAAGGCAGGATAGAACCCCCCATCCCGCAAAATATAAGACCCTCATTGTGCCACACCTTAAACACACAAAGAGAGATACAATCACACAATAACACTAATCAGAGGGAAACCTAGTGACCTTCATTCATACAATGCTCTCAGCCTGATTAGTTCTAACTTTGATTAGAGATGGATGAGAGCTTTGGGACAGCTTAGATTTATTGTGAAAATTTGGTCCCTTTGATTAGCTTGTTGGTCAATGTTTTGAGCAAATCTGCAAAATGGTTTAATTGTGTAACTGAGAAGGGTGATTATGTGAAAGTGACTGTGTTTTTTCATATCTTTTCCAAATGGTGGGGTACAATCATATTGTTATAATTCCCATCTTAGCTTTTTTTTTGACACACACCCCTCCCCATGGGTGCAAGGTGGATGGATTCAGTTACAAAGTTGATGGGCACAGCATTAGAAGTTCTGAAGGACCTGGTTGGGGACAGATCTTTCTGGAGAAGGTCTATCAATGTGATTGCTAAGAGCTGGTGCTAATTTGAAGGCACAATAATCAGTCGATCAATGGTTGTCCCAGTTATGTGTTAAGTGGGACCTTAAAACCTAAAGAAAGAGATCTAGAAAAGACATACTTTTGGAAGAAAAATATTCGATTGATGAGGGTTGCCACAAACATCACAAACAAGAAGACCGTAACAGCAGTTAATCCCACCAGCCAGGGTTGCAAAGCAGTTGAGCCATTGGTTGTTTCTTTCACAAGGCCTGCCAGAGTCAATACAAAAAAGATTTGAATTATCCTTACAGTCCAATTACTCCATCAGACCCCCCTTTTAGGGCTTTGCAATAATTGAGGGCTCCCAAATCCAGCCTGCAAAGATATGTATAACCAGTAGATGGCAACAAAGAGGGTTTGTATCTCATTGCTGCCATCTATGGCTCCTGGGAGATTTGCAGTCCAATTGTGGTAGCCCAAAAGTTTGACCAAGGGCTTAGTGCTGGATGCTATAACATAACAATAGATTAACCACCATTGTTCGTGTTCAGAGTGCATGTTTCCCATTGAACAGGGGGAAATAAAATACCGCAGCACAGATTGAATTGCCAATCGCATTCTGCTGACGTTTCTCAGATTAAAAGCATGCAGCTGATAAATCTGATTTTAAAAAATAAGATTTCAGAATCCCGGCTACCACACAGAATTAAAAAGCTCATTTGGAGGATTCCTGGAAATTCTCAGCTCCAATTTCTGGCTGCTGAGTTTTCAGCAAGCATTAATATTTTGCAGTAGACTGTTTGTAGTCTCAGGGCACATTTGATCCTGAGCCTATGTTGCATCCTGGAAGCTTTGCTGATCAAGATGGGTAAAAATTGATCAGCGGTTTTAAACCATCTTGAAGCAAAATGATAGATAGATAACCTTTATTGTCATTTTTTCCTGTGGGCACAATGGCACACATTAAAAAAAAAATAGTTGCTTCCTCTCAAAGTGTACACATACATGACACACATTTAAACATACTATATACAACGTGTATAGACCTACACCCTTACATATAAGTAACATATAAATATTATTCACTGTCCATCTTGAGTACATAACGGAAGGAGAAAGCTTTAGCGTTCATAAGGTTAATACTGTATGGAACAAAGCTGTGACTGAATCTGGATGTTCTGCTTTGGATACCACGAAGCCTCCTCCCAGAAGGTAACAAGGAAAACAGGTTATGAAGAGGATGTGTCGTGTCCCAGACAATTTTACGGACCCTGCTCAAGCAGCGCTTCTGTGCTATGACCTGGATGGAAGGGAGGGAACTGCCAATGATCTTTTCAGCCATCCTCACCACTCTCTGCACCGCCTTCCTGTCTGAAGCAGTGATGCTTCTAAACCAGACTGTGATGCTGTATGACAGGATGCTCTCAATCGTCCCCCTGTAGAAAGTGGTCAGGACAGGGGAAGGAAGATGTGCTTTTCTCATGCGACGCAGAAAATGCAGGCGCTGCTGTGCCCGCTTCACCAGTGTCTCGCAGTTGAACGACCAAGCCAGCCTACTTGTTAACTGCACACCCAGGAAAATGCGTATGAAAATGAAAATTTCAGTTTGCTTTAAAACTCTAAAAAAGGCCTCACTACTGCATTAGTGGTAGCTGTATTCCAGCTTTGCTGTTGGCATCACACCCACCCACTATGGTGTTCCCTGAACTCTTCTGGAACATTAAAAGTGGACCTCAGAAACTCAGTGGTTGCTTATCTTCAAGCTGATAGGTTATGCCCTCCTATTTGCAGGAAATAGAGCCCGTTTGGTCTAGTGGTTAAGGCATCAAGCCAATCACCAGGTGACTTTGGGCCAATCACCAGGAGGTTGTGAGTTCTAATCCCACCTTAGACAAGAAAACCAGCTGTGTGACCTTGGGCCGGTCACTCTCTCTCTCTCTCTCTCTCTCTCAGTCCAACCCACCTCAAAGGGTTGGTTGTTGTGGGGAAAATAGGAGGAAGAAGCAGTATTAGATGTGTTTGCCTCCTTGAGTTACAGTATTTATAAAATAAAGGCAAGATAAAAATCAAATAAATAAATAACTAGGACATGATAACAAAAAGCACTGGGCTCGATCTGAAGTGTAACTTGAAGTTGCATGGAGTCAGGGTTGTAGTGATTAACAACTGACAGGGGCCACATGCTGGAGCACTTACGGGTCTTCAGTGCTTCACCAGCAGGGCTAATCTGGGGTTGTAGATGTTTCAGAGGGCATTGTTTAACTGGAGTTAATTAAAAGGTGGGGGCTTTTTCCCCATGGGGAATGCAGTTGGAATACAATTCTTTCTATTGTCTGTGTATCTTGATTTCTTTGGGCCTATTGTTCCTTTCTTGTCAAACAAGTGATGTGGCTGCACCAATCTGATTTTTTTTGCTTCTGAATGTTCGGTGAAAACATTGTATGTTGACTGAAGTAGGCGAGATACAACAGATAGTCCTTGAGTTTTGACCGTAATGGAGCCTGCCCATCATGACAGTCATAAAGTGACATGTGACTAACCTGATTGTGGACTCTTTTTGCGGTGACTGTTAAGCAAACGCCATGGTCATTAAGTGAATCCATGGTTTGCTAAGGGTGTGGTTTTGCCGGAAACTGAAAATAAAGGGCAATTTTCATCAGAACTGTCATAAAATGTGGTCACATGACCATAGGGCACTGCAAACAGACATAAATGCCTGTCGGAACTTCAAACAGTTGTTAAGCAATGTAAGCCAAGGACTACCTTGTATATGTGTCAAAATGCTGCTTTCAGATTGGACAAAAGACTGGAGGATGGATCAGGTCCTTTTCCCTATCATCCTCAATGCGTTCTGCTGGCTTTCATCCCCTTTTTTGCTTCCAAGAGTGCCCAGTAGGGTCAAAAGAGTCAAGATGGTAACTGCAGCACTGTAATCAAAGCCCTGCCATTTTTATGTATAAAAAAAAAATTATGGAGCTTTGATCCTGTCACAGCTGCCATCCTGATGTTTTTGATGCCTACTTATGTTCATGTGCACACATCTAGCAATGGTAACTTGGTTTGCCACCTGAAGTGCTCCAGAACAAGGAACACATTGTAAGATGTTAATAAAATAATTCTTTGTATGTGCCAAAACAGGAATATTTACTAGAAAATACTGAAATGGACGATATGAATTTACAGTTTTTTTTCTAAGCAGGTTGCTTCTAGAATTCATGGAGGGCATTCGGATTTCCTTCCTTCCTTCCTTCCTTCCTTCCTTCCTTCCTTCCTTCCTTCCTTCCTTCCTTCCTTCCTTCCTTCCTTCCTCTCCCTCCCTCCCTCCCTTCCCTCCTCTCCTCCCTCCCTCCTCCCTCTCTCCCTTCCTCCCTTCCTCCTTCCTTCCTTCCTTCCTTCCTTCCTTCCTTCCTTCCTTCCTTCCTTCCTTCCTTCCTTCCTTCCTTCCTTCTCCAATCATAACGATTCTGAAGGGGGAAAAAAGGGAGGTGAGATTAACACAACCCAGTAAAAGCAATGCTCCTCAATTTCCAGCAGCAGGCTTAGATGGCAGTATAATCTACTAAATCCGCCCCCCCAAAGCCTTCCTTAAGACCCAGACCCAGATTTTTAAAGCTCTTTGAAAATCTTAGGAGAAAAGCATGGTCCAGATATACAGACACAACTGTGCCATAGAATGGGGCCATCACTGAGAAGGCTCAACCACACAATCTCCAAAAATTGCTTTCCCTTGGCAGAGGGACCTTCAGAAGATCTCCCCCTCCTAATGCTATTGGACAGGAATTCTGGAAATTGAAGTCCATACTTCTCAAAATTGCCAATCTTGTGAAACACTGATCTAAGCAACGTAGGTCTATGAACTAAGGAGAAACTTCCTGACAGTTAGAACAATAAACCAGTGGAACAACCTGCCTCCAGAAGCGGTGAATGCTCCAACACTGGAAGTCTTTAAGAAGAGACTGGACAGCCATTTGTCTGCAATGGTATAGGGTTTCCTGCCTGAGCAGGGGGTTGGACTAGATGACCTCCAAGGTCCCTTCCAACTTTATTATTACTAATAATCATAATAATCATAATCATCATAATCATCATAATCATCATAATCATCATCATAATAATCATCATCATAATAAACAACCCCCCTCCCCGATTGTTCCTTGAAGTGACTAGTAGTCAGTGCAGCTCCTGTAGCTATGGAGTTATGTTAACAAATCTGAAATGGCCCATAATTATGCAGGCTGCTATATGCTGCACCAGTTGAAGTTTACAAATAGTCTTCAAGGGTATTGCAGTAATCTAGATGACAGATAACGAGAGCAGGAACGACCATGATCCAAATTTCAGAAATGACCACAAATTGTAATGGCATGGGGGAATGACTTTGGGAGACAGGAAGAAGAGCCGTACACTGGACAACCTGCAAATAAAGAGACCTCAGCCCAGGGGTGTGTAGGAAGCATTTCTCTAGGGGCCCTCTCTAGTTTTCTGAAGAATAATAGGAGAGGAAGGGAGAAATACTTTCAAGATTGCAAGATTCTGTTAATGTAACCCTACAATAAAAACAGAGTTAGTTTGATCTGATGCATCTATCTACTATACATATACAATAGTTCACAGGTAAGCCAACAACAAAGATAAAGTTAGATGCATCAGGTCAAACTGGTTGCAAATAGACATAGAAGTTTAAATATTCTGAGGCTGGTCTGCAAGGGGAAGAAGTTATTATCGTTGCAACATATTTATCTGTATTCAACTAGGGGGAATAATATATGTCTATGTGTCTTTGTTTTTCATTTTTAATGCCCATTAAACAATTTTAATGTCTTGGTCCAATTGTGTTTTGTTTTTGGAAAATATTCTTTTTTGTTTTGTTTTGGAGTTTGTATTTTAACTTTTTGAATAAAAATAAAAAGTTGGAGAAAAGAAGTAGCATTTGATTCATTTATATGTCCTATTTCTAAACCTCCCATCTCCTTCATAGTTGTATTCTAATATTCTAGTAAACTAGTATTCCTTGTTGTGCTTCTTGCCTGGACTACCTCAAAGGGCTAACACAAATGGTACACAAGAAATAATCGTGTGCTCCTTCTGGCCACAACCTTCTCTGGCTGTTGTAATCTAATGACCATCTGGAGTTCTGGAGGTCAGCGATCTCTTCAAAAGTTGGAAAGTTTAACACCAGCTGTCTCCAAAGGCTGTAACTGGTATTCAAATTGAATTTCTTTCTTGCTATCAATTTTCCCAGAGTTTAATTTAATCATTTTAAATGATTACATTAATTAATTAATTAAAAATTTATTCACAAAATGTGGAAATGGGTCAGACTGTTGATAATTTAAGCTACATAGCCATGTTACTTGAAAATGCGATATGGGAACGGACCTAACAGAGGCAGAAGAGATTAAGAAGAGGTGGAAAAATTACACAGAAGAACTATACAAGAACGAGCTTAGCATCCCAGATAACCACGATGGGGTGGTCACTGACCTCGAGCCAGACATCCTAGAATGTGAAGTGAAATGAGCCTTAGGAAAGCTGAGCAACAACAAAGCTAGTGGAGGTGACAGTATTCCAGCTGAGCTATTCAAAATCTTAAAAGACGATGCAGTAAAGTGCTACACTCAATTTGCCAGCAAATTTGGAAAACTCAACAGTGGCCACAGGATTGGAAAAGGTCAGTTTACATTCCAATTCCAAAGAAAGGCAATGCCAAAGAATGTTCAAACTATCGCACCATTGCACTCATTTCACATGCAAGTAAAGTTATGCTTAAAATCCTACAAGCTAGACTCCAGCAGTATGTGGATCAAGAACTTCCAGAAGTACAGGCAGGATTTCGAAGAGGCAAAGGAACTAGAGATCAAATTGCCAACATATGCTGGATCATGGAGAAAGCTAGGGAGTTCCAGAAAAACATCTACTTATGCTTCATTGACTATGCTAAAGCCTTTGATTGTGTGGATCACAACAAATTGTGGCAAGTTCTTAAAGAGATGGGAGTACCAGACCATCTTATTTGTCTCTTGAGAAACCTATATGTGGGTCAAGAAGCAACAGTGAGAACTGGACACGGAACCTCTGATTGGTTCAAAATTGGGAAAGGAGTCCAGCAAGGCTGTATTCTGTCACCCTGCCTATTTAACTTATATGCAGAGCACATCATGAGAAAGGCAGGGCTAGATGAATCAAAAGTTGGACTTAAGATTGCCAGGAGAAATATCAACAACCTAAGATATGCAGATGATACCACTCTAATGGCAGAAAGTGAAGAGGAACTAAAGAGCCTCTTGATGCGGGTGAAGAAGGAGAGTGCAAAAGTTGGCTTGAAACTCAACATTAAGAAAACCAAGATCATGGCATCCGGCCCTCTCAATTCCTGGCAAATAGATGGGGAAGAAATGGAGGTAGTGACAGATTTTATCTTCCTGGGCTCCAAGATCACCACAGATGGGGACTGCAGCCAAGAAATTAAAAGACGCTTGCTCCTGGGGAGGAAAGCTATGGCAAATCTAGATAGCATACTAAAAAGCAGAGACAGCACCCTGCCAACAAAAGTACGTATAGTCAAGGCCATGGTTTTCCCAGTTGCAATGTATGGCTGTGAAAGTTGGACCATAAGAAAGGCTGAGCGCAAAAGAATTGAGGCCTTTGAACTATGGTGCTGGAGAAGACTCCTGCGAGTCCCTTGGACTGCAAGGCGATCAAACCAGTCAGTCCTAGAGGAGATCAACCCTGACTGCTCTTTAGAAGGCCAGATCCTGAAGTTGCCGCTCCCTCCGCGATCGACGAGTGCCCTCCTCCACGGTGGTCGCCCCTCCAGGGTGACTTTCGACCCTGTCCAGGGTCTACCGGCGGGGGGAAACCGGACGGCAAAGAGAGCAAGTTCTTTGCACATCCGCTGGTGCTGCAACCGGATCCGGAAGTCCCCTCTACCATCTTCTGGAGTCCATTTAAGCTCACGCCTACTGCTTCAGTGACTCCATCCAGCCACCTCATTCTCTGTCGTCCCCTTCTTCTGTTGCCCTCAATCTTTCCCAGCATCAGGCTCTTCTCCAGCGAGTCCTTCCTTCTCATTAGGTGGCCAAAGTACTTCAGGATCTGGAGGAGGGCACTCGTCGATTGCGGAGGGAGCGGCAGCTCCCTCTGCAGTCCGAGAAATCACCTTTGGGCCGACGGGGAAAAGATCGGCCAGTAACATGGCCGATCACTTAGCTGCTCCAGCCGAAAGTCACAGCAACATCTAAGCAAAAAGAACCACCGTGGAAGATCCGGGTGAGACCTTTCCTTCCCTCTTGTTAATCTATCTAATTCCCTGTTTACAGCTTTAAGAACTATTTCCCTAGTTTGAAAAAAGCAGCGTTCGGATACTGGGGAAAACGGGCTTTGGAAAAATAATTCTTTTTTCTTTTTTTTTGTTCATACGAGCTCTTAATTCGGGTATCCTGAAAAAAATCCTTACTGTGACTCCTTTTTTTGGCTTGTCTATCTTTAGTTTAGGTGAAAACCTTTAGGGAGGGGGGTGGAGTGCTTTTTTTCCCCTCCCCCCCTCCTGAACAGTATTGCCTACTTCAAAAAAAAACAAAAAACTTTCTGTTCTCTGGGCGGACTCATGTGGATTGTTTTGGCTACAATCTAGCCTAGAACTTGGCGTGAAGCCCAGAAACTTTGACTGATACAAAGTAACTATCTCCAGCTGAACTCTCACTCCCTGATCTTGGCGTGACGCCCAGACTGGTATATTTCCTTTGGAACTTGCTCAGTTTTCTACTTGTACCACGTTTGACTTTACAATATTGAATATATTTCCAAAAAATGGATTTTTCTTTTCCATTCTAGGATTATAATATAATAATTGACTGCTACTGATTGGGACTCTTGCTGTTTTTTTTATTTCTGTGCTGGACTTGACTGTTTGCTTTTCCCTATTTCGGTTTGGACTCTATATTTTACAATGCTGCAATCTATCTTTTAAGCTGAACTTTCACTAAAAAAAAAAGAAAAGAAAGGATGGAATCCTATTCACAGATTAATTATGGACTTATATTAGAAATCTTTTTGGAAATGAGAGTGGAATTTAAAGAACATATTAGAACGCTTAGGAAAAAGGAGGTTTCAGAATTAAAAACTGAAGCTCAAATCTTGACTGACTATGACACACAATCAGATCTACAACTTAACGAGATGGATGAAATATATTCACAACTTACTGATGAGGAAGAGGATACATCCCACATGCAAATGATGGAGATTTCTGATGAGCAAAGGCAGAATTCAACTAAAACATTTACAATTGTAAAAGCAACAGGAATGGACTTCCAAATACGAGGCACTAAAAACGCTGACAATATGATAGTGCAGACAACACTGGACAAAAGAGAAGAAGACTATGATTGGACTCAATGGTGGGAAAATGCTTATAGCCAAACACTAAGATGGGAGGAACTAGAGGCCCTACTGTGGAAACCTGCTAGAAAGCTAGAATTAGATTTAAAAATGAGAGTTAAAATTTTATCTGATGGGTAAAAAGGGTTCTTAGAGACTTTGATTGAGCTAATACTTTTGAGATTTTTAAGGTTATTTTGGTCTGAGTCAACATTAGATCTAAATTATGGATTTGATTATGGTTTGGAATGGCAATAGGGAAAATTGGAAAATCTAAAACTAAAGGAGTTAGATTGAGATTGGTGAAATATTACTGATATTTTTACTCATAAGAATTGAATGTTAATTAGCAATGTATTAAGTGGACTAAATTGAAATAATTGAGGAATTTTTAGGGATTTGGATGGATTTATAAAAATATTTGATAGAATATATGAAATAGAATATAGTTGAGAAACATTAAAATATAATAGTTATATTATATGTCTATGATAGAAATAATTATTGTTTTATTATTTTAGGCTAAAATGTAATGGTTTTAAAATACACAAAGTTATGTTCATTTACAAAATATGTATGTGGAACAGAATAGAATAAGAGATAGAATTTAAACAATTTATATTGTAGGAATGCTCGAATTATATACTATATGTTTATGTAAGATCAAATTGAAATAGGTTAATTGAAAGTTAGTTAAGCCTGAAAACGGGTGAAAATATGATTGACAGTTTTTGTTTTTTGTTATTGTGTTTTTTTTTCTTTTTTCTTTTTTTGATTGATAAAATAGAGAGGGAACCTTTAAAGAAGTAGTTTAAATTGTATGTGTATGACTGTATCTTTTGCTTTGTTCTATGGAGTGCCCTATCTCCACGATGTGTCTTAAGCACTTGGCTGTAAAACATTTTTTTTTAAATAAAACTTATTAAAAAAAAAAAAGAAGATGGTAGAGGACAGGAAGGCCTGGAGGAACGTTGTCCATGGGGTCGCGATGGGTCGGACATGACTTCGCAACTAACAACAACAATCCTGTTTGAAGGCTCCTGTACTTTTTAAATTAATCTTTAATTTTATTTACATATAGTGAAGAGAATATAAAATCAAAGTAATTATCTAGGAACTTGGATGGGGCAATAGACAATCATTACATCTTTGTTGCAAATAATTACTGTATTTAATAATGTAATGATTAATGTAATAATTTAAAACCTACTGGATGAAAGTTATCTTTTGCATTCCTGCGATATTGCCATTTTTTACTGCTCAACTTTTTTATTGGAATAATTTTTCAACCAATTTGACATTCCATGAAAATAATCCAATCCCTTCTGATTTCTCAAGGATTTCCAGCTCTGTAAAAACCGTCAACTTTGTAAGCTCTAAGGAGCCATTTAGGTTTTTAAAAAAACATTTAAGGCCAGTTTTGAATCTAATATAGTAGCTTCAGTTGTGCTTTTTCCTGTTTCAATTTTAAGAATCATTCTAAAACAGCAGCTTTATAAGACAACCACATACAATAATACGTGGTTATTTTAGCAAACCAAGGGTTTTTATGACCATCTCTCCAGCTGATGAATTGGTTTTTACTGAATCGGATGGAATTCCGTTTGATAATTGCAATTAAATATACGATTTCTTTTAAAATTTGACTGGGTATGTTTGTTTTTAATCCAAAATTACATTTTTGAGGAACTGCATGCCACTCAGAGCTAGCTGATTGAAGCGGCTTCTAAGACCTGTATATAAATTAATATAAATTTTACACAAGGTTCCCGACACAAATGGGTCCTTACATAGCTGCCCCCAAATCCTCCCCAGCATGGCCCTCAGATTTTCCCACCCATTTGCGTTTCCCCCCAGAAAGCAATGCTGTTCCATACCTTGGCCATGAGAACAGGGAGCGAAGACAACTCCTACAAACACCGTCAAGTAGAACAAGTTCATAGTCGTTTTTTTCAGCCTGGAAGCCTTGTGTGGAGTATAATAATGTGTTCCTTGCCTGGGCACCTTTGTTACTACTACTTTAGAAGGAGGGGATGGTTTATTTTCCTTGCAACATGGAGTATGGACTTGGAACCAGAGGGCACTTGATAATGACTCCTCATTAGGGCTTTATGAAACAGATACCAAGCTGCCATGCCTTGATATGAGAAAAATGTATTACCAGTTAGATCAATGGAAAGGCGTGTGACACCCTGGGGATGGCAGAACAACCAGAGTGGCTTAAACATCAGGAGACAAATGAGAAAAAGCAACGGGGGTGTCAGAGATAAAAATATGCTGATTGAGCCATCAAGGATATTTTTTTATTTGGAGAAAGGTCGGAAGGAAGGGAGGGAGGGGGGACCGTATATTAAGGCTTCCCATGCAAAATCAAATAAGATCTTCCTTGAGTATATGCAGAGGGCATTTCCTTAATATCAAGAGGAGAAATGATAAAATTCTTGGAACTTTAATAATAACAACAATAATAATGTTGGAAGGGACCCTGGAGGTCATCTAGTCCAACCCCCTGCTCAGGCAGGAAACCCTATACCATTTCAGACAAATGGCTGTCCAGTCTCTTCTTAAAAACTTCCAGTGTTGGAGCATTCACAGCTTCTGGAGGCAGGTTGTTCCACTGGTTAGTTGTTCTAACTGTCAGGAAGTTTCTCCTTAGTTCTAGGTTGCTTCTCTCCTTGATTAGTTTCCATCCATTGCTTCTTGTCCTGCCCTCAGGCGCTTTGGAGAATAGCTTGACTCCCTCTTCTTTGTGGCAGCCCCTGAGATATTGGAACACTGCTATCATGTCCCCCCTCATCCTTCTCTTCCTTAGACATACCCAATTCCAGCAACCTTTCCTTATATGCTTTAGCCTCCAGTCCCCTGATCATCTTTGTTGCTCTTCTCTGTACTCTTTCTAGAGTCTCAACATCTTTTTTACATTGTGGTGACCAAAACTGGATGCAGTATTCCAGGTGTGGCCTTACCAAGGCATTGTAAAGTGGTATTAACACTTCAGGTGATCTTGATTCTATCCCTCTGTTAATGCAGCCTAGCACTGTGTTGGCTTTTTTGGCAGCTGCAGCAGACTGCTGGCTCATATTTAAGTGATTGTATAAGCATGTCAAAGGATAAATTAAAGAAGAATGTCATTTTATTAGAGGGGAAGAAGCTGAAATTTCTTTTCTTAGTGGTGTTCAGACCAGTAGCCTTTCCATTATGGTTGTAAGTTGAGAACTACCTGTTGTAAACTGTCCAGAGCTTTGGTGTTAAGATGGGTGACCATACAGATATTTTAGGTACATTAGTTTCTTTTTACATTTAAAAGAGCCTAGAAAACAAAGACATCTGAAAATATAAAACTGAACCTGAAAAACAGGACATTCATAATCAAGGAAATGAAAGAACGCAAAAGTCCAGTTCCTCATTGCAGTGAAATCTGGTTGTTGTAGGAAAATGTGAAGAAAATATAATTTGCATGAATGCTTGTAGTTCTGAAATTCTGAAAGGTAGCAAGAAAATCCAATGAATGCAGATGAACAGGAGAAAGTCCTCTATTTTCCTTCATTTGGCATTTGCCCCCCCCCCCAAGGATCAGCCAGAGGCAACACAGGGACTGAAAAGTGAATTTGCTATAGCTGTATTTGACCTGTGATGTTTTTCAACTTTACAGGAGACAAGGAAGTTTCAAATCTAATGAAGAAATTAAACTAATGGGGTCAAAAGACAGACTGAATCAGTTTGGCAGTTCTTGGTGCTTTAAAATCTAACAGTCATTGAGCATTTTGATGCTATTTCAAGCAACATGGGCCAGATTATAGTATATCCTAAACCAGGGGTAGGCAACCTTGGCTCTTTTATGATTCATGGACTTCAGCTCCCAGAATTCCTGAGCCAACCATACTGGCTCAGGAATTCTGGGAGTTGAAGTCCACGAGTCATAAAAGATCCAAGGTTGCTTACCCCTGTCCTAAACCATGTTTCTCAACCTCAACAACTTTTAAGATGTGTGGACTTCAACTCCCAGAATTCCTTGGCCAATCTTGCTTGGGGAACTACTGTCCTAAATTATTCTATTTTGGCTCCTCCCCAACATTTTAGACCACACTCCTCAAAACTTCCAGAGTTCCATTCCAACTTCCCCTTTATCTCTCAGGCTCCACCCCTTAGACCTCTCAATCTGTTCCAGCGTCACCTTCTCAGTCCCAAACAGAAACAGCAATTATTCTTTAGAACAAACTGTCCATACTTCTGTTTTTAGTTTCTTTCTTTGCTACTGAAGCAAATCCAATTTACTATCTTTCTCCTCGCCTGTTACAAAACAAAATGCAGTAGTCAGGAGCATTATAGGTCAAAGGGTGCAGTTAATTAATTACTTGTATGTAGGCAGGATTGGGCATGGTCAGTGACATGCTGACATCGTTAAGATTGGAAAAGAATTGAGTTTTGTTGTGCATTTCGGCGTCTTAACTTTGCCACGCTTTTGTGCAAAAATATAAATAAATAGAGCCAGTTTAATCTAATGGTTAAGGCACCAAGCTAGAATCCAGAAGACTGTGAGTTCTAGTCCTGCCTTAGGCATGAAAACCAGCTGGGTGACCTTGGGTTAGTTACTCTCTCTCTCAACCCAACTGACCACACAGGGTTGTGGGGAAAATAGGAAGAAGACGTATTATGTGTGTTTGATGCCTTGAGTTATTTATAAAAATAATAAATGTGGGATCTATAAAAAAAAATCTACCCCACCCAATATATCATATTAAAGTTTTAAACATTAGCAGTTTTGCTACGCAATCTCAGGAGCACAAATTCAGATTGTTCAGGGCACCACCAATGCGGGAGTTGGGTTGTGGCAGAGGCATTAAAAATCAACACGGTGGCTTTGATCATATGGTTGCAGCAGCCATCTTGAATTTCTCTGTCACACACACAGGCACATTGCTTTCTCTTATTTTATTTTCCCCACCGTGCTCTTCCCTTACTTCAAAATTGTCTGGTTGTGCGGGCTTAACTCAGGGCTCCAAATTAATGTCTGAACAAATAAATCAGATGCAGGAGGGCTTTTAACTTTGTTATAAATGGTCCATGAATGCCTGCACATCTGTACAGTATGCACGAAGCAAACTTCGATGCATTTATCGACTAAATTATAGGCTACCAAACAATTTTGGATGGCTTTTCAAATTTAAAACAATAAATACAAAACAACTCTGAAAGGCAAAAAAGATTTTGTTCCATTCAAGGAGCAAAATCACCCCTCTAAATGTCCCCAAACCTTCCATAATCCATCCATCCCACTGGAAAATTAATTTAGTTTATATCCTTCTTTGAAGAGTTTTATCAACTCACATGTCATGGAGCTAAAGGCCATGTTTTCCATGCCTTGCTAACAGATGAAATCCACTGTGTTCCCATTAGTTTGATCTTGGAAGATCTACTTCACTGAAAGCACTGGATTTCTTCTGCCAATGGGGCACATTCCAATTTTGACTATATGCAGCAAAATGCACTTTGCCAAAGGGTAGGCAGTCTGTGTGTCAAGGAGTAAAACGAGCAGAAAGTGAAATTTGGCTCAAGAATCAGGTGCCTCTCTATGTGTGTGGAATTAGCCCATTTAAAGAACATAGGATTTGCTTAGCAAAAATAAATTCAAACCCCACTAAAATGGTAAATTAACTCATGGCTCCAAATTAATGTCTGAGCAAATAGATCAGATGCAGGAAAAGCCCTTCACAGCTTGTAAGTAAAATTCCATCCCCACAGGAACTGAGTTTAAGAAAAATAGTTCAGACATGGATCTTAATACCCTGACGTTTTGCCCAGTGCCCAAGTAGATCTCAGGAGAAAATATTTATCTTTTGCAGTGGAACAGAAAAGTCTTGCTCTAAATTTGGAAGTTCAACTTCTAACCTAGTGTCTTATTCTTTGTGATAGGGAGAAATCCAATAAGCATTACTGCAATGCACTCTACATGGGTAGAGATTCAGAAGCTTCAACTGGTGCAGATCACAGCAGTACAGGTAGTAAAGGGTGTTGTTTATTTGGCACACATAACACCACTATCCGTGCACTGCATTGGTTGCCAGTGTGCTTCTGGGTGTAATTCAAGGTGCTGGTTGTCACCTTTAAAGCCCTTCATAGTTTGGGATTGTGCTACTTGAGGGACATTCTCTCCCCCCGTTCTTTCTATCTGTTTATTTCTGCAATCACTGGATCAGTGGAATTAAGGAGAAACTTCCTGACAGAACAATTAGCCAATGGAACAGCTTGCCTGTTGCAAGTGCTCCATCGCTGGTGGTTTTCAAGAAAAGATTTGATAACCATTTGTCCAGCATGGATTAAGGACTCTGCCTAGGACAGGGGGTCAGACTAGAAGACCTCCAAGGTCCCTTCCAACCCTATGACTCTATGATTCACCGGAGACAGAAGTGGGCTTCATTTGTCTTGGTGCTTTATAAGTTGTGCAAGGCTAGCCCATAGGATGAGAAAGAGCTCTTTTAAGGGCAGCTAATAAAAATAGCAACTAGTTTTCATGGGAAAAGGATGTTTTTTCTTCTTCTGCAAAACATTTCCATTATCAACATAATTCAAAGTCCTCAATAATGGCTGTGGCATCCCCCTTCCACCAAGCAGAGAAAAAGAAAAAGAAATAAATTAATGACTGACGCATGAAGGTTTCGTCCACACGGTCTCCTTCCAGCACTCTTATGGAAACCAGAGACAACAAATGACACTGAAATGGCCAATGAAAGTGTGGGAGGCCAGCTGAGAGAAGTCCTGCTTCAGCTGAGGCTCTCCAGCTTGCTCAGACTGTCAGCATACTGGAAGTCAGCGCTGTTCTCATAATCGTACATGTCCAGCGCCACCTCGCAGCTCTCCCGGACTACCCGCTCTTCATCCTTGGCAAACGCCTCCAGGGTGGTCAGGCAGGACTCCTTAGCGATGGAGCCCAAAGCCTCAGCACACTCGTGGCGCACCATGGGGTTCTCTGCCATGTCCTCCAAGGACGCCGTCAGCTGTGGAATGCTGGCCTCCTGCTGCATCTGGCCCAGCACATAGGCAATCTCATGGCGGAAGAGGGCACTGCCACACTGGAGGCCTGAGGAAAGAGAGAAGTCACCTGGATTAAGAGGGGAGAAGAGAACCAACCGGCCTGGTAGCATAAATGTGGTGGAATCTGACATTGGAATGCAGAAGGGAGGGGCTGTTCCCCAGGGAGGCAGATCAGTACTGAGTTCCATCTGATAGTTATGCAGCCTGTGCTTTGCTTCTTGAGCCTGGCAAGATTAATGTCAGGCCCAAGGAGCCGAGAACGCTTCATTGCTCAGAGTAGTTTCTTTATTGCTCTATTAATTTTAATATTATTTTAATCATGTTATTCATCATTTTAATATTAACAATGAATGTGCTTGTTCACAGGAAGCGTGCCAGACTAAAACCTACTTTGCATAGCCCTCGACTTCGTTTAGTGACTGTTCGACGTTACAACGGCACTAAAAAAAAAAGGGATTTATGACCATTTTTCACAGGTAGGGATCATTGCAGCATCTCCGTGGTCAAACTCTGGACACTTTGGCAACCGGCTCATGTTTATGACGATTACACTTGTCCCGGGGTCACTTTTTGTGACCTTCTGATAAGCAAAGCCAATAGGGAAGCTAGATGCACTTTACAACCGTCTTACTAACTTAACAACTGCAGTAATTTGCTTACCAACGGTGGCAAGAAAGGTCATAAAACGGGGCAAAACTCATTTAACAATTGTCTCACTTAGCAATAGTAATTTTAGGCTCCATTGTGGTCATAGGTCGAGGACTGCCTGTTATCAGATAAGTACTGTGATGAAAGTTTTGGGCATGATCCCTTCTGGGCTTCTTTCTGCAAACGAGAACTCAATGTTGACCTGCCTCTCAGCTCCCTGGGAAACAGCCCCTCCCTCCTGCATCCCAGCATCAAGATTCCACCACAATGGCTCAGGGTTGGCTGTTCTGATGGCAGCGACTCAGGGATACAGGAAAGGAAAAACTTTCAGGTGTTTATTTTGAGGCAGGCCCCTGGGTGCATATAACCAGTGACTTGTCGTGGGAAATGTTCTTTCCTTGAAGGGAGAGGTACTCCCTCACTCAGAAATCAAATCCACCTCTCCAACTGGGCAGAGGAAGGATCCCCACAGCTTCCATTTCATTACCTGGGGTTGGATCCTCTCAACTGGAGATATTGAGGACTGAACCCCAAACCCACTAAATATAAACATCCTCTGCCAATGAATAATGGTACAGTGTTAGTTTTTAATTCCAACGGTCGCACAGGTATAAATATAAATATAATAATAATAAAATAATATAATAATAATAATAATATTGGAACACTGCTATTGGATATTGGAACACTGCTATCCTGTCACCCCTCGTCCTTCTCTTCATTAAACTAGACATACCCAATTCCAGCAAACGTTCCTGATATGCTTTAGCCTCCAGTCCCCTAATCATCTTTGTTGCTCTTCTCTGTATTCTTTCTAGAGTCTCAACGTCTTTTTTACATCGTGGTGACCAAAACTGGATGCAGTATTCCAAGTGTGGCCTTACCAAGGCATTGTAAAGTGGTATTAATACTTCACGTGATCTTGATTCTATCCCTCTGTTAATGCAGCCTAGCACTGTGTTGGCTTTTTTGGCAGCTGCAGCACACTGCTGGCTCATATTTAAGTGATTGTCCACTAGGACTCCGAGATCCCTCTCACAGTTACTGCTATTGAGCAAGGTATCCCCTATACAGGGGTAGGCAACCTTGGCTCTTTTATGACTCGTGGACTTCAACTCCCAGAATTCCTGAGCCAGCCATGCTGGCTCAGGAATTCTGGGAGTTGAAGTCCACGAGTCATAAAAGAGCCAAGGTTGCCTACCCCTGCCCTATACTATACCTGTACATTTGGTTTTTCTTGCCTAAATGTAGAACCTTACTTTTTTCACCATTGAATTTCATTTTGTTAGATAGTGCCCAGTGTTCAAGTCTGTCCAGATCCTCCTGTATCTTAAGCCCGTCTTCTGGAGTGTTGGCTATTCCTGCCAGCTTGGTGTCGTCTGCAAATTTGATGAGTTCCCCATCTATCCCCTCATTTAAATCGTTGATGAAGATGTTGAAGAGCCCTGGGGCACCTCACTACACACTTCCCTCCATGTAGATGCGGTTCCATTGAGGAACCGCATCTATCTAAGGAGGAAATAAGTACTACACATACAACTCTCTTTGGCTATTTCTCAAATCTCCCATAAAAGGGTGATGGGCCAATTGCATTGAGCTTGAAAACCCGTGTCTGAGCCATGAATGGCGTACTGAGGAAGTCTTGGAGTATGTCCAGGTTTAGTCACTGAGTCATAGTCTCTTCCAAGACTATGGGTTCCCAGGGGTTGTAGGGAGCCAAGTCTGCTGAGTGGGAATACCCCCAGGGGCTGCAGATAGGGTCAAGATGGATTTTTGAGGATGTTGGACAGAAGTGAAATTCCAAATAAAGACTCACATGTACACTTCCAAATAGCTAAGCCTCCGGATGTTTACTCGGAATTAGGACCTACTGAGTTCAGGGAGGTCTTACTCCAGATAACAACAGAAAAGACCACTGGGCTGCCTAAAATAACTGCTACATAGAACAAACAAAGCTTCTTCAGAGTTGTACCTTGTCCCCTGCTACAAAAGGGTAAAAAAAAAATTCATTTGAGTAGACATGCTTCAATCTGCACAGCAAATGTGCTTGAAGGGAGGCTGCATTTAACTGCAAAAATTCCTGAAATTGGTCATAATTTGCAAATTACACCTACCGCTGTACATCAAACTATAACGAATTTTTAGTAGCATTAATTTCTTGTTCATTATTTGTATTTCAAATAAAATAGGTGAGGGGGAGAGAATAAAAATGGTTTGCCTGCTGTTGTTGGCACATCTTTAGACCATTTCCCCTCTTATGATTTAAAGCGTCTTCCTAACGTCACCCAGCCATCCTTGGAAAGATATAAAACCCATCCTCAATACTTTTATTTTGATACAATGTTGGTTCATTGACTTTGGAAGTTGCTCTTAGGCACTAGTGAAGAAATGCCCTAAGAAAGTGGTTTTCAAACTTTTTCCTTCATTAGCCAAAACCACTTACCAGAAAGTCCCTTTTTACCCAACATACATAAAAACACTTTAGGGCAGTGGTTCTCAACCTGTGATTCACGGACCCTGGTGGCCACAATGTCATCACAGTGGGTCTGCAAAGGCTTGACAAAATGTTATGGTTTAAATCTCGAGTTCAATCTTGGTGGTCTGTGGCCGTGCTCCATGGCCACAAAAGGGGGTATTCAAAGGGGGTCTATGGTGAAGAAAAGGTTGAGAACCACTGCTTTAAGGAAATATTCCTGTTGTGATTGGGTCGTGGGTTCGTGTGTCATCACCCTAAGAAAAAGCCATTTTTATTTAGGAAATTTACACAGGTTTAGGAAGCACTACCCTAAGAGCTGCACATTAGATACATAAAGAATCTCCAACTTAAGTAACAATTTCACAAATGGCCCAGTATAATTAGGGGTATTCAGCATTTGATTCATTCATGATGCATATTGGAAAATGGATTCTACACTCCACCCTTTGAAGGAAAATCACAGCCCAGGAAAATTTTCTGCCCCAGATTCTTGAGCCAGGCTTAGAAAGTCAGCTGCTTACCATCAGCAAGTGCCAGGACAGCAGTTTCTCCTCCCATGTTTCGTAACGCGAACATAGCTTGATAGCGCTGAAAGAGTGATTGTGACTCATCCAGCAGGGTGAGCCTCAATTTCCCCACATCCTTCTCCTCAGCAGGAGGTGCTGGATCCACAGAGCAGTAAGGGTTAACGGTAGAGTTTGTCTTGTGCTCCTGAAACCATTCCAGCCTCTTCACAGCCAGCTGACACGTCTCTGCTACCTACACAGGAGAGCAAATGGACAGGTAAAGCTAGTTTTTGCCATGGTTTAGAAGCCTTCATGGAAAGACAAGGGCTAGGATGCCAATGGTAAAGTTGCAAGCTGGTTGTCAATGCTTTCAAATTAATGAAAAAGATCTCCAGTGGGAGGTAATGGCTTGACAACTTTCCCCTAAATGTAGGATTAAAAAGTATTAATAAATAATATACCTCAAATTAAACAGGAAGATATTCCAGAATAAGTTATGTTTTTTAAAAAATACAATTCACTTTCTCATGCTTCTAACAGATTTGAGAATACCACAGATAGTTAAGAGGGAGGGGAAAGGAAAGATCCCAGAACAAGCCAATCTAAAGTTCTCAACTTAAGGCTCAAATAATGAAGACTCGGGTCCCTCGAGATATTTCTGAGAAAAGTGGAAGAAAAGAAAAAAGGAGGACAACCAGCAGCAAGGTGGATGGGCTCAAGTTACCATGATGGATGGGAGATCTGAAGAGCCAGGTTGGGGACACACAATCCTGCAGGAGGAGGTTATTATGAGTCAACACCAACACAATCAATTAAAAACAATTCTGTTTCAAATGTTCATAATTCTACTTCGGGACCTCATTTCAAATTATTCCATTCAGCAATTTTGACGGAGTTATAGGGGTGGCGCGATGGCTCAGTGGTTAAGATGCTGGGCTTGTCGGCTGGAAAGCCAACAGACCAGATTTGAGAGTTGCACGACAGGATGAACTTCCATCCTTGGCCTAGCTACCAACCAACCTAACAGTTCAAAAGCATGCAAATGTGAGTAGATAAATAGGTATCACTTCGGTGGGGAAGTAATAGCACTCTGTGATGTCGTGCTGGCCAAGTGACCACAGAAATGTCTTCGGACAGCACTGGCTTAATGGCCCTTGAAATGGAAACGAACACTGCCTCCTATAGTCAGCAACAACTAGCGGAGTAAAATATACAAGGACTCCTTTATAAGAGTTATTGATTTTCCCCATTCCCATATTCACCTCAACAACAGGATCTTCAGAATATTGTTTCAAGATATCAAGTACTTTTGGATTGCCAATAGCACCCAAAGCTTCACCTATGGAAAACAGAACAAAGTAGGAGAATGAACACAGGTCAGTGATGCAAGAATCCTTTAACATGTACCATCAGTACAAAGATAACAACAGCAACAATAACGACACTCTCTTTAATCCTTCAAACAACTGTTACTCAAAAGTTGCTAAATTGAAAAAAGCAATATATAATCAGAATAATTATAGATTTTTCAAACCAATGGCAGCATAACGTAAAGGTACAATCCACCATTGGTCATTGAAACAAATTTAACTATTGAAGGAAAGGAACACAATGCCTGTGTGTGGGGAAAAAAATTCTAGTAGTAGAATATAAAGGTTACACCCATACTAAGCCAATAGGAATTATTGTGTGCCTTTTCTTCCTAAAAAGAATGATATGTAAAACAAAAATATATTTAAAACCTTGCCCATCAATACTAAAAATACTAGTCAAAACAACAGGTATTTAAAAGTATTTTGATCTTAAGGCAATGTAACAACTATTCAAATGGTTGTATTTTGAGTTCCCGCAGAAAACTGGGTAACATTGGGACACGCCATGCTCTATTTGAGAATGAACCATGATTGGATGCTCCCTAGAGATAGTTCTAACTGCAGGGCCCTTAAAATTGACCTTAGCTGCCAGTAGGTCACTATGAAAGGGAGCAAATATCAATGCTATAGGCCAGGGGTTTCCAACCTTGGCAACATTAAGTCTTGTGGACTTCAACTCCCAGAATCCCTCAGCCAGCATTGGGTTGAAGTCTACAAGTCTTAAAATTGCCACGATTGGAGACCCCTGCTCCAGGGCAGTGTTTCTCAACATTTAAAGTTGCCAAGGTTGAGAAACACTGCTGCTGATGGTTTTAACTATTTTCACTTTTGAAAACTGAAATCGTCATCAGGGACAGGACAAGGACAAAAAATAAGCCAGTGAAGATAACTCAAGATTCACAGTCAAATTTGTTAGGAGGGTCTTAGAACTGTCTGAAATGTCTCATTTCAGTGGACACTGTTCTTGACAAACAATTGCTTTTGTAAGATTTTGTTTGTTAGTTACATTTGTTCTGAAGTGATCCAGGCTTTGGGACCAAATGATGAGAAGAAACCCAAATTTGCAGGGGATTTCCTTCACTGGCTTCATGTAGACCAGCCTTCCCCACCAGGTGCCATCCTGAAGATCAAGTCACATAATCAACTTTAACCTAGCCAGCAAATAGTTCACCGGTTCTCACCTGCTTCATGTCGCACCATGGGTTCCTGGCACGTGTTCTGGAGCACATCAATGAGAACTGGAATGGCCCTCTCATCCTGCATCTGGCCAAGGCAGTATGCCAGCTCATGCTTCAGGAGAGCAGAGTCATCTTCAAAGGCTCGACTGATCCACTCAATGGCAGCTGGACCCCCCAAATTACGTAAGGTGAAAAGTGAGCGGAAGCGTGCCTTCAAGGGTTGTTTGGGGTTCACCAGAATCTGGCCAATCAACTCAACTTCTTTCTCTTTCACCATTATTTACTGCTTTGCTGGTCTGAAGAGACAGAGAGGCTGACTTTAAAAATCTGGAGAACCTACACAGAGAAAAAAAAATGAAAATGTCTGAACAAATGTCATCTTGGAAGCAAATTTGATCTTGCATATATTTTAGAATGGAAAATAACAGCATTGTCATTTTAAAAAAAAATCATATATCACTCAATAAAGTAAATTAGTAACATAGGAAATCCACTACATATCAGGGCAATGTGCATATGTACATGATCAATCTGGAGCAATAACTGTATACAGATGCTAAATATAGAAAAATACATGCAAATTAGCACAAACCCATTTTCCTCATGCTATCTGTCAATCTTTCTTATCTTCTCCCAATAACAAATTAAAAATACAGATATTACATGCATATTCATACATGCCGCTTAATCTTTTCTCTTGGAACTAAGAAATTTGCCCTCCAACTTCTCAATAGTGCCATGTTGTGCCCCCAAAATTTGCAGCCAATGTCAGACTGTATGATACAATAAAGAGAATCATTAATGTACTCAATGCCAAAATGATTATATTTGAAAAAAATGGAGTGAACAATTGCATGTCGTAAATGAATGGTGAAAAACAAGAGGAAACAGATGAATTTGTGTACCTTGGTAGAATATTCACCAAAGATGGGGAAAATGGATGGAGACCTTTTAAGACTCGTGAATGCCGATAGGAAAGTCGTGGATAGTATATGGGTCGTTCCAGGGAATGAATGTCGGAAGAAAAACAAAAGCTGTTAAGAGTGTGCTTGTGGCCAATTTGGTATATGAACGTGAGGACTGAGTAGGCCAGATGAAACAATATAAGAGCCGGATGTAGTAAAATCCAATTAAATAGGCACTAAATGAATGTAGGCTGAATACAAATAGGAGTGAGCTGCAGGAAAGAATTGCGAGATGGTCTGGTCAACCAAATGCAGTGTAAAATTGGGTAGAGGGGCAGGGGAAAACTGAGAAGGCTGAAGTTGGATAAATTGTAGCAAGAAGATTCAAGAACAGGTAATATTCGGTTCTTCCATTAGTCCCTCAGTAAAAGAGGCTCACCTGCCCCCTCCCGTTCTATTTCCATAGCAACACGGAACCGCAAGGTTTCCCCTTTACCCCACTCACCGAACCCTCACACGCGTTCTTCAGCAGCGCATGCGTACTCACCTCTGAGGGCGGGCTAAGGAACGGACGGAACCAAACGCAAACAGGAAGAGGAGACGCGAAGAAAAGCTGCTCCTTTCTTCCGTCCTCTATATACTCTCGTTCTTGTTAAATATCCCGGAGGAAAAAAGGATGGAAGGTTTTTTTTTTCAAAAGCAGCTGCTTCAAATGAAATACAGTATTCTTTTTTTTATCTCCCCCTCCCCGAAATCAATGAGTCCGATGTGAGTAGAGCAAATAGGGCAGCATGCGCATTGGCTCCAAAAAAAAAAAAAAAGATGATTCCTCTACCAGTTCATAGGCTGATCGAAGGACGATAGACTTAAAAGTTATAAACTCACACAGTTTTGGGATAGTGGGGTTGAGTTGACCATGCTGGGGAATTCTGGGAGTTGATGTCCACAAGTTTTAAATTTGCCAAGATCGGACAGCCCTGATTTATATGATTGCTAGGAGTGTAGCAAAAGGGAGCAAATGTCAACGCCCTATGTTTCTCAGCTTTGGCAACTTTAAAATGGACCTCCCTGATATAGATAGATTTCTTCATGACAATCTGTCCCCAGCCTGGTCTTTCAGATCTTCCAACGGCACCTCTATCACCATTGTAACTGAGTCCATCTTCCCCACTGCTGGTTGTCCTCTTCTTCTTCCTTGCACCTTTTCAGCTTTAGAGCCCTCTGCAGGAGTTGAGTCTTTTGCACAATGTGTCTGAAGTAAGATAATGTGAGCTTGGTTGTTTTGCTTTCTTGGCCATCCATGGTATTCTCTGGAGTTCTGAGTTCAAAGGCATCGGTGCTCTTCCTATCTTGCTTCTTTTACTTCTATACCGTGTCCCAGGAAATACTATAGCTTGCATGGTTCTGATTTTGTAGATATAGACACATTACAGCATTTGATCATCTTTTTCCAAGAATATCACAATACTGCTTTTAAAAACATAACTATCTTGGACAAAGTTGGCCTGCTAATTCTCTGAGACTCAAGGATACTAATACAGTGCAGAAACCTCAAGGGTAGAGGGACTATGTTACCAGTTTCATCCCTTTTGAAAGTAGGGATATTACCGGTTACTTTGTGGAATTTAAATAATCTACCAAGAGTTGAATCGACAGCCCTTGCACTATAAATGATTATCCCAAATGTGCTTTTCCAAAAGGCAATGGAATTTTCTTGTTTTTTCCCCTGTGGGAAGTCAGCCCCTCAGAGAAGGAAATATTAAAAAGGGCAGAAAAATATATTTCCTCAAAAGGATTTTAAGAGCAGAAGCCAACCCTGCCCCCAAATCTCTCTGCCCCAAGCAGGAGCCAGCCCTATACAAATGTAGATGTAACCATCAGGAAAGTTGGAGCCAGAAGCTCAAGACAAAATCTGCATACCTCACCTGAGATGGGACATAATAGGACTAACCCATTACCATCAAGAATACCAGAGAGGCACACCTAAACTCAGGTCAGAATACGTGACACAGGAAATAGCCTCAAAGTTCATGCCACAGGAACAGGAAACTATTCCAAACAAAAGACTAGAGAGGGTATAAAAACTTACTCCACATGTACTAAGTCCTTTTCCCTTGATTTCTCTCCTTCCTGCAAGAACCACCTTTCTGGCTCTTCAATAAACTGTAACCTTCTTCCCAAAGCAGTCGCCATGTTGTTTTATTTATTCCCGGCTTGGATGAACCAGGATGAAGACTTTTCTTCCCACACCCCCTTGAAAACCTTTTGCTTTTCATCCAAGAAGCTTCTTTAGTGAAGAAGTTCTTCACTGAAGTTCAGTTCTTCTTCAATGAAGAAACTTCTTGGATGAGAAGCAAAAACATTTTCTAGGGAAAAAAACCCCCAAGAAAGTCCAATTGCCTTTTGGAAAATTACCTTTGGGACAACTATGACCTCGATGATTGAGAATCTCCATAGTTATAAATGATTATGTACACCACTTTAGCTATAGAACAGGGGTGTCAAACTCGCAACGTCATGTGGCGTGTCACAACGTATCGCGACTTTTTTGCCATTGCCGGCAATGGGGTGGGCGCAGTTTCTCTATGATGCATCCGGCCCATGGGCCGGCAGTTTGACACCCCTGCTATAGAAGGTCATGGTAAGGCAGGACATAAAACAAGACAGGACATAAAACAGGACATGAGTCTTAAATGCATGTATTAGCTAGAAGAAGAAAAAAGGAAGTGAAAAATGTCAAACCACAAGTTCATCTGTCGGTCACATATGAGTGTCAAGCTTGAGGCTCTGTTGCAAGTAACCACATATGTCTTGTTTCTATGTCTCGCTCTTGCTGGTAGCTAACCACAAATGAACTGCAGGAAATGCTTTGGCAAGATACCTGTAACCTAGATCCATGAGAGGGGGACAAGATATTGAGCTATTCTAGCATAGCAACAGGGGGCTGTCATTCAAGTAACCAATCAATGCTAACAAGTTACATTTCCGTGTTTTGCTGCTTCTAAAAGAGTATATATGTACTTGTTATTCCATGAGAAGGTGTTCAGAGGTTGTTATGATTTTTGCTCTGAACCTTTGTGCAAATAAACCAACTTCTTTTGATTCCGTGGTCTGAGTCCTGTGGTTTTCTGCAACAATGGCACTCAGTGAAGGAATATAGGTAATCCCTGATTTATGACCATAATTGAACTCAGAAATACATTGTAAAAAGCAACGTTGGTTATGTTTCTGTGGGAATAGTTGTTCTTTGTAACTTCCAGTCTCTTAAGGAATGATGTCCGCAGGGTATTGCATGTAGAGAGGGTGGGGTTCACTTAAACAATTAGTATGTTAGGAGATTAGCCCATTCTTTGCACTGAAGTAGTTGTAGCTGTTCTTCATCTGGAATCGCAATGCCTACTGTGGGAAGTCAGCCCCCCAGAGAAGGAAATATTAAAAGGGCAGAAAAATATATTTCCTCAAAGGATCTTAAAGAGGCAGAAAAGCATGCCCAGTTTTTTTTCTTAATATCCCCAAGTCTCCCTCCCCCAAACAGAAACCAGCTCTGTAGAAATGCAGATGTAAATAATCCAGGAAGGTTGGAGGCCCCCAGCTAGAACATTAAGAAGAGAAAGACACCTAAAATCTACATACCCCACCCAAACTCTAAGACAGGACATAATAGGATTAACCCACAGATGCCAAAGGGACACAGGTCAAAATACATGACACAGGAAATACAAAGCCTCAAACAGGAACAGGAAACAACCTCAAGAGCTCCAGAGGGTATAAAAACCCACTCCCTACATGTGCTCTCTCTCTTTTCTTCCAGAGCCATCTTTCTGTCTGGCTCTCCTCTTCAGTAAATTGCAACCTTCTTTCTAAAGCAGTCACCATGTTGTTTATTCCCGGCTTGGACTGAACCATGATGAAAACTTTTCCTTCAACACTACATTAAGCAGGTTTTGGAGGAAAGTATTGACTGAATTTTGCTGCAAAGGGAGAGAACTGGTTATCAGCAGAAATAATAACAATAACAACCATGAGATTTGTTTTTGATTTTTTAATGTCAGTTAATAAAATATTTGTATAGAGCCCCAAAATTTCAAAATAGTGCAAAACATCTCACTATCATGCATCCATTGTTGGTAAAACCATTGCTCAATCCACTTCAGGTATGTATGTACAGAACAGACAACATGAAAACATATTCCAACATGTGTGCTACACAAATAGAATTAACTTTATTTTATTGTTTGGGGTTTTAAAATTTATTCTGATCCATTTTGTTGTTAGTTTCAACTACATGCCAAAGAGAAACAATTGAAGGAGGAACCAGTTTGGGGGGAAGATGGAGGGAGATGCCTACCCTTGGCTTCTTGTCATCTCACTGTGCAGGATAGGGACAGTGTCAGCTCTGTTTGTGCCAAAGTGTGCTGGAGACAGAAATGGAAATTTTTGCTTAACCTCCCCTGCAGTCTTAAGAGGGTTTCAAGACAAGGCTTTAATTGTGCGATTGTCCTGCCTTGTTCATAGAATTTTGCAGAAGATCCAGACAACTTTCATTTGTAACCTACATATTTTCCTGCTGTTGGTGCCATCTTGCCCCAGAAAAAATCTGTTAAGGAAGAGATGAAATCACCTTGCCACATGTTTTGATTTGCTAGCCACAATAGCTATTTGCCTGGATGCAACTGTTGCCTAAGCTTTCCCTCCTTTTAATTTTTTCAAATGCAATTTCTATAAGTCTGGTGGATTGTGCATATGTCTGTGTGTAAACATTCAACTCAAAATCCTGATACTTTGGTCCCAAGCAATTCATAAAAAAATTAAACATTTTTGAAAAAGAGGAGGGACAAATGGGGGGGAAAAAGAGTTCTGACTAATGGAGGAGTTAAGCTTGGAAGTAGATTTGTGCAGTTTTTGGAAGAGGTGAATATGAGGTTTCTGGAGAGGGGATGTTATCTTTCCTCTAGGTTTAGGTGGACATCACTGTATTTATTTATTTCAGGGCACTCTTGTATGTTCTCTAATGTAGCAATGACACCCCCACTACACATCCAAAGATTCCTTGGAAATCTTTCAATTTCCAGATGTCGGGGACGCCAGAGATCATAGGTGGGATTCCTTCTTTACATACGGAAGATCTCAAATACCATTCTTGATGCCTGCTTTTAACAAAATCCCATGGGGGGGGGGTGAGCTGACAATCAGGTGCAAATAATCAAGGGCAGAATGAAAAAATAATCTGCCTGATGTAAGGCACCTTTCGAGGAAGCCAAGATAGTTATCAGGTTGATATAACTGGTTTAGAGCTGCCCAACCGGTGAGAGTTGATCCATATCAGGTAGCAAACAAGGAAGGAGAACGATGAGCTGTATTTCAGTGGCAGAGAAGCAAACTGGGATGGGGGGGGTAGTTAAGCATGGAACTGGCAAATGACACCAACTAATGGGCTGGGTGATAAATTCAATCCATATATCTGTAGTGCCATAGAAGCATGTGGACAGAACTGTCCAAGCTGTTCGAACTGATGCAGCTTTCAGAAGGGGAGCCCTCTACAGATGTGACATCAATCGGGAGAGTTAGGACAGTCATGATGATCAGTTAACTTTTCCAGTTAACTGGCCATCCTCCAGCAACTCAATCCACTTCAGGTATGTATGTACAGAACAGACAACATGAAAACATATTCCAACATGTGTGCTACACAAATAGAATTAACTTTCTTACAGAACTAACTGCTTTCTTACAGTTTCTTTCAGAAACTGCTTTCTTACAGAATGTTGTTCCTTTGGATCTCATGGCTTTTTCCCAAATATCTCCTCCCTTTAATGTTCTGCTTTTGTCCCTCTCTTGGAACCTCTCAAACCTTGAATTCTTTCCAAAATTACATACTATACATAGTCCCACACCTACAAGGCCTTACTTGAGTATTATCTTCTTACAGGTACTGAAACAAATACTGCATGAATACTCCACCTTTTCCTACCTCTCCCTCATTCCCTCTACAGTCACAAGAATAAACCAGCTTAGGTGTGTTATGTCAATAGAGGTAGTAATTAGGACACACCAGAAAACGAGTCGGGGCCAATCCTACTGACTGAATGCTCCTTTCCTTGAGTAAAATAAGAGTTCTTGAGTTAGCACACATGCTCCACATTGTTGTTGCCAAGTTTGCAGAAAGGTTGCCTACAAATTCCCCTTGGCTGAATTCTTCCACGTACCCTGGCATTCTGAAATACCCAGTTTTATTTCCATACAGAAATCAACTTGGGCATTTAGGACTGTCCATTTTTGCACTTCTAAGGTTCTTAACATTCTTACCACAATGTTCAGTCTTTTAATTGTCCGCTGTTCTCCCATGCATTACTTTTGTATGTTCATGTGTTAACAAACACCACAAAAAAAAGTCAATCATGTGATAAATCATGATGGTAGCAAGAACAGAGTGTGGTGTTTTACCAACGCTCAGAGATGATGTTCATGAACATTGATAAAACCTCACCCAGTACTGTGATGCAGTAAAGATTTGAGGGTGGGGCAGAGTCTCAATGCATATACAAATAGTAACTCAAGTGTTCGTATTTGTGCGTGAGACAGGAATGGAATGCAATGGAATTGTAAGACTGTAGCAAAATGCATGCTTCACTTATGGAATTAAACCTAGAACTTCTTGGAACTGAAGGAAAATAAAACGAGAAAAAAAATATCCTAAAATAATAGAACAGAAAAAAGGAAGCCATAGCCCTTCAGATGATGGACTACATTCCTATCGTGTCTGATTGCTGGCCTCCCTTGAAGGCCACAGCAATAGAAGAGTATCATGCTGATCCCAAGAAGGTGAGCTGCATAGCTGCCATTCTCTAGCCTTGCCTCGGTGGGCTGATAAATGTGAATAGACTGGAGGAACTTCAAATCAGCCTTTTGGGTGCTGTTAATCTTGATGCAACTAGGTGCTAGAATTGCAGGGAAGAATCTGATGATATTTCTTTAGCCCTGCTGAAGACAAAGAAAGCTACCTTTCCCAGTGCTGTAGATTTGTAACTTATCCTTATTTCCACTTGGCACAAGAGATTTCGCTTTTATTTACAGTTGGTTGCTAGTTCGATCCCCAGCGTTTTCAGTTGACAAATTAGGCAGCATACAGCGGGAAATATTTTTCTATAACTGAGACCTCAAGAGCAATGTTTCTCAACCTTGGCAACTTGTAAGATGGGTCGACTTCAACTCCCAGCCAGGCATGCTGGCTGGGGAATTCTGGGAGTTGAAGTCCAGTCATCTTCCTGTTACTAAGGTTGAGAAACACTGCCTTAGATATCAGCTGCCAATCCAAGCTGGAAATACTGGGTGGGTTGGCAAATACCCTGAAGGCAGCTTCTGATGCTTCTCAGGCAAAAATGTGCCAGGAAAGAGGGGATGGCAGGAGTTTATGTCGAAATGCAGTCAGCAGCATCTTTGATTATTATTATTTTTTTAGGATCCTTTCCAGAAACAAACTCTTTGCTCTCTCACCTCTCTCTGCTTCATGGGGGAATTTGGCAATGCACATGTATTTGAGAAGGTATGCGTGTGATCCTTGGCTGCGGGAGCAAAGCTCCCAAATAAAAGAGTGAGGAGCAGGGAGGGCCAGGGTGAGGGAGAGAAAAGACAGCTCCGAAAACTCTATGGCTTTGACATGGCTGTATAAAAGAGGGAAGGGACCAGGAAGAGAAGGGAAGGCAATTCTAGCAGACTGTGGAAGGGAACAAGGGGGAGGGGGAAGTCAGGGGGGGAGGCAGATTGGTCTTAGCTACTGCTGCCCTCCTCGGCTGAGCGCGTATCTGACTTCAATTTGACAAACTCCTTGGCCACCTCGTCATTGTTTCTCTGTGAAAGGATGCGCAGCACCGTCAGGCCCGTGTCGTCCATGTGGATGCGCCGGCCCAGCGGCAGCCAGCAGGCACAGCTGCCCCGCTGCACGATGTCCTTCAGCTGCAGGATGGCGATGCCCACTGTCCGGTCTTCCCGTGCAAAGCAGTAGTCTTTGACGCAGACTTGCAGCTCGTAGCACTCTGGGCCTGTCTCGGCGCCGAGGGTGCTGGAGGAAGAGGGGGAAAGCAGGAAAAAAAATAAGTTCATTCACAACTGAAGATCCTGGCCTACCTCTGAAAAGGACACAGAGTCCACATTAGCTCAGGGCTCTCCGTGACCCACTATGCTGACCCACGTTTTGCTCTCATTTTCACAGCTAGGTTCCAAACTGTTGCCCATAAACTATGACTAGAGAAAACTGTCTCTACCTGCCTCTCTATGTCCTTCTCCCATGCCAGGGTCTATTTCTTGCTAATGCTTTTGGAAATGGGACACTTTTGATCCTTACAGTGATCCTGTTGATGCAGATTATTAAGTAATTAATGCCTCAGATTGTCGCACTACGATACATTAGTAGGCAATGTATCAAGGTGCTTGATTCTCAATCCATGCTGTATATGCAGCCAGCACTTGCAGTGCAACTTTCAACATTATGGCTGCAAGCTGCAATGTTGCCTCTTGCAATTTTATTCCCTTATACCAGGGGTAGGCAACCTTGGCTCTTTTATGACTCATGGACTTCAGCTCGCAGAATTCCTGAGCCAGCATGGCTCAGCTTGGAAACCTCTCCCTTTCCCCTCAGCATGGCTGGCTCAGGAATTCTGGGAGTTGAAGTCCACGAGTCATAAAACAGCCAAGGTTGCCTACCCCTGCCTTATACCAAGGCTGCAAATGCATCTTCCTCACAAAGCCTAGAATTGTGCTTTTTTTTTCCTTCTCACTTTCCCTTAGTGTACAGGTCCATCTTTGCTGCTCAAAATGGTGCATTTTCATTCTACAGCTGCCCATTCCGGGTAACCAAGTTTCTAGTTTCACATTACCAGCTTGTAACTGCACCTGCCGTATAGAGATTAGCCCATAGCACGTACAGGTAGTCCTCGAGTTATATTTAGTGACCGTTCAAAGTTACAATGGCACTTTTAAAAGTGTCTTACAACCAGTCCTCGCACTTAAGGCCACCTCAGCTTCCCCACGGTCAGGTGATCCAAATTCAGGTTCTTAGCAAGGCAACTGCATGTATTTTACAATTCTTGCAGTGTCCCGGGATCGTGCCATAGCCATTTGTGATATTCCCAGCCAGCTTCCAAAAAGCAAAGTCGGTGGGGGAAGCTGGATTCACTCACCAACTGCACGATTCACAGTAATTAGAACAATTCGTTAACCAATGTGGCAAAAGTAATAAAATCAGTCATGGCTCACTTAATGACCACTTTGCTTAACAATGGAAATTATAGTCCCAATTGTGACTGTAAGTCGAGGAATATCTGTACTTTTATATCTTTAATGCTCTACAGGATTGTGTCATGCTTCAATTTAAAGTAGAAGCCTTCCTAGAGAACATATGACCTTGGGAAATGATGCAAGTGCTTTAATGAGACAATGAAAAAGCAGCTCTTTAAATCTAATTCAAGACATTGCACTTTCCTAATAATCCACCTGCTTTTTCCTAACATCAGAGCTGATAGTCTTTAACTGCAGGAGGATGCAATCAATTTACTAGATAATGCTCCCTTTTTCTTTGCTGTGTCCCCTCCTCGCTAAAAGAATTCTGAGGCCAGGGCACATTTTGCACAGAAAAAAATCTAGTGTCGTCTCTATTCCAGGCAGGGAAATCAGAAACACTCACAACTGGATGCTCTCATTGTATTTGGGGGACCAGCTGTTGTTCTTGGACTTGGTAGCAAATTTCCTTTTCTTGTCACTGAGATGTGGCCCAATAATGTTGACTTCAATGAAAGGCCGGAAGATGCCCGATGTTTGCCACTTGAGATCGTTGGCAGCCACCACTAAGGCAGAAAGGAGAGAGAGAGGAGAGAAACGACTATGGTTGTGGATCTTACCTCAAAGGAAGTAATGTGGATTATTAGAGCAGAAGAAGTGTGGAATTGGCAACCTGTAACATTCTGGATTTTCTAACCTACAATTGGCTAGGACTCCTAATACCTTGACCTATGTTAATTCAATTGTTGTTAATTCAATTGTTTTCACGCGTTGCCTAAAATCTAAATAGCGTACGCCACTTGCGTTATTCAAAAAGTTTCATATATATCTCTATATAGACATCTTTGTGACAGCTCTGTATGATAAACCAATTGCTCTCAGGCTCACTTAAGACATATATATTTCTCCATTTGCCTTTGTGTGTACTTGGGTGCAGTCACAGGAAAAATAGAGGTTGCGAGCACAAAGGGAGAAGAAGGACAAAATGGCTATTCACCCAGCATTTTGACTCTGGATAGTATATATTTCTATCCTGCCCCAAAGCAGAAATGAACCCTGCAGTATAAACCAATGGAATAATCCAGGATTTTAATGAATCAATGCTAAGGCAGTAATGTGCTGCCTTCCCTAGTAATCAATGGCAAATGTACACAGCCTTGACAAACTGAGGTTCTATGTACTTCTATTGTAGCTAAAAAGTTATAGTTTATGGCATCTTTTCCAACTTGCCATTGTCTATATGTGAACATTTCTATATTTTCCTTTTTTTTTTTTTTAAACCACCCCAATCTGAAGACTCTGGGCAATGTGGATAAAAATAAAACGTCAGAATAAAAATAAACCGGCAGATGTGACTACCGAACAATGAAAAGGTAGAATAAGATTTAGTGGCTTCCCAAACGTATTGGTTCAAGAAGGCCCAGGTAGTGTGGCTTTCTGCCACTTTGGGATACTCCTGGTGATCATCACTGACCTTTGACTGTTACTTTGTGTTCACTGGTGCCAGGATGGGTGAAAAACTCAACATGGACGGAGACTTCTCCCACAGGGTCGTCTACTCCAGAGCCTGCATGGCAAAAGCAGGAGGGCGAGAGGTCCCGGAGTGGGCAGACAAGAAGAGAGCAGAGGAGATGACCATTAGCCTTTGCCAGACCAGGCGCCCTGTCCATCAATACCATGCAGGGACTCAGGGCTGCTGGTTCCCTTGGAGTGGTTCTCATTTAGAGGCACCTCTGGCTTTGGGTCTTTTAACAATGAGCCCTTCCCTCTACTAGACTGATCAAGTTAAGGCTTCGCCTCTCACAAATTTTCCTGGAAAATTATGCCATATTAATATCCCAAAATCTATCTGTTTTTTCTTCCTAGCATGTTCCTGCATGTATAGGGTCTGCTTCCCCCCCCCAAATCAACTGAGTGATGATACTGAACATTAGCTGTGACAGGAATTGACCATCTGACTTATCATATCCATCCATCCATCCATCCATCCATCCTCCCACCAGCCAGCCAGCCAGCCAGCCAACCAACCTTGGACATTAAAGACCCCACAGTTCAATTCTGAGCTACAAATATTCTCTTATCTGTCTGTCTGTGTCTGTCTGTCTGTATGTCCTATCTATCTATCTATCTATCTATCTATCTATCTATCTATCTATCTATCTATCTATCTATCTATCTATCTATCTATCTATCTATCTATCTATCTATCTATCTATCTATCTATCTATCTATCTATCTATCTATCTCTGTCCATCTGTCCGTCCGTTCATTCATCCGTCTGTCCATCCGTCCATCCGTCCATCCGTCCATCCGTCTATCTGTCCGTCCGTCCGTCCGTCCGTCCGTCTATCCGTCTGTCTGTCTGTCTGTCTGTCTGTCTGTCTATCTATCTATCTATCTATCTATCTATCTATCTATCTATCTATCTATCTATCTATCTATCTATCTATCTATCTATCTATCTATCTATCTATCTATCTATCTATCTATCTATCCATCCATCCATCCATCCATCCATCATCCATCCATCCATCCATCCATCCATCCATCCATCCATCCATCCATCCATCCATCCATCCATCTATCTTTTTTCTCACCCTCTCTCTCCTTCTCTCTCTCTCTCTTTCTCTCTGCATCCTTATGTATTGTATATGGCCCCAAATCTTAGAAGACTCTAAGAGGTTTGCTCCTGGGCCAGGAACCAAACAACAGCATCAACCTTACTTTTCCATCAGAGTCAGCAGGACCTTCCCCTTTGCAGTTGTTCTACTCCCACCCACCCCCCCCCAACCCCAGCCCCAGCCCCCAGAAGCAGGAGATCAGCTCCCTGTTCAAACAGGCTTCTTCCACAAAGGAGCTTGACATGCAGCAAAGGCCAAAAGGAAAGGCAGGAACGGGTGGGTGGAACGAGTCAGTCTGCACAGGCGCACAGGGCCAGCGGTGTGGTTAGATAGCATGGACAAGGTTTCAATCCGAGATGGGAGCAGCAGTATCAGAGGGGAGGGGAAAAGGAGAGCTGGTGGCAGCAGGGAGGCCACAGAGTTGGGAAAAGGAAGAACGGAGAGGGTTTCTGCAGCTTTCCCAGGGGTCAGACCCTCTGGAAAGGGGGCTAAGGCTGCGGATCTCAGAGCGAGGGAGAAACAAGATAGAATAGAATAGAATAACAGAGTTGGAAGAGTCCTTGCAGATCATCTAGTGTAACCCTCTGCCCAAATAGGAGACCCTACACCGTTTCTGATAGATGGCAGTCCAGTCTCTTCTTGAAAGCCTCCAGTGATAAAGCTCCCTTAACTTCTGAGGGCAAGCTGTTCCATTGGCTGACTGTTCTCACTGTCAGAAAATTTCTCCTTATTTCTAGGTTGAATCTCTCTTTCATCAGTTTCCATCTGTTATTCCTTAGTCTGGCCTTCAGGTGCTTTGGAAAATAGATTGATCTCCTCCTCTCTGTGACAGCCCCTCAAATATTGGAATACTGCTATCATGTCTCCCCTGGTCCTTCTCTTCACTAGATTAGCCAGTTCCTGTAACCGTTCTTCATATGTTTTAGCCTCCAGTCCCCTAATCATCTTTGTTGCTCTTCTCTGCACTCTTTCTAGAGTCTCAACATCTTTTTTATAGTGGAGACCAAAACTGGACGCAGTATTCTAGGTGTGCCCTTACTAAGGCTTTATAGAATGGTATTACCGGTAGTACCACACGTCATCTTGATTGAATCCCTCTGTTAATGCAACTTAGGATTGCATTGGCTTTCTTGGCTGCCATCCCACAGTGTTGATTCATACTTAACTGATTGTCCACTAAGACTCCAAGATCCCTCTCTCAGTTACTGCTATTAAGCTTTCACCCAATCTATATGTGTACTTTTGGTTTTTTTTGCCTAAGTGTAAGATTTTACTTTTCTCTACATTGATTTTCATTTTGTTAGATAGGGTCCAGTATTCAAATCTGTCAAGATCCATCCATCTATCATCTAGGGTGTTGGCTATTCCTGCCTGATGGGTCGACAAAATAGATTCTGTGACAAAAGCAGTTGTAACACCCAACTGGTTAGTAGTCTTTGGATAATACTGGCCTGTTCTAGCACACATACAGGTGGAACATCATAGGTCCTCCCTGGGCATTTATGCTTTCTTGCTTGTCTATCCTGGGGCAGCAATTTCCACTGCTGAACAGCATGTGCCATCAGGAAGTTCCTAGTGATGCATAACCAACATGATTTGCTCTGTGTGTGAACGTGAACACACAATCTGATTTTATGTCAGTCCTGGGCTCAAAAGTCAGAAAACTCTACCCTAGCTCATCGAGAACTGCAAGACAGGGGAACGGGCAATAATCTTGTGCTATGACCTGTCCTTAAAGTCCTCAGATATGTAGAGATAAAATGTTTCTGTGCATGGAGATTCTCTTTGATAATATTGAATATAGCTAATGTAGGGCTTAGCCCACACGCTAGGCACAGTTCTCACTCCTCCTAAGTCTTCACATAGTTCAAGACTGCTGGCAGCTCCTGCCTTAAGTCTTTTGTTCTCTGACTTGTTGTTGTTGGTTGCGAAGTCGTGTCCGACCCATCGCGACCCCATGGACAACGTTCCTCCAGGTCTTCCTGTCCTCTACCATCTTCTGGAGTCCATTTAAACTCAGTTCTCTGACTAAAAGCATCTAAATGTTGGGAGTTTACTGTGTTATGATCACTAATCTTTCGTTCATTGGTAATGCCTTTTTTATATAATAATAATAATAATAATAATAATAATAATAATAATAATAATAATAATAATAATAATAATAATAATAATAATAATAATAATAATAATAATAATAATAATAATAATAATAATAATAGTAATAATAATGTTGGAAGGGACCTTGGAGGTCATCTAGTCCAACCCCCTGCTCAGGCAGGTAACCCTATACCATTTCGGACAAATGGCTGTCCAGTCTCTTCTTAAAAACTTCCAGTGTTGGAGCATTCACTGCTTCTGGAGGCAGGTTGTTCCACTGGTTAATTGTTCTAACTGGTTAATTGTTCTAATTGTTCTTTTTTATTGGCAATGTTCTTTTTGCATTGATGTTTTCATTTGTAATTTTATTTTTTACTGTCTCTATTTTATTGGATTTGACCAAAGGTGTTGGCAGAAGAGATAGATTACTTTAAATCTGGTCCTTAAAGTTGGTCTAAACACATTTTGAACAACAATAGAAATCACAAAGTGAAGAGGAGGGCAAAAAAATAGACCGTCTTTAGTAATCGCCTAGATCCGCAGCTTTTGCCCCCTGCATGCTTAAGATCTTTAAAAACCCATGCCTTTTGTCGCCAATAAAAGGTTTTAAAAAAACCCCACATACATACAACCACCTCCCTGATCATCCCAATTCCTATACCACATGCTCAGACTCGCTGGATCCACAAGGCTTAAAACCAACAGGTCATTTCCATGTGCCAAAGGCAAGCAGAGGATGGGCAAACTGGTGGAGCAAACCCCCATGGCGTCAAATCAAAATCCCCTCCTTCGCCCCACCCTCCTCCTCCTCCTCCACCCCCACCACCCCGCGATGTGCTTGCAGACAGGTATCATTCTGATGCATTCAGTGCACTTGCAAAAAGAGGCACAGCCTGAGGGTACCAGCACTTGGAACAGGGCTAGTTCAGAACATCCCTTGCTGGAAGAGAAAAGGAACATGGTCTTGGATTTGGCTGCAAGGCTGCCTGCCCCCCTCCGTTTCTCTTCCAGACCTCCTGTGCTTCTGACTAGCCTTGACCAGTGTGGTGGGATGAGGGGTGCATTTGAGGATGGGAAGGAGTGTCAGGACAATGGTATGACACGTACCCTTCTCAGGATAGGTTTCTTCACTAAGAGTAAATCTAATCCCTTTTCCACCATGGACTAGTAATGAGAAAAGGAAGGAAGGAAGGAAGGAAGGAAGGAAGGAAGGAAGGAAGGAAGGAAAGGAAGGAAGGAAGGAAGGAAGGAAAGGAAGGAAGGAAAAGATACAATATTGGAAGGAAAAGGAGAAGGAAGGAGAAGATGGTGGTTGGAAGGAAAAGAACAAGAACAGAAATGTGCAGGAGGACAGGAGGAGGTTGGAAAGGAGGGATGAAAATGGGCAGATGGTGGAGAAAAAAAGAAAAGAAAGATCAGCCCGCACATCTGCTTTAGAAGGCAGCTGGAGAAGCAAAAGGTAGGTTAGGGCAAATGCCAACTTGAATGCTAGAGAAGAAGGCAGAAAAAAGGCTAAACAGGAGTTATTTAGCTATTGTACTAAATTTGTTAGCCACCTCAATCTACAAAGTAACTTTAGGCTAAACCAAAATTTCTGAACTTTGGCAATTTTAAGACTCCCCATACTGGCTGGGGAATTGTGGGACTTGAAGCCCACGTGTCTTAAAGTTGCCAACGTTCAGAAATACTGGGCTGAACTAATGTCCAAGATGCTGACTCCTGTAAAAAAATAATAATAATAAAAAAATCATGTTTCTGGATGAACCAAAGATCCCATCTCTCCCCTGAGGTAGCAGTCAGCAATCTTCTTCTGCATGAGCCAGAGGCCGTGCTGCTATCACCACTGCCACTATTTTTTTTTTGGGGGGGGGAATGCGTCACTGCAGCAAGGCAGCTAGTGAAGCCATTGCCAAAATGTTGGTTCGAGAGGTAATGAGAGTTTTCTCCTTCTCTCTCATGGGCAGGGTGAATGTATTTCTTTTTAGGACCATGGGCTCGATGATTTGGGGGTGGCGGGTCACGTCTAGCCCAAGGGCCCGAGGCAGCTAACCTCTGCTCTAAAGGGATGTTTGCATTTCCTGCAGAAACAAATCAGGTGCCTCCCAGCAGCACATGGACCAAGAGGCCAGCAGTCCTCTCATCTTGGCTGCCCCAAAGATTTAATCATAGCTACTGAAAATATCCTAATAAGTAGTTATCAATAGGCTTGCTTTCCATCAGAATATACGCCGTAGAGCAGAGGTCCCCAACCTTGGCCACTTTATGATGTGTGGACTTCAACTCCCAGAATTCCTCAGCCAGCCATGCTGGCTGAGGAATTCTGGGAGTTGAAGTCCACACGTCATAAAGTGGTCAAGGTAGGGGACCCCTGCTGTAGAGTCTGCTTGAAAACAATAGCAGAGGCCCTAATGGGAAGCTCCTAAGCAAATCTATGAAGGCAACTCCCTTTCCTTAATGTTCCAGCAGAGTCAGAGTGACTCAGGTGGACTGCTCCTGAATGTGGAAGTCCCATGTAGCCACATAAAGAACCCAAGAAGGGCTCTTGAAGATGAAAGTACACCAAGAGCATCATCTTTAATCTCCTTGGAAAAAGTCAGTGGCCTTACGGAATTCCCACCCACCTAACCTCACTCCTTACCCCCCCCCCCAGTTTCTTAGCAAGCGTACGTGGACCCCTCTCGGCCGCTTACCCTGAGTGGACTGTGTCTGGACAAAGGTTTTGATGAGCAAGTCTGTGGCTTGTGTGTAGAGCGAGAGGGCGTAGCGCAGGGATTGCAGATCTGGGCTTTTCTCCAAGAAGGTTTTTTTAAGACCAACTCCTCCTGCGTGGAAGTATTGCTGATGGGGAAAAAAGGGGGAAGGGAAAAGCAGGAAATCCAGTTTAAGTACCCACCCTGTACTTTCAAGACTCTCAACCATTGGCTACGCTTGAACTGGAGACTGGGGGGGGGGGGATACTTTTGAAAGCAGGAGGGATAGTTCAGTTTTCACAGTGCTCCTTCCATATGTCATATTGGGTTCCTCGACATACGACCGTTCATTTAGTGACCGTTCAAAGTTAAAACAACACTGAAAAAGTGGCTTATGACCAATTTTCCCAACTTACAACCGTTGCAGCATCCCCATGGTCTCCCCATGATCAAAATTCGGACGCTTGGTAACTGACTCGCATTTAGGATGGTTGCAGTGTCCCGGGGTCATGTGATCCCCTTTTGTAATTTTCTGACAATCAAAGTCAATGGGGAAGCCAGATTTACTTAGCAACCACATTACTACCTTAACAAGTGCAGAGATTCACTTAACAACTGTGGCAAAAAGGTTGTAAAATGGGGCAAAATTCACTTTACAGCTGTCTCACTTAGCAAAAGAAATGTTGGGCTAAATTGTTGTCGTAAGTTGCGGACTATCTGTATCTATCTATAAATAAACCAAACTGACTGGATTTAGGCAATGCCCAGTGTTACATACAAGTTAACAGAGGTTAACCTTAATTAGACCTGTGTAAATTTAACTGTAAGATCTTCAACTCATCTCTAGCCATAGTACCACTTTTACTTCATTTCCACTCATTTCAGTTATGGTAAACATCTGTGGGTGTCAGTGACATTATCCTACTTTATAGTCAGTCCCAAGACAGCTAAGATTGGATCCGAGATGACGGTTTCCTCAAGCCCATTCAACAAGCAGCAATTTGAACCCAGAACTTCCCAATGGTCTATCCACCATACCATATTGATTCTAAAATGACAAATACTGAAAAATGGGAGTTCCAGTTAAACCCATATGTACCCACTGAAATTCAACTTGTTCTCAGAATCTAAAACAGTCTTTCTCAAGCTTAGGAACTTTAAGATGGGTGGACTTCAACTGCCAGAATCCCCCAGCTTGTTCCCACGCTTAAGAAACACTGATCTAGAATTTAGCTGGGATAAAGGATGGGGAGAACATAGAATTATTTACCTTGATGGTATCCAGAGCAAGTTCCACCACAGCACACTGTTTGGGTGTCAAACTCTTAGCTTCCTCACGTACCATGTGATCCTGGCAGGAAGAAGCCATGATGTGTAATAACGGTCTGCACAAGATAACCATAACTTCTATACATCTCTAACCATGAGCCACCCTATGTATTCATTCTGTGGCTGCATTTGGAAACCTAGACCTTTAAGAAGGGCATTTGGGTGATTTGAATGGGAAAGGAAGATTGATCAGGTTGTTTGGACTCTCTTCCAAGTTCCCTCACAGTTCAATTCCTTGTTGGCTACCTTTCTTCTAGGAATCATTCTCTCACAGAGAGGAAAAATACGGTAGCCAACAGGAACAAAAAGATAAATTTCCTCCTAAAAATAACGATGTCTCTTTGCCCAAGGAAAAATGAAACACATTAGGATTCGCTCTTCTTTTCTTCCCCAACCCTTACATTTGAATGTAACAACTCAGTAATATTCTCGGTTGTACGATTAATTTTTATTTATTTATATTCCGCCTTTATTATTTTTATAAATAACTCAAGGCGGCAAACATATCCAACACACTTTCCTCCTCCTATTTTCCACACAGTAGCAACCCTGCGAAGTGGTTGGGCTGAAAGAGAGTGACTGGCTCCAAGTCACCCAATCAGCTTTCATTACTAAGGCAGAACTAGAATTCACAGTCTCCTGGGGATTGGCCCAAAGTCACCCAGTGGGCTTTCAGGGCTAAGACAGGACTTGAACTTACGGTCTCTTGCTTTATAGCGTGGCGCCTTAACAACCAGACCAAACTTGCTCATGAACGCAGAAGGCGGGTTGATTAGAATCGTAGGGGTGGAAGTGGCCTCAGAGGTCTTCTAGTCTAACCCCCTGCTCAAGGCAGGAGAGACCTTATACCAGTGATGGCGAACCTTTTAGAGACCGAGTGCCCCAAAACTACACCGCTCCCCTCACCGCTCCTGCCCCACTCCGCCCCCCCGCACCGCCTGCCTGCATGGCCACCCACCGCCTCCACGGCCCGCCACAGATCACCCAGCAGCACCATGGCGACCATGCCCTCCGCCCGCACCCCGCAGCATCATCTGCGCGTGACAGGGCGTGAGGGCGGAGTCTTGTCCCTGGTGCCCGGCTGCCATATCCTTGGCTGCGCTGCTCTGCGCGGGTCGCGCGCCGGGCAACTCTCCTCCGGGGGGGCTGCTGGTGAGGAGGGAGCCGTGGGGGGGCTGTTGCTGGGGCGATGGCGCACGTGCCCACACAGAGGGTTCTGAGTGCCGCCTCTGGCACGCGTGCCATAGGCTCGCCACCACTGCCTTATACCATCCTGGTCAAATGGTCGCTCAGTCTATTTTTGAAAAACCTCCAGTGATGGAGCACCCACCACTGCAGGAGGCAAGCTATTCCACTGATTAATTGTTCAATTAATAATTCATTCATCCGTTAATTGTTCAGGCCACAAGCTAACCCTTGGTTTACTGAATTGATCTGGTCTACTGAGTTTCCAGAATAATCTGAATCCTAAATGAATACGCTGACTTAATTGATGCAACATAAGGGGGGTCACAAATTTCAAAAACAGCATTTTGATCTAGTGGATTATTTGACCTCGTGCACTGTCTCACAGTCTGTAGTGTATAGTAGTGTTTCTGAACCTCAGCAGCTTTAAGATGGGTGGACAGTTGGGTTCTTACCATTTCTATGATGTAATTGTCCCTTCCAATATGCTTGTAGCACAGAAGCTGGTCTTCTGCCTGACCGACTCTGACTTTGCTACTCTTTCCTTGCATTGCTTACCTTCAGTTTTGAAAGCTGCCCTAATTCCTTGGCTGCATTGAAGATCATCTGCGTACCCTGAAGAGCAGGAAGAATGAAAAAAAGAAAGGATATATAATAAAGAGAAGGAGGCAGTTTCACACCCACTTTTTAAAATACCTTTTCATAATTTAGGGTAAGAAAATCAGGTGACCTTCTATTCAGGGGAGCTTGTTTTTTGCAAAAATTCACAGGGATGCCATTATAATATACTGTATAACTGATTTATTTTGCCAGACTTGGGGATTATATTATGGCTTTTTAATAAGTCAATTACAAGTCAATTACAGCATAGATATTTTGTGCCACCTAAGGATTTAATGGTCCTATGATCATTTGGGCTAGTGGAGCAAATTTTTTAAAATTTTTCTCATTGGACAGTTGCTTTGTCTCTGAATAATCTACTTTTATTTCTAAGGAGAATATTGTTTATTTGTAAACCTAACAAAGATGATTAGATCTGTGAATACATACCTTCCAGTTTTCAGAAAACCTGTTGTTCCTTTTATTAGGTCTTCATAGTCTTTAAAGAACATTTTAAATGAAAATGCAGATTCCTTAACATAACATTTCCTGACTTAACATTTATTCACAATTTTTACCTGAGTGGAAAAGAAAGAAACTTCTGAACTTCTCTTTCTGAATTAAAATGTCTTTGATTTTAATCTTATGATACCGAACCAGAGTCCTTGTTCACGATATATAGCTTATTGGAAGTTATCCAATGTGACCCCAATTTTTAAGCAGGGAAATAGATGAAATCATAGGCTGATCAGCTTAATGCCTCTTATGGGCAAACTAGTAGAAATGATAATCAAAGAAAAAATAACTAAGCCCACAGAGAAACTGCATGGATTCTATAAAGATAAATCCTATTTCACCAATTTTCTTAGAGAGTATCAACAGCCATGTGGATTAAGGTGACAACCCTGGCCCCCCAGCAATCACTACTATATATTATTCAGTAGTGGAACAATTCTGATATGAAATGACCAAGTTCTGATCTTTTCTCACATGATTATGACAAATCTTTAGGGGGTTTTCTTCTTCTTTATAAAAAAATTACTGGCTACATACATAATTCAAAGTAATACGGTCCACAATTAATATAAAGGTATAGAACAGTCCTGACTCCTATACTTGAATAAATTTCCAAGAAAGATCCTGAACCCTGAATAACATAGTTCATCCTCCTACATATATATTCAATTCCTTACAGTTGCAACATTAGTGATAATGTCATACACAGCTTCTGGAAGGCAGCCTATTTGCACTGGTGGAATATGCATACATTCTGCTGTAAATCAGAAAATGCCTAGTAGAGGGCATTTGAACAGCCATGATTTATAAATCCAGATTTCCTAACAACAGACTCTCAATACTGCATCTTGTGGGTTTGTTGGTGAGTGGCTTTCCAGACTGTGTTTTGAATCACTGCCAGCCACAAAATCCAGCTCATGCCCCTTCACTATTTCAGAAGCTCACCCAGTCTCTGGAGCAAGAGTGGACAACTCACAGACTACTTGCAATTCTACCCCATACTCCCCCACAAACGGACAAAAAAATCCATTACATTCCACAAGGGTAGACTGGTTTCATTTGGATCTATTAATCCTTCTCTTTTCTATTTGTTTCACAGACATCCAATATACATCAATCATTTTTCCATCCATCCATCCATCCATCCATCCATCCACTTTACAATTTACTCATCTTACATTTCAAGTTGCCATTTTTTTATGGTTGTTATTATGCAAGTCCCTATGTATTGACCCCTACCCCAGCTTTGGTCAATTGGAGCCTTCATGTACAGTAATGCATTTATTCTCAAGGAGAGGAACTATCCTTTTTTCTCCTAACCATGCACAAGGCTCTTTGGAAGTCTTTTCAGCTGATGACCAAGATACAAACATTTTATATAGCAACACAGAGAGTCCCCCCCCCCTTTGAAAAGCCTCATTTGCTTGCAACAGTTCCTGCCCCATCTACTCAACCATTTCCCCACATATTTGGTTTTACATCTTCATCCCTCCCTCTCTGCCCCTATGGTTTGGATGTCTTCCACAGCCCTCCAAACCCAACACCCCTCCATTCCCTCCCTCTACCCACTCACATGCAGACAGTCAAGCAAGCAAGCTGAGCAAAAGATTTCAGAAGGAAAATATTGAACAATTGCTGGGGTTTTGGTTGGAAACAGAGACTAACAAACATGAGGTTTTAAAAGAGCAGCCAGTTCCAAGTAGCAAATTCTGGTAAGAAAGAAGGACAAGAGAGACAAACAGACAAAGGATTCAAATGACCACAGGAAAGAAAGACCGGCAGGTGGGAGATTTTCATGGGGAGGATAGGCAAGAAAACAAAATAGATGAAGCAGAACAAGAATTAAATGGAGAATCCTTACTTCAGTGTGACTGGGGAGCTTCACCCTAGTCTGTGGAAAGAACAGCACTATTTGTATGATTGCAGCATCTAGAAAACCTATGATAGCAATACAACACCCTCCCTTCCCCACAACCATGCTGACATCAGATGCCATCTCTGCAAAGACCGTGATGGCTGGGACAATAGGGTTACCGGCACACCTGGACAATATCAGATCTGGAGGAAAGCTATTTTTATTGTAAATGTCATGACCAGTTTATGGAGCGTTGATCTGCCTTGCTATTTTAAAAGGGTTAAACAGGAAATTAAGAAAGATTAAACTGGAGTTGTGATACTTTTCGTAACGCATCCTCCAAAATGACTCTTTTGTTTGAATTTACACTAAAAACTTTAGATCTGATTTCTACCAGATTAATTATAATGAATTCATGGGGCTACTTTTGAAATTCCTCTCCTCCTTGAAGGTTTTCATTATTCTTTACTCATGATCCAAAATGGATCATTTATAGTCCATTGTTCTAAGTTTTAAAAATTTCCATCTCTATAGGACTCTTCAAGTGTTAATCTCCTAATTTTCTGCTAAACTTCTCCTTTTGCATATCTAACCCAGCTCAGTCAGAATTTGGGATGTAGCTCTCATTAAAAATATGATAAGAACTAATTCAATTTTTGAAATATAGGCAGGCTTAATGACTCATGTAGTCCCTGGCCAAGGAGACTTTACACCATAACATGCTTAGATCTCTGACCTAGGAAATCATCTAATTCAGGGCCAAAATTATGACAAAGCCAAAACATTTATCTTCCAAGATTTAAATAAGTGACAATGAATAGGAAGCAAATGATGTCTTCAATAAACACCACTCATCCAATCTCTGAGCCAAGATTTGAACCAAAATGAATGGATCTTATTCACATTACTTCTCTTTGCTTTGACCATTTGGCTTGTGAAGAAGGGAACCTCCTGCTTTTTAATTCCTTTGAGGAAGGAATGGTGGACCTTGATAGAGATGTGCATGCTTCAGCAATTACTGGCAATTGGTTCAGACAAAGCATACTCTTATTTCCATATTACTCACAGAACACTTGGCTTATTGATCAGCTACCCCTCAACTTCTGCCTACCCTTTGATCTAAAGTTTCCACAAAAAAAGAAGAAGAGAGAATTGAGTTCTCTGCTGGAAGATTAGTTCTATACTCAAACTACTATCAATATCATTATTGGTTGGGGAATTCTGGGAGTTGAAGTCCATTCATTTTAAAGTTACTAAGGTTGAGAAACACTGATCTATGGTATTTATTATATTTAGTTGGGAGTTGAACTACTGAATTCAACAAGGCATATTTCTCAGCTGAGTCAAGATTTCATTGTGTATATTTTGTGTATACTGTACACACAGTATTCTGCCCTGAAATTCCCTGTATATATCCTGCCCTCCTTTTCCCCATATACCCTGTACAATGAAAGAATATCTTGGAGTGAAACATACACTCAACTTGTTTTGTCTCTGGTTAAAATGGATTGGTGGATGGCTGGAATGCAAGACAAACTGTCCCGATCTGTTTACCAGAGATATATGGAGGTAAACATCATGTATAACAGTGGCATCTCCAAGTTAGTTGCTACCTCTCTCCCCATTATCTCTCCTCTATCAAATATAAGAGGATAAGAACTTTGGGGTAGCAATTTTGGAGTTCTACCTCCCTTAAACTGCTACCGTAGCTCTAATGGAGAGTGGCATTCCAACTAATGGAGAGTGGCATTCCAACTAATGCCCATCACATCATCCAAGCTGCTGCTGCACAGTATGGACACAAATACAGGTCCTCTAGAAGATGAAATCCATGCTACTACACTAAACAGCCCCTCCCCAGACAATCAAAGACACACAACAGTATATATCTTAACAACATAAACTATGAAACACAATGCTCGACCCTTATTGATGTCAAAGCCACAACTGACTTCTTGAACATTTCAGCAGGGCTGGGCGAGTCGGTGATGGACGCAATGTCAGTTGGGTCTTTTGCTACAGACAGACAAAAGAGTGAGAATGGCTCATTACCTTCTCAGTCCCCTTCCCATGCTTTCTTAAGAGGGTTCCCTGTAGAAACAATATCACAAATTGATCAATATGGAAGGAGAGGAGAAATGTGTCTAGGTAGGGGTATCACAAGGAAAAAGGAGTGAGGAAAGGAAGGAGAGATATTCAAGCTCCATTACCATGGGATTATCTCTAGAGAACAGCATCGTCAGAAGATGAATTTGCATTTTGCCCCCAAAGAATCACTTCTTCTCATCTGAACAATACCCCAAATTGGTCAGAAATAGATATGCAGTAGGTCACAAGAACTGGCTTATGACATCCGGCCCTGGAGACAATCACTCTTGCTTGCATAGCTGAACTACTGTAATGCACTCAACACAAACCTGCTTTGGAAGACTACCCATAAATTGCAGTTAGTTTGAAATGCAGCAGCCTTCTTATTGAGGAATGAAGTCATTGGAGTCATGTAATGCCACTGTGGTCAACCATGAATTCTAGTTACAATTTTGGTTTTGATCGTAATAACCCCCTTGGCCCCTGGATATATAACCCACTTGCTTTGTATTTTATAGCTTTTAAGAGTTTGGGGGCAGGGGCCAATAAATATTGTTTCTTGTTTGTGGTGCCTTGAGGCTATGTTAGCCCCTGATTTTCCAGAACCTAGTGAAAAATGAGCTCTTCAAAAGAAAATGTGAGCAATCGTAGGTTTGTGCCCTTGGATATTCCAACACTGTTGTGCTTGTGTTTACTGTTATTTGATTTGGAATTTATATTGCTTTTGTTATTTTGTTTTGTACATCACTATATTAACATTAACTAACTGGAACCTTCTTCCTTTTTTCTTCCAAATTCTACAACTGTCAGAATGATCAAAATTCTGCCCCATTATCCTATAGGCGTGTGTAGTATGAATAAAGCTATCACGCCTTTACCAATTCTGTTCACACAGTATGCTTAAAATAGCAACCTAGCAGATGTCTTCACATGTGTTAATCTTGGTTAATTTTAATTTTGGCTTGGTACTGGTGTGTGTCTGGTGTAGTGTATTGTACAAGCCTGGTTTGCTTGGCAGTTCATCTATTGCACGAACTCAGAAAATGCATTTATTTAATAATCAAATACTGTACTCTATATAGTTTAAGGTGAAATGCAAAAGTTATTTATAGTCATTTGCCAATTCCATTGGCAACATGAAAAATTGCTTATCATGTAAACCATTGCGATAAAGATGATCTTTCAATGACTGACTTCTGTTTACACTGAAGATTATGATTAAGATTAAGACCCTGGCTGCTAGATCAGATCAAAGACCAGCCAATAGTCTCTTTTCCTAGAGGCCAACCAGATCATTTTGAGAAGCCCACTAGTAATCATTTTGGTCTTCAGAAGGGTGATATAAGGGTATCATGCTTGCAGATATAGTCTGAGATGTTTCCAAAGACCCTCTGACCAAATATAAAAACTAGATTTCAGAGCAAATAGTGTAGCAAGGATGGGGAAAAAAACTAATCAACTTCTGCTGGCTTCCTGGTTCTACTATATTTGAATGTTCACTGTTGCTCCTGCCATAATCAATTGTGTTCCTAAGCTAATTGCTATCACTTTCCAAACCCACAAATTCAGTAGGGGTGGAGGAGGAAACTGGCATTTAGTGTTTATTTCCAATAAGCAAATGGATCAAAGGAGCTGGAACACTGTTTGTAAGAGATAAGAAAGGATTACTGAGAAAGGATTCAGACAACATACTTATTCAGGGCAGTTAAAGAACTGACGTCTATACTGCACAAAGTGTTTTAGAGGTTTGGTTAGTGTATCAGTATATTGATTTAGTGTTTTGTGTGAAAATGGGTTATTTTAGAAATTGTGTTAAGCATTTTGTGGGAACATAACTTTTGTGTGCATACCCTTCCCCCTTCTTCCATCAGAATTTCAGATAAAGCACAGAGATTTAACAGGATTTGGAACTTTTTGTGGGAAGTGTTGCAATGTTCCTTAGCAGGACAGATTTGTAGAAATCTATAGTCTTAAAAATTTTCTCCAGGTATTTCCTTAGATACAACTTAATTAAAACAGTTCCTATTTCATCTGATGTCCTCTTGATATATTTAGCAGTAAACTACTTTTAATGCTTGCTAGCTTGGCTAGGAGATGGTGGGAATTGTAATCCAATATACCTGCAGAGCACCTGGCTAGAGAAGGTTGGATATACAGAATTATAGCTAAAGAAGGGATGGGCACATTAAATGCTTGGTGCAGGATCTGTTAAAGGAAATTAGAAGATCAGGGCACTGAGAAGGGACAATGCTTTTATCTATCCCTATGGGAAATAATGTGAAAACACTGAAATGATAGTCTCCAAAAGAGGGCAGGATTAAACCTTAACTCTAACACCTGTGGTATGCCTAGGTTAGTATGAAAGAAATGTACTGATGTGACCTCTTGACCAGATAAGCCTGGCAATATGGGTGGATCCATGTCCTAAAATGTGTGTATGTGTTTGGGGGGATTTATTTGATGATAGTGTGTGCACTTTGTTGATATGTCCCCTCAGCCTGTGTGCCTTGGAAGAGTTAGTAGCTAAGGTCCCAAAGCATAAGACGAACTTACCTAACTTAATGTCTACTAGACGGACACCATTTAGAGATGGGCACCATGTTGGCTGGGAATGCTGGGCACTGCACAGCCACCAACTTTGGAGGAAATCAGGTTGGGGATGGTAAGTCTCAGATATTAAATCTGAAAAGCTCACACTGACATAAAGTGCAGTAGACAGGTCCTCTTCTCATGATCTGTCCCTACCTTTGGGCCATAGCAGAGTAATGTATCTGTAGCAAGGTGCCCACCAAAGACCACTTGGGATCTCCTGTCTTCTTCATCCAATATTCCCCCAAGTCTACATCCTCCCATATGCAAGGAACATTTTCAGCAGACAAGTTGTTCCTTCACAACTCCAAAGAATGTAAGAGGAAGGGAGACTGAATTTGAAGAAAGCTCTTCTCAAAAATTGACTTCCTCACCCTTCCTGTGAAAGTCTCACGGGCAGACCTGAACACCCGATTCTCGTAACTCAAGGGCAAGAGTAACCCTTCCCTCCTCCCAGCTCCCCAGGAGACAACCCCATTATAGCTTCCGACATGGAGAAGTGAGGGACAGACTTTCCACCAAGACGTCATAGCTGGCGCGAAGCAGCTCAGCAACAAGGGGGAAGAGGGCACAGAACAAGAAAAGGCAAAGGCGTCGGGAAGGGGCAGGAGCAGGAAGGGAAGGCATGGGGACAAGGTAGGCAGCCACCACAGAACAACAGAAAAACCAGCTCAAGTTACTTTGGGTAGGAAAGATACTAGACGCAAGGCACATGGACAGGGCGGGAGAGAGAGAGAGACAAACATGAGAGACAGGGGTGACCTGCCGTACTTACAATCATCTGCCAAGGTGAGAGGAGCGGAGCAATTAGAAAGAATAACCATGAGTAGGCCATCACCTTCATATCCATTGTGTCCCCACCCAACGTATTCTCATCCCCACAACCTCCCACAAATACAACAGTCCCTTGTGAAACACAACCAGAGAACTGATAGGAACATCCCTGTACAATACAGAAGGGTTGTCTCCTCTGTGAATATCACAGATATGAAGAATGACTGGCAGTTGTAGAAAAACCATGTTGATTTAAGGTCAGTTAGGTTAAGCTTGACGTTCCTGTCCACACCCTCCCTTAATTCAATCACACGATTCATCGGTTTAATGACAGGGACTCAACCTTCATGCTCATTTTAAATGAGGGTAGCATTTTTTAGAAAGACCATTTGAAAGCAGAACTGCATACTGAGAGGTATGTCCTCACCTGAGGATCTCCTGGGGAAAATGAGTTCGTTAGAGGAAGGACATGGTGGGACTTGGCTAGTCAACTCACAAGTAAATTCTTGGCTTGCAAGATTTTACTACTGAGTATTCATCAGCTCAGCTTTAGAAAGAAACTGTTAAAGTGAATTTCTTTCTAAGCATGTACAAAAAGGCTAAGTTGTTCCTCGTGTATTTGTAGAGGCGCAACAAAAGTATATTTCTTAGCAATGTCTTAGTTCTTAGGTGCAAAGAACTTAGGTATAAAGAAACTTTCAGTGAAAGTGAAATGAGACCAATGTAAAGGAGAAATGAGATGAGTCACAGAAAAGGGTATCTAGCTTTCAATCCATCCTTTTCTAATCTCTCACCTTCCAGCTGTTTTGGATTATACTTTCCAGCCTCTCTCACATCACAACACAACACATTCAAAAACCCAATCTGGCTGAGGATGAAGAAGTTATGGTCCATTGCAACATCAGATTAAGGAAGACTATTCTGTTCCAAGAAACATTTCTCTTATTCTTTGCTTCCCAAATCACCTACACCCACCCAATCTGGAATTAGAAATCTTGAAGGATTCTAAGGGGGTTGAAACATAAAGACTGTCCTGCCTGGGATGAAGAAAAAAAGAGAAAAAAAGTATTTCCTCTTTAGTAATCCTGGCCCCATACTTCTCTCAATTATATCCTTTCAACGGGAAAGTTAAGATTCTCAAAATCTGAAAATTTAATTTATGCCCCAATTTCCCCTTAATTGCCAGTCTCAGAATTTCTCAAGACGTAACACACACACACACACACACACACACACCAACCCACAAAGTCTCTAGAAGTTGAGTTTACCTAAGACAGTGTTTCTTAACACTGGTGGCTTGAAGATGTGTAGACTTCAACTCCCAGAATTTCCCTTGTTGGCTGAGGATTACTGGGAAGGTGAAATCCACACATCTTCAAGTTGCTAAGTTTGAGAAACCTTGAACTAGGAGAAGAATCATAAAACAACCGATTCAGGATGGCGTCTAGGTAATGTATAACAAAATAAATTAGATTAAAAGAATAGAAAGCAAAGCAATCATATTCTTATGGAATATTCTGGCAGTGTCCGCAGTCACCTAGGCTCAAAGGCAGGACAGAAGAGCGCTATCTTTGCTTGCTTCTGAAAGGCAAGGAAGCAACTCTCTAGGGGGCAGTTGCTGATATTCTTGCAGCAAGAATAGCTGTGCACTCCCTGGAGATAAATGATGTCGTATCCCTCCCCCTCTGTTGAGAGAGGACTGTTCAATTTTGATATCAATGGCCTCTTTGACCCTTCTTTCAAACCAGCGGTCCTCTCTGTCCAAAATGTGGTTTGAAAGAGGGGTCAAAGAGGCCATCTATATCAAAACTGAACAGCCCTCTCTCAACAGAGGGGGAGGGATACAACATCATTTATCTCCAGTCTACAACACAGTCCTTTCAGCAGCTCCAAGAAGGCTCCGCACCCATTTGCACCAATCAGGTGACCCTGAGGACACAGATAAAACTCCAAGTGGCCTCAATGACTCTCTAAAAGAATGCAAATGACCAGCTGTCTGCAAGGAGTATAAATCCTTCCATTCCCCACCATCCGGTCAGGGTTGAAGAAGCTTCTTGGATGAGAAGCGGAAAGTCTTCAAAGAAAACCAAGAAAGTCCAGTTGCCTCTTGAAAAAGCACCTTTGGGACAACCATGACCTGGATGACTGAGAATCTCCATAGATATCAACTGGGTCTTTCACTGTAATGTCCATAGTTATAAACCACTGTTTTTAGTTAGAAGATGAGAGACCCCCAGGAAGAACACTACTATATGTAAGTTTTGGGGTTTTTTTTGCTTTCACACCCTCTTTGTCCCATCTCTGCATCACTTATCTCCAAGCGTTCCCTAAATCGGAGCTCCAGAAGTCTCCACTCTTCTAAAAAAAAAAAAAAGGGAAGTTTGCCCACCTGTCTCCCCCTGGAACATCTATTTGCATCTTAGAGAAAAAGCTAGACTTTGATCCAGAAATGCTAGTTTTCTACAGTGAATTGTTTGTTTAATTATTTGAAGAAAGGAACATTTAGTCATGCCAGCTACCATCTGCAGTGTAAAGAACAACAATTCAGAAATACATCTGTTGGGTTTTGAAAATGACATCTCTGATGCAACTGTAGCTTCCACAGTGATATTTCTTTTCCTGAGTTAGGCTGGAAAACCTGCCCATACGAAACCTTGATTATCCAACTATGATATGGGAAGGCTGTAAGCAAACCACAAGAACTACTCCTAAACCCTCTTTCTGGTTCAGTCAATTTATATCCCATCTTAGCTCTTTAAAACAGGAGCTAAGAGAATTGGTTGAAGGGAACTTCATCCTGGCTACTACTGTAATTTAAGGACAGAATGGCCTGTGAAAGTGGGAGAAACTGAGAAAAGTCTGGGACATCCCAAGACTTCCTCTGATTGATTCACAGAGATGGTCAAATTTAGCTCAGAAGAAACACAGTCAACACTGCGCACAAATGTAAAACTTGTAAAGACAGAATCCATGTTTCCAAAGGATCATATCTTTATCATCTGTCAAACACAGAATCATCTATAATGGAGAGCTATCAATATTTATGGAAGCTCACCTGAAATTTCAAATCTCATTTCCCAGGTTCAGAATTGCATGGAGAACTTCCACAGATCTAGGATCCTGCTGTAGAAAGCCCCCTCTTAAGTATGTAGGGGAATGAGAACAGTATCCAAAGAAAGGAAGGGCAATGTTTATGTCTGTATTTCCCATTCTTATATGTTAGGAGATGAGTTAGGTCTAAAGAAAACTATAAGATCTTATTCCACAGAATTCCAATTCTGGTTTACTTCCATTTGTCTTCCAAAGAAGAGACCATAAAAGGAGCCTGAGTCCCTTCCACAAAGTTCTGACTTTTGACTTTTGCAGAAATTGACCCGAGGTTTGAGAGACATCATAACAGTTATAGCATTTTGTTATATGTGAAACACGCATCTGAACAATGAGGTCCAGAAATATATCTGGTTCAAATCCAAGTGCAGAATCTTACTGAATCATGTGGCCAGTGCATGTTTTCTGACAGAATATCAAATCGCTTTTAAGCTGGCCCCTCACAGAAAATGTCTAGTTTTCCACATCCCCCAGAATATTGGGAAGTCGGTTGCAGGGGCCAGAAGGAGGATATCATCCCATGCTAGCAGGACTCACCGTCTGGTCAGTTAGTGGAGGAAGTACAATTGTCTTCTCCATTGTATTCATGACAAGTTTCCAGAGTTCCTTCAGCACTCGTTTCAGGACAGTCTTCTCACAAATTTTGGCAAACAGAGTCAAGCTAGGATGAAGAAAAGTTAATGCAACAAAGAAGAGGATGAGCATTTTAAGCTTAACAGCTGAATGAACATGACAATCTCCAATACTTTGGGCCTGGGATAGGACGGACAAATTTGGGCTCACGTATCATATGGGCTGCTCGGAGAGGGGTGATCAAGAAAATGCCTATTTATGTGCATGCATTCACATGAACAAAGATTCCCCAAGCCTCTCCTCTGTCCTAGAAATCACATGGCAGTTGGGATTGCTAGGAAGGGAGTTGAAGCCACCCGTGTCCCCTTCTCTACTGATTTAGACTGCAAAAGTCCAAACAGTCATAGATTGCAGCAAAGAGATACAGTACAGGGAAGTGTAGCTCTTTGTGATCATCTTAAGGATCATCTGGATTTTTATTTTTGCAGGTATGGAAACTTCTGCCCATGCTTAAGGTAGCAAAGTTGCAATCACTGCCAACTTCAACCTGTTCCTGAAAGGTCCAGCAATCACAGAGTCTTCTTAATGAAAAAGGCAAAATCTTGACAGCATTTGCTTTTCTGCTGACTTCCCTCTTTATTTACTGAGCTATGTGGGAAGAAGTGCAGCCCCGTAGAATATGCTCAGTAGAGATAAACTGAATTTACGACCACAATTGGGACTGGAACTTCCTTTGCTAAGCAAGGCATTTATCAAGTGAGTCACATCACATTTTTTTGGCGCAGGTTGTTAAGTGAATCCATTGACTTTCCCCCATTGACTTTGCTTGTTGGCTGAGAAAGCGACAAGTGACTATCACGTGGCCACGGGACACTGCAACCATCACAAATACACGCCAGTTGCCAAGCACCCGAATTTTGATCATGTGACTGTGGGGAGGCTGCAATGGTCCGAAGTGTGAGGATTGGTCATAGGTCATATTTTTCAGCGCTGTTGTAACTTTGAATGGTCACTAAACCAATGGTTGTAAGTCAAGGACTACCTGTACAAAGCACAGACCACAAAGAAGACTCTTATCATTGCTGGACCAAATCTCACTATGGAGGTGCCTCCAAGTTTCTTTTAATTGAATTTTCTCCATGCGTATATAATTAAAAACATAACCTGCCTAGAAAACCAACACTGAGCAGGCAGACTGCATCTAACCTTCAAAAATTATATTCAGCAGCCATATTATACATTAACAACTTGCCTGTGTAAAAATCGTTCTGACTGTTACTCAAAGAATAATTGAAAGAGAATTAAATACGGTTTTTAACAAAGGTCAAGAAACAGGAAGTGGTTTAATAAAGAAAAAAATATACAGGAAAAAAAGTAATTGAAATAATAAAAAAAAAATGAAATAGAAATGCAACAAATAAACACCCAAAATCTGGTAGCTAAAATTTCTACCTTATACCCCTGGGTCTGCACTCACTTGCTATCCAGGAGGTCCATAATAGGCTGTAAGACGTTGTCAGCATCCTGAGCCACACTGCTGCAGGCACTGGCAGGCACGTTCCCGGTGCCTTTCACTTGGCTCAGGATGTCTCCCATCTGCTTCACACAGTCCTCTATATGTGGCTGAAAACTGGAGAGAAACAGAAGCGCTCACCTGATGTTCTACTAAAGGAGAGACAAGACCAGCCTCCCTTAACCTGGCACCCTGCTCAGGTGTTCTGTTGGCAACTCCCATAATTTCTGGTTGGGAACTGTAGGCTCAACAGAGCTGGAAGATGCAAAATTGAGGAAGGCTGGGCCAGAAGTCTTGAACTAATGTCATACGTCTTGTGCTTTCACTAGTAAATGGGCCTGGTCCAGTTTGCCGTCCCCGCTCCATTGTATACATCCAATATCAAGTGTTCTGCAAGAAAATGATTTGAAGTTAACATCCCATTGTCTTCCGAACTAGCCCTACCTGGTTGCAAATATTCGGCTTAGCTCATCCAAGACATTGTTGAGCTTCACCTGAAGTTCCTTGAGGATATCACTGGCTTCTGTGTCCAACTGAGAGAAAAAAACAATGATTATGAGCAATAACCAAAATCACTGTGCTTAAATAATAGAAACCAGCTTCCAGAATTTATCTCAAATGGGGTATGTAGGTTCGTATGCATATCTATTTGTCTGTATGTATGTGTATGTGCTTATTTATTTACTTACAGGGGCTTAAATGCTTCACCCCAGTCTAAAGAGACTCCAATGTAAGTCAGTTATATGTATTTAGCTAGCAAAGGCAGTTTTGCACTGGTGTGATATCACAGAATGTTTGGCTGTTCAGTATATTAATGATATTGTCAATTTGGCTCAAATTAAAATCTTTCCAAGAAGTTTGCAGAGGGCTGAGATCTGGTGTTAAAGAGATAGAAAAATCCTCTATCTTTCTGGAATACTATTTCTGCCCACTTGCAAGCTTCTGCTTACTTTATTAGATAGTTGATTATTCCTCCGATTAAAATTTTCTACACTACCCTGGAAATCCATTTAGCAATATTAATGTTTTAGATAAACAAATGTAACAAAAGCACTGAAAGTGAGGATGGGAGTGGAAACAAAAAGCTGATCAATAGAAAAATAAAGCAGATCACTGGGCCGAGGAGAACTACTCAAGAGTTCTCTCACATGATCTCTGGAAAGTAAACCAATTTCAAACTGATTCAAAATGTGCATTTTAGACACTTGAAATACCTTTTGTCAATTAAAAAGAAAAAAATTCCCATGAATTTCCCTCCTTCTACTAGTTTGAGAATTGTATTCAATATCCAAGATGAGAAGGCAGAAAAAAAAAAAGGAAATCAAAGAATCCAGAATTGATTCAGTTTCTTTTGAATTTGTAACTTCAGGCACGTCAAGCCGGGCACAGCTTCTCCATCAACACCCACCTTAATCAAATGAAAGAAAAGCCTTTCCCTTATTGATGAGAAATCAAATCTACCCTCCAGGTCTAATGGGTGAATGGAGAAGAGACGTTGCAGATCAACAGATGATGATGCCTGCAACAGATAACTAAGACCCATCATGTCTTTCTGTGCCTGTCTGGTCCACTTCCAGCCCAGGTGTCCAAGATAATTAAAAAAATGCAAACCTCTTTCCCCCCCATAGCTTCGAACATCTTCTCCAGCTGGACACGCAACTGCTGTATGTTGTTCATCAGGATACAAGGCTGGATCAGAAGAAACACATGTATACAAACACATTTAAAGGCAAGTCTATCTCGGATCAACAAACACATGAACATTGTGGTTGAGATGGACATCAATTGTGGTATGAAATGGAGCAACTCTTGCCCTGGAGGAGCAGAACCAGATTCAAGTTAGATTTCTGGAGGAATTTCCTGATGGTAAGAATTATCAAGCAATGGAATAATCTATCCTGTGAAGTGATATGCTCCCTTTGCTGAAGGTCTTCAAACTGAGGTTGACATTTGACAAACTGACATCTGATTTTAGCAGATCCTGCGTCAAAGAGAGCTTAGGGTAAATTACATCCAAGGTTCTCCCAGCTCTGTGATTCTAGGGTCTTCCAGTTTCAGGGGCAATCTTGGTTAAGTCCCCTCACTTCTGTTAAACCAATATTGTTGGTCAGCCCCCCTCAGTTCTATTAAATCAATACTAAGGGCAACTGCAATATAGGAAAGGGTAAAACTCTAAAACAATAAAGCAATCTCTCTGAAGCTGGTATTCACTTCCAGCAAAGAAAGCTGGAAAAGCCAATTATCCCCATTAATGTTCACCTCCTATACAACTCTAACTTCAGTGAAACTTCTAAATAACTTTTAGCCAGCATCTACCTCTGTGCAATTTCTATACATGTTTTATACTCTATTCTAGTTCCTGCATATCTGCCCTCCAGATATTTGCATTGGAGGTTCAAATTCCATAGCAATGAATCTTCATACCTCAGGACCTCCTAACCCCAAAGGGGCAGTATGGTGCAAATAGAGGGTTAAGGATTTATTCGATGCCCCTCTATGTCTGGCTCTATATACTGTCCTTCTATTTTTCTTCTCTGGCATTCATAAACAAAACACATATTCTTGGATTCTCATCCTGTCAGCATAAAATTAGCTGTGCACTAAGCTTTCTTCCATTCTTATACTGCAGTGTTTCTCAACCTTAGCAATTTTAAGATGTGTGGACTTCACTTCCCAGAATTCCCCAGCCAGCATGGGAGTTGAAGTCCACACATCTTAAAGTGAAACCTTGCTATACTATAGTTTCTGTTAGAGTTATAAACCTGCTGCACTAATCATTGCTCAGGGTTGATTCTCACTCTTAGGAACATTCACAGATGGACATGCAGAACCTTTTAACCTCCAACATTTGAAGGCTACCAAGAGATGTCTCCAGTCATGAAGCTAAACCTACAAAGCTCCTTCAACTTTTCCTCACAAGCTTTGGTTTCCAAACTCTCTACTACTTTTCTGTTCCCCTCCCTCTAATCGCAGTATGGTTTTGTCAACGTCCTTCTTACAATGCAGCATCCAGAACTGAATGTGTAGCATTGCACTTCACCAGAGTGCAATGATTTGAATACTACATTTCTGTTGGTGCCATCTGAGATGATACTGTGCTCACTTTCTACTGTATACAGGAGATGAAAATGGAATCCATTTTAATGCTGGTAATTCATGACATCATTTTATAGTCAAAGAGATGTTTTTGGTGCTGGCAGGTGTCCCGCCAATGGTATGGTCCACTTCCTTTAGCAACAGTAAGATGGATGGCATATAAATTTGATACACAGATAAAAATAAATAAATAAATAAATAAATAAACTCTCCACGCCATCCCCATCCTGGAGCCCACCCGGTTCCTTGGGACCCCTGGTTCTGCAGGAAGATTTCAAAAGAAAAAGCATTTCGGAAACTGAAGGCATAAAGGCAATACATCACCACTTTTTCCTTCTCCTTGGAGCAGTAGGAAGCGAAGCCTTTAGAGATGATCTCAGCATACTGCAGCAAGACATTGCTAATGGTCTGAAAAGCAAAGTCAATAAGAAAGAGAAGGAGAATTGGAGCAGACATTGTGATCAAATGGTGGCTTGTTGGATGACGGCAGGGCCTTCCCCACTCTGACGCCCTTTGCATGGGCTGGATCGCAATTTTCAGCATTATTCAGCCAGAAAATCCTGACTTGGTAGATGCGTAGTCCACATGGTCAGTATCCCCTTTTGAACAGTAATTATAAAGATACTTCCAGGCAGACCATAAAAGCAGGATTGAAGATAAGGACACGCTCAGAGGTATATAAGAGTTCTATATTATCTATCATACTTAATATCTAGAAAATGGTCTATTGCAGACATTGAATGGTATTTCTATAGCATACCCAAGATCCAGCTACATCAGCCTTGATCTCCCCCAGATATGATGGGCTGCAGTTCCATTCCCCAGCCACAATCCTTATCTGGATTCCCCTAGCTGCAGCTAAGTGGCCGTCTTCATAACTCTCTTGAGTCAAATAGACTGAGATTGTCCTTCTATAGCTGTGGAAACGTTCTAGGAAAAGGTGGAACAATAGGGTCAGGTCCAAAGGTGTTTTGACCTACCTTGCAATTGCTTTTAGTTCAAAAAGATTCCTTGGCTGGTCAACTTCTCTGAGAGTTTTTCCTTGCTATCATTGGCAAGGCAGAAATCAGAAGGATAAATCAGTAGTGACCATAGGAGGGAACTGCTCCTTACCTTGGCAAACCTGCGCATGTAATGGCCTACAATCTGTGGATCAGGGCACTCCAACTTCTTGATAATCTCAAAGCTTTGGTTGAGCTGGGAGAAGACATCAACCACAGAACAGGAGAAGAGGGCATGTTCTGAAGTTTGTTGGAACTGGAAGAAGACCCAAGAAGATTGAATGAGAAGCTAACTTCTATCAACTGAGTTACCTTGCTAAACTCATTCTTGCCTATTGAAATGGAATTCTAGTGAATTACCAGATATTTATAATAATATTTTGCAAAGTTGTTGTGTGGATAAATGTTTGACATACTAGTTGTTATGTCACACTGGTTCTTTCTAAAATATGTCTCCCTCAAAAACTGCCACAAAGAGTTGTGTTTCAACAGAATTCATTTCTGAGACTGTATTATTATTATTATTATTGTTGTCGTTGTTGTTATTGTTGTTATTGTTATTATTATTATTATGGTGAAATCACATGCAAATCTTCAGACTGGTACATTACCCCATCTTTCTTGTCTCGTTCTAATGCTCCATGCAAGAAATCTCGTGACACTTCCTCGTTCTCATCCAGCCATTGGATAACAAAAGGTTCAAACCATCTAGAGAAACAAATGGGGGGGAAAAGTGTAAGGTTGAAATCAAGAAAATCTATCTTGGCCAACTCAAGAGAATTTGAAAATAGTGATGGGTAAGAGTTTAGTTCAATTTTTCATCAAAACTTACCAAGCTCTGCAAATCTCATTAAAAACAGGATGAAAATAATTCAGTTTTTTTCCCTTTTAATGAATGAGGGAAACATTTTTTTAAAAGTAAGTTATTTTGAAATTCTCCACCTAACATATTCCTTAACTGGCTTTAGGAGTATAAAATCTCTTAGTACAGTTTCTGAAGAAATCTAAAGAAACTGGTATAAATTTTCTAAAAATTAGGAAGGGGTGATCTCTGGAATTTTTCTCCTAAAATATTAGAGTTAGAAGAGGCAATTGAGATGATGAGGTCTAGCCCCTTGCTTAACGCAGAAATCCAAATGAATATATCCTGAGAGTTAGCTGACCAGCTTCTGCTTGATCACAATTGTTCAGTCGTAAGAAAAGAACATTGTTGTGAAGATCAGTGGATGATGGGAGATAAAAGAGAACCAAATAAATAATTTGAATAATTTGAAGTGGGGCCACTGAATGGCTTGGTCTGGAGGAATGGGTATAAACTGGAAAAGGCAGAACAGGTGAGGCCTGCCCTGAGATGCTCACAGGTATGGTTCCTACCCTTTAGCAGCTGCCAAGCAAGAACTGAATTTCATATACCTGATTCTTCATTGTTATACTTTATACTGGTTATACTTTCTAATTCTGCCATTTTTGTGGAAGTAGTGTTTTTGATTCTTTTAGTATATCTCTGAATGATGCTCAGATGGGTTCTGTTCAACACTACAAAAGTCAACTCAATACTCTTTTGCAAAGATAATGTACTTTGAAAATTTCTGAGCTTCCCAAACTACCTGGGGGTAGATATTTAAAATTCAGGAAGGTCAGAAATTTTTGAAGCTGGTTTATGGTAAGTAAGGCCAAGGTTTAAGCAAGAGGAAACAACAAAGGGACTTACGCTGGGTATTCAGGAACCCGGCTCGTGAAGGAAGGAAGATCTGTGACATATTCATTGTACAACCATTTCACCTTAAAGTGCAGGTTCATATAGTCAGCACTCTTGCATAGCCGATGTTTGTCATGCTCTACATAGTAATAGAAGAGAACGAAAGAGAAAGAGATGATTCTTGCAACAGGCTTGCAGAGTCTGAGTTAACCAGGCAGAATTATCCAGAGATCAAACAAGATCCAAAAGCAGGTTGGATCTTGTTTTAAGTTAAGTTGAAGATCAAGTTAGCCAGGCAGGATAAGGGTTTAAACTTGTGAATGAATTGAAAGGTGGATGATCTCCTCTGAAAATGTTTTTATGTGCTTTTAGCCTGGGTGTATTGTTTGGCACAATCCCAGTTTGTCCAGAAAGATCAGAAGCTCAAGGGAATCATTGATGAAGGGAAAAGACACATGAGAAATCAATTTCTCTCTAAGAATGAGCAGTGCATCCTCTTCTTAAGACCCCAAGGAGGCTCACCTTCCATTGCATACTTCATGTCCTGAGCAAAAAGGTTCCACATAACCTCTGCGCTGATCTTCCCAACATTCAGCTCTTGAGGGAATCTGTAAAGAATTCAAAGGCAGAACTTCACTTTTCTGTCAACATGAAAAATACACTAAGATACCTGAATCCTGGTATTTTCGTGCATTTTCTTTCCCCTCTTTTGAGCATTCTCGGTATGTACTCACTGGTTGAGGCAAGGTGTGTATGAGTTCTTATCTTCTTCAATGATTGATACTATCAAGGTTATAAGTTTGGACCAAAAGTCTAGATTCTTGATGCTGGGACCCTGTTCCTCTGGTGGCACTTCACCCTTCTTGGTCTAGGATGATTGAATGGGAAGGAAGAACGAGGGAAAAATACACATCAGTTTAGCAAACTCATCTTTATGTCCCCTTGTACAAACTAGAAGATCAAGGAGAGATGAAAATTGAGTAGGGCATCATTAGATTAGAGGCCTTCCTCAAAGTGATGTTTTCCATCACTTCTCCAGTCCCTTTATTTCCCAGCAACGTGGCCAAAGTCATCTATGATAGAGTGCCAGTCCACTCACAGGATCAGTTTGGTATTCACGACTATAGAGTTCATGGCAGTTGTTGAAGATGTATTCATAAGTTGAGTTGAGGCAGGCCTTCACACAATCCTTCACCACCTGACTGGCTCGTGGTGGACTCTGGAGCTCTTGGACCTGCATAAAACAGCGATAAGAAGGGTGCCAATTATTAGAAGCCATAAACTAATATAGTGCCTACTTTAAGAAGCATCAAACGAAAAGAGGCATAAAGGATGATTGGAAAATAAGTCTTAAAAGGAGAGACTGAGGAAACTGTTTATGTTTAGCCCAGAGGATAAAACATGTGAGGGGGATATGAAATATCTGAAAGAGTATCGCCCAGAAACAGATCAAGACCTGTTAACCTTCAACTCAGTGTGTAGGACACACAATACAGAAAAGCAAATTTCACTTAAATGTGAAGAAAAGCTTTTTAGAATTAAGAACAGTTTGGCAAGGAACAGTTTCTCTAGGGAAGTGGTAGGCTCCCTTTCATTGGATTTTTAAAACAGAAAGTGAATAGTCACCCCTTCCAATTCTACAATCCTATTATTTTAATTACCAACAACACCTCTTGGCCCAACAGGCTTATTCTTTGTAAAGCTTCTATTTTTCTGAATCACTCTCTGGATTGAGACCAGAGTCAGAGAGATCTGAATTTGGTTGGGCTGTTTCTGGAGCTTTGAAACAATGGAACGGGCTATTCTTACACAACTCTAAACCAGATTAAATCACACAACAAGTAGTACCAGAAATTAAAGAAGCACAAAATGACATTTCCTTCCATCTTTCCAGGATTGGGGGGGGGGGGAATTGGAGATTTACCTTCATCCGAAAGAAAGTAATGCTGGTCAAGAGGTCCACTGTTGATTTAAGGTCCTGCAGTCTTTCAGGACTGCTGGCAGGGAAATTATTCTGAGAAATAGGAGAAATTGCAGCAATCATTTGATATTTTGTCATTCATCTGTCAACTTACACACTCCCTACCACTGCCTTTAATCTGCTTGTATAAATCTTTCTAGCTCCTTTATGGACTACTTTCTGGCAATACTATTGTTCTTAACAAGACAATCCTGTATATATCAACAGAAAATAAGAATGAGAAAAACATTTGGTTTTCATTGTAACGGAAATTACTAGTGTTGGAGGTGTCTGAATTGTTGGAGGTAAAAGATCTCCCCATATATACTTGTGAGCTTCATTCACTATCAAATTAGTGAGATATTCCCTACCCCCATACATGTGACATGCTTAAAATGCTACTGTAAAAAACCTTCACAGCAAATTGAATTGACCCTGAGTAGCAACAGGAGAAAGCATCTGTCAGGATTCTTTCATTTCTTCCTCTTCTTGGATTGTTTTGCGCTTGAGTTTAGGTTTTAGATTTTTTTTATTTCACGTTTATTATTTTTTATAAATACCTCAAGGTGGCAAATATACCTAATACCCCTTCCTCCTCCTATTTTCCCCACAACAACAATCCTACTGTATGAGATGAGTTGGGCTGAGAATGTAACTGGCCCAAAGTCACTCAGCTGGCTTTCATACTTAAAGAGGAACTAGAACTCCCAGTCCCTGATTTCTAACCTAGTGCCTTCAGCACTAGACTAAACTTGATCTCTCAGCTTGTCACGCTGGAAATGGAATTTATCTTTTTTCAAGATCATTTTCTGTACTTTCTACAAATGGCCTGCATAGCATGGATTATCTTTCAATCCATCTCTCTCTGATAATCTTTGCCTGCCATACCAGATTGGGCAATCCATCAGTGAAGAGGTATGACTTGGTGGATTCTAGGAAGTGTGCCTCCTCTGTCAAGGCCCCTATTTTGTGGAACAGCTTCCCCTCTGAGATATGGACAGCTTTGACTTCTGGAAGGCCATAAAGATCTGGTGATTCCTCCAAGCACAGAGGCCATGAAGTTAGCAGAATAAAGAATAACACAGCTCTGATGCGTATGTCGGTCTGCTTTTTAGATTGTTATTGAAATTTGAGTGGGGCAGTTCAACTAGATTTTTCTTTAATGGAATTGTGAGTTTGGTTTTGATTTATCTTTCTCCACCACCCAGAGTGCCTTTGGAGATAGGCAGACATATAAACACATCGAATGAATGAACGAACGAACGAACGAACAAACCAACGAACCAACCAACCAACCAACCAACCAACCAACCAACCAACCAACCAACCAACCAACCAACCAACCAACCAACCAACCAACCAACCAACCAACCAACCAACCAACCAACCAACCAGAAAAGTAGGAGCAAGTTTAATGTTCTGACACTGTGCTCCTTGTTATCTACATAAACAAAAGAGGACTAAAAACTTGCTTCTTTTCATACAACAATGACAGATGAAAATTCAACAAGCCGGCCTTTCGTTATCTCAAAGAATCTGCCTGTTTCCTGTTCTAAGCAAATGCCCCTCCTTACCCGATACATTGAGAGATCGATCCTCAGGGAATTGTGTAGCTGGTCCAGCAGTTTGACAAACCGTTCTTTCTGCAAAAAGAGAGAGCCCCAAAAGCAGGTAAATGAAGTTAAAATAGCGAGACTTTGAACCCCCTCCCTCCATGCCCCACCGTTGGTCTTGACTTTGTTCAGGCTTTGTCAAGTTAATATAATCAAGATTAAGAAGTCATTCTTGAACTTTAGGGCAGGGAATTGGTTGAGTGATGCAAAGCTAAAAGACACCTACAAATAATCTTATTTGGCCTATCTTCTTTTGAACATTGGTTGGAAGAATCCTACCACCTCCCACACTTCCCTCCAACTTGCCCTTACCATCTTCTTTTCATGAGGAGCACTCCAGATTGAGACACAATTACACTTTTGTTGCAGACTTACAGAGAAAGAGTAAGATGTCCACATTTTGGAGTAAATGGCAATCCACTGGAAATCCCAGTTCTCTCTTTATGGAATCCTGGTTTAGCTGCTTATGCCTTGATCCAAGAAATTGGATCTGTGAACTCGGCAAAACCTATGCATCGGATCTGCTTTTATCAGAGAACAAACCCACTTAACTATCTGACCTTAAAGATGCTGTTATAAATGCCCACTGCTACAGTAATAAGCTCCAGAACTTTGTTCTGGTTTTTGCAGAGAGAAAAAGGGAAATCAGATTTGATTCTTTAATCCAGGGATGGGTAAACTGTAGCCCCAAATTTCTTCTTTGCTGATATCTGGGACCCTAAGAAAGATTGCCCACTCTGGTCCTAATTTCCTATACCTAACTAGGATTGGTTCAACCTATTGGGGTGTATCAAGCAAGATTTCCTGATTAAGATGCTTCTGCCATCATTACTACCGCAGTTCCCAAAGATTCTTGAGCAAAGCAGAGGAGACAAGGGACTTAGCATTGGTGCGACATTGCATGCAAAGAGCAAAACAGTCCTTTAGAAAATAACCACCCCTTAGGGTACCCCAGTCTTTCCCAATCCAATTACATAGGCTAACTCCCATCCTTTTAACTGCATTTCCCTGCCCCTCTTCTACAATTCCATCTCTGGCTTTCCAAGGCCTAGTCCTGGCTGATGTTCTGTTTCTTAATAGCACTGGGGATGCGCAACCACACATGGTATGAAACGTTTGCCAAATTGCCAGGCTACCTCCTGGCTACCAGGCTAAAGTCACATTTGCTGTTCTTTTTAACATGGCACAGTGATATTAAGAAACCAGACCTATGCCCGCAATTAAGACAAGCAAGACTCATGTGGAGACAAAAGTGTGTTAGAATTGTGTTGTTTGAGTGTAGAGGCTGACAGTTTTTGTATCAGGGATCTTTGTCAGTGGAATTTCAGCCATGTACTCTCATTTTTTTACCCAACTCTTCAGTGTAACTTCTGTGATAATTTATCATTCTTTCCATGGCTAAGAATGGCAGATATTTATATGGAAACATCCTCTATTTTCCTTTATTCATGCCTCCATCCTCAATTTTGCCCTTGCCTCTGTTGTGTCTTTTAGGCTTGATTTTCTCAGGATTGAAAGCTATTCTCTTATTCTTGACCCTATGTCAAGATAGCATCGATTCACTTCTATGGGAGAAAAGAAACTTCAACAACACAGGAGTACATTTGACACTACGGTGATAGTGGAGGGAAGTGTGGTAATCCAGGATCTAGGAAAAAATAAATCTAGTATCCCTCCTGATGTTACAGTTGCATAGAAGTGAACAGGCATGGTTGACAATTTAACCCTGGCTTATATAACTGCACTATCTGAAGTCACATAAGGGATGAACTGGAAGTGTATTTCATGTTTATGGGGGTTTTAAATTCTCAGTGGCCTTGTCTACCTGACAAGCAAAAAGGCAGAATATAAACTGTGAAAACAAATAATACGTCTTCTCTGTATTGATGAAACAAGGGCAAATTGAGTGATCAGAGGTTTTATAGCAAAAGCTTCTCCCTAGAGTTATATCAATTTACCATCATAAATATGTTCTACAAGCTGTTCTATGTTAAATGTAGGAAAATGTGCTTCCTTTGATTTATAATGCTCTTCAGCTACAATTTGATTTTAGTCTTGATTTGAATAATGGTTTGTTATATCTTTAGCTTCTTCAGGTAGGGTTTTCATTTCATCTATGTTACGCTTGTGTTTGTGTTAATTGATAAAATGTTATAGGGAAAGCAATTTTGATGAAACAGCATTTCCCTCCAGAAGTGTTATTTTTAGGTATGTTTCTCTGCTACAGATTTATTTTCTTACTATTCAATAAAACACATTGATAAGCTACTGGGGAAGGGAAAACCTAAATGCAAGAATTCAGGTAGTCCTCACTTAACAATCAAGATAGAATTATGAAAAGTCTTTGTGGTCATTAAATGGATCACCACGTGATCTAATGTGATTTTATGATCATTTTTACCACCATTATAAAGTGAGCTGCTGCAGTCATTACGTGAATTATGTGGTCGTTACATGAATCCATTCTCCCAAATGGGGATATTTTTTTTATCAGAAACTGGCAAAAGCATTGCAAATCATTTTCATTTGAGTGTTGAACGCTGCAACTGGTCGTAAGTACAAGCAGGCTGCGAAGCACTCAAAATGCAGTCACATAACTGTGGGAGTGGGAGTGTGGGACGGCACTTGTAACTTTAAGGATGAGTCATAAGTAACTTTTTGGGAGTTGGTTACAATGAACAGAACAGAATAGAATGGAATATCCTTTACTGGCCAAGTGTGATAGGACACACAAGGAATTTATCTCTGGTGCATAAGCTCTCAGTGTACATAGAAACAATAAAGTAATATAATCATAAGATACTAATTGGAGAAGGTAGTAGGGAAGATGAGAAGGATAATAATAATACAGCCCCTGTATATAATAATAATAATACACGCATAAATATCCTTAGACATAAGACAGTGCTGTGGGAATTAGGTGTTCAGCAGAGCGACGGCACAAAGGAAAAAACTATCTTTGTGTCTAGTTGTTTTGGCATGCAATGCCCTGTAGCGGCATCCCAAGGGGAGGAGTTGAAACAGTTTATGTACAGGACGAGAGGGGTCTGTAGATATTTTCTGAGCCCTCTTTCTGAGCTATGCAGTATACAGATCCTCAATGGAAAGAAGGCTGGTTGCCACTGTTTTTTTTCTGCAGGCCTAACTATCCGTTGAAGTCTGTACCTGTCCTGTTTGATTGCTGTGCCAAACCAGGCAGCTACAGAAGTACAGTGTTGAATGATCGTTAAGCAAGCAGTTGTTAAATGAGGACTACCTGTACAATGGCTGCATGATAAATCATTTTATGTAATGTTTGATTTGACACATAAGTATACTGTGGAGAATCAGTACAGTATAAGAGAAAAATAATCTTGATTCAACGGTGGGGCTTTCTGGCACAGTTTAAAATGATTTTTTTGTGTGTGGAACAATTGCATCTGGATTTATTTTATGTGTTATTTTACTTATGAAAAATGATGAGGCTTAAATATATCACCTCAGATATACATATAAGTGTTCTGCAGTGACAAAAACCTAAAGAAACTGAAACCTGAAGTAAATTATCCATGAAATTAGGACTGTAAAAAACAAAAATAAAACAAAAAGTTAGAGTAATAGACTCTTCAGGTATCAATTTCATTCAACAATTAAAACCAAAACATTTAAATGTACCAAAATAATAGCAATAATAATCAATCATTTTGCACCAGCTAAAGAACTGGCAGCTGTGATTTCGTGCTGTAGTGTATATAATAATATTTTCTAACTGCCTTTTTAAAGCAAAGATGTGGGAAGAAATGCAAATAGAGAGCATTTCAAAAGCATCTCAGATTTTAACTTCTTTCATTGGTTCATAAACTGGCTCGGCTCAGCTTCTTAAATGAATCCGTTCCTTACTAGGCCTAGTGCTGGAAAATATGGACTAGCCAATGTCAACAGAAGCAGGGATATCTGCAGAGGGGTCAAAAAAGTCAAGATGGCAGCCCTGTCCTTGCAGCTGAAACCCAGCCCCTTTTTTTACATGCATCACAACCGCCATCATCACTTTTTTTGGAATTCCCTGCAGCGGACACCCTGACACACTAATCAATCATTTCATTTCAGTGCCCTTGGGAGACTCCTCCTTGGATGAAATAATTAAGGAATTTTAAGGGAAGCAGAATTGCTTTCGGAATATCTGACATGATGTCTTTACTCCATCTATAAATTATTTTTTTTTAGTGTTGTAAAGAATGTCTTTTGTGCATAGTGATGGTCTTGTGTGTGTCTGCTACAATCTCCATTGAAAAATGTACAGCTACTTTTCTAAAGTCTCCTAACTGGCCCCTTATACTCGCTTCACAGCTCTCCCAAACTCCCTCTCCCCCCCCCCCAACCTGGTCTCTGCAATCATGCATTTCTGGTTCTCCCCTTCCAGGTCGTTGTTCCCACCCCCTCCACCCCCCTCCTTCCCTCCCTCTCTCCTTCCTCCCCCACCCCTGTCCTGCCTCTTCCTCTAGCCCTAAGGCACAAGAGACAACGAGAAGCGATCCTTGCAAAAAAAAGAGCACAGATGCGCATCCGGCAAACATAGGCTCCGTAGCACGCCTTAGCACCGGCCACGGCACACAGAGGGTTAAAGCGACACAGTCTGGTTTTTTGGGGGGGAGGGAAACACCCAATTTTTAGGCTCTCTGAGAGGAAAAAAAGAAGAAAGAAACAAGATTTGTACACAACCTAACATTTGCTTTATCAAAACAATACGACTTTTTGCAGCGGTGACTCAGACACATAAACGGAAAGAGGCCCACACAGACCTTAACCAGAGGACACAACTGGCTATGTAAAGAAGCACATCCAGAGGCTTGTTAAGACACATCTCTGTCACAATGAAAAGAGGTCGGGTTCCCTTTCTTCCCACTCCACCCAAAATGTGCGAACCTGGTTGTTTGGGCTCGATTAGTCCATAATACTGTAGTTTCAAAGTTCAGTGACGGAAACTGTTGGTTTAGAGCAGGCGTCTCCAAACTTGGCAACTGGAAGGCCTGTGGACTTTAACTTCCAGAATTCCCCAGCTAGCATGGCTGGCTGAGGAATTCTGGGAATTGAAATCCACAAGTCTTGAAGTTACCAAGTTTAGACACCCCTCATTCAGGGAGCATGACGAGGTCAGATGAAGCCATGAAGTGAGAAGTCACTGGCTTCAAACGGTGTGTGAACAAGCCTCTGTTAGCCGACTTTTTAAAAGTGCACAAGAGAGAGAGAAGATACATCTTAGAAACGCTGCTAAGGTGAAAAAAAACATAATGGCATTTGTCATCTGAAAGAGACCACAGTTCAAGGTCACTTCCCCCAGGGCAAACGTGTAAGGACCTCACTGGATAAATCCACTACCCCCCCCCACACACACACACCAGAACCTACAAGTAGAGGGCCTAGTTGGGGTCCTAATCTTCTGAAGCAGGACTTCAGATGCAGAGTGGAAATCTGCAACCCCTTTTGAAGGAAAGTTTATTCCCAGCTGCTCTGCTTTATAAAGGCTTTCTAGTTTTCAGATTACACAGATATATTACATCAGAGCTAATTAAAGCAGGATGCTAGGTATCCATAATCAAAGAGTAAATGCTGGAGATGACATGAGCTTGGCTTCACCGGACAACTGATGCCTCTTCTGATTGGCAGATGCTTCCCAAGAGCTCAGCCAAAGAGGTGTCTTTGCAATGACTTGGGAGATGTGAAGCACCCAGTGGGTTAATAGAGAGGCAGCCATCTTGTCCAAGGCTGCAGCAGACATTGTGTATGTGTTTGTATTGCTTTGCTCACATTATGCAGTTGCGGGGCCATAGTGTTCCATTGAATGGGCAGTACGCAAACTCAACAAGTAGAGCAAGAGTTGAGTGGACCAGCTTCGCCCTGTGCCTTCTAACCTAGCCTCCAGTCTGTAGACGTCGTGGAAGCTGCTCTGTTACCCACACTAAAGTGAGATTCGGCAGCCATTCCATCTAGCTTCAGGGTGGGAGGGTCCTGATCTTCAACAGAAGAATGTTTCAGTGTAGGCTTGCTTCCAAGGGGGTCCTTTCAGGATGCCCTTGGATTTATGCCTCTGAATGTGGATCCTCAAGAACCCACAACAGTAACCCCGAACAGATGCATAATCCTTGTTGTGGCTGGCGGTGACCTTGATAAACAGCCAAGTCTTGGGAGAAAGAGAAGAAGTAGCCAAGTGAGTCTGGATGGCCACGTGCTGCCTGGAGAGTGTCACCACCTTCTGGATTATGAATCCAGGGTGACGACTGAGAAGCAGAAGCAGAAAGCCCCGCCTCCAGTTTTCACAGAGAGCTTCTTCTCCCACTAGTTTGCTTTCTTGGAGAAGTCAAATACCATTTGTTCCACTACACCTGCCTACTGAATAGGGAGTGAGGCAGGTGAAGAGGGGCAAAGAGATCTAGAAGTTATGGTTTGGGGGCTTTCCCTTTTAAAACAGAGATGGGCCACTTGAGAGTCAGACGCAGCCCCCAGCATCCCATCTGCTTAACCGAGATTTAGGGGCATTTTATAGAGGGGAATGGGAAGACAAGGGCTCCCATGCCCACTTTTAAAACTCTCTTAAGGGCCTGAGGTCAAGCAGAAGAAGGGTGGAAGATTTTCAGCCCCAGCCCTTCTCAGGGCATCATCACCTGATCTTTGTTAATAAAAAAAAGATGACCCCCCTCCAAAAATCATGTTGGCAGCCATGATGGTACAATCAAATCTCTGCCTGTTTGTGACCTGTTTGTGAGGTTTTAAGAAACCTTTTCATTGGAAAACTCCATTCCTGTTCAATATTGGAACTTCATTTTTGGACAAACCTTTGCTTTTCTATGAGGGATAGAAGGTAGCCAGGACAGGATCCTTCAGGGTTTAATTCTCCAGTTCATGACCCCACATTTTCCCATACCTAACCAGGCCCTGGAAGCCCTTCATTTATTAGGTGGCTATTGGCTAGTCCAGTGATGGTGAACCTTTTAGAGACTGAGTGCCCAAACTGCAACCCAAAACCCACTTATGCATCGTCGAGTGCCGGGTGGGTGTGGCCCATTGGGTGGGCGTGGCCCATTGGGTGGGCGTGGCTGTGGTGGTAACGGCAGACTGGGTGGGAAAAGTTCAATCAATCAATTCCAACTTTGCAAGATCTTTTTTTTCCCCACAGAAGTTGAAATTGACTGATTGAACCTTTTTTTTTTTTTTGCACACGGCGGCGGAGGCCTAAAGCGAAAAGGTTTTATAAAACCCAGCTGAAGGCCTAGGACTGGGGCGACGGCGCACGTGCCCACAGAGAGGGCTCTGAGTGCCGCCTCTGGCACCCGTGCCATACGTTCGCCACCACTGGGCTAGTCTTTATAGTATTTCCAGACACCACTATTTTAGGGAAGTTACCCACAGAAACTAGCCTGTGGGGAGCTAAACTCCAAGAACAGTATGGTTGCTCTGAGGGAAGTGATCTCCAAAATGGCCTTGCTTTTTAAACATTTTAATTTGGGGGAGCTCAGCCGCATCTCTTTCAGACAACATCCTGTCACCATTTGAAAGCCTTCCTGGTTTAGTAGGTGGTTTGTACATCTGTATATAAAAAGAGAAGGGCTCTCAGGACTGTGCAGATCACCACTCGTAAAAAAAATCAATAAAGTCTTCTGCATTGTTAACCCAGCTCTCAAACCCCAAGTTTTCATTATCAGAATATGAAGTACGGATGGTTGCAAACCCTACTGTTAACCTCTAGAAGTTATGATTACTTCTTTCCTCATGGAACACAAGGAGGCATGCAGAGAGATGTCTAGGCAATCTACCACCTGGCCTTCAGCGGAGTTCAGACACGCTTAGCTACAGCTAGGTGACTCCAAATCTTGCTGGCTTAAGAGCTTTCCAGGGGAGACCAAAGGCTGATCTAGGCCAGGACTGCCTCTTAGGGCTCCATCCAGGTGTTTCTTGAAAACTTAACATCGGCATTTCTAGACTGATTGTTATTTTGACTTTCCAGTCTATCTGTGTAATGAGCTGTGAGAATAACCTCGAAAAGAACCAAAGCCAAGGCAACAGCCAGACCAAGAGAAATCTGAGTCCAAATAGACTTAGGAATGGGAAAGTGTCCCAGAATTTACCTCACTACTTTATTTATTTGTTTAATTTATATGCCACCCAGGGTGACATGGGTGGCTTACAATTGCATCCTCTCTAGGATAAAGGTGGAGAGGGGGGCACATTCAGAGTTGCAAGACTCTGTTAGTGTAGCTCTATAATAAAGATAATTTTAGTATTTATACTTTGGAGTCCAGGCCTGGTTTTCTCTTGAAGGGCTGACTTGTAACTCTGAATAGTTCTTCCTCGTGTTTCTCAAAGTTACTCTCACAACCCATTATAATGCTATGTCCTGGAATATGCTGGTGGTCTTCCATCCACACAGTAACCAGGTCTGGCATGGTTAGTGTTTTAAGATCAGTAAAACTGGGCCAGCTAGGAGGATCCAAGTTCAGATTTTATTCTCATTCCCAAAGCTTCCTAATATTCAGTCACTCTAGTGACTTTACAGTCCAGCCTGCCTTTCAGGATTCTTATAGGGATAATATGGGAGAAGGAAGCACATGTACTCCTTTTTGCATCTTGGACAGTGGACAACAGGTTAAATAAATTGTTTGGAAAGAAAGGGAGGAGAGGAGAGGAGAGAACATTTGAGGGAGGGAGGGAGGGAGGGAGGGAGGAAGGAAGGAAGGAAGGAAGGAAGGAAGGAAGGAAGGAAGGAAGGAAGGAAGGAAGGAAGGAAGGAAGGAAGGAAGGAAGGAAGGAAGGAAGGAAGGAAGGAAAGCTGCCCTAATTATTTGGAAGTCTAGAACCATTAAACCAGGGAGCTTTGACCTGGTTTCAGGTTGTGACCACTGCTATGGGAGGGCTCTAGGAAAAAGGCACCTCAGGATTGACTATATTTTTCTAGTAATCCCTCCTCTGCCAATTGTTTTCCCTATTAAACCCAGCCCTGTTTGAATTTGTTCTTGCTCACATTGAATCATAGTTTACCCACCTCTGTGTTGACTTATGTAGGTTGGGCAAACGTGTTCTCTCTTTCCATTGGAGAGATATGTGCAGTGTAAATACCACCACCAACCCCTGGTACATCAAAGGATTCCCTAGAAATCATTTGATAAGGCTGTGAGGGTTTCCCCCCACCACAAAATTTCTTCTGGGGTTGAGTGAGTGGCTGCACACAAAGGATCAGGTGTCCTTTTTCACCAGGCCGCCCCCTCTGTCATCATGCACCCCCCCAGGAAAAAAGCAAAGAGTAAAAGTAAGAAATGAGTGTTCTACGCACCATCGGACTTACCCCGAAATTGGAAGCGGCAAAACGGTCAGAGGCAGAGACATTGGTGGAGGCAGTAGTATGCGCATAATAAGCATTAATGTTGGCCAATAAAGTACTCATTACAGCAGGCACCCCTGGGCACATGTATTTTGAGGAAAGGCAGGCAAAGTGCCTGCAACATGGAAACAGAGAAAAGGGAAACTTCAGGTGGTTTTTAAGCCAGGGGACAGTTTGTGATTGGTGGACCCATGTGGTATTTTAAGGAAATTTTGAGTTCGCTGTTATAGAATTTTGGGTTCACTGTCACAGAATAATTATTACTGTGCATTTAACCTTTTGAGGTAAGCCAGGTCAGGAAGCAGATATCACAAAGACTACTGGAACTTTATTTTTATTGTTATAGCATATAAAATCAGAATCCTGGAAGCTAACCATATTTTCATTTTCCTCCCCATTGTCCCGAAGAGATTCAAGATGCAGTCAAGTTTCTTTCTAACATGCCTTTCCAGTCCTAGGTTTAATGTATATTTCACTAACTTCCACATTCCTTCTCCAAAATCACCTCCGTAGTTCTCTGCACTGGACTTACAGCCAATGCTGGTGTTGCTGTCTTTACATCTTTCTATTGTCTTTCTGCTCGCAATTTTTGACCTTCAAGATTCCTGTAGAAGAGGGATGGGCAACTATGGCACCTTTACGACCTGTGGACTTCAACTCCCAGAATTTCTGAGCCAGCATGGCTCAGGAATTCTGGGAGTTGAAGTCCACAGGTCATAAAGGTGCCATAGTTGCCCACCACCCTTGCTGTAGAAGGATATCCAGCTAAACTGCAACCTGAGATTCTTTAATGACTATGCTTGGTCAACATGCCCAAGTAATGATTCACTATGTATATGAATTTTATCAACATTTTTTAAACAGGAAGGATGCAGATGCATTGCCTTTGAATCGCTGGAATTCTGATGTTCTGGAGATCCAAGATCCAAAATACAGTCTGTCCTGAATTACAGATACTCACGTCATAGCCTGATAGATGGACTCCACTCCGTATCTCATAGCAAACTCATCCACAATCTCCTGAGCAGTTTCGTCAAAATATACTTTCCAAGCATCGTCCCCCTTTGCATCTGGGATTTTAACAACACCATTGTTTTGGATATCCGTCACAAAATGGAATAGGTTCTAAAAGCCATTTAGAGAAGGAATAAAATTGAATCAGAAGACTCACATGACTGAGGTGGTCGAGAAAGGAGAGTGATTTGTATTTGAGGTCAACAGAGCGCTGCTATTTTTTTTTGTTCAAATTTTTTTATTAGTTTATTAAAATATTAAATACAAAGAAAAATGAAAATAAAGGGAAAGTAGGGGAGGAAAAAGAAAAGAGGAAAAAGTGTAGGAGAAAAGGGAGAAAAGAAAGAAAATCATTGACCTCTGATTCTTTTTATCAGAACAGAATAAGATAATAACATAGTCTCATTTTTTTTACTTTTGCATAATAATACATAGTAGCCACTTTTATAACAACAAACCTATCTAACCAGCAAAACCCAAAGTCAAAGTTTCATTTTTTCCACCTCAAGCACAAAGTCCAGAAGTGGTTTCCAAGTGGAAACAAAGTTAGCTATATTCTTTTCTTTGATTATGACAGAGTTTAGCCCCCTCTGCTAATTCCATCAGTTTTTCCAGCCAGTCATCCTTTGTGGGAATTAAAGTATTAACTTTAACTCATGTTGATATTATCTTGAGAAAAACTCAGCAAAACCATTGTGCTTAGATGTGTTAAAACTAGGCATCATATCCATAAGTAGACCTACTTTCCTTTGGAACAGAAATCATGTTTTATGGAATGAGAGGTGGGTTGTTGTTTTTTTTTAGCAAACACTTGTCAGGCTCTTTGGCAACTACTTAAAATGGAATGGCTTGCCTTCAGAAGTTATGGATGCTCCTCACTGGAACTTTTTAAGAAAAGATGAGACAGCCATTTGTCCAGAATAGTATAGGATCTCCTGCTTGACCAGGGGATTGGACTAGAACAGGGGTCTCCAATGCCCGGACCACTACTGGGCCATGGCCCATTCAGAACTGGGTCACGCAAGCAGCGGGTGAGCGTGCGTACATATGCAGGTCAACTAGTATGAGCTGCAGACACTTGTGCTGGCAGTCCCACTTCTGTGAGTGGTGGGCGCATGTGCCTGCCACTCTCACAAATGGAGCTGTGCGTGCTCACACGTGCCCACCTACCCCTCCCACAGAACCATCCCTTCTCCCCCCCCCTCGTGCCAGGCCATCAAGCCAGAAAGGTTGGGGACCGCTGGACTAGAAGACCTCCAAGGTCCTTCTAATTCCATATTTTTTTCCTAACAGCCTCCCTGTGATCCTCTGAGGAGGCAGGTCAATTGACTGTCAGTAGGGAGTCTGCAGCTGGCTGCTTTTTTGCTTATTTATTTATTGATTGATTGATTCAATTTCTATAGCTGCCCATTTCAGTCCAGTTGCCTCTTATATTATGGTCTCATGAACCTTTGTCAGTCTGGGAACCAACCATTACATGCCCAATCCTATAGCAGGATGAGATGGCTTCATGCACTTCCCAGTATATTTGCATATAGGGCTGGGACCCATGCACCATACCACAAAAAGCAACCTCTGAATTGTTATGTGCCTTTTCACTCACTTCGTGAAGGCAGGTGTACTGCACATGGTAAGGTGCCACTTTCTCCTCTCCTTTGATCTCCACACTAATGTGCAGTCGGATAGCTCCGGATACAGCTGACTTATCTGTTCGCTTATCTGAAACAAGTACGGGATGGGGAGAGAAGAAGGGCATTTGGCGTTACAGTTATTTGCAGGATTGATGAGGGAAAGGGGATTTTGTTTTTTAAATGAAGTCTGTCCGAATATCCCAGAATAAGCAAGAACATAAAGTGAATCCAGCTAATTGAGACAATACAGTCTGATGCCTTTAAAAGCCCTATAAAAGTAGGAATACCAGCAATAGCTTCCCCTCCCTTGTAGATTTTAGGAGCAGTCAAATTGTTTCAAGCATTTATCCAGACTTACTTTAGTTCCATCTTTTGTCAAAGCAAATGATTCACTCCAATATTCTTCAGAGTAATTTGTCAATTTTCTTAATTGATCTGCTAGAGCTGATAAGGGTGTGTGTGTGTGTGTGTGTGTGTGTGTGTGTTTAACTGTAAGCCTGGCCTCCTTGAGCTTTACATCTGGGAAGTCAATGGCCAACTACCAGATCTAGATTTTGTATATCAGACTGAATATATTGCTAGTATAGATACCATGAATAAATCTAGGTCTCTTTTTTGAAGAAGTGGTCGGCCTTCTTAGGGCTTGCGGATGCTTATGACCCATTCAGATGGAAAGCTGCCCAAAATATGTCCCTGAGGCTGGATGACTGCTTACCCAGATTGTACCAGACATCCATTTCTCCACTCAGTGTCCGCACTTCAATGATTGTCTGACCCAGGAAGTCATCAGATTCTCTCTTGAAGCGCTGTTTTACCCTAGACTTGATGTCATCATCTTCATCCCATACCCGAACCTTAATTCGATCGGAGGAGTTATGACATTCACTGGTCATGGAGGAAATTGGGAAAAGAGATGAAGTAATAAATAAAAGCTGTCACTATGAATGGAGACATAGATACTAAGGGAAGGGCAAGTGATTTAGTGACTCCTAGAACCTACAGGAAACCTTGTAATTACTAAGCCCATTACACATTTTCTTGCAAGATCTCACTATCCTCAACATTAATTATATCCCTCCCTCTGTCCCTCCCTCCCTCCCTCCATTTATCTTCATTTTTAACTGCATATTTTAGTATTTCAATCAATGTTTCCTTTAATTAAAAATCCACTTACATTATGGAATTATATACATTATGAACTTACCTTATTCATTAATTTGCCAGGTAAATTATTAATTTCTAACTGGAAGTAGAATTTTTAATTAATCTTTAATTTTTGGGAAAACAGACAGTAACTGAGGGGATACTCTGGAGATCCACCAGCAGAGATGAAAAGGGTGGTCATCTACAGTACCTGCCATGCAAAAAATTCTACTACAATTATCAATCGTTTTCTCTACTCTGTGGGCAGCGAGCCTTACACAAGCCTTCATTAAAGTAACTGGGAGGGGGGAAAAAGATAAAAGCCAAAATTGGGGGTAGAAGGGAAATTTCCTTCAATCTTCTCTCTTGAGAAAATTCAGGAATGTTTCTCTGCCACAGATATTTAAAGCGACACCTAAACTCTCCATAATGTCTTGAATGACTCTCTCCCAACAACTGTTATTGCTAACTAAACATGTTTCAGTTCCAGAAATAAGGCTGCAATCCCATATCCTTGGAAAAACAACTTTTTGATTTCTAGGAGCTAAAAGGGTCCTGACCTTACCTACTTCTAACTAATCTGGATTTTGGATATTTGGTGTCTGCAGGCTACAATAAATATATTTCAGGTGTGGAAGAATGAAGGCTGTAGTAGCAGTTAGCTTGTATTTTCTGCTTCCTGCCTCAAAATCATGGGGCATGTTTTGTAGTTAGGAAGGGGACAAGAAAGAATTTAGCACTGAAATGTAAACCCTTGCTCTGAGAATATAGCCCACTGGGATCACATAAAAGATTTAAGCTTGGAAGTGTAAAAGTTAGAGCTAAGCAATCCTTGGGTGTCTACCTTGTGGGATAAATAAGATAGAAATCATAACCAGATAAGCTAACTCTACTTTATTGTGTCTATGAGAGTCTCAATCATCCAGGTCATGGTTGTCCCAAAGATGCTTTTTTTCCCAAAAGGCAACTGGACTTTCTTGTTTCTTTTCTTTGAAAACATTTCACTTCTCATCCAAAAAGCTTCCTCAGTTCTAACTGATTAGTGGGTGATAGAAGTAAAGGAAAGGTCTTCAGAAATGTAATATTGAAAGAGAAATTTAAAATTGAATTTGCTGCAGGGGAAATTTACTGAGTGGAGAAACAACTATAATGGCTGGGAAACAGGAAAGGATAGCATAAAGGCAGGATGTAAGATAAATACGTAGGCAAAAGTTAGCTGGGTCTTAGAGTGGGAAAGGAAGAAGACAAACTATAAAAACATCTGTAAGAGGAAATGGCTAGCCAGGAACACTTAACTAAACTGAAAAGCAGGAAAGAACCTATTGTTCTAAGGGGCCCAGAACTAAAAATCAACAATTGAATATGTCTAATATTTTATATTATTAATGTACATGTGATGTATGATTTAGTATGTAGCAGGAAATAGGTGGGAGGCGCTCGGAAAGAGTGTAACCTCATAGTACCTCAGCCAATGGGGAAAGAGGAGGGATGTGGCGGCCGGGACAGGGCTGTATAAAAAAGGGAATATTTTGGGTTGGAGAGAACCAAGCTTTGATAGCTTCTCTCCCCGCTTATTGCAATAAACGAAACAAAAGGCCTTCACTGTGTCTTGGCTGGTTATTGGTCAGGCGAGCTTGCCTCTGGTCACGAAGGAAAGTGGCCAGGAGCACATAACAGTGGGGAATGGACTTTATTCTACTTTACTGTAAAGCTACATCTTTACAAGAATCTTACAAGACTGAAAAGACCACCCTTCCCCCTCCTTCTTTCATCCCGAGAAACTAGGGAGGGTCTCTTCTTAGTTTCTTCCTTCTCCACCCACAATCCAGTTGTGGGCTACGCTGTCTCTTATCTGACCATTCCCTTGGCAGTGTCTCTGCCCAGTCTCTCAAGGTCTTTCCCACACACCATTATATCAGGACAATGTTTGGAATGGAAAGTAAAACATTGCTGAACACATTCTGCTGCTAAGGGATCTCAGATCCAATTAATGCAGGCTCTTAGCCTGCTGGTGTGAATTTGTGTGTCAGGTAAGGAGGTAGCATTCCCGTTCAAATGCCTTAGAGAGACAGATGCTTTATGATTCACTTACAAGTGGAAGTTTTCCTCCCAGACAGGGTTCAAATTTCCATAAATGGTCTTTGTTCTCTTTTTGGTCTTTCCAACCTGGACGGTTACATAGGGGTCACTGGAGCCCGTTTTATCCTTGGCCTGCAGGCCTTGTGCACAAACAACTACAAATACACAAGCCACACACAAGTTCCATGTTGATTAGGTGGAAGGATACACATATACCAGAGCCGCCCCCCCCCAAAAAAAAAAGAAAACAAAAGAAAACAATAAAGGCAACACATGAACAAAGAAAACAAATGAAAAAAAAAGCTATGATTAGATAATAGGCATAAAAAGAATTGAGCATTTATTTTTCTTTTCTAGGTTGATTAGAATAAAAACAACACATTTGCCCATTTGTGTGTGAAATGCTTTTTTTTAAATGTATGCCTTCAAATCAGTGTTTACTCCAGCTGATTGCCTGAACTAGTCCCTGCAGTATTCTTGGCAAGATTTCAAATGTGGTTTCCCATTGCCTGCCTCACAGGGCTAAGAGAATATCTAGCCCAATGTCATGCCCGAGGTGGAACTAGAACTCACGGTCTCCTGATTTCTAGCCTTTTGCCTTAATCACACTGGCTCTTATATGAAAGATGGCTAGCCCTAAGTTATTGGTTTGATTCATACGCTACCTTTCAGATTAAACTGAGTACCAAGAACTTTAGGCAGCTGAAGCATTATTGAGTACTCCTCTAAAAATCACAGATCCCTTCCATCCCAAAATGTGAATAGAGGAAAACAGCTTTATATGCTTTTGTGTCTTGACCTTCCTCAACTTGGACCAAAATAAATTAAATATGGATGTCTCCACGGGCCATAATTGTCTCCAGAGATAGAAAGACAGTTGCTCAAATTGACCTTAAACTTAGAAATTAATTCAAAGACAATTGTCCTTTAGTGTTCTCTTTTTTTTCTGAATTTTCTCCCTTTTTCTGAATTTTCTAATGCAGTTTTATGAATATCCATCAAAAAGCATACCCAAAAAGTCCACGGGGAAGAAAGAAAGTGCTCACCCAAATTCAAACACAAGGGGAGAAAAAAATCTACACAAGCGTAGTATAAAAGAGAAAATTACTCGCACAAATGAATACATTAGAAGTGCATCAAATAATGTTTAGAAAATAACACATTGGAAGGCTTGCACTTCAAAAACTGAAGAAAATAAAGAGAACATCAAACGGATGTGGAAATAGGAGCAAAAAAAAAAAAAAAAAGGTTGGAAGAATGAGTACACCTGCATAGAAGAAATCTAGAAAGTTATCGGTATGGTACCTGTGATGCTGATCTTGGCCGACCACTTTGAAGTGCCATCCAGAACGCTCTGCTTGACTGCTTTCATCTGCTGGGTATGAGTGGTCTTGATGACTGCAAAGATCTCCTGGATTAACTCAAAGATTTCTGGTTTATTCCGCTCTCGGATCTTCATACGGTCTTTCAGCACCATAATAATGTTCTGTGTGCGATCTTCTGCCCCATGTTTAGAACTTTTCTCTGCTGCCCCTGAGCACCAGAAGTAACACAGCATTGATAATCTCACATGCACCAATCAGAGTTATTATCATTATTGTTTATTATTGTTAATAACATCACAGGTAGGCAAACTGTAAGACTTTAGAGGTTCCTGCAACTGAACTATACTCTGAGAATTTCTCACTACTAGTCCCGCTTGCTAGGAGTTGAAGTTCAGAACATTGGAAATAATAATCATAATCATAATAGAGTTGGAAGGGACCTTGGAGGTCTTCTAGTCCAACCCCCTGCTCAGGCAGGAAACCTATACCATTTCAGACAAATGGCTGTCCAATCTCTTCTTAAAAACTTCTAGTGTTGGAGCATTCACAACTTCTGGAGGCAAGTTGTTCCACTGATTAATTGTTCTAGCTGTCAGGAAGTTTCTCCTTAGTTCTAGGTTGCTTCTCTCCTTGATTAGTTTCCATCCGTTGCTTCTTGTCCTGCCTTCAGGTGCTTTGGAGAATAGCTTGACTCCCTCTTCTTTATGGCAACCCCTGAGATATTGGAAGACTGCTATCATGTCACCCCTCATCCTTCTCTTCATTAAACTAGATTGTTTAATGCCATAGGTTGCTTTTCTGTGTATAAGGAAATCCATTTCTATCTTTCAGTTTGATAATGAATTGTACCATTTAACAAGAGAGAAAATAAATAACTGCATGCAGCAAGTAAATAACTATGTAATGGATTTCTACTCGATTTCAATTTGAAGATTTCATCTCTGACTCTATTAGTGCTTAACGTATAGCTCTATCTTTTCCTTCCTTATAGTGATTGTTATATATGCTATCAAATTGGTGTTGCCTTTTAGTGACTACATAGATAGATTTTCTCCATGATGAGCTGTCTCTAACCTGGTTCTTTAGGTCTTCCAATAGTACATCCATCACCATAGTAACCATGTCTAACTAACTTGCTACTGGTCATCCTTGTCCCATTCTTTCCACCTTTCCCAGCATTCAAACCTTCTCCAGAGAGCTGGATATTTACGTACTGTATGTCCTAAGTAGAATAAATTGAACCTGGTCAGTGAGAACTCTGGGTTGATTTGTTTGATGATCCATTTGTTTATTTCCTTGGTTGTCCTCTGTATTCTCAGAATACACCAAAGCGTCAATACTCTTTCTATCCTGCTTCCTCAAAGTCCAACTTTCATTTCTCTGTTGTGCCAAGAGAACACCATTACCTGCCCTATTCTGACCTTTCTGGTATAGACACATCATGGCATCTGAATTCCAAGTTAGTCTGTGGCATATTTCTTACTACCTGTTCCTTTAGTCTGGATGGTTGATCCTAAGAGGTGGGAGCTATCTGTCCCTTCAATATCTTCACTGTTAATTCTAAGGTTGGTTGTTGTGCCTATTGTCATTCATTTGGCCTTCTTTATGTTTTAGTCCCATCTTTTCATCAGGCTCCTTGACCTTTATTACTAGAGCTTGCAAAACCTTTGCATTTTTGATGCAAAATATTACCATCAGCTGCTTTCAAACTGTGGTGTTGGAGAAGACTCTTCAGAGTCCCTTGGACTGCAAGGAGATGGAATCAGTCGATCCTAAAGAAAATCAACCCTGACTGTTCTTTGGAAGGAGAGATATTGACACTGAAGTGCAAATACTTTGGCCTCCTAATGAAAAGAGAGCACTCACTTGAAAAGACCCTGATGTTGAGAAAGATGGAAGGCAAAAGGAGAAGGGAACGACAGAGGATAAGATGGTTAGATAGTGTCATCAATGGAATGAACATGAATTTAGGCAAACTCCAGGAGATAGGGAAGGATGGGGGGGGGGGCTGGCGTGCAATGAGGTGACAAAGAGTTGGACATGACTTAGTGACTGAACAACAACAACAAATTACCATCAACATAGCATAAGTTACTGATATTTCTTCCCCCAATTTTTGCTTCAAACAACACCCCTTTCCTTCTGTCCCCAAAATCACCATGCAAGGGAATCCTCACTTTGCAAGCAGTCAGCGTTGAGCAGGTCTTGGCACTTTTCATGGCATTTCACTCCACACTCGGTACACCGCATTCCTTGGCGTGCAATGCCCCAGAGCAGGCCCTCACACTCATAACAATAGGTGGGAGTGGTGGCAGTCCACACCTCAAAATTATGGGGGGTTGTGCAAGAGATAGGATAGATTAAGGCTTGGAGGGTCTTCTTGTAAACATGGTTTTTCTGTGTGGGAAAAAATAGAGAGTATACAAGTTGGAGCAAGAAAGGCAAATGAATTAGCTATCACTATTTCTTATCAATAGTGGCTAAATATGATGGCCTTTCCCTGCTTATCCTGGCAGCATCTTTTTGGTTGCTTGTTCTAGCAAGAACCCTCTGTTACAACCATACTTCCTTGACATATGTTCTATGACCATGAAAAAAAGAGTAGGCAAATTTTTCCCCCTTAAGGTCAAGTTTCTCTTGGGCTAATCTTTTGGGAACTACTTGCTGATAAAGGGCAAAGCATTGTATACAGAGTAGGGGCCACAACTGGCTGACATCACTCCTCTTTCTGACACTTTCTTTCCCTACTACTTGAGATTTCCTTTACTTTTTCTGTCCCAAAGGTACTTTTTTTCTTTCTTTGAAGATGTCTTGCTTCTCATCCAGGAAGCTTCTTTAGTTCAGCTTTTTGGATGAGAAGCGAAACGTCTTCAGGGAAAAATCAAAGTCCAGTTTCCTTTTAAAAAAAAAAAACACCTTTGGGACAACCATGACCTGGATGACTGAGAATCTCCATAGATATTTACTTTTCCTGGTTTTTGTTTCTGACTTCCTTTTGTTCTCATGCAACATGCTGCCAGACAGCAGAAAAACAGCGCCTTCCATAGTTCAGATTTCTTGCAGAGAAATTTAGGACTTAAGGATCCAGGACTGTGGAAGGCCTTGGGCTAAGATTTTCCAGCCTCTAACTTTCCTGGAGATGTCAAGGACTGAGGTATGGTTTGAGATCATGCATGCCGAAAGATTATCATCAAATCCTTCTGCTAGTTTCTATTTATCTAATTTTACTAGATAAAAAGGATTTTTTTTTTCTAAAAAAAGCAAAGGGAGAAGTTAGGTCCCAGGTCTAGGTAAACACGAGAAGTAATATAGGCCTCCTTGGCCCTTGATTAAAAATTGGAATCTACAGAAAGCTAGAAAAGGTCCAGATAAATATGCAGAAGACTTTTGCTTCAAGAATTTGTCTTTAAGGAATATGTAAACCAATCTATCTAGCAAATTAGATTAGAATTTTAATTTTATTTTTCCTGCCTCTGCCTGCTATTGAACTTTTATTTATCCCTGATACTGATGATTCTTTGTAGAAGCTCAGCAACTCATGCTTTCTCTGATTAATGGGTGGGGTCAATGTTCTTGCTTTTCTCTGGGCCCTTCTCCAAATCATATTAACCTTTTCTGCATGGATGCATTTAATTAAGGAAGTTATATCATATCTTTCCTTCAGCTGCTTAAGACAGTATCCATACATTGTCTCCAATCCCCCACCCCAATAACCCAACTAGGTAGTCTGGACTGAGAGAAAATGACCACCCCACTTAAGGAGCTTCCTTAATTGAGGGTGGACTTCAACCTACTATAAGGTCAATGGTCTTACTCCAGCATCTTAACCACTGCACCACACTTCACTCTTAATACAGTCCATCCAATAGGTCAATAAGGCAGCTGCTTCATGTCCTGCCCTGGTTCTGTTTGACTTCAATGGATCATTGTGCTTTCTTTATGGAATGGTCCATATGATGAAAACTTCTGGAGTTGAAGTAAGGCCCCTCCTTATTATAACTTAGGGAGCTAACACCTATTCACCCAGGCCTTTTAATGTTGAACTATTTTGTATTACAAGTTTAATGTTTATTGTTTGGTGTTTTATATTTCTTGTTTCTAACACAATTTTATTATACTTCTATAAGCCAACCAGAGTTGTTAAGCAAATGCTCAGGATATCCATTTCCTAAATGTTCTAAGTAAATAATTAAAAGGCACTTGGGACACTTACTAGCTCTTCATTGTTTAAAGTGCTTGATGCAAGTGCTGATGTAATACCAGCTTTCCTGGACTGGACTAAGGACTGTAGGGAAGAAGCATAAAGAATAATTAATCAAAGTAATAAAGACTATGCACATTCTCATTCATGAATGATCCAGATGTATCTTTATAATTGCTATTCCCTTTAGAGGCAAATAAAATATTTGTAAATAGAATCCTATATTTTGTATTTAAAAAAAAGTCTTAGGGGTCAAAATTCATAATGAATTTTGAATCCAGACTAGCAAACTAGAAGAATCCAAAATAGCAGTCGTCCCTAAATTTTAGCAGATGTGTGAACTGGGAATGCATTTACAAAGAATAAATATTAAAAAAAGAATACTCACCATAGCCTGTAAAGTATTGGAGGATGAAAAAAGCACAAGAAGAGAGGAAATAAGTTAATATGATGCAAAAAAACAAACAAACAAACCCCAGACTTTTCTTTCAGACCTTTCCTATGATAAGCAAAATGGCACAAGATTATTTAGAGTTTTGGGAAACTCATAATTCTTTTCCTATATCAGAGATAGGGAGCCAGTGGTCTGTGTCCCTAGGGAATTCCTAATGGTTTATCTCTCATCAGCTTCAGCCAATGGAGTCCATTGAAATGGTGTGACTTGGAATTAAAAAACAGCTTTAAATCCACAAGTTTCCATTCCAATCCAATGTCTATTAAATCCACTTTCTCCAATCTTGGGTCCTCTAGATGTGGTGAGACTTCAGAGGTTTCAACGCATTTGAGGGTCATCATGTTGAGGAGAACCCCATGAGTTTTTACTTGGTTTTAGACTTCATGTCCATATTCCCTCTTAATCCCACTCCACCTTCTCCACTCACCAACATTAGCACTCTTTTAGTGTGTCCCTTAGTGGCTTGGTGGCAAAGCAATTCCTACAAACTCATCAAATTCCCAGAGTATAAATAAATAATGCCTATTATGCCATAATACGTTTCTTCATGTCAAAAGTAAACCGTCCATAACACATAAGTCTATCTATAACCCATTGGCTGTTCAAAGTGTTGTTCCAACCCACATGCAAAGTTTGGGACTTGTAAATAAGACACTGGCTTCAGTATTCCCCCCTCCCCCTATTGCAAAAGACACAAAAGAAGCTACATTATCAAAGAGAAGGAGCAGAAGCTCAGGCAGAAGACAGACAAAGGAAGGACAATAAAATCCAGATGTTGCAAGCAAGAAGTTAGTAAGAGACAGGCAAGCAAAGGTGCAGGGGTGAAGGGAATCAAACCTGTGGGTGATGGCGATTTATATCATACTAGAACTTAGCTTTCAAGGATCCCTAAACTTTTAAGTTAAAACCTACTTGAAACTAATTTTATTTTTCCATATGTTTTTTTTCTATAAAACTATAATTCCTGAACTTCGTAATGTGACTTGTGAAGCATCCTATCTAGGCTTTCTAGTACCTTTTAGAGGCCTTAGATAATAAGTCTTGGGAACTGTATTTCTGCTTGGGACTTAGAATTAAGAATTCTATCAGACTTTGTGTTTATACTTAGATATAATTCCAAGGATCCTTGATGACATTTGATCACTCTGATCATTCTCCAACTAAGGAGCTTTGGAATCTGAAGAACTTTGGAGCTCTTCACAATCACATATATAAATTTAGTATAAAGCAATAATTTCCAGCGAAACTCAAGGAAGTTGCTCAAGGAAACATTAGGAAGCCCTGGATGTCACAGACTCACATTCCAAGGACTTTTTTCACTGAATTGATCACGCTAATAATAGTTCTTATCAACTTCTTGATAAGAACTTTCTGGATTTGCAAATTTTGAATACTTTGTAACATAGAAGTTTTAATATACTGTACACAAAACTGTAGTCCCCAGAATTTCTTGAGTGCAGAAGTTAGCAAAGGGTAGCAACTAGGCCGAAAGATTTTAAGAACTGCATTCTATACAAATTGCTTGTTTACACAACTCAGAATTGAGTGATCTCACAAAGCTTCGTGCAATGGACCACCAGAATTGAATTTTCAAGGAAGAAACTGAGAATGATATTAGGAAATCTCTAGGCACATTTTGTGATCTACAACCATTATTAGGTCTCTTTGTTAGAGTTGGGGTAGCAAAGCTAAAAGAAAGACAATGAAGTTATTATCTTTAAAAATATATTAAAATTGGTTCTATTTTTAGTATATCAAATATTGTCTGTGTCATTTCTCCCCCATCTAGTGCCCTTCAGATATTTTGGACCACAATTCAGATCATCCTTGCCTGGGATTGATGAGAGTTGTAGTCCAAACAGTTGGGAGGGATCACATGATGGAAGGTTGACCTGAGTTTTTTGTAGTTCTCCAGGCTGAAACTCAGGAATTGCTCAACACTGTCCCACAAGGCAAGCGATGTCACTTCAGCTTCTCCATTCAGAATCAACTACCTCCTGTTGCTGGTTTCTCTTGGTCTCCTTTCCTGAGGAATCAGGAAACACATAGAGGGTTTCCTGCTTTAATAGCACAATATTAAAAGAACGAGATTTATCTGAGCTTTGTTGTCCTTGGGTTTTTGAATATGCTCTTTTCTTAGCTGCTGAGTACAGCACATCATATGAGGAGAGGACATTATTATCCTCTCTTCTTTCTGAAGATTCTGGGGCCCTATCCTGCTTCATTTATTTACCATTGAAGTATGGTTGCTTTTGGCTAACAAATATATCTTTCCAATATTCTCCACGCTAAAATTTTAGTTCACCAGTCCTGCTGAGACAGTTTACCTGAAGAATCTCCTTCAAAGGTAAGTTCTCACTGAACTATGCCTTCCCCGAAAGGCTGATGGTAAGGGAAGCTGTCAATAAGGGAAGCATACAAGGAAAAGTGCAAGAAAATGTGGTGGGTCAAAAACATGTTGAAGGGTAGACCTCGCACAACAGGAAGGGTTGTCTCTTGAGAATTGTGAGGTTTGGGAGTGTGGTATTAGGAGGAAGGAGACAAAACTGGAAAATTAAAATGCGGGAAGACATTTTGCGTTCCGTGTTGGACAAGGATTTTGTAGAGCATTGGTTAAATCAGGCATTTGCAACTGGTTGTTATTGGGATCCTGGGTTCAGGGGAAGAGGAATCCTGGGTGGGTGGGTGGGGTGTTTCTCCCTTTCACCTCGTTCTCACCAGATCGCTGATCACTAGCGGAAGAGATTTACGTCCAGCCTTAATGTCGGGCATGCTGTTAATGCAGCGCAGAAACTTTACTGCGGCTCCCCTGAGAGAGAATGCACCCACAACAGCATCAGCAAGCAGAAGATGGAAGAGAAATAAAACAAGCTTTATTAGCGAAGCGAAGCAGAGGCAACTGAATAAGCTGCGGCGCACGCTGGAGCCAGAGTAATGGAGGGTGTGATCTTTCCTTCCCTGCCAATCCCGTTTTCAGGTTTTGTTATGAGCTACATTTTAGGGCAGAAAGCGGATCGTGAAAATTGCGGCAGCAGTTATTATTTACCGGTTTTCCTCTACGGCTTTGGATTTTAAAGGAATTAAAAATTATTCTTTGTTATCATTTGAGAACTGGTGCAATGCAGTTGCTAGAGACACATTTCCACGGCGCAATTTTAGAGCTCATAGTCTGGTGAAGAGAATTTGCCGTGGGACAACTTGCCGTGGTCAGCTTGCTGCGAGACAACTCGCCACGGGACAAGAGTTACACTAGGCTCAAAGAAACATTGGAATAGAACCGTTAAAGAAAGGATGCCAAAGGAGGGACAAAATGAAATGTGGATGACCAAAATTAAAATAATGTTTAATTATTTCAAATCGTTAAATTGAATCGTTGAATTGTCCTGCAGCGAGATGCCCCACAGCGAGTTGGCCATGGCGAGTTGGCTGCGATGTGTTGCCCCATTCTGCCACAAGAGGCAGCATCTGGTTGACTGTATGTCATTGGGAAATTAGGTAGGGTTGCCCCTGGTTAGTACTTGGATGGGAGACTTCAGAGAATCCAAGAGCAGTAGCCTTGACCGGAAGCAAGAAAAAAGGCCATAACAATTTTGGTATTGCTGCCAAATGAATCATATGATTGTGCCCAAGAAGTCACCAGTACCCAATCTGGATTCTTCTTTACCAGTGTTTCTCAACCTCAATCTTGGCAGATTTAAGATATGTGGACTTTAACTTTAAAATATGTTAATGTCTATTAAATATCTATTAATATTTATTAGTATCTATTAATAAATTTATTAATATTTAAATATCTATTAATATTTATTAATATCTGTGAATAACTATTATATATGTCCTCACGCTGGCTGGGGAATTCTGAGAGTTCAGCTCTGGGAGTTGGTCCCCATATCAGTGTTGCCAAGGTTAAGAAACATTGTCTATACCAGACATGTCAAACTCGTGACGTCGCGCAATGTATCGGGACAGTTTTGCCATTGCCAGCAATGGGATGGGCACGGCTTCCACGTGACGCATCCGGCCCGCAGGCCGGCAGTTTGACACCCCTGGTCTATACTAAATTATTGTATTCCAAATAGGATTTACCCAAAGGCTATATTGCTGCTACTAGGTTCAGTTATGAAGCAGTGGACGCCCTTGGGACTACAGTCTTACTCGTCCAGATACTTTCTTGATTCCAACCCAAAATCTCACAAAGGGTTTTGGAGGGCACCAGGCTGGGGATGGCTGATACAGGTTTTGCAAAGGAAAAAGTTCATCCGTCTCTCTATATCAGGGGTCTTCAAACTTGGCCCTTTTATGACTTGTGGACTTCAACTCCCAGAATTCCTCAGCCAGGCACGCTGGCTGAGGAATTCTGGGAGTTGAAGTCCACAAGTCATAAAAGGGCCAGGTTTGAAGACCCCTGCTCTATATAAAGAGAGAGATCTTACCACGGTAGTCAACCCCTGTCTGCCTTCCCATCGCTCTCCTCTCTCAACTTGGGAAGTGGGACACCAATGAAATCAAACAATCAATCAGTCAAATGCGGCTTCTTAAGACATGTAGAGTTTCAAGAGAATTTGGCACCAGGGCCTTTTTCAATTTACTGCCTCAGCCAAAGATTACACCAGATTTCAGATTACAAAAGACTTGAGTTCAAGGACTTAAATCTATGAGATCACATTCATCCTTCCATTAGCTGGCTCCAGAGACACATTTAGTGGAATTCCTGCTGTTCCAGAGCAGATAAAGCCAGCAGCTGCTGGAGAGAGAGAGAGAGAAAAGAAAGATGTTAGAAGAAGAAACCTCACCAAATCGCTAACTAGGGGTATGGGTTTTCTTTTGCGAATGTCAGGCATACTATCAATTATGATCAACCCGCCACCAGGCCTGGAGAAGAGACAAAAACAGTCAGATCATACAGGAGGACAGGTGAAGGAAGGGTGAAGGAAATTTGAAACAAGGTTAGGATAGGGAAGCAGAAAAGGGAGAGGAAGGGGAGGCATCAAAAGATGAGCCAATGGAAGTATTTGGATAGGCACATGCACAAGGCTGAGCATTGCCCTGGAGGTCTCTACGTTTATTCGGTACTTGGAAGAGGATGGGGTGGGAGGAGAGAATTCTGATGTTGTCCCTTGCCAGATGATGGACTTCCCTTATGGAAATCTGGTAATACAATGGCTGATTTTAGAGACACTTAAACAAAGAGGGCAACATCATTTTCCAATGTCCCAGCACCCCTTCTTTTACGTCATGGCTGTGTCTTGTCAAACCGAAATTGAAAAGAGTACAAAACCTTGCACAACTTGTCAAAGACAGGAGAATTGTGCCCTTTTCCGAAATAATTTTGGGTGAACAAGGGTGTACTGTAAAAAATATTGACTTGCAAGTATCGAGGAGTAAGAATATGGGGAATCTTAGTTCAAATACTTTTGTTCCAAAGCAGAAATCACGATGTCGTCTTTCAGAGAAGTGTTTCCCCATTTTGGAGGCCAGGTCTGTACTGACACACAGGTACTTTAGTAGTCACAAGTTTGACAGTGAATGCCAGAGTTGAATGAGATGTCAATCTATTCTTTTAAGAAGTATACATGTGCATACTTCTACGCACAGACTGTATTTACGTCCCAGATACAAAACCTCCTATGATCCTGAATTTTTTGGGATTTTGTTTGGGGATGAGGGCTGTAAGGATCAACTCTGGGATATCAAATTTGACAAATTTTATCAGCAGAAATAAAAAGAGAACCCCCCCCCCATCTGCCAGAACATAAGAATAGCATGCTAATTAGACCAAGGGCTATCTAGTCCAGTGTCCAGGTTCAAATAATGGACAACAATCAGATACTTCTGGGGTGGTCCCAGGTTCTCTGGCTGGAGTTTTCCCATAACTGCAGCATTTCTTCATCTGGAGTTTTATGATTCAACAGGGTAATTATTTATTCATGATTTGGTCTAAGGACCTTTTGAAAACAGCTTAAGTGAGAGGCCATTACTGGCTGTGATTTGGTAGACCCTCAAATTATTGATGGATTATATGAAAAAGGAATTCTATTTATTTATTGCCCAACAACTTGACAATATCATTGGTCATGGGAGAAGGAAAAAATATTCCTTTTCGATAGCCTGCATAGTTTTATACATATTCACAATACTTCATGCCCAACTTAATCATATTCTTTTAATTAGAGTTTAATTTTTAATTTCTTTTCAATGTTTAAAATACATCGCGCCCAAGTTGAAAGAACCAGGAAATTAAATTTTAGCACTCAGGATTTTGAAAAATTAGTTTCTTGAAATCTGTCTTTTACTACTGAAATCTTGCCATTTTAACTTCAAAAGGAAAATATCAAAGTCTTGCTAAATGTATGGCCATAAATCTTACTAAATGCTTTTCCATTTGTCAAATCCTGCCAAGAGCTCACTGTTATTGAGTGCCATATGTTAGATCTAATGTAATCTTTAACCGCTGGATGTCAATTCTTGTAATAAGTACTGAGCATTACAGTAATGTCATCTGTGAAATACTGTCAGATAAGGAGATCTGCATATCAGATCTGGTTAAATGGAAACTATTCTAACACCCTGGTTGTCAAAAACAATTGTTATGTTCTGCAAAATCTTTGCAGAGGGAGATTACATTTTACAGCTATCTGCCATCTGAACGTGCAGATGAGAGGTGGTTGCTGATGGCTTTTGGGGGGACTTGGGGGAGGACATTTTTTTTCTCTTTAGTAATACAAAAGATCTATTAATTCTTCTTGTCTCCACCAGCAGGGAGTCAGAGAGGAAGTTATGGGAAGATAAGGAGAACTGAGAGGCTGCTTCTCAACATGGAAGTAAAGTCATAGAACATAGAATCCTAGGGCTGGAAGGGACCTTGGAGGTCTTCTAGTCCAACCCTCTGCTTATACCATCCCAGACAAATGGTTGTCTAAACTCTTCTTGAAAACCTCTAGCAATGTTCTTTAGTACCTACTTGGATGGGGGCAACGTTGGGAACAACCTGCAACAGAACCTTTGAAAAGAGCAATCTACAAGTCATCTGAAGAATGTTTCAATTTTACCCCATTCTCCAGGACTGGAACTCACCCGCCTTTAAACCAGAGGGATTTTGATTCTCCAGAGCCTTCGCCTCGAGCCTGAAAAACAGAAAATGATGAATTTAGCTGAGACTTTGCTGTGATTTGCTGCAACCAAAGATTCTGGTCCAAAACTCTTTTTTGAGAACCAATGTGCTCTTGTTGTTGCTATCGGTAGTAGTAGTAATAGTAGTAGTTTTGGATTAAAGTGCTGCACCATCCCATGCCATTCCACCAAATTTGAATACCCTAGTAGCAGCAGCCAAACAGGAGGAGTCCTTCTAACACAGAGGTCCCCAACCTTTTGAACACCAGGGACCGGTTCCGTGGAGAGAGGTTTTTCTGCGGACTGTGGTGTGTGTGTCATTTCTTGTACTGCCTGCATCCCACGGATGGGGCTTTGCTTGTTTGCGTGGACCGGTTTCTGGCATGCCGGTCCACGGACAAGGGGTTGGGGACCCCTGTTTTAACAGACTTTGAAGAGGTTGAAAGTGGACATAAACAGATGTATTAAATGGGCCCTGCTTAAGCTGAACAGCTATGGCCAAGCTCTACATGGTTGGAGACACATTGCTTCACCCCAACCAGCTTCTACTGCCATATCTTTGCAATATTACATCTGTTCTCTTCTTTCTTCAACAGCCCTATCAGTTTCTCCTGAAGAGAAGGCAGTCTGAGGCATGTTTGCCTGGAATACTCTCTGATCCACACTTGCCTTGTTCCATTGGCTAAGGGTGTCCAAATCAGTGCTGTCTGCAGAAACTGGAGGATGGGAAGAATCTCCTACTTTTACTCTGGGTGCAGAACAATTAATTAATTAATTAGGCATTTCCAGTTCTTCACTTCCTGTACCTCAGTGTTTCTCAACCTCAGCAACTTTAAGATGTCAGAAACACTGTTCTACATCATTGTTATTCACCATACTATGTATGGACATTGATGAAACTGCAATAAGGTAACCTAGATGGATTATATATGTTTTTCCATGAAGTGTTCTTTTATGTGGTGTTTTACTGAAGTATGCAGGATTCCCCCGAGACTCTGAAAACATACTAAAAATAATCGTGACGGAAGCATAAATCTAACCAAATTTGAGGCGCATTATTAATATACAACATGCAAAAAGAATCATGCTACCAAGCATCTATGTAACTTTTTGCATTACTGATCACTGATGTTGTTTTGATGTGTTATTGATAATGTGTCCTGGAAATAAAAATGAACTGAAGGAAACTGCTACAAGAGTATTTGTTGTCCATAAAAATCTGAACATTTAAAAAGGAATTACACTGGAGGATTCTTAATGTACCAGTTCTGTTTTAAAAACAAAACCAGATAATTCACAGGGCAAAAGCCATAGAGAACCTCAGAAAGAAAACAATTGGAAGAGCTTTTATCTGGAGGATATTCAATGTGGGAGAAAGAAAAGATTATTTTTTTCCCCAGTCGATTGATTTAAACTTAGATTGTACCCTTTTCACTAGAAATAACATCCAAGATGGAGAGTAGTACATGTAGGCCTCGACGTACGACCACAATTGGGATCAGAATTTCTGTTGCTGAGCAAGGTGGTTGCTAAGTGATTTGTGCCCAGTTTTATGAGCTTTTTGCCCCAGTTGTTAACCGAATCACTGTAGTTATTAAGCAAATCATTGATCATTCAGTGAACCTGGCTTCATTGTGTTTGCTTGTTGGCTGAGGAGGTCGCAAATGGCGGTCACATGAACCCAGCTCGCTGCAACTGTCATAAATACATGCTGGTTGCCAAGCGTTCAGATTTTGATCATGTGACTTAAGTGCAGAGGTCCCCAATCTTTTGGGCACACCAGGGACCGGTTCCATGGAGAGAGGTTTTTCTGTGGACCGGAGGGGGAGTGGTTTTGTGTGCTGCCTGCATCCCGCGGATTGGGCCTTTGTTTATGCGGCCCGGTTGCTGGCATGCCGCGGCCCGGTACTGGTCCACGGACCGGGGGGTTGGGGACCCATGACTTAGTGCCATTGTAACTTTGAATGCTTGCTAAACCAATGGTTGTAAGTCAAGGGCTATCTGTATAGAAAGCTCTTGTCTATAGATCAAACAAATCACATTTCTCAAAGATGTCCCACATATGTCCACGATTTCACAAGGGATACCTGCCTCTTGGAGTTGTATGCAGACTTTGTTGAATGCCCGTAACCAGTTGGCTTTTGCTCGTGCTTTGGGGTCTACCACTTCAACTTCCTCCTTCACCCTGTAACCAGAATGAGAGGTCAAGTGCAAAGTCCAGCAACTGATCCTTGGCTGAGAATTTACAGGAAAACAGCTCTATCAAACTGCTTTCTGTGAAATAATTTCACTCTATTTTTTAGTAACTTTTTAGTTCTACGTCATGAAATAACTTCACGTTGTATTTAAGAACCCAAAGAATATTGTTCAAGGGAGGTCAGCCAGCAGAAAGGTGTTTCCCTCTAAATCAGGATCCTCAAAGTGGTCAATATTAAACACCCCCCCCCCCAATAATTGTTGTAACTATTCAAAGGGCCAATAAATGTCTGGGAATCAATAGGTGGTTGAAAAATTATGGAAGTGTTTGAAATGATGGATGATTGGGGTCAGTTAATCTTTTGAGCTAATCCTGTTAATCTTTGAGCTAATCCTGAAGCCCTTAGTCCTGAAGATGAGGTAGATATCAACAATTTCAGTAATAAAAGTATATCTTATATTTTTCATATTTTAAATGTTGCCTAGTTTTATGAAGTCATTACTGTTCATAGTACTATTATTTAAAGTAATATTTATTAAATTATTTTCATATAATAAAAGTTTGGGGGTTGATAAACAGTCTGAAACTTCATGAAGGAGTCAATGAGCTAAAACGTTTGGGGACTTTGATCTAAGTATTAGATGCAGACTCTACACTATCCACCTAAGGATCCACGCATTAAAAGCAGGGCCTCAATGTTCTCTGTCCACTTTTAATTATGAAATTAACTTATTCTGAATTATGAAATTAATTTATTCTGAGTCTAAAGTTTCAGAACTAATTTGAAAAAAGTTCTCTTAGAGGGAACAGATGCATCTTGAGGTTTTTAGAAGTTGATCTGTGTTTTGGCAACTTTTATGCTATAGGTTATATGTTAAGAGTAGATAAATGTAGGCCACTGCCAAGTTCAAAGATCATAGAACAGCATACTACTGTGTTAATCCCAGCATCACTTACTCCTGGCACTTGGCAACTGGATTTAAGGATCCACAATTTTATTTGTCATATTGTCCCCTATATAATGTTTTTCCAGTGAATTATGGGAAATTTAAATAGCATTCCCCATCAGGAATTTAATTTGAGGTAGGCAATAAGTTGGCCAAGTTGTGGATCAAAAAAAAGTACTTTGGTTGGTAAAAACCAAAATATTGTTATGAACTCCAGATCTCTTTAAATTGAGTTCATCAAATGCCAAAGGTGATTTAGTTTAAGGAAGGATAACTTGATGCACACCAGGGCAAAACCTCCTACCTTCGCATATACATGGATGGGATCTGAGATAGCCATCACTAACCAAGAGAAAGATCTTGGTCATAGTAGATAGCTCACTGAAGATATCAACTTAGCTTGCAATAGCAGTGAAAAGGGGGAATTGCATGCTAAATCTGCCAATACATTAATACTCTTATGCAAATCTCAAATATATCTCAACAGCGTCCGGGAAGGGGTAAAAAATGTCAAGGTATCAGTCAAAACTATGCAAATGAAGCACTGTTCTTTTGTATGTGCATATACACGTATGATCAGGCTTGACCCCACGTTGATTTCATTCAGGACGATCACAACTCTTCTGAAGATCATTTACTGCATACACTGATTGTTTGCCGCTGAATATATTGCTGAGATATATGATTAGGGTTTGTCTGTTACTTACATTTTAATTGATTTATCGTTACTGTGGGTGTTTTATGTATATATTATTGAGTACTTACCAGGGGTGCTTTATGAATTATTCACTATGGAAATTTTATTTGACAAACTGTCAGCCATCAGGAGTCCTATGGGATTCAGTAGTACAAATGAATGAATCAATCAATCAATTAAAACTGTCTACACTAGTGGCCATCACCACATCTTGTGGCAGTAATTTAACTATAAACTGAGGAGGTACTTTGGGGGGGGGGCAGAGGGGAGATCATCTAAACCTCCACCTACCTACTGTGGTTGGATGACCCCGTTTCTAAATTTTTGAGAGAGGTGACGACTAAGGCAGAACATAGAATGACATAGTATGAGTGGAATGGAAGAAGGGAACAGGGAGGACTTTCCCCTGCTCCTTTCAAAACACTGGGATTAGCTTTATTTTCATTTTAATCTCCCACAGCTCCCCAGTATGATGCTATATGAGGGACACTGTGGGTGATTAAAGTGGTGTTTCTGGCTCCCTGAGGCTGAATGGAGCATGGTGGATGTACATTCCCGTTGCCAAAGGGTCCCATGAAGAGCAATGGCTCTCTCAGACTCAAGGCTGCCCCACAGCAGGAGCGAGACTGACCTAGGCAGACGAGGAAACTCCGGCTTTTACCAGTTCCAACAATAAAGAATCTCTTACTTCTCTTCTGTCTTGGGGGGCTCTTCCCGGGGGGTCTCCTCCACAGCCGGGGTCTCTGCTGCTGGTAGTTCCTCCTGAAGGACAGTTGGAACCTTGTCCACCTTCTCCTCTTTCTGGACCTGCTGTTGCAACCTCGGTGGCGCCTGCTGCTGCAGCTGCGGCTGCTTCTGCTGCACGGGTGGCAGCTGTGGCTTCTGTGGCTGCTGGGGCTGCTGCGGCTGCTGCCCCTGAGGAGGCATTTTTTGCTGCAATGGCTGCTGCTGCCTCTGTTGCACTTGCGGCACCGGCTGGGCCTGCTGCGGTGGTTTCTGTGGCGGCAGTTGGGCTTGGGCCTGCTGGGGCGGCTTCTGCTGGAGCGGCTGTTGGGCCTGCTGGGGCGGCTTCTGCTGGAGCGGCTGTTGGGCCTGTTGGGGTGGCTTCTGCTGGAGCTGCTGTTGGGGCTGCTGGGGCGGCTTCTGCTGGGACAGGGCAAATGGCGTGGCTGGCTGGACCTGTGGGGTCTTCGGCTGTGGCTCTTGCTGCTGCACATAAGCCTCCTTGGGGTAGGACTCTTGATCAGCGTCGGCCGCCTTGCCCTCGGGGTAGTACTCTTCATTCTCACTGTCCTCTGCATTGAACTCATCCTCCTCCAGGTAGAAGTCATCCTCTTCTTCGTCCCAGTGCGGGGAGTCCTTCTGATAACTCACAGAGCTGTGGCAGGAGTGGTAGGAGTCGCCGTCCCGCTCGTCCAGGCTGACGTCATCAGGGTCGAATTCGTCACTCAGCTGCGAACTACCCTGGCTCAGCTCAGCCGAGGAGGCGTAGCGGCTGCTCCCTGTGGGGCTGTAGGGATGGGCAGGGGTTGGGGAGGGGAAGGAGGAGCAGAGGCAGAAGCCAAGGAGAAAAAGGTACATGGGGTCTTATAAATGAACTTAAAGAGAACCCGGTGGAGTTAGCTCGCTCGAGCCAATCCTCACATTTATATCTCTACAGCAGGGGTCTTCAAACTTGGCCCTTTTATGACTTGTGGACTTCAACTCCCAGAATTCCTCAGCCAGGCACGCTGGCTGAGGAATTCTGGGAGTTGAAGTCCACAAGTCATAAAAGGGCCACGTTTGAAGACCCCTGCTCTACAGGTCCACGTAGCACAACTTACTGAGTGTCATCTATCGCTCTATTCCACACACCCCCAAAAAATAATAATTGAAATTTAGACCTATACTGCCCTTCCTAACATCCCAAAGACTCTGAATGGTTCTAAGCAAGAGGGTAATCAACATTACAGGGCTGCATCCTTGCTCAGATTACATTTCCAAATACGTCCCATTCTGGGCCTCATTTCAGTAATCTCTCCTAAAGAGTTACGGAACTGTAATCTCGTCAGGGGGCTGTGAATTTCTTCGTGTGAGATCTCTAGATTACTTTTAGATCTGGGCAGTTCCGTTCATTGGGGGCCATGGGAACTACTAACAAGCATTATTAGAAGGCATCTGCTTAGTAAAAGGAGAGATTAGGGATCGTGTGTGCCCCATAGGCATTAAATATAAGCAAATGCTTATATTTAGAGAGTTCTATAGGTCAGCCCAACATAAAGTTTAGGAATTTTCAATTGTATGTAACTCCAAGCTTAACATGCAACTGCATGTAATCCACTTCTAGCTATTAACAGAGTAAAGTACATGCTTCTGCAATCAGTTCCAACTCTGGTCGTACCATTGTGCTGATATTCAGTGCCAGGGGATGAAGGTAAGTTGATAGTGTCTTAGTCCACCACTGTCCTTCCAGTTACTCCCACTCACTGAATAAAGATCAAACTGGCTAGTCCTTAATCAGAGTCATTCCTCCATGTACAAACTGGAGAACAATTTGTACCAGTTAGCCTGACTATTTTACAATGCCCAGAGTTCATTTTCTGCCAGTTCCACAGATTCAGCCAAGCCACCAGCAGCAATCAGTCACAAAAAGAGACAGCAGCCATAGACACAGAAACATAGAACAATAAACACCAGCCTGCTTCTTCAATGATTCAGTTCTTTTAGGGACATCACAGTTATAGATAGCACTGGATGATAAAGCCAAATAAAGTTTATACCTGCTGCTAGTAAAATGGGAGAGAGAAAATAGGTAAGAATAGGGGAAAAGTACACACCTTTCTAATCACTGGTCCATACATGAGCATTTACACATACACACATACACAAGAGGCCCTCTGTGACAGAATTATCAGGTAGCCCTCGACTTAGAACCGTATTTGAGCTGAGAATTATGGTCATAGGTTGTTGTGGTCATTATGCAGGTAACCATGACACCACACCCTATTTTATCACCTTTTTTGTGATGGTTTTTAAGCAAATCTGTTTTCTGCAATGGGTGTTTTTGGCCAGAAACCATTGAAAATAATGGTCACATTGTGTGGACTACAACTCCCAGAATTCCTCAGCCAGCAATTGCTGGCGGGAGAATTCCTGGAGTTGAAGTCCACACAGCTTAAAGTGGCCAAGATTGAGACACACTGATCTTACAGGCAACACATGTGATATAATATTGGACATGAGCGAACTAAAATATTGTCCCCCATTTATTGTTCTTATTTGTATCTGACAAACTGGGGTGTTCCAGAACCATGATTTAAGGTCCAAATAGGTCAAAGAGTGGCAAATACATTTATATGTATTTATGAAAGAAAATACCAAGCAGCCTCACTCTGTTTCCAATATAAAATGCCCCCCTCTCCAGTGAAGGAGTGTTTAATGCTATTACCTTGATTTCCCCCCCCCCCAAGGTTTGCACTCCTATTCAGCGTTTCAAAAAGGAAGTCCAATTAGCTTTATGGAGGGGTACAGGTAGTCCTCGACTTCCTACCACAATTGGGACCCAAATTTCTGTTGCTAAGCAAGACAGGTGTTAAGTGAGTCACACCCGATTTTACAACCTTTTTGCCAGGGTTATTAAGTAAATCATTGCAGTTGTTAAGCGAATCACAAGGTTGTTAAGCGAATCCAGGTTCCCCCCCCCCCATTGACTTTGCTTGTCATTAGCTGGGAAGGTCACAAATAGCGGGATGCTGCAACCGTCATAAATACATGCCGTTTGGCAAGCGCCTAAATTTTGATCCTGTAACTATGAGGATGTTGCAATGATCATAAGTGTGAGGATGTGCTCGCTAAAGAAATGGTTGTAATTCGAGGACGACCTATACCAAAAGGGCATTGATGTGTTTTATGGAAATGCATTATGTTTCTACTTCTGTGATACATCTGCTCTTGTGTGCAAGGCTGAAATAAAATTTTGATTTCACTCTTCCGAATCAACACATACGTACACACACACACACATAGACTGTACCTCTTGATCAAATGTATTCGTGAGGTGTCTAAATGAAGTGGGTGAGGCCTAAGGTGGGGGTGGGGAGTGTATCCCTTCAGACAGCCTTAGTAATTCCCATCCGCTTAAAAATACAGACCCCTTCGTACAGATTACTAACATTTCAAGGAGAAAAGAATCAAACCTATTCTCTGGAATGACACTCATACAAAGTTTGCACTTATCAGTGTTGATCTTCTAAAAGTCTGTGGAGATTCTCAATCATCCCGGTCATGGTTGTCCCAACGGTGCTTTTCAAAAGGTAACTAGACTTTCTTGGGTTTTGTCCTTAAAAACATTTCGCTTCTCATCCAAGAAGCTTTTTCAGTCTTCTAAAAGGAAGACTGACGTCTTCCAAGAGGAACTCCTCTCTTCCCCTGACTGAGTCAGACTTACTCTTCACACGTTCTCAAAATATAGAGTAGCAAATTGAGGATCAGAGAAGGGGCACAGAAAGAACAAAGGGACAGTTGGATTCACTGTAGGGACAGGTAGCTTTAAATCCCAGAAGTTACATTATGGCAGACTGACCAGACTGTCTCTGAGCAAGCACAGAGGCTTACGGGAAGCACATGCAGACACGATATGGGACATACCTGGATTAAACCGAAACCACATTTCCGGCATTGGCAATGGGGGAGGGACAAAGGAAGGCAGACTCACAAAAGAATGTGAATGCCCATTTATTCAACTTTTGGCCTGGTAGAGAAAGGCAGCTAGTCTCAATGGTTTGATTGCAATTTTGAAGTCATAGATGGAGGCAGTGCAGCCAATTGCCTTATGAATCTGCACTTCTGTTTTTAAATTTCTGGGATGTTATCCAATGAAGGGATACAGGTATAGCTTGCACAATGTTCAATTCCTCTGCGTATTTCCCTCTTCTCTCAGTCAACGGTAAAACACTGCAAGGTAATTGGGATCAATCACAGGTTAGAAATGGTAAAACACTGCAAGGTAGAATTGGGATCAATCACAGGTTAGAAATGGTATAGGGTCTCCAGCTTGAGCAGGGGGTTGTACTAGAGTAAGACCTCCAAGGTCCCTTCCAACTCTGTTATTCCAATGAAGGTCTAGGAGAATACCTGTAAACATTCCTGGATGATCACAACTCCTGGCTCAGAATCATGGCTAGTGCCACACTTGAGAACCAGAAGAGCACATTGCCAAGATGGGAACCTCCAATCAGGTTTTCGTAATGCATGTTGGCTCTCTCATCTACAACTAATGAAGTGTAATTGCTAATATATTATGCCCAAATGCACCATATTGTGGTTTGTTGCAAAGGCCTGGTTCTCACAATATGCTGAGACAATGGATGTGTTTTTCCTGAACACACTGGATTCACAGGCTTTCCAACTCCATTTTAGCCTGCTTAAACACAGTGTGCAAACTCGGTGTACCTGCTGATTTCAGAAGTCACACAGCAATGGAAAATGGAAGTGGCATTGAAAGGGGAATCCACTCAGATGGATCTTCGGATTCAGGCTTTGCATCTGAAGCTTTGATCAGGGAGGGCAAACTGGTCACGGAAGACAGCAGTTTTAGACTAACTCACCATCCCTAGTAAGCAGGCAGTTACCCATGGTTGCTGGGAGTCATAGGAGCTGTATCCAAGTGGATTGGAGAAAGGGAAAATCTGCACCAGACTGTTTCCTTTCTAAAGCAGATGATACTGCATAAACTCATCTCCTTTAAATCTTGCTCAGCCTTCTTTATGTTACAATTGCCTGTTAAGAAAATCTTCCCACAGGAGTTACAAAGTGCGTGTGTGCGTGTGTGTGTGTGTGTGCGTGCACGCTCGTGCATGTGTGAATTCTACTGAGAACTAGTTAAGGGAAGTTCAAGCTCTAGCAAAATCTTGATTTCAAATTCAACCTTGTTTGGGAAAAGAAAAATACTGCAGGGGGCGGAATGGGAACAGGAAAGGAGTCGTAGCAGCCAATGCTGGATAGATGCTAATGGCCTAATCCAGTTTGCAAAAAACCAAGAACCACGCGACTCTGCAAAAGGTACACAGCAGAAAAACAAGAGAAAGACCCACCTATCAGATAGGTCTAGGGAGCGCCTGCTCTCGAGCGAGGGCTGGCGGCTCGTGCGCCTGCTTGACCCGGAAGCAGACTCAGCGTCACTGTGCCCGTTTGCGGCAGAATCTACACTACCAAAGCGTCTGCCAGGAAGGGGAAGAGGAAAAGGGTCAGCATATAAAATGGCAGAGAGAAAAGACACCCCCCCCCACACTCCTGTCCTGGGAATTTGAAAGGGAGCAGAAGGAGAGAGCAAAACACAAATTTGCTAGCTACGAACTGAGAGACAAGGAGGTGGGTTTCTATCCGAGACCTGTTTTTTGTTCAGATAGAATATATCCAGGCCAACCTCTGCAACCACTTAGGCTGCATCATAGCTCTCATCATTCAGAGCCAGTGTGGTAACAATGGTAACAATAGTGTGGAATAATTGGAGTTTGCTTGAAGAATGCTGGCCTGGAACTATTCAAAGGGTAGACCTGGCATTGGGGAAAAGAGAAGGCTGTTCTGAAACACAGAAAACAATGTTGAAACTGGGATGGTTGCAAGTCATTCCAACCCCCATACCCAGCAACCAACCACGATTTTCTCAAAGAAATAAAATAAATCTATTATCAAAGTTAGCTACCAAGAGAGTGGCCCCTAAAGGCCCCATGATTCGCAAAGGACACGAAAAATCACATGGTCAGCATTGTTAAAAATGCTAGCCTATGATGAATGATTAATGGCCAACAGAAGATTTGGGGAATGGAATGGAGTTTGTTTGTTTTTTTAATTTAAGCCAATGATTACTCTTAAGGCAAACAGCAATTAGGAGACCGGCTGCTATCCCCTCCTCTGCAGTCAAGGCAACTAATTTTTCTGGAGCGCTATCAGGGTTTCTAGTCCCCAGGCTATGCATCCGAGCCAAGTTTTAAATTCTTCCTCCTCACTTTGTATACCCAGAGGGTCCTTGGCAAGATTCTCCCCATACATTCTAATGTGCATGAGCTAAAACCAAGCTGGAGGAGAAGAAATAGCTAAGGATATTAAAGCCAGTTGCGCTGCAGGGGGAAAGGTCTGTTTGTTAACTATCGTTCAGAATTTGGCTCGGGACCCATTGCAATGTTTCAGCTCTTGAACAATGTCAGTAATGAATGGAGCTGATTATGTCAATTCTTTGGCCCTCGCTCCATTCTAAATATGGCCCCCCAATTCAATAGGAGCTGTCAAAAGGCCTTGAGTGATTGGGGCTATTACCAAGGGCAGATAGAAATGGAACTTCCGTACTCTGCTATATACCTCTGAGTACGCAGAGGCAGAGATCAAGAGCAAAGGAACTACTTTTGTATGTTTGTTACAGGTAGTCCTTAACTTACAACCATTTGTTTAGTGATCATTTGAAGTTACCATGGCACTGAAAAAAGTGACTTATAATTGGTCCTCACACTTCTAACCATTGCAGCGCCCCTGTGGTCACCTGATTGTAATTCGGGTACTTGGCAACTGGCAGGTATTTAGGATGATTGCCATTTGTAACCTTTCCAACTGGCTTCTGACAAGCAAAGTCAGTAAGATGTCCAACAGGGGGAAATTGCAGGTCACGATCACGTGATGTCTCATTTAATGGTCGTGGCTAAAAGGGGCTGTAAAATTGGGTGCGGTCACGTGACAACACATTTTCCAGTCCCAATTGTGGTTGTAAGTTGTGGACTACCTGTATGAACATATGTTGGCTGTACTGTGTTTGAGACAGAAGGTTGGACTTGATGGTCTGTTGCTTCATGTCTACCGTGACGTATCAGGCTCTTTCCCCATTTTATAACCTTCTAGGGCAGGCATGTCAAACTGCCGGCCCGTGGGCCAGATGCGTCACGCTGAAACCGCGCCCACCCCATTGCCGGCAACGGGGGGAAAGTCACGCTACGTCACGTGACGTCACATGACATCACGAGTTTGACATGCCTGTTCTAGGGGAAGGACAAGAAACCCTTCCCTACCAGGACGAGAAGTCATAGATACTTTTTCCAACAGTTCCAGGCTGCATCCACTCTACCTGATTGGCCGATGGTTAGAATAGTCCACCTCATAACCCTGCACAGAATCTGTATAGGAGTCTCGGGATACTCGCTGTTGATGGCGTATGGGGTACTGGTGGACTGAAGCATTGGGCTGGGAGGTTGTATAGTAAGGGGGTGGGATGCTGTTGCTGGTCTCACTGCGGTAGTCACTGTCCCGGTCATCCACGGTGCTGTCAGGGTCATCATCTGTAAAAAGGGATCCGATACCATGATATAAAATCACAATGGACAAAACGTTCATGATTAGAATGGGATATGTGAACATTCTTTACATGCGAGGGACATGGGAGCACAATAGGTGTACATCTGTGTGTGTTGGCAAGGATCTATATTTAGAAATTTAGAGTGTCCACATGCATAAGTGCCAAAAAGGATGCAGTGTTCTGACGTGATGGAGAATAACAGAAAAGGGTCTCAGTTGAAGAACGGGGGGAAATGGTGGTTTCCAGAGGACAGGGATATTTGATAACTGAAAAAAAGTGGGGAACAGAGAAAGCGATAAACGGACAAATAGAGTATGAAGGCATCTCGCAAGCTGGTTGAAGAAATTTAGAAACAATATAAGGGCCTCCCCAAGCTGGTACCCATCGGATCTAGTGGATTTTAACTCCCACAATGTTCAGCTTGGATGGGCATTTTGGGAGTTGAAGTCCAAACTACAATACATTCAGAGAACATGATCTTGGAGAAAGAAAAGAAAGTCACATGATTGTTTAAAATAGGTGGGTCAGGAAGCTGTTTACAAAGGTCACAGTATAGCATGGGTTTCCTTGCCACAGGTGTAAGTAGGATGGAGTGGAGAGAGAAAGAAAGGGCATGGGGAATGTACATTGGGGGTGCAGGTTGGAGGCTGAATGTTTCCTTGGCATGCAAGCCTACTTCTTCATTCAGATATTGTTTCTTGACCTTGCTACATCTGTGAGCAAGCCAGAACATAATGCATTGCATAACTCTCCACAGTTCCTCTCTACTTTTCCCTCACTGCTGGCTGATTTCTCAGTTTCCTATAAATGATCCTGATCATTCTTCAATGATCCTTCTTTTTAAGATCTAAATCAGGGGTGTCCAACCTTGGCAACTTTAAGACTTGTGGACTTCAGCTCGCAGAATTTCCCAGCCAGCATAGCAGGTGAAGTCCACAAGTCTTAAAGTTGCCAAGCTTGGACACCCCTGCTCTAAATCAATAATCCAATTAAAGCTTACATATATTACAAGCTGAACCCTTAACATTTTTTTAAAAAAAAAGTTTATGTCAGTGTGGAAAAACTGTCTTCCTTGGCATTTTGGGCAGCCCTTGTGAAAATGTTTTCATTAATTAACTTGCCTCCACTCTCAGTGGTTGCCCCGAGTGATATTATTATTTTACAGCCAAATTAATTGGCTATAAGATCTGAACGGTCCTTCTATGCCCTATGTGATTCCTGATTGGAAGGGATTAGCTTTCAAATTGGTCCAAGGAGAATGAAATGCAAGCTAAAAGAGTGCCAAACATGCATGTTTTTAAAATAAAAAATAAGTGCTCTCCCAAAGTAACACCTGTCCCATATGGTCCTTATAGAGAACACAAACTAAGATATCAACTTGGCCATGCTCGATCAAACAATATACATTGGAATGGAAGTGGACAGGAACATAACCCCGCCTCAAGAATTAAGTCCTCTCTTTTTCAGTCTAAGTGCCATCTCACAGGTTGGATTCACAAATGGACTAGACAAAATTCCTCTCATATTATCTATTTATATCCCATCTTTATTATTTTTACAAATAACTCAAGGCAGTGAACATATCCAACATATCTTCTTCCTATTTTTCTCACAACAACAATGCTGTGAGGTGAGTGGGGCTGAGAGCGAATGACTGGCCCAAGATCACCCAGCTGGCTTTCATGGCTATACCTCCCTCCTCAATAAACATGACTGAAAAAAAGGCTGAGTTCCCACAACTTAGCTACAATGGTCCCAAGCTGTTTCAGCTTAGTCTACTGTGAGGTATAATCTCAGCCACCATCTGACCATATAACACTCTGAGCCTGGTTCCTGAATTAATTCATTTTCTAGGTTCACATTATACAATCAACTATAAGCTTATCAAGCAGACTTAGGTTGTATGACAACCTAAGTCACAAATAAAAGTAACACTGTGGAGTCCTTAGTGCTCTCTGAGTTTGGCTGTGTGTGCTTGTAGATGTTTCATTAGCCAGCTAGGTAACATCACCAGTGCTAATGAGTGTGGGGTATGTTCCCTGTTTATATATAGAGGTTTGGCTTGCCAGTGTCGGTGTGGGTGCTGTTTTCCCCTTGGTAATTTCTTGGTTAGGATAGTTCCTTGATTAGTTAAAAATAACTAATTAATATGTTGTGTAGATATACCTCCTACATTTTTATTATATGTTATGTGAATATAACTGTATATCTAAAAGAGAGCGTTTGACCATGACCACATATTTTAATAAATTTATCTGGAAAAAAAATAGTGCTACTTAGCTGGCATTGTCAGAATGACTAAGTATCTACACAAAACACAATAATGTATTTTTGGATGGAGGCCACAATTAGTTAAGGGGTGGTTCACACAACTATACCCACCCATTTGATGCCTGGCATTTAATGAATGGTTGGACTGTTCTTCTATTAAAACATTGTGTTAGAGTCTGCGGGAACATTTTATCTGTGGTCATCCCTTGAGATTACAAAACATCTCTTAAACAATGAGCAGCCTCAAAATAATGGATGGATACAAGTTAAGGAAAAGTACTGAGTTCATCCAAAACAGTTAAAGAGTATATATTTGCATATCAGACAAGACTCAGATTAATATAGCAAATGGATTAATGCCATTAATCAATCAATTAGCTAATTTGAAAAATGTTGGCTAAAGCTAGTTCTGCTTTCTAGGCATCAATAGTTTTTAGCTACAGACAAGCCGCCGAGGAGGAACGACTGAAGTCTACTAATGTCATCCTAGGATCAGAAAGTCCCCAGTTCAAATTTAATCACCGCATTGAATTCACTAAACAATTTTAGATAGTACTTCTCCACTTCACTGTCTTTATCTGGAGTCTAGTAAGTGATACCAAAGGCTTCTGGAGGATAGAATTTAAAGTCTCAAGAGCCTAAATCTTAAGTGGCATGGGAGGCTATTCTAGCTTTAAATGTATATAGTGTAATTTGAATATCTGCTAACTATGCAAAAAAAAGAGTTGTCATTATTGCTCCAGCTCGCTACCTCAAAATACCTGCTTCATCTCTTGACCTCCAGATGAAAAGGTGGGCCATATTAGATTTGACCCATACCTCCTCCCCCTGGAGTAGAAATAATAGGAAAATATTTAAGAATGCCACAGAGTGAAGTGGGAGGGTACAGGATCAGAATCGCATACTTACTTTGTTGATCTCCCCAGCCAAAATAATTCCAGTTGCCTACAAAATAAAAGCCAAGAAGACATGTCCCTTTAAGAGACAGGCCAATTCTAAATACTGCATACTTAGTCATTCTAACCCTAGAGGGAAGAGGAGGTTGTAGGGAAGGGGAGGAATAAATTCCACATCCAGATGCACTTTGGAAACTAACAAACATATAAAAGCAGGCAGGGACAATCTGCAGTTTGGGGTGGGGTGTTGACCCCCAGTTTTTGCAACCCTTTGAAATTGCACTTTCAAATTCTGATAGCAAATAGCCGAGAACTACAATTCTCAGGAACCGTTTCTGTTTAATGTGGTGAAATTAGCAGATTCAGGAGTATGATTTACTAAACTTAAAAACTTGATTTACCACTAGATTGGGGTGGAATAGAGAAAGAAGTATGCAAGCTTTTAAGATTAATAAATCATACTCTTCAATCTTACCATATTAACAAAAAAGTTCCCTGCCTCATTCATTTTGGTGGTGTCACCTTATCTTTGTCTATTATATACCTCTTAGCCACATTTTATTTTTTTTTAAAGGGCACTGGGATGTGGCCTGCTCTTAATAGACAGGGAAGAGCCTTTCCACATTATTCTTATATTTTAATCTAGTGTTTCTCAACCTTGGCAACTTTATACTGTGTAAATATCAAGTCCCAGAATTCCCCAGCTAGCATGGTGGCTTGGGATATTCTGGGAATTGTTTTCCACCCAGTTTAAAGTTGCCAAGGTTCAGAAACAATGTTCTAGTCTTAGAAGCATGTTGCTTTTGAACATGGAGGTTCCTGTACCTCAGTATTTCTCAGCCTTGGCAACTTTAAGAGGTACTGGCTGAGAAATTTGGGAATTGAAGTCCACACATATTAAAGTTACCAAGATTGAAAAACACTGCCTTAATAGCACCAACCTCTCCAAAATTATTCCATTCGTTTTTCCCCCAAAATGTATTGAATCTGGGATGGGAAAACATCAGAATTAATGGATCTGTGGATCTGCTTTGTTCTTTAGCAGAATTTAAAATCTGCCAAACATAGACAGATCCAAAAAGGCATATACAGTATTTAGCATAGCTGAACAGAATATCTTTGAGCATATTTTGAATCTAGGAATTTACAGCATGTCTACTACATATTCCCAAGAGATATACCAATAGATTCTGACCTATTTCTCACTCACCTCTGTCTTCAACTATGTGATATTATCTGCCCTCCTAAGAACTCTGATAAGAAATGCATGCAACAAACAGTTGTAAGAGATGAAGAGCGCTAGTAACTTGAGAAAGCTTTAAAATAAAATAGGGCACACAAATAGAAGAGGAAGCAGAGCATTTTCAGGATGGGCAGTAAAAAAAAAATCCAAGATGGCTGCTGGAAATTCTAATAGCATTTGTAACCAGCAGTATCTACAGAGGTGGTCAGCAAAGTACAAGAACCTCCCTTTTCAATGTGCTCCAAAGGGGTGGGACTCTATCCTAATCTTTGTCTACTCATCAGAATTTCTCACCCCATATTATTGGAGAGGCAGGCATCCTTGAGATATGCCTGAAAGGAGCATTATTTATAAAAAGGCTACCTGGTTAGCTAACCATTTTAACTAATTATAAAGTAGAGCTATGGAAATTTGTCAAGAAGATAACGGTGTGTGCTTCTTTAAAACACACTTTGTTCTCACATGTCTCAGTGATGTCACTGAAAAAATCAATTTCACAGTCTATATAGTGTTTAAAAAGTTCATTTATGAGTAATAGGATCCCTGACTGAGTGGATCTGAGTTTATTGCAAGGAAGATGTAACAGAAATGAAATAAAATTACATCCTACTTACAAAAAAGTGAAGAAGGAATAAATTGTGGGATTCAGGCACTGAGGAGTAAGATTTTTGGGGACAGCTTATTCAGTATTAATAATAGAAGCAAGATGGCTCCTTAGCCTGATCAATAGGGGCTGAGTTCGCATCTGTTTATATATTATGGACAGTACATCTTTCAATAGCAATTAATCATAATATATAATGCAGTCTCAATATACAAGAGCAGTTCACCTCTCCTGATTAAAAGCTGAGGATTAGCAAGATTGTTGGGCTTTAGTGACCATGGGCTAGACTCTAGAGAACAGATTTCTTGATATTTTGCTGACAACTGTGGCTGGAATCTTTGGATTCTGTGTCCAATCCTGACTGGTCCAACAAAGAACCAATCAGAGTTCTCACCAACTTGCACCAATTTGAAACTAACTCAACTGAAAGCCAATCAGAAGTCAAAACATCTGGCTATATTGCTCTCTGCTCAGATGTGTGTAGTCTGTATAATGGACTACACTGCCTATGAATATACAAGCCACAGGTGTCAATGAAAGGAAGTAGGTTCTCTAGATTTTGGACACTAAACCCCGAGGTTCAACACTGTCCAACTGGCTGTGAAAACCTGCACCCATATATTACTAGCAAGATTAATCTGTTTCCACCCTGCCTCTGGGCTTCCCCTGAGGGTATCTGGTTATCAACTGTCAGGTGCTTGTTTGATGAGCTATTTACATTTAATCTAGCAGAGTTCTTCTATAGTCTAGTCTGGTTCATATTGGCTTTCCTTATATTCTTGAATTGTGTTGTAAGCAGTTCAAAGGTTCAGTTAGAAATTTTTTTCTAACTAAGAGAATAGGCTATTTTCCAGGATGGAGTTAAATGGGTTGTTTTTCCTTAAATGGTCTCTGGAAATCCCTTTTACCTTTCAGTCCCCAGCATCTGTCTTCTAGCCCATGCACCCATCACCCAACAGATCTTCTGAGACTTATAAGGGTAGGAAGACATAAGGGAAGAAATGGTATTAGGAAGACACAGAGGGAAGGGATAGGAAGAAAGGATGAAGCTTTCATTGACCAAACTGTAAACAGCTCTGTCTTGGGCCAAACCCTCATTAATCTTGGAATGAAACATTGGTTTCCAAACTCCACCCAAAAAAGGAGGGGGGAATTCATCTTGCTCGGAAAAATGTGAAGGGAACATTTCATATGCCAATCCTAATTTGCAGCAGAAATTAGGAAATTTCATACGCCCAACCTCCCCAAATCAAAGAAACACTTACAGCACTGTGAGCTGGGGACTGGAAGCGGCTTCTCCTGCTTCTCCCAGGATGAAGAGGAGAAGAAAAAAGCACAAAGATTAGGATCTGTCTAAGAAGCATGACATCCTTTTTCTCAAACCCCTCTGATTTGGGAGCTCCAAAGCAAGAGCTGAAACCAGCGGAAGATGGGGGAAGATGGAGAGGAAAATAGTTAAATAAAAAGCACTACATTTGGAAAGAGAATTTTTGACAATGAGAGCCAAGGCACTTGGTTCTATTTTGGACTTCACCGGGAACAGCACATGTCTGGTGCACAATATGAAGTTGTGCAAACGCCCTCCTAGCCACAACTTCCACCTGCTCTTTGAGCAGGAATCATGAATCCAGGAGGATCCCCAGATTGTGCAGGGGGTCTGCTTGGGGCAGTGCAGCCCCATCCAGCACCAGAGATGGTATAATTTTAGAACAGGGGTGTCAAACTGCCGGCCCGCAGGCTGGATGCATCATAGCGAAACCGCACCCACCCCATTGCCGGCAATGGCAAAAAAGTTGCGATACGTCGCAACACGTCACATGATGTTGCGAGTTTAACACCCCTGTTCTAGAACCAGAGGGCCCTAAAACCCAAAACCACTCAGTCTTGCCAGGGTTCAGCTGAAGCTTATCCAGACCCTCACAGTCTCCACATACTGAGATAGACCATCCACGGCATCTCTTAATTCACCAGGAGCAGAGATAAACAGTTGGGTCCCCATGGCATCACCAAGGGTCTCATGTCGATGTTAAATAGGAGAGAAGAGAGCACCAATCTGTGTGGCATCCCATATAAGTAGTCCTCAACTTACAACCACAATTGTGACCAGAATTTCTGTTAATAAGACAGTTATTAAGTGAGGCACACCAGATTTTACAACCTTTTTTTCCATGGTTGTTAAGTGAATCACTGCAGTTGTTAAATGAACCACACAGTCATTAAGTGAATCCAGTCCCCCCCCCAACTTTGCTTATCAGAAGCTGACTGGGAAGGTCATAAATGGCAATCATGTGACACCAGGATGCTGCAACCGTCATAAATACAAGCCAATTGCCAAGCATCTGAATTTTGATCATATGAACCTGGGGATGCAGCAAAGGTCGTAAATGTGAGGATCAGCCATAAGTCATTTTTTTCAGTGCTGTTATAACTTAACTTTGAACGGTCACTAAATGAACGTTATAAGTGGAGAACTACCAGTTGTGGCGGCGGGATCTCTCCCCTCCAATCACCACCAATTGGAATCAACCTCAGAAAGAGGAGGTAAATGAGCACAACACCCTTAATCCTGTGAATCGATCCAGAAGGACACCATTTTATGTTGTTATGAGGGGAAAGAAATGTTTGCATGCACCAATCGACTTCAGGCAGAAATTAAAGTGTGACGATTTTTGGAGGCAAAAATAGAACAGCTGATGCACTTTTCAAATTCTCAGAAATACTCATCCACTCATTCACACATACTTACATCATCTTGGTCTCGCATAGCATTCAGCCGCTCCAGCTCCTTGACCCAATACCGTGCCTCTTCTTCAGGAATATCTGCAAGAAGGGGGAAAAAGTGGGAGATTTTTTCAGGTTAACAGAGCCCCCTTAGCAAAATCAAATGGTCTAGCTTTTTTTTTTTTTTTTAGAGCCACCTAATATTAGGCCACATTTGTGTAATCGCATTTTTAAATACAGTCCCATTAGTGATGTTCATGGGCAGAGGTTAAAAAAAAGACAAGATGGCGACAGTGCCTGGGTGAGCAAAGCCACCCTTGACTTTTTTTTTTACCCAACCTGCTGCAAATGCTCTTGAGGAAAAAAAAATAACTAACTGGATTTGCATATGTGGAGAGTCAGTATCATACCCCCCAATCTTTTACTGCTGGGTTGAATTTGGAGAATGCCCTGTGGGTGTTTTCTAAAATGGCTGCTGATGGAGACAGGTCTATCCCAAAATGGCTGCTAGGCAGAATATCATTAGTTACAAACTGCAGAGTTTACAGGATGCTGCCTGTTCCCGCTGTTACAATTCCTGCCCTGGTAGGATGTCAGGTCTACCTGTCTCATCCCATCAGGCAGCATGGGCATGCCCTTGTTACACCATCAGCCAAAGAAAGATAGTTGGCATGGCCTAGAAGACATTTCTGCTGTAGCACCCACCTCTGGAGAACAGGATGGTGCCAAAAATCAGCTCTATCCCTGGGCCTGGGGCTCTGATGGTGTAACAAGGACCTGGTTCATGGTTATACTAGTGATTTGGGTGATGTTGCTCAGCTACTGTGTAATTTAACTTTTGTAATGTTTATAATTGTTTTTATTTTATTTTAGCTTTGTTCGCTACACAGAATCACTTCTTGAGATGGGCGGCCATATAAATTGGATAAATAAATATAGGTAGTCCTCAACTTACAACCTTTTGTTTAGTGACCATTCAAAATTACAATGGCACTGATAAATACAGACTTATGACCATTTTTTACACTTATGATCATAGCAGCATCCACGTGGTCACATGATCAAAATTCAGACACTTGGCAACTGGCTCATATATATGATGGTTACAGTGTCCTGGGATCATGTGATCAACTTTTGTGACCTTTTTCTGATAAGTAAAGTCAAAGAGGAAGCCAGATTCATTTAACAACTGTGTTACTAACTGAACTGCAGTGATTCACTTAACAAATGTGGCAAAAAAGGCCATAAAATGGGGCAAAACTCATTTAAAACGGTCTCGCTTAGCAACAGAAATTTTGGGCTCAATTGTGGTTGTAAGTCAAGGACTACCTGTTTAAGTTCAAATACATCCCAACTATAAGCTTTTTCCACTATTATTGCCCAAAACTATAAGCTTTTTCCAATACATCTTTGCTCTTTTCCAGGCACCTTCATTACTTCCCAACATTTTTTTCTCACAAAATGGGTGGGGCTCATTCTTGAAAATAAAGATTATTCTACAGCATTCCAATTTCTTATTTAAAGGTATATTATTTTTTTAAAAGCCAGGAGGGACAAACAAGCGATAGGTGCCCAAAGAAATATGGGTGAGCTTGGCTGCCTCCCATGCTATTAGTGATGAACTAAGAATCAAGAGACCTTTGAGGCAACAATCAATACCAGAAAAATCAGAAATTGCATTGATATAATACATATTTCTTCTGCATCCAAAATTCTGCAACAGGAAAAGCAGGTGTTTGCAAGCTAATTACTATATCGCAGATAATCCTATCCATAGATAAACTGACCCTTTAATTTTTAATCAAAATATTTAATCAAAATATTGTGAAAAATGCACCACTTGTAGACAAGTCAACCTAATTTGGGGGTATATTTTGGCACCTAAAATTCTCACCTTATCTGAAATATATAAGGTATATAGATTTATAAATGTGCATTAAAAATCTTATTCTTTGTAAGGCAGGAAAAAATTGCATTCTGTCACACACAGACACCCACTGCTTGCAACATATCCTACCGAGTGGGAGTTCAAAGCGGGTGTCCAAGAGGATACGGTGGAAAGTGGGGTCTTTGGTCCCAGAGATCTCGTTATCTGTCATGATGACATGAGAATCAAGAGTCAGCCACTCTCCTGGGCCATCCTAGGGGAAGAAGAAGGAAAGAGACAAATTGTGCTTTGATCAGTCTAATCTTGCATCTTCTTGTCCAACATGCTTGCTATGTTTCTGAGAGGAGTACAGTAGCATCTTTGCTTCTTTCCCCTTCAACCATATTTGGATCATCAAATAAATACTGGAAGTAACATGAAACCATCATGTCTCTCAAACACTGATATCCTTCTCCTTCCTGGTAGCCTAGCAATTGCAGAAAGAAAGGAAGGAAGGAAAAGAGAGGGGAGGGGAGGGGAAGGAAGGAAGGGCTACCCAACTGACTTTGTTTCCTCAACAAATGCCTTTATCTTTCCTTATGAAGAAGCTTCACATACTTCCTGGATCAGTTGGGGCAGCACTATTCTGTATTCCAACCTGCTTGGCAATACTTTTTTCAAGATGAGGATAAAAAAATAGTCAAAAGAAGATTCTGGAAACTACAATCCCCCACATCTAGAAGGCACAAGGTTGAGGAAGCCTGCACAGGAGGAAAGCTCTTCACTATCATTGTATTGTTAGCTTTTCTATAAAATCCAAACACCTTCTGTTGGGGAGGGGACTCAAATTTACTCAATGAGCAAGAAGATCTCCAGAGATTTGGCTGTATACGTACCTCGTTTGATTGGCGGATTGTGCTTAAGGGGATCCAAACCGTGCCCACCATGGTGTCCCAGATAAGACCCTTGTTCCACACTTCCACTGTCAAACCGAGGTCTAGTCGATTAATCTCACTGCAAGAGGGAGATACATCTGTTAGACTGGGCTAGAGTGACTTTCCCCAAAGCTGATATCTACCCACTCCATTTCCACCATGTCTCCCACCCTGATTCTAACTCAGGTGTTCCCAAACTCTTCAGCTGATCAACCCGCTCATGAAATTTCAGATTGTTCATCAACAAATAGTTAATCATCATCACATTGACCCCTTGGCTACTTTCATTGACCTTTGGGGATCGATATTGACCACTTTGGAGAACCCTGGTCTAACTAGAACAAGCATTTCCTTAACCAAACTGTCATCTGATAATAATGAAAGAACTGAAATTCAAAGTGATGAACTTGGCTCTAAACATTCACAGAACGTCGCTTTGGATTTAGTTCCCAAAAGTTGGTCAGAAGTGCACATCAGCACAAATGTGGCACAGATCTACTGCTCTTTAACACAGCCATATCTTTTCCCTGGATTGCATGGCTGGCCTTTACAGCTGCTACTTGATTCCAAGCAAAGATGAGGCTGCTTTGTAGCAAACTGTTGTCCTGAACCTCCCAACTGCCTTTTTCAAAATTAAATCCAAAGGATTGCACAGACTTAGCCGTCCATATCTTGAACACTCAGATTACTGGAGGAATTACTGATCCTGCTGGTAGCTTCTGAGATTGGTTAGTTTGGTTGAACCTTGGGAATAGGGCTTTCTCAGGTATGCTGTCTTGATATAAGAGAATATAAGAGATATAAGAGAATAACAGAGTTGGAAGGTAGCTTGGAGGTCTTCTAGTCCAACACCCTGCACAAGCAGGAGACTGAAATTTTGCATAAGAGCTTTTATCACAAGCACAGCTAAAAAATAACTATTTTTGCTGGTAAAGTAACAAACCTTAGCTGTGCACAAATTGAAACCTTAAAAAATGAGGTTTTTATAATTTTATTATTATTATACATCATCTTCAAAAGCTTCGTCCCAAATATGGCTGACTATTTAAAAATAATTTACTTACGTAAATAGTGTCCTTTGGCACACCTTGGTTACATTTTAAATAAGCATATCCATTTAACACCAAGCCCACCAGTACAACATTTCTAGTACCAGACCTAATTAGCCTAAGTTAAGTGGATTTAATCCTAGATTCAATTAAATGTTCATTTTTAAATTTGCAAGCACCCAATACAACTGAATTTTGTAATAAAGTGGAACACTATGAGCCTCCAAACAAGTTCTGTAAATGGCATATATTAGTAGCCTACACAGCAATTTCACATCATTGTCAGCATTTACCCCACCACCAAGATTTGGGAAGGTGAAAACATTTCCCATCCCAACTTACAACATGAAATCTTGTTCCCAGCAAGGAAGATTCCCTCGCACTGCAATTGTCGTGCTCTTTACATTCTGAACTTTGAGGGTCACGTATGTGTTGAATTTTTCTACCAGAGAGAAAGCAAAACATAGAGAATATAAATGGGATGTCACAATTAGCAGCATTGGGGGAAAGCACATGGAAGATTCTGGTTTAGCACGTTTTATCAGAATATTACACTGTCCCCATTCAACAGCTGGTTTTCAAAATGCTTATGAATTCTGAGTACTTCCTCTCTTTTACTCTCCCCTTTTCGCTTTAAATCACAGCATTTCAAAGTGTACTTCCTGAAATGGCCAACTAGATGCTTGGTGTGAAGACCACAAGGGGATCATAACTACAAACCAAGAGTACTTCCCCACTCATGTTCCTCAGTGTCTACTACTACCTGGGCATGGAATGAATGTTTAATAATGATTTTGATGGCATTATCCTCTATGACTATATCTAACCCAAATTTGGCATCTGTTTTGGTCAAAAAATAATCCCAATTAGGGGCATCTATCTTGTGCAAAAAAAGATCCTGTGAAAAAAATCTTTTTCCTTTTTAGTCCTTGTCTTCTTCCATGTAACTCCTCTGCATAACCCAGGTGTTATTCCAACTTTTCCATACTTATTTTTTTTCCTAAATCATATAAATTTAATATAAATTCTTTAGCATAATCTAACAAATAAAAATGCAGTACTGAAATACCCACTTCCCTGCTTAGCTTTTTCTCACCTCGCTAGTCTGTACCGCATAGAAAGTTGATTCAAATTAGCTCTATGTTCTGGTTCTGTCACCAATGAGTATTTGTCATCTGCTTCTCAAGGCTGTACATTTTTATTATTTTTATTACTCTGGGTTTGTGTATGCCAGTTTGTCTCCTTCAGAGGCTATTTCCAATTGGATGTTGCTAGCCATAGCTATTCACTGTCAGGCCTGCCATTCCATTGGCATAGTAGTCACTGAGGACAAAACTCAGAAGATGCTCATTGTCAGTAATTCTCTCTTGCTTCACCTTTCACCTTTCTTCCATGCCTGCAAAAGTCATGCTATTCTGTGCTTAAATGTTTGGGCTACTTTTGGGCATCGGTTTAACACTTTTTCAAAAGAGCCCTAGACCTGTGTTCAGAAATAGTCTGTCATGTCATAGGAATGAGCATTGTGCTTACAACCTGTTAGCTAGGCGACTTGGCAGGTGGCTAAACCTGCCATTCCAAGCACCCACCAATATTTGTTCAGCCCCATCCACAAGAAGTTAAGGGTTGATTTCCTACTGGCACATGATGTTCAGTAAAAAGAGTCTCTAAGTCAGAGGAATCCACTAATTGCATTCCTTAATTGGTCTTACTTTAAAACTAAGGATAGCACTATTTCCCCATCTTATTACTCAGACAAATTAGGTCTTGGCTGTCAACATATCAGATTTTATGCAGGTATATTTTTCTGCTGATTCTTGTACATTGAAATAACTTCAGAACATACCCAGGTTACATACTAATATCCTGCCCACCCATTTCTTATCCTCAGGAGTGCTCAGAAGCCACACTTCTAGCAACATCTCAGTAATAATTCCTTGAGTCTTCAAGGGCTGGCTGGTTGTATTTAATCTGGTTAATCCCTCTGCTGGGTTTGCTCCAAAATCCAAGGTAAAAGCTGCTTTCTAAAAGTTTTGTTTTCTTTCTCTAACCATTTTAGCTATTTCTTCTCAATATTAGAGATATTCTCCCACCTATTTTATAGTTCTTTGGCTGACTGCTCATATATGATTAAGTAGGTCATGCAGAAATAAGATTCCATGAAGACAGTTAACAAAAGGGTCTATAAATGAAGGGATTATTACTGAGATGTTGCTAGAATTGTGACTTCTGAGCTCTCTTGAAGATAATGTGTGGGCAGGACATTAATATGTAACCTGGTTTCGTGTTCTGAAGTTATTTCAGTGCACAAGAATGGTGGAGTGAAACTAAGGGCAAGCACACTGTTAATATTTAAATTTCAATTGTGTAGCAATCTGCCCATCCACAGACAATTAATGGTCTTAAACACATGCCTGTACTGAAACTAGCAATTGTTTCAGAAAAATGTCAAAAAATTCGTGATCATTCAAACGCCTCCTACTTCTCCCACATTTAAAATGCTGTGTTTAGATGAATGCTTCGTGCACCCATGAATGCCGCATGCTATTAATTTGCCATTACATTTTGAAGAGATTCTACATGATATTGTATGGCATATCAATGAGACTGCAGGGTCATTTCTATCCCATTTGCTACCCTGAGGTTATAGGGGAATTATAAGTACAGGTAGACCATTTGTTTAGTGACCATTTGAAGTTATAATGGAACTGAATGACGGGTCCTCACACATAAGGCCATCATAGCATCCCCACAATCACGTGATTAAAATTTGGGCACTTGGCAACAGGCATGTATTTACAACAGTTGCAACAGTCCAGGGTCATATGATTGCCATTTGCAACCTTCTCAGCCGGCTTCTGACGAGCAAAATCAAGGCAGGAAGCTGAGTTTGCTTAATAACTGCATGTTCACTTCACAACAGCAGAGATTTGCCTAATAACCATATCAAGAAAGGTTGTAAAATCAGGAGTGACTCACTTAACAACCACCCTAGCAGCAGAAATTCTGGTGCCTATTGTGGTTGTAAGTCAAGGACTACTTGTATAATAAACACATTGCATAATTAATAGAATAGCAGGTTGAAGGGACCTTGGAGGTCTTCTAGTAGTCCAACCCACTGCTCTGGCAGGAAACCCTATACCATTTCAGACAAATGGCTGTCTAGTCTCTTCTTAAAAACCTCCAGTGTTGGAGTACCCACAACTTCTGGAAGCAAGTTGTTCCACTGGTTAATTGTTCTAACTGTCAGGAAATTTCTCCTTAGTTCTAGGTTGGTTCTCTCCTTGATTAGTTTCCATCCGTTGCTTCTTGTTCTGCCTTCAGCTGCTTTGGAGGATAGGCTGACTCCCTCTTCTTTGTGGCAGCTCCTTAGATATTGGATATTAAATATTTTATTGTTTGGACCAGTGGGACACTCTTAAGTGGGAAGTAGCTTTACTTGAAACCCCAACTTAAATTTGTCTTATTTCCCCATAGAAAAAGGAGAAAAGGTGGGAACTCACCTTGTGGGCCATCAAACTTGGCTTTTTTGACTGGAAGAATAAAGAGAAAAGAAAGCAGTTAGTGCTCAGCCCAAAATGAATAAAATCTGCACAGCCTGATTTGCATAACCTCTTAAGCTGTTCCATGGCTAGGTCTAGGATGTCATGCAAACCATACCATGAATTCCATTGTGGTTAAAAAGAATTGCATTAGTGACTGTCCGGTTTTGATGTCGCAGTAAGACAGACGCAGGGAAGCAGGGCTCTGCCTCCTGTGCCCGATTTCTTCCTGCTGGGGGCCCGAAAAGGGCCTGAAGTCGTTCTGGAGAGGCGACGAAGCAAGAGGGAACCCTTGTAGATCACGGGAAGATGGCAGTCAACCCACTTGATCCAAGGAATCCCTCAGAACCAACAGGAGAAAGACTGGCCGCACCCATGCAGCCAGTTGGAAGCTGCTGATCTCCGGAGAAAAAAGCGGCATCTAACAAGCGTGAGCAACATGTTTGAATCTGAATGAGATTATTTTCCTTCCTCTATGATTTTAAAACTTGTTCTTGGGAAAAACCGACCTGAAAGCAAGGAAACTCCCAGAACTAAAGGGAGGGTTTTTTCCTTTTTTTACCCCTTCTCCCAGAATAAAAGAGGCAGTTTAAGCTTTCTTGGGGGGAAATAGAGAAGACTATAAAATTAATTTGGACACAGCAGAGAAAAAAAGTTTGGGGAGTTATAATACTTTAAAAAAAAATTACCTTCCTTGGAGAGTATCAGAGCAAAGCCTTATAAAAAAAAATCCTGGCTGGAAAGTTACAAAACGGACACCTAATGACATCTAGTGGCGAAAAAAAAAAGATGTACACTAAGTTCTGTTTATATTTTGTCTGGAGTGAGGGAACTTGGCCTGAAGCCCAAGACTAGACAGACTAACAGACTAAATCCTTTGAGGTCTCTGAACTTCATAGCCTTATAGATTGCAGCTGGAAAAAGAGAAAAATTTCTTGGGCTGCCTTTTCTGCAGGATGGATTACAACTAAAACTACAAACTATGTTGAAGCCATCTGGCTTCTTTGAATTACAAATACTGCTTGACCTGTAATTTTACAAACCATTCAGAGACAGAGTGAATGGTAAGGAACTATTAACAGTAAGACATTTTGGATTATAACCTTAGCAGATTGGCAACTCTGGATTTTGGGACAATTGGTTAGAGTTGGTGTCAGACGATAGAAGTGGATTATAAACTTTTTGTTCCTCTCCCCATTTTTTTTCCTTTTGTTTTTTTTTCTTTTTCTTCTTGTTGCCTGGGGAGCCTATTGGATTATAGATTTTTAATCTCAGAACTATTTAAGGACAGCGGAAGCTCAACTGTTGGTAATTTCCCTTGGAGAAGGCCATATGGCCTATTAACTTTGAATAGTAGGACCTTGCGGATTATAAATTCTGACTGAGCGATAACCCTGGATTTTGGACAACTGCTCCGGAAGTGAGCCTCACAAACAGAAGTGGATTACAAATCTTTTTTCTTTGTGCTCCCTTTTCTTTCGGGGAGTGTATTGGATTACAGAGACTATAGACAAGAACTATAAGAGTTATTTAAGACAAATTTAAATGATATTGTGGTATTGAATATAAGATTAATGGTTTTGTTTAAGGCAGGCATTTGGGAAAAGTATTAGAGCTGATAAAAGATTTGGGGGGTGGAAACAAAAATGAGTGTTCCGAATTTAAAACTGGCAAGAAAACATGCTCAGCCCCGTCCTCCACCTCTGCAAGCCCTGTGTATCAGAGATCAATTGAATCAATGCTTCAACAAGAAAACTCTACCAATTTTCAGAAGGAGATGCAAGCGGCATTACAAGCAATCCAAGAGGCAATCTCCTCTCACAAAGAAGATACAAGGAAAAATCATGAGGAGACAAAAGACAACTTTGATAAAATGAATCAAGAAATTCATAACATAAACTCTCAATTAGAAAGCTTCCAACAGATGGTTACAAAGAATGAACAAAGAATTCAGAAAATAGAAGACAAGTCAGTAGAGACTGATCAGAAGATGGAAGAAATAAAAGATGAAAATCAGAAGCTGATGCAGGCAAATAGAGAATTGGAGGATTCAATGGCAGTTTTGGAAATGGAAAAGGCATCTTATTTTTTAAGATTTCAAAACATAACGGAAGACAAGGAAGAAGACCTCGCGGACTTGATGACATAGCTATTGGCTGAAGCACTGAAAATTGGGAAACAGGAAATGGAAGAAGAGATAGACCAGATATTTCGAGTCAATTCAAGCTATGCGAGGAGAAATAAAGTCCCTAGAGAAGTACATGTTAGATTCGTCAAAAGATCTATAAGAGATGAGATATTGAGAAGAGTGAGAGATGATCCTCTGCATTACAAAGAAAAGGAAATTTTAGTGTTGAAGCAGATCCCCAGGAGGATAAGAGATTCACGAAGAGAATACCAATTCCTGACCAGAAAACTAATTGAAAAAGGAGTGAATTTTAGATGGCTGATTCTGGAAGGGATTTTAATTAATTGGGACATGAAAAGATACAGATTGGACTCTGTACTCAAGGCAATAGAGTTCTATGAAAGTTACAGAGCTTTTTTGGAAGGGGAAAGTCCAGAATTTTGTGCAGAGAGAGAAGCAAAAAAACAGGAAGAGATAGCAATAGAAGGAGCAGCCAAACCAAGGGAAGAAGAAGAAACAGAAAACACAAACATAGACGAAGGGGCAAAAGCAAGAGAACAGAGACAGATAAGAACAACTAGGAGAATAAAACCTAAATATAACTGAAGGAGATGGAGAAGGAAAATGGGATTCTCTCAATGAATATAATGGATTAAACTCCCCTGCAAAAGAAATTTTTTTTACATGACTACAAAAATTAAAAATGGATATAATTTATCTCCAAGAAACACATATTAAGAGACAACATGATAAACTGTTGGAACAACCAAAAATCTGGAAACTCCACTTCACACTAGCACAACAAAAGAAAAGAGGAATAGCTTTATATATTAAAGAGACAATGAACCCCAAACAAATCTATGCAGATGAAGAGGGAGGAATATTAATGGTGGAAATAATGATAAATCAAAAACAGATACTGATGGTAGCAATATATGCACCTAATAACAAACAAGAAGAATTCTATCCAAAATTACATTTAAAAAATTGTGGAATTGGAATATTAAAATATTTGCTTAATGGGAGACTTTAATGCAATTGTAAACGGGAAGCTGGATTACAGAAATAGTAAAATAGGGGGAAAAGGAAAGAATATACTACCTAAGACTTTCTTTAAAATTGCAGAAGAAATCTGTATATAGGATATATGGAGAGAAAAGAACCCAAAAAAATCACAATATACATTTTACTCAAACAGGCATAAATCATGGTCCAGAATTGATATGATATGGATATCCCCTAAATTAAGCATGATTATACAAGAGATTGAGATAGAAACCAATATATGGGCAGACCATAATCCTATAAAGATGATTTGGAGAGGAGCTAAGAAAAAACTAAAATGGTCTCTGAATCAATCTTTACTGAAAGAGAAAGAATTTATACAAATAGCAACAAAGGAAATGGAATTTTTCTTTAAAATAAACAAAAAAGAAGAGACATTGCTTCAAAATGTGTGGGATACAGCTAAAGCATATTTTAGAGGTCTGGCTGTAACTTACATAGTGAAAAAGAATAAAGAAAAAAAGCAACAACAAACGAAGTTAAAGGAGGAATTTATAAAATTGGAATCAGAACTACAAAGAGATCCACAAAAGAAAGCTCTTAAAAAGCAAATGGAAATAATAAAACATAAATTAAACTTAGCAGAAGCTGGAAAAAATTAAAAGGGCAAAACAAAACTTTTTTGAAAATGCTAATAAACCAGGTAGGTGGTTAGCATACAAATTGAAAAAAGAAAGAGAAAATAAATTGATAAATAAATTGCAAGATTCAAAAGACGATTTACAATTCCAAAATGACATAATTAAAAAAATAAAGACTTTTTTACGAGACACTTTATGACACAGAAGAAACTTCTGAAGAAAAAATAAAGCAATACATAAAAAAAGCTAACTTACCAAAAATTTCAGAGGACATCCAAAACATGCTAAATGAAAAAAATATAAATGATGGAGGTAACAGAGGCCATAAAAAGGCAAAAAAATGATAAGACCCCGGCTCCAGATGGGCTACCTGCAGAGTTTTATAAATGCCTACAAGATACATTAAGCCCATTAATAAAAGAACTGTGTAATGAGATACTTTTAGAGGCTAAAATACCAAATACTTGGATAGAAGCCAACATTATTTTAATACCCAAAGAAGATTCAGACTTGACACAGATAAAGAATTATAGACCAATATCCCTATTAAACGTGGACTGTAAAATTTTTGCTTCAGTAATAGCAGAAAGATTAAAGAGATTTTTGACTGAATTTATACATACAGACCAAAATGGTTTTTTACCTAAGAGATAAATAAAAAATAATTTAAGAATGATTTTAGATACTTTGGAATACTATGAAATGTACCAAGGGAAGCAGATGGCGCTAATATTTCTAGATGCACAGAAGGCTTTTGATAATGTAAACTGGCAATTTATGATTCAACAAATAAACAAAATGGACTTTGGAGAAAACTTTATAAATATAATTAAAACCATTTATCATAGACAAATAGCTAAAGTAATCATAAATGGAGATTTTACAGAAAATTTTAATATTAAAAAAGGCACAAGACAAGAATGTCCATTATCCCCATTATTATTTATATTAACACTGAAAGTATTGAATAGAAATATTAGGCAAGACTCAGAAATCAAAGGAATGGAGATAAAAGATTAAAAATATAAACTACAAGCATTCGCAGATGACTTGATTTTTATATTAGAAGAGCTGCTTGAGACAAGCCTCAAGCTTCTGAAAAAGATAAAAGAATTTGGAGAAGTGTCAGGACTGAAAATAAATAGAGAAAAGACCAAAGTGATAACCAAAAACCTTACAGATAAACCAAAAATCAGCTGTCAGAAAAAATAGATCTTCAAATAGTTAACAAAGTTAAATACTTGGGGATATACTGAACAGCAAGATGTGCAACAATAAAAGAAGACAATTATGTAAAATTATTAAAACAAATAAAACTAGACTTGGAAAAATGGAAACATCTACAACTTTCAGTGCTAGGGAGAGTATAGCAACTGTGAAGATGAATATTTTACCAAAATTACTTTTTATTTCAAACAATGCCTATAAAACTGGGGGGGGGGGAATTCTTTCATGAATTAAATACATTGATCTTGAAATTTATTTGGCAAGGAAAAAAATCCAGAATTAGATTGAAAATGCTACAAGAAGCGAAAGAAAATGGAGAATTTGGGCTTTATATTATCAAGCATAATGTGGTTAAAAGAATGGATAACTCTTACACATAAAAGATTACTATACCTAGAGGGGCATGACTTACAACTTGGATGGCATGCCTTCCTATGGTATGGGAAGAATAAAATACATAGATACTTTCAAAACCACTATATAAGAAATACACTTCTTCTAGAATGGGAAAAGGTAAAAGTGAAAATTTACATGAAAATACCTGGATGGCTTTCAACAATGGAAGCGTTTGTTCATCCAAACCTGATTAACTATGAGAAAATTGTGACTTATAAAGACATTTTGAATATTGAAGGGAAACTAAAATCTAGACAAGAACTGGAAGAACAGGACATTGATCTATAATGGTGGCCACACCTGCAAATTCAAACGAGATATGAAAAATATGCTAAAACATCTGGATTTTATAAACAACAGACAGAATTTGACCAGATATTATTGACATCAGATGAAAAATCGATTAAGAAACTGTATAGTATATGTTAAGTTTAAAGATACAAGAGGAACAAGTTAAAGAAACAATGATAATATGGGCAAAAAACTTTGGGCATAACATAGAGTTAGAAAACTGGCAAAACCTTTGGGAAAGAATCTCTAAAATAACAAAGGCGGTGGCTTACAAAGAAAACCTATATAAAATGTTTTACAGATGGCACTTAACATCTATGAGGTTAGCAAAAATGTTCAAAAATATGTCCAGCAATTGTTGGAAATGTAGACAAAAACTAGGCACATACTAACTATCATCTTTGGTGGACGTGCCCTAAAGCCAAAAGATTTTGGTCAAGAATATATATATGGTTAGAGAAAATGATAAAAAAAACATGTAGATTTTAAGCCAGAATTATTTTTGTTAGGTATAATTGTAGGAAATTATGAGAAAGAATGTGTATATTTAATGTTACATGTACTAACTGCAGCGAGAATTGTATTTGCTCAACATTGGAAAGATGAAGAATTAAGAAAATTTTGGACTGTGCAGAAATGGACAGACTTACACTGAAAATGAAAAAGAAAGAAGATTCAGAATACTTTAGAACAGTGGTGGCGAACCTATGGCACGGGTGCCAGAGGCGGCACTCACAGCCCTCTCTGTGGGCACGCGCGCCATCGCCCCAGTCCTAGGCCTTCAGCTGGGTTTTATAAAACCTTTTCGCTTTAGGCCTCCACCGCCATGTGCAAAAAAAAAAAAGGTTCAATCAATCAATCAATTTCAACTTCTCGCGGGGAAAAAAAAAGATCTTGCAAAGTTGGAATTGATTGATTGAATTTTTTAGTCCCACCCAGTCTGCTGTTACCACTGCAGCCACGCCCACCCAATGGGCCACGCCCACCCAATGGGCCACACCCACCCGGCACTCGATGATGCATAAGTGGGTTTTGGGTTGCAGTTTGGGCACTCAGTCTCTAAAAGGTTCGCCATCACTGCTTTAGAACATGGGATACATTTTATCAATGGCTAGAAAAACGAGGTAGAGAGAAAGGAGTTTAACATGTATTAGTAAGCTAAATATTGGAACCCAGACAACATGTTGCTGATAAAATATTAAGGATTTGTGATTATAAAAAAATAATAAAATATTGTTAAAAAAAAAGAATTGCATTAGCCATAGTTCCTAAACATGGCTCGTTGTTAGCTGAGTATCATTTGGAACCAGACTAATGTCTACTTTAAGCAGCCGTTAGAGACGGCAGGGAGAACTGCACCCATAGAGTAATACTGTCCTCCAACAGCAGCATTGCTGTTCCCCAAGGGGTGTGTGCATATGTGTCAAAATCTGCAAAATGTTGCACAAGGCATCGAAATAGATGTTTCAGTCATCACGCTGTCCCTGCCATTTTGCAGATTTTGACACTCCCCCAGATGTACCTGCTGCTCCTCTTCATTTTCCTATATGCTCCAGATAGGAGGAGGGTTATTTTTGAAAACTGCAGGAAGCATTACTGGATAGCTTTCAGGCTTTCTTTAATATTTTTAAAATATGCAAATATCAAAGAAAAAGTACCAGGCGAGCAAGCCCACTCTAACATGTATGGAACCTCCCTTAATATCACAAATCTCAGATTTTTGCAGTATTGCATCTCCAAAATTAAACTTTCACCTGGTGAGGAAACAGGCCATAGCTATTCCTAGTAAATATAACAGACTTCAGCTTAGAAGATATTTTTTTCAACCTTTCCAGCTGTGCTTTGGACTATAAAGGTAAAGATAAATGTTGCCCCTGTCCAGTCGTGTCTGACTCTAGGGGGTGGTATTCATCTCTGTTTCTTAGCCAAGGGTCAGTGTTGTATGAAGACATCTCTGGGTCATGTGACCAGCAAGACTATATGCCGAGGTGCATGGAACACTGTTATCTTCCCACTGAAGTGGTACCTATTTATCTATATGCATTTGCTTGCTTTCAAACTGCTAAATGGGCAGGAGCTGGAGCAGGTAATGGGAGCTCACCCTGTTGCATGGCGCTTGGGTCTTGACCCTGGGCTGTCAGCTTTCCAGCTGACAAGCTCAGCATCTTTAACCACTGAGCCATTGTGCCCTTCCCCACTTGGACTATAGCTCCCACATCCCAAATAGCTATAACCATCAGGCTGGGCATGCTGGGCTTTGTATTCCCAGCACATCTGGAAAGAACCAGATGGGAGAAGTCTGGTTCAGAAGAACTCCATCACTACTCTCATTATTCTTTGCAAATCATATTTCCGGTGTGGCTGGAAAATTGGACTAAATCCATTTTCCTCGCTCTTGGAACACCATTAACCTACTTCTGAGCCATGAATGACATTGTTTGCAGCATTGTGATGAAGCCTGAGGCAAGTAATGAGGGAGAAGGTGAATTTTTCCTCACTTGCCCTGAATTACTGAACTCCCACACTCTTGAATGACTCAGGACCGGTACAGACCATCATCTCTCTCTTACACAGTTTTGTATTTGTCGTTTATAGGTTTTCCAAACAGTTATAGTGCATACACATAGCTCTAAACACACACAATGGCACTATTTTCATATTAGTGTCTTCCTCTTTCTATATGTTTCTCATGATGCCCAAGAGCACCACTGGCTGTCTCTCTCTCAGGGGTAGGCAACCTTGGCTCTTTTATGACTCGTGGACTTCAACTCCCAGAATTCCTGAGCCAGCCATGCTGGCTCAGGAATTCTGGGAGTTGAAGTCCACGAGTCATAAAAGAGCCAAGGTTGCCTACCCCTATTCTAGATCAATATTTCTTAATCTTAGTGACTTTAAGATATGTGGACTTCAACTCCCAGAATTCTGGTAGAAGAATTCTGGGAGTTGAAGACCACACATCTTAAAATCATTGAAGTTAAGAAATACTGTTATAAATACTGAATGATGTTAATGGAGCAACTTTCTATTCACCTTTCACAACATCCAAATAGCCTTTGCAGGAGCAAAGATGCTGGACTGGGTCAGGGGATGGATGCCCTTTTAAGAACTAAGTTGCTTAGTGTAATTAAAACCAAGGCATTGCTATCAAATACCCCAAATCAAAGGCCTTTTAGAATTAACTTTAAACCATAGACTACTGCAGTCTAAAGAAGTCTTAGAAGTAATTGTTGGATTCTTCCATTTCTCTCTTCACCAGCTTTAACACTATGCAGCCTCCAAAGGTGCATATGTCTCTATACCTTTATCTGAGTTCTTTCCAGTCAGTTTTGACTCCCAGAAATTAAATGACAAATTATGCAATTTTATTTGCAATATTTTTTGGAAGCAGGTTGTTATTGCCTCCTTTTTCCTACAGCTGAGAATGATAGGCCTGAAGTCACCCATCTGGTTTCGAGACTAAGGTAGAACTAGAACTCACAGTCACCTGGTTCCTAACCTAATGCCTCTAACCACTTCACAAAGCTGGCTGTCATCTATGTCTATATCCATCTATGTCTCTCCACACACATTTCAAGTGAATCTGAAATACAGGTGGTCCTTTCTGAACAACGGTTTAGCAACTGTCAGAAGTTACAATGGACCTCCCAAAAGGTATTTATGATCCAGTTCTGGAGTTCTGATGTTGCAACCTCCACCCTATAGTCACATGATTACATGACCACGTTTTGGGCACTTGGCACCCGGCTACTTTTTACAACCAGTTGCAGCATTCCATGGTCACATGACTTTAATTTACTTTTTTTGTGCATTTCTGTCCTTTCAGCCATCCCAAAAACACCCATAGGTGTGAATTAACTCGCTTCACAACCATGCATTCACTTTACGGCTGCCATGTTCAGTTTATAATTATGGCGTTCGCTTAACAACCACTGCAAACAAGTCATAAAACTGGGTCAGTCACATGGATGCCTTGACTTACAATCATCATGACTTCCAACAGAAATTCCAGGCTTACAATCATAAGTCAAGGATGTCCTGTAATATAAATAACTGATATGCAACTCAGAGCCATTCCTCCCTTGTGCCTAGCTGTGACTCAAACACACCCTGGCTACCTTTTTGTGTGTGTGTGTGCTGTGTTCTCACAGGATCACCTTCTTCCAATCCTCAGCCATAGGGAGACTGTCCTTAAAGAGCACAGGTTTTTCCTCTTTTATCCTAAAACAGCGTTTCTCATAGGCCAAGAACCATTCGATGGCTGGCATGGTCAGGTGACTCCTATGATAACTCCTATTGGCTGCTTTAGGCTGGGGTGGGCATGCCCCCTTCCCTTTATTTCCCAGCCCTATGTGTGCTTGAGGACCATTTTGGCTTTGGCCGTGTGGAGGGTTTGTCTCTGTTTTTGGCGGAGATCTGGATCAGCAGGGGAGTGGGGGGGATGGTGGTCTTTGTGATGAAGTGGGAGACCGAGAGTCAACAACTCTCCTTGGCTGCTGCATTGTGCACAATATGTTGGGGTGGTATTGAACGTGGGTTTAGGAATTGCTAAACTGTCTTCACAAGCAGCCTGACTATTAGCTGATATCAGCCCTGTTGAAGACAGAAGTCTTAACACTGAAGTTTACAGAAAGCCCACACATACAAATCAATATCTACATTTTGATTCTCACCACCCACGGGAACACAAAATGGGAGTGATCAGAACCCTATACTACTGGGCTGAAAAGTTTGCCTACCAACAAAAATGGAAAAGCAAAATAACTAAAACATATCAAGGAAGCCCTCAGAACTTAACTTGTGGCTATCCCAACTGGGCCTTCATCAAATCCAAAAAAAGACCCATCAGGAGCTCCTCCATAACAGACAAAGAAGAGAACAACAAACAAAGCAACATTGTCATTCCATCCATTGCAAGAATATCCAAAAAGCTCAGGAGGATTTTCAACCAACACAATATATACATAAACACTTTAAACCCCAAAATATACTAAGGCAGAAGCTTGTCCACCCCAAGGATAAAACACCAGACACAAACTGAGCAATGTGATATATGCAGTACAATGCAGTGAGACATTTACAGATCTGTACATTGGAGAAACAAAACAACCACTTCACAAATGCATGGCACAACATAGGAGAACAAACCCATTAGGACAAGATTCAGCAGTCCATCTGCTTTTGAAAGACAAAGGTCACTCTTTTGAAGATAGCAAAGTCCACATTCTGGACAGAGAGGACAACTGGTTTGAAAGAGGGGTCAAAGAGGCCATCTATATTAAGATTGAACAGCCCTCTCTCAACAGAGAGGGAGCGATACAACACCACCTATCTCCTGTTTAGAACACAACCCTTTCAGAAGTTCCAAGAAGGCTCCACACCCATTTGCACTATTCAGATGACCCTGAGGGCACAAGTAAACCTCCAAGTGGCCTCAATGACTCTCAGAAAGAGTGCTAATGAGCAGATGACTTCAAGGAATATAAATTCTTCCATCCTCTACCATTCAGTCAGAACTGAAGAAGCTTCTTGGATGAGAAGCAAAACCTCTTCAAAGAGAAACAAAGTCCAGTTGCCTTTTGAAAAAAGCACCTTTGGGATACCCTGGGTCACAATTTGCTTTCTCCTTTGTGCCCTTCTCATGTTAATAAATGCATCTGGTGGATAATTCCTGCCAGCTTGTGGGGAAGTGAGGGAAACAAAGTCAAGAGGTTGATAACTATTCTTAATGTAGCTTACAGATAAAGCAATATTTGCGGGATATCATATCCTTGACAGGACAGCATCAGCCCTTCGAGGTAGGACGGGTCAAGAAGAGTCACAGGAAGGGCTCTACGAGTGCTACTTATTAGTTGTAGGGTAGAGCTATAAATCCTGTCACCCTTTTAAAGACAATATTGTGAAGGCAGACTCCCTCATACTTTCTCTTTTCCCAAGGCTAAGTAACAGTTTCACTTTTCCCACTTCCTTCTCAACAACAGAAACTTTGCAAAGAGGTGTCACAGTGAGGGCACAACAATCTAGCCTTATTTAGTTTCCAAGGACTGGTAGCACTTTAATTTGCTGTGAGGAAGAAACAACAGGCAAGCCGTCACTAACAACAAAATTATAATTAGTTCTCAACTTACCGCTTACAACTTAGTTTAGCGACCATTCAAAGTTACAGTAGCCCTGTGAAAAGTGACTTATGACCAGTCCTCGCACTTACGACCATTGCAGCATCCTCACAGTCATGAGATCACTATTCAGATCTTGGCAACCGGCATGTATTTACGATGGTTGCAGCCTCCCAGGGTCATGTGGTTGCCCTCTGCAACCTTCACAGCCAGCTTCCGACAAGCAAAGTCAATGGGGGAAGCCTGATTTGCTTAACGACGGCAGGATTCACTTAACAATTGCAGCAATTCACTTAATCATGGCAGCAAAAGGTCGTAACATCAGGCTTGACTCACTTAACAACCACCTTGCTTAGCAACAGAAATTCTGGTCCAGTTGTGGTTGTAAGTTGAGGACCTGTACTGGGGGTGATTAGGAATTTTTGCATACAATACAGAAGGTCTGTGGACAGGAATATGTTGAGGTTCCACAGAAAGCAGAAAAACCTAGCTCTTACTTCATTTAGTATATTCTTAATTATTCAAGACCTGGGGGGGGGGGTGCGATGGCTCAGTGGTTAAAAATGCTGAGCTGACAGCACGGGTTCGAGACCCGAGCGATGTGCAACGGGATGAGCTCCCGTTCCTTGCCCCAGCTCCTGTCCACGTAGCAGTTCAAAAGCATGCAAATGCAAGTAGATTAATAGGTACCACTTTGGTGGGAAGGTAATAGCATTCCATGTGCCTTTGGCGTATAGCCATGCTGGCCACATGTCCATGGAAAATGTCTTCGGACAACGCTGAGTCCCTTGGCTAAGAAACCAGGATGAGCACCGTGTCTTAGAATCAGACATGACTGAACAGGGAAACCTTTACCTTTATCTAATTATTCAAGAACTTAGTAGCACCTAATGAAAGCATGCAGTCTATTTCCACATTTCATTTCATTTCTTTATTCAATTTCTGTAGCCCATCCCAGCCATTGACTCAGGACGGCCTACAATTCAATTTTATGATTTTTTTTCCTTCTCTTCAATTGTGATTATAAATAATAATAATAATAATAAAGTTGAAATGGACCTTGGAGGTCATCTAGTCCAACCCCCTGCTCAGGCAGGAAACCCTATACCATTTCAGACAAATGACTGTCCAGTCTCTTCTTAAAAACTTCCAGTGTTGGAGCATTCACAGCTTCTGGAGGCAGGTTGTTCCACTGGTTAATTGTTCTAACTGTCAGGAAGTTTCTCCTTAGTTCTAGGTTGCTTCTCTCCTTGATTAGTTTCCATCCGTTGCTTCTTGTCCTGCCTTCTGGCGCTTTGGAGAATAGCTTGACTCCCTCTTCTTTGTGGCAGCCCCTGAGATATTGGAACACTGCTATCATGTCACCCCTAGTCCTTCTTTTCATTAAACTAGACATACCCAATTCCAGCAACCGTTCCTTATATGTTTTAGCCTCCAGACCTCTAATCATCTTTGTTGCTCTTCTCTGTACTCTTTCTAGAGTCTCAACATTCTTTGAGGTTGCCTCAGTTTCTGCAATTTTCTTGGCAAGGTTTTCAGAAGTGGTTTGCCATGGCCTCCTTAGCTAAATCTTAAAGCCCTGCTTTCATTTTGAAAATATATTGCTTTGTTTCCTGTCTTGGCTCTAGGAATTCTGGAAAATTCAAACAGCTGCACATTATTTTATAATCCCTGAGGTGGCCTGATTAAGCTATTATGCTCATATGAATTGGAGATTCATTCAAATTTGGCTATATATTTCCCAGCATCATTGCTTTGACAGTACCTATGTGTATCAGACCCATTCAAAAAAAATGTTAATATTTCTTCATAAGTTTATATGAGATTTCCACCGACAATCCTTCAATGAATACAAATGCAAATACAGACTAGCCCAACATTCAGGGGGTGGTCAAAACATCCAGATGTCAGTTGTGATTGCATATAACCACCCTTTTCCACAGACTTTTTTGTTTACATTTTTTACCAATATCTACCCACAAACAGAGGTTAAGAGAATATTGGTATATTTGTATATTATCAAATACTTTCCAAAAGTGTACATGCACACCTCAAAATTCGTAAAGCAAGGCACTTAAACCATTTTGAAGCATGCATACCCACAGAGCTATTTTTTGTTAAACTGTGTTTGTACAAGATGATTGAAGTTTTGTTAATCTCCTATCACATAAGACCTTTAACTTGGTTTGGTGAACAGGCAGCAGATGGATGTGTACAAGATGCAGTTTCATTGGCTTTAAGGGAGGGAGGGAAGGAGGAGTCAGGCTTAATTCTGTATTCAAGTTAAACATATGTGAATGCAGCAAATATGAATCCAGGATTAAAAAGCTAAAGGAGAATGGTGAATTCCATTGGTTCTGCTTTAGAACGAAGAGCTGCAGATGCAATCCAAAATTGGAGCTAAATAATCAGATAATCCTATATAGTCTGCTAGATACCTGCCAGCTGATGAATCTATATCTTTGACAGATTGAGAACGTAAAGCATTGTTGAAGGAAAAGTCTTCATCATGGTTCAGTCCAAGCCGGGAATAAACAACATGGCGACTGCTTTAGAAAGAAGGTTGCAGTTTATTGAAGAGGAGAGCCAGACAGAAAGATGGCTCTGGAAGATAAGAGAGCAAGCACATGTAGGGAGTGGGTTTTTATACCCTCTGGAACCTTTTGTTTGGAGTTGTTCCTGTGGCATGAACTTTGACCTGAGTTTGAGTGTGCCCTTTGGCATCTGTGGGTTAATCCTGTTATGTCCCGTCTTAGAGTTTGGGTGGGGTATGTAGATTTTAGGTGTCTTTGTCTTCTTAACCTTCTAGCTTCAACTTTCCTGAATGGTTTACATCTGCATTTCTACAGAGTTGGTTTCTGCTTGGAGGAGGGAGACTTGGGGCTATTAAGAAAACTGGGCATGCTTTTCTGCCTCTTTTAAGAACCTTTGAGGAAATATATTTTTCTGTCCTTTTAATATTTCCTTCTCTGGGGGGCTGACTTCCCACAGCATTTTGCATCCAAAGGGCAGAAGAATGTCCCCCGAGATTCTTTTTCTATTTACTGAAGTTTTCTGGGATGAGGAAGCAAACAAAAGCACATCGTGTCAGGTGCAGAGAAAAATCGGCAGCCACCTACAGAACAGGTGCTCTGTCTCCCCTGCTGTCTCTGTTGATGAGACATTTTCTTGTGTACAGGATGATCCTGGTGAAGAAATAGCTCCAGCCTCTCCTCCTTTCTCTAGCTTTGCAAACTGGGATCTGGGGATGGGGGGTTGTGCCTCTTGGTGGAGAGCTGATAACTGAATTACCAGACAGTTTTTCCAAAGCAAAAATACAGGTCGTCCTTGATTTACAAGCATCTGTTTAGTGACCGCTCGAAGTTACAAAGGCAGTGAAAAAGTGACATGACCGGTCCTCATATTTATGATTGTTGCAGCTTCCCCACAGCCACACGATCAAAAATTGGGGGCTAGGAAAACATATTTTTGTTGGTGCCAGCATCCCAGGGTCATGGGATTGCCCTTTGCAACCTTCCCAGCTGGCTTCCAACAAGCAAGGTTAATGGGGAGTGGAGGAAGCCAAATTCACTTGATTCACTCAGTAACTGCAGTGATTCACTGAACAATCTTATAAACAAAAAATCATAAAATTGGGCACAACTTATTTAACCGACTTGCTTAGCAACAGAAATTCTGGTCCCAATTGTGGCTTTAAGTTGAGGACTACCTGCATGCCGGTAGAGTTCAGTAAAGCTTTCAGGTGCTTTGCACCTTTTGCCTGCTTCTCTGGTAGTAATGTGTATGACTTTATTGGCCAAACAGTTAAAAAGATAAAAGGGGCAACCCTGGATGTTACTGTATCAATGGGTTTTTCTGTAAATATGAGCTGGTTGACGAGTGCCTGGAATTTTATCATGTGACTAGAGGAGGAAGCAACATAGACTCTTCAGAACCAAGTACCTTTTGGGGGGAGGTCTGTCATAACTTTGAATGGTCGCTAAGTGACCAGTCATACGTCAAGGGCTACCTGTAGTAAAAACCCAGTTTATATCCCCCCAATCATTTATGTCTTCTCTGACAAGAAGAACCACGGGCTAATATGTACAATTCCCGCTCCATTGGTGTGCACTATAGTTCCTTCTTCCTGTATGCACCTCTTGTGAAACAGAGACTCAATCCATATACAGTGGTACCTTGGTACTCAACTGCTTTGAAACTCATCGAATTTGGTACTCCATGCATTTTGATGCAAAAATTTTGTCCTGGTACCCATTGTTGGTTTGGTACTCAATGCACAAGCTAGAACTTGTCCGTGTTCAGCTGCCTTGTGACTCACAACATTATTCCTTATGGGAAAAATTTGTTTGGTACTCATCATTTTTGGTATTCATCACGTTTCCCAGAACCAATTAACAATGAGTACTGAAGTACCACTGTATAATCAACTGCTCCCAAAACATCCAAGGCCTATTTCAATGGAAAACTGAAGGGAAGGGAACTAATTATTTCTCAAATTTCAAATACTCCTTGAATAAACACTTGGAAGTGGTCTTCCTTTCCCATAACAGATTCAGCACATTAACAAGCCTGGCATAATCCTATATCCTTTTGGAGGAAAAACAAAATACCACTTTTCTTTTAAAATACCTTTTGAAAATTTAGTTGTCTATAGCAGAAGTGCACAGACTCTGGACTTCAGGAAACAGGAGACTCACCAAAGTCTTGGGGGTGATCCCAAGAGCCAAAGTTGCTGCTGGTTGTAATTTTGATGTATCAGAACAGAAACATTAGTACGTTCCAGAAACGCTGTTAATTATGTTTAAATGTAAATTACTTTGTTTAAACACAATTTACATCATATGGTTTTCTGGCTTTTCTATTGAGTATGGAATATAAATCCCAAAATGGTGTTTTGTTAATTCAAAGGGGTGAGAGTTGCTTTGTGTACGGATCCAGATATACAGAGCAGTGTTTCTCAACCTCAGCAACTTTACAATGCATGAACTTCAACTCCCAGAATTCCCTAGCCAACATTCCTTCAGAATTCAATTCTGGGAATTAAAGTACACACATGTTAAAAGTTGTTGAGGTTGAAAACACTGATATAGAAGTTCACTTCTGCAGCCTGAAGTAGTATAATAGTCAAATGAGGGAGATCCAGATTGAAATCCTCAGAGCTGCTATTATTATTTTGCTTTTAGACAAAGATATCCCTTAAAAAGTTGACACGATAAAATAAAAGACAGAAGGAGACCTATTCTTGCCTTCTCATAGACCCTTGGAATAAAGATGAAGTACAATTTTTTTTAAAGTATTCCAAAATAATTTTCTTCCATGTAGCTTGTCTGCCAGATTCTACCTCCTTTCTTTCACATTTATTATTCTATTTTTAATCTTCCACTTGCTTTTTTTGCATTGCAGATTATATGTGCAGACAAAAACACACACATGTGCCTCCAATAATGCACTGAAAACCAAGACAACGCATGATATTTCCTCTTTACATTTTTATGAACCTGTATAAAAGAGCACCATATTTTGCACCTGAAATGAGCTCTGGGCTTTATGAATTGCCATTCTTCTAACCCATCTAATTCTCCTTATTAAGAGAGAAAGAGCCAGCCAAAGAACTAGTGTAGTGTGCTGCATTAGACACAATATTGGATTTAAACCAAAAAAAATGTGGTGTTCAAATTTGTACCATCTACTGGGGGAAAACAAATCTCATCAAGGGATCTTTGACTCAGCTCCCTTGTTTCAGGCTTCTCTACAGGGCAAGGTTGTGCTTTTCATGTGCAACTTCTCCAAGAAACCATGGTAGGAGAATTGTGCATCATGGAACCAGGTTGATACTCCATTGGGCCTTTGTCTTGTTCTTCTCATCATTTTCTTTGCCAACAAAACATATACAAGGGAGAGAAAAGCTAGGCTAGATGCTCTTTTTCAACTGCTTGCTACTTTTAAATGCACCATTAGGAAGGGGTAATGGCCTAATTTCCAAAATGCAGCAAGCTGTTGTAAAAGGATCCTCCTCCTCCTCCTCCTCCTGCCACAGCTGGCACACCATCAGCCAGCTAAGCTCTACAATTAACAGCTCTCCACAATGTCTGACTTGCAAGCAATACATCAGTTTGGGCTCAGAACTGAAAATAGCAACTCGCTGGGAAGGCGTAATTGCAAAGAATCAGAGAAAGCTGCAGCCCCCCCCCCCCAATCTTCCCAATGCAAGGATCACACCTCTATTTGGGGATGATGAGGATTTGCTGCTGTGGCTCAGAGGCTTCCTCAGTGGCAAAACCGAGGCTATTTCTCCTGGTGGCCAGCTCTGTCAGTCATATTTTGAAGAGGAAATGAGATCTAAGCCTGTGTGAACCATTGTCATGACCAGTTCACAAAGCACCATTCTGAGGACCCCCTCAGGCTTAGCTCTACGGGGTACCCAGTTGCTCTGGAGAGCCGCATGTCCTATAGGGGGGAAAAATGACTGTTTCCAAGGGTGGCTTGGGAGGGCAGCTGTCCTGGGACCCTTTTTATTTTATTTTTTAAATCCGCCTTTATTAATGTGTTTTTAGAAATAATTCAAGGCAGCGAGCCTACATAATTATTCCTTCACCTATTTCCTCCACCCTGCGAGGTAGGTGGGGTTGAGAGAGAGTGACTGACCCAAAGTCACCCAGCCAGTTTTCATGCCTAAGGTGGGACTAGAACTCACAGTCTCCTGGTTTCTAGGCTACCACTTTAACCACTACACCAAACTGGTTCTTGATTTGTGTCCTATCCTGGTTTGCTACCTGAAGTAGCTGCATCAGTCTTTCCCAATCCAAGCCATCAGCAAACCAGAAGCAGCCATTGTTCGGTATTGTCTTCTTCCTTTCTTGATATATTTATATTTTATATTGTCTTGTTTAAAACTTTTCAATATAGCTTCGCATGAAAGAATAGCCCCCTGAATTACAGCTAAAACAATTGCACACAATCCTCAGAAGCTTAGCCTCAAGGTCCAAGGCCAGTGGTTTTTTTAAGGAGAAGAAATCCATGTGCCTCTCCCAACTTCCAGTTCTCCAGATGTTTTGTACTATAACCCCTAGAATCCCAGACCACGGGTCAAGTTGGGGACCAGTTGGTTAGTGGCATGGTCTGAAGCCATCCGGCAGTTGAAATCTATACATCTCAAAGGTTGGAAAACACCGCCCTAGCTGGATTTGTCTTAAGAAGATAGGCACCTTTTTTGTCTCAAATGCAATTATTTGGATACATACGGTAGCACATCACTTTGGCATGTAAGGTTTGATTTGGTTTATGGGCGATGCTGATGTTGTATGGAGCCATCATACGTGCCGTTGCCTCTGACACCCCATTGACATATGGTAATGTTATCCATGTTATAGGAGCGTCTGTGTGTTGCCTTCTGCGAGGCTGGTGCGATCTGAGGCACCCAAAAGAGCTGCTTCCCAATGAAGAAAGATCTTCAGTGATATATAGAGTGCAGTGTAAGGACTGTCACTGTAATTATATTGGGGAGACAACCAAACGGCTTAAAATTAGGATCTACGAACACAAACTGGCCATCAGACGACAAGAGCAACGCTCACAGGTGTGGGTGCATATGGCCAGCAACAATCACGTGTTCGACCTTGCCGGGGCGGAGGCCATCGCCCAAGATGTCACCGAGGGCGGCCGGTTGCTAAAGGAAGCGTGGCTATCTGACGAGCGCTCTATCAATTGCCATATAGAGTTGCTGCCTGCCTATCAGGCACTAAGGAAGTGGGAACAATGGTGCAACAACTCGCAATGAGTGCAACGGGCGCAGCCCACGCAAGATCAGAACCAGGGGTCCATGCAATAGTAAAGAACTACGACCGGCGAGGGGAAGGAATCCCCAACACGATCCGCGCAGGAACTAATGATGGGAGGTGGGGTGCTACACACGCAACAGGGGGGGATGGCCATAGGACAGGAAACATTGGAAGACCATCCCATGGCAACAGGTATCCAGCCACGCCCAAAGCGGGCAAAGAGAGCGACAACAGGAGAGGCGAGGATCCCTGAACTCACGAATATGCAGACGGATGCGAGACAACTAGAAGCAATACGATTAGCGGGGGCGGATAGACCAGTAACACGCTCCATGAGCAGAGTGCAAAGGCAGTTGGTCTTATAAGCAGGCTTTTGAACCTCTGGCATTCCACTCTGATGATTGCCGACAAAAGCTAAGTTTATTAAACAGTTGTTGTTTTTGTATTATCCCGGTGTTCAACTATTTTTCTCAACATGAATATACCCGGGATATATATATGGCCATCCCACTCTGGTTAGTTTACAACGAACATCATAAAATAATATAAAGACATGACTAAAATGCACAGTTAAAAAACAAACTTAAAAAACAAGATTGAAATTAAAAAGTAAAAAATCAAAGTTAAAAAGTTAATAAGGCTAAAAGATGAAGAGCTTTCTTTAATTAAGAGCTCTTGGATCACAAGCAGAGAATTATTTTTTCACCATCAGCTACTATCAATCAGAAATGCCAGAAACGGAACCCACAAATCTGATGCCAATCAATCATGCCAGACTGAAGGGATGCCAATCTTGATATTAAAGTATAGACCTCTACATTATCACGTACAATTTCATGGAATTGTGCCCATTTTCAATTTTTTTGCCCCACCAGAGAGAAATATTTGCTATTTTGGGGGATTTGTATATGGGTCACCTGAAAAAGATACTGACCCCTTTCCAACCCTAATCTAATCAGGCTGTAGATTCACACAAGATATTTAAGAATGAACTACATTAGCAAAACAGAATTCCAGTGTTCACACAATTCGTGCCCACCACATTATGACTTAATATGATGAACTAGTTTCCCAGTACATTAGGCCTCTACATCTTGCATCGGAAATTATCCTACCCCATACAGTATTTGTCTAACCTTAGTCTAGTTTGTTGTGTAAACAGTTGATGGATGCATTCATACAACTTGTTTTAACCACTAACTGATTTAATCCTTTTCTGACTTTACATACTATCTTCATCCATAAATTATCCAAATGCCCCGGGCTTGCATGACACGCTAAGGTACAAAAGGCAAACCAAAGTGAACATTAACCAAGTGTAGTTTGGCATATTGGGTGAACACAACTGGGGTGATGGTCTAGAAACAGAGGTAGGCAACCTTGGCTCTTGGGACTTCAACTCCCAGAATTCCTGAGCCAGCCATGCTGAGGGGAAAGGGAGAGGTTTCCAAGCTGAGCCATGCTGGCTCAGGAATTCTGGGAATTGAAGTCCACGAGTCATAAAAGAGCCAAGGTTGCCTACCCCTGGTCTAGGAGCTAGGCTGAAAAGGAGAGAAACAAATTATTGGTGTGATAATAAAAGGGGGATATGATGATGTCACATATTTATGACATAATTGCACAAATAACTGGCACAAATTATATAATTCATATTGTTTGCACTACAACACGATTCATACGACATCACCTGCCACCCTGCAGATTTCCATAAAGGGGGCAAGGGTAGGGCATGCTTCTACTGGGGGTTGAAAAGTGTTGCCTACACTTTAGTGTTCAGGCTGTGTGTGTGTGTTGATCTATCAGATTTATATAGCTGCCCATATCATGTATGTGACTGGGTAACATATACTAAACAAAATGATGTAAACAATCTATAATGATTATTTAAAACAATTAAAATATAAATAAGACCACGGGAGAATGCATCAAAGTCTTACACAACACAGTCCATCTCGTGGGCTGTTTCCTATATTCAGGATCTTGGGCAATTAAATACATTAAATTTGCTTTTTTTTATGAAGTAGCTGCCTCGAGACCAGCTGTGTCTTTACGCAAGTAGCCAATTGAGACTCGCACCATCCTCCTCTATGGACAGCTGTTTTGGGATGGCACCCATCAAAGCCTTATCAAAGTGATTAGTAACATTCAGTTAAAATGCTAGATACCAGAAGATTGAGTGGGAGGTGTGAGCCATCACTTTTTTTTTTTTTTTTAGGAAATCAGATGAACGATCCATCAGGCTCAGGCTTCTAACAGACAGTGGTGCCTCCAAATCTCAACCTGGTTTCTTTCCTATCCTTAAAGTACTGCTTCCCAAACTTTTTCCTTCATTACTCCAAACTGTAGAGATGTCACCCTGCCAACAAAAGTGCGTATAGTCAAGGCCATGGTTTTCCCAGTTGCAATGTATGGCTGTGAAAGTTGGACCATAAGAGAGGCTGAGCGCCAAAGAATTGAGGCCTTTGAATTATGGTGCTGGAGAAGACTCCTGCGAGTCCCTTGGACTGCAAGGCGATCAAACTGGTCAGTCCTAGAGGAGATCAACCCTGACTGCTCCTTAGAAGGCCAGATCCTGAAGTTGAAACTCAAGTACTTTGGCCACCTAATGAGAAGGAAGGACTCACTGGAGAAGAGCCTAATGCTGGGAAAGATTGAGGGCAATAGAAGAAGGGGACGACAGAGAATGAGGTGGCTGGATGGAGTCACTGAAGCAGTAGGCGTGAGCTTAAATGGACTCCAGAAGATGGTAGAGGACAGGAAGACCTGGCTGGAGGAACGTTGTCCATGGGGTCGCGATGGGTCGGACAAGACTTCGCAACTAACAACAACAACTCCAAACTGCTTATCAGAAAGTCTTATCAAACTTCAAGGACCAGCACTATTGTAACTTCAAATAGTTGCTAAACAAATGGACATAACTCAAGGACTACATGTATTATAAAAACAGTTATCAATGAATGATCTTTATTTCATTTCAACTACCATTGGTAATTTCGTCAAGTTCATCCTAATAGGAATTCTTGGGAGACTTTCAAACATGCTGTACTTTAGTACACGAGGCAATCTTTAAGTCAATTTAAAAGTCCCTGTTATGACCGGTAATGGGTTTGTGTGTCATTTCCCAAAGAAAACCTGCTTTTATCCAATTTTGGGTAATTTACCCGGGTTTGGGAAGCACTGTCTTGGAGTCTATTAAGCTTTAACTATATTATGTTGCTTCAGGAAGTTAGACTAGATCAATGTTTCTCAACCTCTACAACTTTAAGATCTGTGGACTTCAACTCCCAGAATTCCTCAGCTAGCCATGCTGTCTGGGGAATTCTGGGAATTGAAGTCCACAGAACTTAAAGTTGTCAAGGTTGAGGAATACTGGACTAGTGATGTATGGAGCATTTTTCAACTCTAACATTGGACCGGGAGGTATCATTGCCCCAATATGGCTTAGAATTTACTGGTCCAGATAGCAGCACCCAGATGGCTTTTCTGGCTTGGAAGCTAAGCAGAGGCCAACTTGGTTAACACTTCATGGGAGATCTCCAGGTAATCCTGAGCTGTAAACTAGGCTAGGAAATTGAGGACTCATCCCAGAAGACTTTGCCCAAGCACTTTGATGTTACTGCTAAGACACCCATGTGAACATGTCCATGAAATCACCTGGACACAAGCTGGATTTGAAGGAGGCTTACTGTCAGCAAAATCATACCATCCAGAACTTCACAGCTAGGTTTAGGACTATGCATGGAATCCTACCCACATCTCCAAATCTACTCCATTTTTCTCAAGCCATTCCTCCTCCCTGCTGTAACTGCAGGAAGTGGCCATGGGGGGAGGGACACAGAGGGGAAGTGACATCATCTGCATCCTGGCTTTACGATGCAAAAGATGCAAATTGTTTCAGTGGCATTGTGCAAGGAGGTCCTGATATGCGATATCATCATGGCTTGTACTATCTTGGCGGCTGTGTTTGCATAGCAATTCCTTCTCGTTATTTTAAAAGGCAGGAGGATTATATTCATTCTCTGGGTGAACCATTGGCTAGAAAACAAACTGTTCAGAGGATTATCAACAGGTCTTCATACATGTTGGCACTGCTGTGAATGAAAGAGTGTGCTATATATTTCAATTTGTAGCACATCATTGCACAGTGTCATATGCATAGGAACTAGGGACAAGGTGTGTTCCAGTCCACATGCAGAGAGTTTGAAATTGTAACACATTTATCTGCCATGAATCACGTTAGATTCAATGAGATTAATCTCTGAGTAGATATCTCTGGTGGTATCGTGGTTAGGATGTCACATTAGGTTGGAAGAGAGCAAGATTTAAATCCACATTGACTTTGGGACAATCACTACTTCTCAACTCAATCCACCTTGTAGAGTGGCCCTTGTGGGGAGTATAACTGGAGAACAAAATATTATATTTGAACTCCTGGAGGAAAAATGGGATAGAATTATGATTATCATTATTATTGTTATCATGATGATAATCATCAACCAATTCTAGAGTCCGAGTAGGGAAAATATAATCCACAAGTCCCATCTTGCCTGATCACCCTATCTGTGAGGTACAGGGAACCAAGACCAACACAATTAATTGCTCAGAATAGTTTCTTTATTGCTGCTTGCCCAAAGACAGGAATTTTGCCACACTATCGGCATTGCTATCAGATAAATTCTAGGGAAGGTTTATGAAGGATCCCTTCTGGGCCTCTTTATTGCTGAGCTTACTTACTCTGCCTTAGTGTATTTGTGAATCCAGCTCACTAAACCAATTTATCTAGATAATCGGTTAATTGAATAGCCAAGTTAATCATATTGTGCGAGTTCAGACACTTTGTAGAAGCTCTGGAAAAACAACTAACATATTTAGGACAGCATTTCTAGTATCTCAGATGGCATTGTAATAAAATATAAAATAAGAATCTACTTGGGTCAGAAAGCAGGACTATCAGGATGAATTTGTGGTTGGGGGCAGGTGGAAAGTCTGTGTCAACTAATGCCACAGCAAGTCCATTTATTACCCTGACTGGATTACAAGGCCGATGTCTTCTGATTAAATGCATTTTTATTTCAATGATGCTTGTGGTTTTAGCTCGCTCTGAGGAGCTTTATAGCAATTGCTTAGCAAAAGCCAGGCCAAGGAAGAATATTAGTCTAGTGGTCCCTAACAAAAGACCCTATCGGTGCTGGGAGATTATTGGAAGATGGCAAAGCATTTATAAGGCAGCAGTTGCTTGATAAGGCTGATAATCCAACACACCCCAAAATCAGACCGGCAGGAATTTAAGCTCCTTGGCTGGGTTGAAGACTGTGGAGTGCAATGGTTAGGGCACTGAACTGTGACTAGGGTCACTCAGAATCAAGCCCTCACTCAATTTTAGAAACTAGTTGGCAGAGATGTGCAAAGCCAGCCAAGGAACATGCATAGTTCTGAACCAGAATACCTCTCTCAACTTCTGCCCTTGTGACTGAAATAATCAACCTAAATTGGCCTAAACTAGGACTGGCCATGTTGGTTTTCCATTTCAAATGAACGTGTGATCCAGCTTCCTTGGGAAACTCATTTTCTGATACCGGCCAAACAAATTACAATCCCAGTGTTTGCCCTCAAAGGAAACCATGGTTTAAAAAGTACACAGTTCTAGCCCTTCTTGAAGTCTCAGCTCTTCCTTAGACTCACCAGTGATGGAGGTGCCTCTTCTTTAATGCTAGGCACTCTGCAATCTGCAATGCATTTATTTGCATATGAACCTCCTGTTATTTCACGCGTTCAGTTTTAAACGGTTGGGAGCAGATTTTAAGAACAGCTGCGTTGTTCTACAGTAATGTCTCTTTATAGCACAGAAAAGATATCATCTTCTCTTGCCTCAAAGGATGTGAGGGAGGCTTCTTTAAATCTTTCAGTATCACAGTGATGGCGAACCTTTTAGAGACCGAGTGCCCAAAAACCACCACCCCCACCCCTGTCCCCGCTCCGCCGTGTCCGCTGGACCACTCACCACCTCCACGGCCCACCACAGATCACCCAGGCAGCCCAGCAGCACCATGGTGGCCACGCCCTCTGCCCGTGCCCTGCAGCATCATGTGCGCGCGATGGGATGCAAGGGCAGATTCTTGTCCCCGCTGCCCGGCTACCATGTCCTTGGCTGCGCAGCATTGCATGGGCCATGCCCGGGGGCGACTCTCCTCCGGAGGGCTGCTGGGGAGGAGGGGACCATGGGAGGAGGCGGGGCTGGGGTGACGGTGCATGTGCCCACAGAGAGGGCTCCGAGTGCCACCTCTGGCACGCGTGCCATAGGTTCGCCACCACTGCAGTATCATGTAAAGAAGACTTATCCAATGACTCTTGATACAAAAAGGGAGACATTAACAAACATGTTTCAATTGTCATAGAATTGGAGGATTTTGCTAAGGCCTGCATTTTCCAACTGGCTACCCAAAATAATACAAATTATCCCTCAGGGCTATAAACAGATAAGGCAGCAACAGGTTTTAAAGGCTTTGGATGGAATATAGGGCTCTTGATAGCAAAATGTTGTTTGTGAGTCTGTTCCTGAAGACATCTTGGTCGTTTAATGCAGTTACCACTATTGAAAGATCTTGGAGTCCTAGTGGACAGCCACTTAAATATGAGCCAGCAGTGGGTTGCAGCTGCCAAAAAAGCCTACATAGTCTTAGGTTGCATTAACAGAGGGATAGAATCAAGATCACATGAAGTATTAGTACCAGTTTACAATGCCTTGGTAAGGCCACACTTGGAATATTGAATCTAGTTTTAGTTGTCACGATATAAAAAAGATGTTGAGGCTCTCAAAAGAGTGCAGAAAAGAGCAACAAAGATGATTAGGGGACTGGAGGCTAAAACATACAAGGAACGGTTGCTGGAATTGGGTATGTCTAGTTTAATGAAGAGAAGGACGAGGGGGGACATGATAGCAGTGTTCCAATATCTCAGGGGCTGCCACAAAGAAGAGGGAGTCAAGCTATTCTCCAAAGTGCCTGAAGGCAGAACAAGAAGCAACAGATGGAAACTAATCAAGGAGAGAAGCAACCTAGAACTAAGGAGAAACTTCCTGACAGTGAGAACAATTAACCAGTGGAACAACTTGCCTCCAGAAGCGGTGAATGCTCCAACACTGGAAGTTTTTAAGAAGAGACTGGACAACCATTTGTCTGAAATGGTATATAGGATTTCCTGCCTGAGCAGGGAATTGAAGACCTCCAAGGTCCCTTCCGATCTGTTACTCTGTTTCAACTGGTACTATTGGGCCATAATTCTGACTGGTCCAGTGAAATGCATGCACATCTTACCATTCAAAAAAGAAACCTCTGGCTTTCTCTGGTTTGAGGGGTCCTTGGTGCTCTCTGAGCCTGGCTGTTTTCTTGTAGACGTTATTCAAATGTCTGAATGATATTACCTAGTTTGGGGAATTAAATATCTGCAAGAAAACAGCCAAGCTCAGAGAGCACCAAAGACCTTTCATTTCAACCCTGAGCTACAAATATCCTCCTGTATTGGTTTCTCTGGTTTGAGATCCAGTTCAAAGTGCTAGTTCTTAAATCCCTAAATAGCAAGGGAACCAACTGTTAAGGGAGTATCTATATTCCTATATCAACCTGCCTGTAGTTTGAGATCTTCTGTGAAAGCCCTTCTCCAGTTGTTTCTTTTAATTGTATACATTCAGATATGAAGAACCAGTTGCCTTCCTTCTAATAATAATAATAATAATAATAATAAAGTTGGAAGGGACCTTGGAGGTCATCTAGTCCAACCCCCTGCTCAGGCAGGAAACCCTATACCATTTCAGACAAATGGCTGTCCAGTCTCTTCTTAAAAACTTCCAGTGTTGGAGCATTCACCGCTTCTGGAGGCAGGTTGTTCCACTGGTTAATTGTTCTAACTGTCAGGAAGTTTCTCCTTAGTTCCAGGTTGCTTCTCTCTTTGGTTAGTTTCCTTCCATTGCTTCTTGTCCTGCCTTCCGGTGCTTTGGACAATAGCTTGACTCCCTCTTCTTTGTGACAGCCCCTGAGATATTGGAACACTGCTATCATGTCCCCCCTCGTCCTTCTCTTCATTAAACTAGACATACCCAATTCCAGCAGCCGTTCCTTATATGTTTTAGCCTCCAGTCCCCTGATCATGTTTGTTGCTCTTCTCTGTACTCTTTCTAGAGTCTCAACATCTTTTTTACATCGTGGTGACCAAAACTGGATGCAGTATTCCAAGTGTGGCCTTACCAAGGCATTGTAAAGTGGTATTAACACTTCATGTGATCTTGATTCTAAGCATATCTTGATTCTAAGCATATCTGCTGCTTGCAAGATTGCTAACCTTTATTATCTGGGGGGGGGGAGCCTCCAACATTAATATCAAGCCACACAGTGGGCAAGCCACACTGTAAAGTTTCTCCAAGGTTTCATTTTCAAGCCAGAGAAATCTTATCTGTTGATTTTCTATTTAGTGAGGGGGTCTCATTCCCTGGCCAATGTTTAAGGGGCAAATAAAATCAGCTTTTATGTTATGATTGACCATTGAGAAAGCAGATACATGCCTCTTAAGACTAAGTCATCATAACTTTGAAATGAAATACAGACATAAAACTAAGTGAGCTTCAGCAGATTAGCAAAGAGCAATGATTAGAGAGTCACTTTGGTCTAATACAGGGGTCTTCAAACTTGGCCCTTTTATGACTTGTGGACTTCAACTCCCAGAATTCCTCAGCCAGGCATGCTGGCTGAGGAATTCTGGGAGTTGAAGTCCACAAGTCATTAAAGGGCCAAGTTTGAAGACCCCTGGTCTAATAGTTAAGGCACAAGCTAGAAACCAAGAGAGTTCTAGTCCCGCTTTAGGCATGTAAATCAACTGGGTGACTTTGAGCCAATCGCTAGGAGACTGTGGGTTCTAGTCCTGCCTTAGGCATGAAAGCTGCCTTGATGACTTTGGGCCAATCACTCTTTCTCGGCCCAACCTACCTCACAAGGTTGTTGGGTAAATAGAGGGAGGAATGAGTAGTTGACATGTCTGCCACCTTGATTTATTTATGAACAATAATAAAGTTGGGATATAAATAAATAAGACACTAGTTTGTTGTAGCAATAATAAGATATACACATTTTTAAAAGAGTTAACAGTCTTTACCCAAATAATTCCAGGAAAGTAAAAAAAAAAAAAAAATCTTACTGCAGGAATGACCTCAAAAGAATGGAGAGTAAGTGTGCAATACTGTGTTACTTCTCTTTCAGAAATCCAGACTATGGAGAAATAAAGATCACTTCTCTATTTTCTTCCTTCAAAAAAGGCATGTTGCTGCTTTTGTGCCTGCCCAGTTCCATCCACCCCGCCTAGCCCTTCCCCATTGCTCTCATGGCTTAAAACAATGTTATACAACCTTACATGTTGGACAATCAACTATCTGGTAGTAGTGATGGATGATGAGAATCATAATAAAAAAAAAAAATCTGCCACGAGAATGAAGAAGGCTAAAACAAAATTGTAGGAGGTGAGATTTACCTATTTCAAAACTGCATTACCTCAGGCTCCCTATTGCAGATGGGAATACATCTAAAACAAATTTAAGGGTTGGGGTTTTTTTCAAGGAAAGGTAGGTTATACATATTTTAATAAATGAATCCATTTTTCAAAATTAAGCAACCCCCCCCCCCACCACCACCACACAATCTTTTCTGCAGCATTGTTTGTAGCATTTTCTATTTAAGGTTTCAGATTTAAAAGGAGGAGAAGGGAGAGGACAGCACAGGGATGCTGTATCTAAATCCTTTTAAAAGAGCCAAAATGGAGTCACCATTTCCCCATAGCTGTGCTTCTTTCCCCCAGCGCTGATACAGCTACTGGCTTTCTGGAAAGAGTCCTCCACCACTCGTTCATTCATAAATTGTTCCCAGAAAGCACCTGTCGCCAGAGGCTGCGACACACCTAACCTCATCCGACAGCTCTGATTTATAGATTTTGCAACTGTGATGAATGCTAAAGACCTGCAACCTTGCCGTGCACGCTTGGCCCCACAACTCTTACAAACATACCCCCCCGGTCGCCCCACCAAGCTTTGCAGAAGGCCATTTTCTCCACCCTCCACATTTTGAACCTGTGGTTCACCGCCTTCTCAATGTGATCCAGAGCCGCCCTGGGCCTGATATGCATAGCACTCATCAGTTGAAAATCAGGATCAAGCACTGCAAGATGTCAAATTTTGAGGAAGGTCAAGAAGAGGGGCTCCACCCCCTTCTCATTTCTGCTGACGAAGAGCTTAGTTTTGAGGTTCACCAGGCAATAGAGAAGGGGCTGATTTATTTTATGTCAAGAGAGAATCCAGGATCGGAGCTTGTGGGGGTTCTTTAAATGACCTCAATTAGCTGCCTCCCAATAATGCAAACATTGATCAGATCTCTGCAAGAAAGGAAATTGGGGGGGGGGGAGAGACAGGGAAGGATGGAGGCAGCCGTTTTAAGCTTGAGATAGCAATGGCTCCTTTGTGTTCATCATTTTACAAGCTACCTGACATACAGAAGCTTCTTTACATACAGAATAACAGAACTGGAAGGGATCTTGGAGGTCTTCTAGTCCAACCCCCTGCTCAAGCAGGAGACACTCTACCATTCCAGACAAATAGCTGCCCAATCTCTTCTTAAAAGCCTCAAGTGATGTAGCACCCACAACCTCTGGAGGCAAATTTGATTTTCCTCACTGACATCTTAATTATCATTTCATTGATGGTTCATGCCGTGGTTTGGTTGTCCCATGTTATTCCTTTTAACATCCACAAGTCTTCCCTGACAGGCCCACTTTTGTGAATGAAGACAGGCCTGGGAATTGTGAGGAGTGGAAGGCTTCCTCCAGTGCTTTGAAGGGATCAGCTAATGAAGACGTTGTTGTCAAGATAGCAGAATTTTTGCATCCTCTTTTTAAAAAAAAATTAAACACACACACATTTAAACACGCTCACATTTACAGAGCAAATGTTTAACAGGCAGCTAAATATTTTACCCAAAGGGAAAGACTTGGTTAAACTGCCAAACAGCAGATCAGATTCTTTGCTTATGAAATGGTTAGCATTTAACCCATTACTAACCATGCTGGGAATTAACCTGGGCCTTTAGATCCTTGCTGGTCTCCCTGTAATTCCTACCATGGTCTCAGTGGCTGAGCTAGCAAAACATGCCATTCGCAAAGCAATACATTGCATTCTGGTTTCACATTATAGCCTGCTTTTTACATCATGCTGTGAGAATGATTGGGTTCCTGCACTTCAATCGAGTATGTTGTGTAAAGCTAGCAGACACATACTTTCCAAATTCTGGGTCTAAATGAATTCTCTCTCTCTTATTTTGGAAATTACGGCCTAAGAATTGTTTTTCCAGTTAAGACCAGACACCATCAAGTTTTGTTTCCAAAGACAACCCACTATTTTGAGGATGCCCACAAATGGAGCATGAACATATCACCATCCTCTGCTTTTCAACCCCAGCATGAGGCTTATGTTGTAGAATATGGAATGTGACTCAAGGCAGGGGAGCAGGTTCAAATCTGTGCTCGGCTCTGAACCCTGCAGAGTGACCTTGTGTCAACTATTAATCTACCATGTAGGATTGTTGTGGGGATCATAAGGAAGGAAGATAAAATCACAAATAAATCGACCTGATTTTGAGCAATAGATAGCCTCTGTTATAGGGATTCTGTTTGGGGTTCAGAAATAAGATTCCTTAAAAACCAAGACCATCTTCTATGGCATTTTCCTTTTATGTGATGCTTATAATGGTGACTGCTAACATGTTTTACCCTTAATAGAGAATTCTATACAAGAGCTTGTTGGGACCAGATCCAAATATCAGTCCAAACCATCATTCTTTTTCCAAGCCTGACCAGCCAGAAAGTCCACTTATAGGGTTTGTAGGTGCATAGTCAGCTCCTGTTTATGTGCAACATTTGACCATCAGGTGGTATACTGCATCTGGCTATGGAGGATCCATACAAGAACCTTGGCTAATAATCCTCTCTGCATTTAGACTTTCCCTGAACAACTGCCCATCGTAACATCATGTAGCAAGTAACGTGCTAAGTCAAACAATATGAAATAATAATACAGAATATTATCATGCTGTGCCTATTACATCTTTCATCCAAGGTGGTCTTGGAAAGGGGAGAATGATTTTTAAAACTTCATTTAATAGGGACTGAGATTCAAAGAACTGAAGAGCAAAGGGAGGCATGGAGGAAAGATAAGCGAAGACTGCTCGTTTTTTCCTCCTCCTCCTCCTCCTCCTCCTCCTCCTCCTCCTCCTCCTCCTCCTCCTCCTCCTCCTCCTCCTCCTCCTCCTCCTCTGCCTCTGGAAAATCAAGAAGTGCAAAACCTCACTTCTCTGCTAACAGGAGGTGGGAGGTTGCAAAATTAATTCGGCATCTCAATTAGCCCATGAGAAAGATATGAAAGGAAAAGATTTTGCCTATGTTCCTTCAGCCCATCCAACATCTAAGCACCATGTGAAACCAAATGATGAAATTGTTAAAGTGATATGAGCTGGCCTCATCAGAGGTAGACACACACACGCACACCGACATAGAGAAAGCCTGAAATCCGTCAACCTGCACCACACCCCAAAATGTGGGTTGAATTGGCACCTATTCGAGAAAAAGGCAAGGGAAGCCTTTGCTTCAAAGGCGAAGTTTAGACCCCTCTTTGCTAGATGGGAGCATCGGGAATCTGAAAGGACATTCCATCCCTCCCTCCCCACCTCAGCATCATGGACATGCCTTCACTGTCCCACGCCTCAGTATTTCCACTGAGGCTAGTTCAGAAATGGCCACCTCCCCCATCACCTCGTCGACAGCTATATATTTTCTGCCTCTATCCTGTTCTGCACAAAAATGACACCCTCACATCTCAAAAAAAAACAACCAAAAAAAAAACCCCACCGTGCATGGGATGAAAGTGAGGTTGCCTTACCTCCAACGCAAAGCAAAGACATGGCATAGGCGCTCTCCCTCTCGCTCTCTCTTTCAAGGCCGCTGTTCTAAAGCAGATTTGGCTTTACAGCCTGGGGAGCTGCTTGGAAAAGGAAGGGTGTGTTGCGTTGCTGCGAAATGGCATCCTTCTCCGAAGGGCCGCCGACTGCTCCTCCTTCTCGTGCCTAGTGAGAGCCAGCCATTTTGCTTCAGCACCACGGCTCGTGGATAGCTCCCGACGTCAGGATGATGGGGAAAGAAGAAAAAAAAAACCCAGCGTGGGGCGGGGGAGAGAGAGAGGGGAGGGGAAGGCGGGGGCCACCGGATCGGCTGAGCGTTTGTCTCTTCAAGACCTCTTTCTGTCGACAATCTCCAAGCCTCGATTCTCTTAAGGAAGCTTCCAAATGCTCATCTTTGGATTTCAATCCAGATGTAGGATTTTCCAGTTTTCTGATTCCAGAGTGGAGTTGCTAAGTTTGGACTCCACCGCTGTTCCGGCCGCTGGCATGTCTTTCTGCCTTCCTCTTTCCTTTGGTGTGAATGAGGCGTAAGTGGGAAGAGATAAAAGGCTGGATAAAGAGGAAGGAGTACTTCATAAGGACAACTTGGTTTGATACTTCTCTCCCCCCCCCCGTACAGTTGTTTCCTGAATGGTCTGGAGACACAACACAAAAAAGCAATTGATGTGCCCGCCCTCCCCTCAGTCACATCATGGTGGCTTTCTTAGAGTGTTTAATTCATGTGCACAAACATTTAGGTGGGAGAGGGAGAAGCCCAAAGCCTAAAAGTTGCAGCACTTGCTGCTTGAATTAAATCGAGCAAGTTCATAAACAAACTCGTAGGATGCAGCAGAACATAGTAAAATCTCTCAGCATTAACAGTGTGGAAGAATGGATGGCTTGCCTAATTCTTAAACCCAACATCTTGGTAAACAAAGCATTTTGCTAGTCCCTGTATCACTGATTTTCTTTCTAACGGTAGTACTTTTCATAATCCTCATAGTCCAGAGTTGGTGTACAGGTGGTCCTCGACTTACAGCCATTCTTTTAGCCACCATTCCAAGTTACAGCAGCATAAAAAAAAAGGACTTACAACCGGTCCTTGCACTTACAACCATCACAGCATCCCAATGGTCGCAATCAAAATTTGAGCACTTGGCAACCAGCGTGTACTTTTCTCAACTGCAATGGATCATGTGATTGCCATCTGTGACCTTCCCAGTCAACGTCCATCAAGTAAAATCAATGGGGGGAAGACGGACTCACTTAATGACCATGTGATTCACTTAACTGCAACGATCTGCTTAAAAACCATGTCAAAAAAGATTGTAAAATTGGGTGGCTGTCTTGCTTAACAATGGAAATTGGGGTCCTATTTGTGGTTGTATGTCGAGGACTACCTGTATCTTAAGCTACAGTTTTCCAACTTGATGCCTCCTGCAAGCCTGTCAGACTACAGTGCAAATAATTACTAGCTAATTCCAGTTCATTGATCCCCTCAGTGAATACGTCAAAGGACATCAAGGATGAAAGAAATATCACTTGCCCACTGGAAAACTCCAACAGTATCAAACTGTATCAAACCTCTTTAGTTCTAGGTTCTTCTCTCCTTGATTAGTTTCCATCCATTGTTTCTTGTCTTGCCTTCTGGTGCTTTGGAAAATAGATTGAGCCTTGCTTCTTTGCGGCAGTCCTTCAAAGAAGAGGGGGTCAACCTATTTCCCAAAGCACCAGAAGGCAAGACAAGAAACAATGGATGGAAACTAATCGAGGAAAGAAACAACCTAGAAATAAGGAGAAGTTTCCTAACAGTGAGAAAAATAAACCAGTGGAACGGCTTGTCTTCAGAAGTTGTGGATGCTCCATCAATGGATGTTTTTAAGAAGAGACTGGACAGTCACTTGTCTGAAATGGTATAAGGTCTCCTGCTTGAGTAGGGGTTGGACTAGAAGACCTCCAAGGTCCCTTCCTACTCTGTTATTCTATTATTCTGTTAAACCCAACATTTATTTTATCCACAGACCAGCTTGATGTTTCTAAAAACTCCTAAGCTGTACATCCTAAGCCCATGGTGGCGAACCTATGGCACGTGTGCCACAGGTGGCATGCAGAGCCCTCTCTGTGGGCATGCGCACCATCGCCCCAGTCCTAGGCCTTCAGCTGGGTTTTATAAAACCTTTTCGCATTCGGCCTCCACCACCGTGTGCAAAAAAAAAAAAAAGTTTCAATCAATCAATCAATTTCAACTTCTTGCAGGGAAAAAAAAAGATCTCGCAAAGTTGGAATTGATTGATTGAACTTTTTAGTCCCACCCAGCCTGCCGTTACCACTGCAGCCATGCCCACCCAATTGGCCACACCCACCCAATGGGCCACGCCCACCAGGCACCCGACGATACATAAGTGGGTTTTGGGTTGCAGTTTGGGCACGCGGTCTCTAAAAGGTTCGCCATCACTGTCCTATACCATTTCAGACAAGTGGCTGTCCAATCTCTTCTTAAAAACCTCCAGTGATGAAGCACCCACAACTTCTGAAGGCAAGCTGTTCCACTGGTTAATTGTCCTCACTGTCAGGAAGTTTCTCCTTAGTTCTAGGTTGCTTCTCTCCTTGATTAGTTTCCATCCGTTGCTTCTTGTCCTGCCTTCAGGTGCTTTGGAGAGTAGCTTGACTCCCTCTTCTTTGTGGCAGCCCCTGAGATATTGGAACACTGCTATCATATCCCCCCTCGTCCTTCTCTTCATTAAACTAGACATACCCAGTCCCTGCAACTGTTCATCATACTGGAGTTTAGCCTCCAGTGCCCTTCTCTTCTTGAATAGTTTTCATCCATTGCTTCTTATCCTGCTCTCTGGTGCTTTGGAAAATAAGTTTGGAAAATAACTCTTTGTGGCAGCCCCTCAAATGTTGGAATACTGCTATGTCACCCCTAGTCCTTTTTTTCTCTAGACTAGCCATACCCAGTTCCTGCAACCATGCTGAATATGTTTTAGTTTTCAGGCCTTTAATCATTCTAGTTGCTCTTCTCTGCATTTTTCCAACATCTTTTTTGTAATGTGGTGACCAAAACTGGATGCAGTATTTCCAAATGTGGTCTTACTAAAGCTTTATAAAGTGGTACTTTGTCTAATCTGTCTTTAGCCCAAAACAGAAATTAACTAGTGCTAGTCAGAAAAATTAAACGGCGTTTATTTTTAAATTTTCTCATTAACTTTAATGCAAGGGAATTTAATATGAATATTAAAATACTTTCCTAGGGAAAGAGAAGTTAGAGGAAATTATGGTGGGTGAATGTAATATTCTTTAATTTCTTTAATTATAAGGTACTAAGGGGTGGGTGTGAATGTTTTACAGTTCATTGCACAGCCATCTCTCCAACAGTCTGCAACTTTTCCTTGTGCTGCTTCTATTAAATCCCAGGAGAAAATCTCTGGAGAAAATGCCTCCCATCGGGCTTTTCATGAGGCAGGGAAGTCCTGTCCTTAGAAGTGGTTGGAGAATTTCTCAGAACAGAACAGAATAACAGAGCTGGAAGGGACCTTGGAGGTCTTCTAGTCCAACCCCCTGCTCAAGCAGGAGATCCTTTACCATATCAGACAAATGTTTGCCCAGTTTCTTCTTAAAAACCACCCATAACTTCTGGAGGCAGTTGCCTGGAAATATACTGGAATATTTCATGGCCTCTGCTCAAAGAACCTATAAATCCACCTCTAAAGATCCATGAAAAGTTCTTGTGTTGAAGATGCATCTTAATGCTCTGCTAAGTGAGACTTACTGAGTCTTCATTAGCCTTCTTCCTGACTGTAACTTACTAACTGAAATGTTCTGCCCAAATACTAGAGACAAGCCAGAAGGCATCTAAGCTAGGCTGACTAGGGTAACACTGGTAGTGGAAGTCTACCCATCCTAAACTTGCTAAGGTGGAGAAACATTGGATTGTGGAATGACAGGAGAGATCTTCTGATTGGCCAGCACCTGACTGGACAACCCAAAACAGAAAATAGGAATAAATGGGCAAGAAAGGATCTGTGTAGGCTCAGGAGTCGGCCATATTGGGTGGCAACCTTTGCAAATAAGAATTAAAGAGGTGAAGAAACAAATGGGCTCCAAAGGAATCTCCTCAGCCTCAACGAGGAAGACACTAAACGGCAAATTTAAGGCCTGTCAGCCAGGGTGAATGATACTCAAACGCTGAAGGAGTTAATTCTCCACTCAGAGGAATCATCTGCCTAATCTCTCTATCACAAAATTTGGCGAAGGATTTAAAAAGGCTTGTGTATCAATCTGTAGTTTAAAATGTCCTAAACAGAAAAATCATAAACTGATTTGCAAAGCAGAGATCAGCGGATTGAAACCCCCATGGAAAGCAACGAGAAGCTTATAAAATGAGTATCATTTTAAGTCTCTGTTGGAATTGGGTTTCTTTTTGTTCCATCATCTGAAACTGATCAGTTGTTAAACTTTAACAAAGTAGTAGTTGTTGTTGTTAGTTGCAAAGTCGTGTCCGACCCATCGCGACCCCATGGACAACGTTCCTCCAGGCCTTCCTGTCCTCTACCATCTTCTGGAGTCCATTTAAGCTCATGCCTACTACTTCAGTGACTCCATCCAGCCGCCTCATTCTCTGTCGTCCCCTTCTTCTGTTGCCCTCAATCTTTCCCAGCATCAGGCTCTTCTCCAGTGAGTCCTTCCTTCTCATTAGGTGGCCAAAGTACTTGAGTTTCAACTTCAGGATCTGGCCTTCTAAGGAGCAGTCAGGGTTGATCTCCTCTAGGACTGACCGGTTTGATCGCCTTGCAGTCCAGGGGACTCGCAGGAGTCTTCTCCAGCACCATAGTTCAAAGGCCTCAATTTTGCCTAAAGGTTCCATGTAGGTAGCTGGCTAGTGGTGGCCAGGTGGGGAATTCTGGGAGTTGAAGTCCATACATCTTAAAATTGCCAAGTTTCAAAAACACTGTATTTCAAAGCGGTGGACATGCGCAGATGCCTCTGTGAAAGCCACGTGTCCCGTCTCTTCTGCACTAAAGCCAAAATGCCTATGGAGGACAGTACTTAGTGACTGGAAGAGAAGCGGTGGGTCTAAAATATCAGTAAAAGCGGAATAGATGCCATTCCTAACTTCATCCGTAACCTCAGCATCAGTGAACTGTGCAATGGTAAAAAATATGTCAGGAGAAAAGGGAGGCTATAGGCATGGGTGTTATTTATTTGTTCAGTAAATTTACATGGCTGCCTAGCTACTCCTGGAACTCTGGAGGGTGAACAAAAAAAAAAAGAACGCTAAGAAACAAACATCAGTTTAAAAGAATCACCTGAAAGCATTATAATAAATCCTTTATCCACTTACCTGATATGTCCATGCTGGGCTCAGTTAACATTCTGGTCTCAGTGCCTTGGGGAAAGCCATTTCTTTATGGTCTTACAGAAAGCAACAGGCTTGAGGTCATTCAAACCTCTGGAGTGAGGCCTGTCATGGTTCCGAAAGATGAAACTCTTCAAAGAACTTTGAGGCATTGTTTACCTTAAAGAACTTTTATTCGAGCAGCATAGCTTCGGCACGAAGCCAAAATCTGACTTCCCCTCCCTTCAGCACATAGATCAAAGCACAATTCCCTCCTACAACTAACAGTCATAAATCACATTTTCCAATTAGTTTGAAATGCTGGCTTTCCGCCCAGTTTTTTATCCCGCCAAGCCTTATCAGCTCTTATTACAATATTGTATGTCTAACTAACTCCCATCACATTCCTTCCCCTCCCCCAGTATCATCTAATTCTAAGAGTAAAGTATAAGAAAGAAAAAGGCTGCATCTCCATATGTTGTCAAAGCAAGAACATCCAATGTTAGCAGCGTTGACAAGGCCATTGTATAAGGTAGGCACCATAACACAGAAAGTAAGTTTCCTAAGTCCTCCAGATGATAATGTTTCACTGAAGGGACTTGGAGTATGTCCAGTATGGTGGACCTATTAGGATGGGCAGATATCACTGGATTGGGCAGTCCTGCAAATCGCCAAGTCCCGTGCTACATCTGGCTTTAAAGGTGACAGCCAACACCTTGAGTTGTGCCTAGAAGCCTATTGGAACCCAGGGTAACTCACATCGCAACAGTGTTATATAGGCATATCATGGTGGCTACAAGGCTACACACAGAACATAGAATAACAGGGTTGGAAGGGTACCCTGAAGATCTTCTAGTCCAACCCCCTGCTCAAGCAGGAGACTCTGTTCTGGACAAATGGCTGTCCACTCTCTTCTTAAAAACCTCCAGTGATGGAGCACTTACAACTTCTGTAAATAAACCATTCCATTAATTGTTCTCACTGTCAGGAAGTTTCTCCTTAGTTCTAGGCTGGATCTCTCTTTAATGATCTTGCACACATTACTTCTTGTCCTGCACTCAGGTGCTTCGGAGAATAGGTTGGTCCCCTCTTCTCTGTAGCCCTTTAAGTACTGGAAGACTGCTTTCATATTACCCCTAGTCCTTCTCTTTGTTAGACTAGACATACCTAGTTCCAGTGGTTCAGCCAGTTCGCACCAGTTCAGCAGATCTGGTAGCTAATTTTTTGTTGCTCAGGCCCAGAATGGACTTCCAGAAGTGGCATCCTCACAGAGAACCAGTTGTTCAAATATTTGAATCCCACCACTGTCCAGTTCCCTCAATTACTCATTGTATGATTTAGCCTTCAGACCCCTTATCATCTTTGTTGCTCTTCTCTGCACTCTTTTTAGAGTCTCGTGTTCACATTGCTGCACTCTGGACTAGTTGAAGTGTCTGCCCCTGAATGATCTTCAAGGGCAACTCCATGTAAAGCACATTGTAAAATTCCAATTTGGGGAAGCAATGAAGAATATTGTGAGGGCAGGTCAGAGAAAGTAGTCCTTGTCCTCAGGGACGAGATCCCTCCTGAGATAAGCCCCACTGAGATATAAGTGGATCCAGTGGTGGGATTCAAATATGTGAACAACCGGTTCTCTGTGTGGATGCCGCTTCCGGAAGTCCATTCTGGGCCTGGGCAACAAAAAATTAGCTACCGGTTCTGCCGAACTGGTGCAAACTGGCTGAATCCCACCACTGAGTGGATCCTAGAAAGCCTTAAAAGCTATTCTCCCAGGCCTTGGTGGTAGGGTGGGTATAGCTCCTTACATAAATTTGGCATATGTTTGCATGTGTTTTGGTGTTTTGTCCCATCTGTTCATTTGGGGTATTTTTATTTTGTTTTGTTTTTGTGAGCCACCCATCAGCGTGGAGTTGAATGGCATTGAAACAGAATGAATAAATATTTAAAAATAAATAAAAGCAGATACTGAGCCTCTTCGATGGTTAATGGCAGGAGAGGAAGAACTGCTTTGATAGCAGCTGCCATTTTGGGAGGAGTCCGGGAGCTTGTGAGAGACTGTGCGGAGGCTGAGAATGTGGCACAATATTTTTTCAACTTGAAGATGTGTGGGTTTCAACTCCCAGAATTCTCCAGCCAGCATGCTAGGAGTTGAAGTCCACATGGTTTAAAACTGACAACCAGCTGAAGCTTCCAGGTGCTTTTCACAACTGGCTAAAACTTCCCAGAAAAATATTAAAATCACTTGGCAAAATATTTTGCAGCTCATTATTATTTTTTCTGAATGCACAATAGTGCTATTGGTTCTAACCTGCTAGATTTTTACCCCACATGGCATTCTAAGAAACCATCTGAAAATGGAAGAACCCACACAGGTTTCTCTCTTTGTCTGTGGGTTTGTTCTGTGTGACAAGCCTTAAATAGCTTTAAAGTTTGAGGAGAGAGGGAGAACACAACTCAGTGTTCTGCAAACAAATAATGGATGGAGTTGTGGTCTTCCTATTTCTGAGATTTCCCAGAAACATTTGGCTGGCCGCTTGTTAGAGGCTGGGCTAGGAGGAACCTTTGATCTGAGTCCAGCATATTCTGTTGTGGGGCAGCGCCTCCTAATGGGGAATAGAAAACATTGCAGCAGTGGTTCTGCCTTGGAATAAAATGCAGTTTATCTAGTAAAACAATAATAAATAATTTCTTGAGTTTAGTTCCGCACTCAATGAATGCCTGAACTCAAAGGAACGTGGAGAAGAGGATACCACCATCCTTTTTTGAGGATGATTTTTTCCTAATTTCCTAATCTAATTGGTGGTCAGGCTCGATAACAAAGATTGATTACAAACCATCAAGTCAGTGTTGACACTTAGCAAAACTATGATTTTATCCAGGAGGATCTGTCCTCAAGTCATCCAATGATGTTACATTGGTGCTATAACTGAGTCCCTTACTGTCAGTCCTTCTCTTTTCTTTCCTTCCATCGGTGATAAGACCTTAGCAGAATTTCCCAGATGTTCAGCTTTGCACATTTAAGATACTGAGATGCACAACAGGGCATATCTAGATAAGACTCTAGCTAGTACTTATTATCTAGATTATAGAACCTGCTAATTACTTACTGTCAACATGAAAGAGCAATTCACTTTTTATATCCACTATAATTTAATTCTGGGGTTACTTTCTTCAAGTTCATTACTAATTGCTTAACAGACCTTGCATTGTGCTTCTCATCCTTGAAGATGGGCATCTGTTGGTTTTTGACATAACAAACATGCCAGCCTTGAGACATTGTGACTCTCAATATTTACATTTTATAGTCCTGGGATATCCCTGGGCAGTAAAATTGTCAGCTTTTTGAGACAGGCTACATCAGTGGTGGCGAACCTATGGCACGGGTGCCAGAGGCGGCACTCAGAGCCCTCTCTGTGGGCACGCGCGCCGTCACCCCAGTCCTAGGCCTTCAGCTGGGTTTTATAAAACCTTTTCACTTTAGGCCTCCTCCGCCGTGTGCAAAAAAAAAAAAAAGGTTCAATCAATCAATCAATTTCAACTTCTCGCGGGAAAAAAAAAGATCTTGCAAAGTTGGAATTGATTGATTGAACTTTTTAGTCCGACCCAGTCTGCTGTTACCACCGCAGCCACGCCCACCCAATGGGCCACGCCCACCCAATGGGCCACACCCACCCGGCACCCGACGATGCATAAGTGGGTTTTGGGTTGCAGTTTGGGCACTCGGTCTCTAAAAGGTTCGCCATCACTGGGCTCCATCACTGGGCTACAGCCACAGCAGGAATTCCAGGAAAAAGTTCCTTATTATTGTAGGATAGAATAACAGAATCTTGAACATCTGTCCATGTTTCTCTTATTTTGAGTTTCTTTCTTATATTTCCCTCTTTGTCAGGACTTTGTGACTTTTTCTGCAAGTCTCCCTCTTACCATCTCACTCCTCCCTTTCCTGTCCCAAGGCCAGCTCCAAATTCCTTCACAAGGTGCTATCTACAACAAGTGCTGCCTGTTTTTTCTGTGCATTGTGGGTTCCATCTTGACTCTTTGACACCATGGAACCCCCATCTCACATCAGAATTCTAACCAGGCCTGACTCTACTTAGTTTATAATTTTAATCAGTCAGACTTGGCTGGATGCTGCTGCCTATTATTTCATTTATGTAGTTCTCACTCAAGGCACAAATGGCCAGGCTCAAATTATCCAAACATATTATACAAAGACCTAATTCTCTGTAAAAGGCTATAATGATAAGAAAGGTGGAAAAAAGGGAAGAAGAGGATGACCAGCAGCAAGGCCATTCATTGCAGTGGTGATGGGGAACCAGATTAAGGACAAATCATGGAGAAAAATCTATGTAGTCACTAGGAGTCAACAACAACTTGATTATGCTCAATCAATCAACCAATCAGTAGGGAGATAAGAAATGAAGTCACTTGAATGGTCTAAAATTTTCAGACTGCTTTTATATGGATATTGGAATGATGAAAAGAATATGATGCCAAGGCCCGTTTGATCACCAAACCCCGAAACATGCAGAAATATTTGGACCCCAACATTCCTAGGTTGATTTGTAAGAGCTTCATCAGTTCATTTTTCCTTAAATGAACCAACTTCATTCCTGAATTAATGTAGGGTTCTGATTGCATGCACTGCTTTCCTCTGGAATTTTGTACTTCTTGGAATTTTGCTAATGCACCTTATGGACCCAGAACCTTGTGCAACTTTGCAAATTGGGGAAGAAACATGTATTTTAGCAGACCTGAGTTTAAGTTCAGATTTTTTTAAGGGAAACGGCTCACAGAATGTATTTTTTATTTTAAACAGATGTAGAATTTAAACGCAAATGTTCATAGTTTCAAAGTATGAAAATATGCATTTAAATTCTATATTTTTTTTTACCCAAAATGGATGTGAAAAATGTTAAAGGTTAAATCAGGTTGAAGACTCTCTAAAGTACTGTTTCTCAACCTTGGTGACATTAAAATGTTGGATTTCAACTCTGAATTCCCCAGCCAGCATGGCAGTGTATCATGACATCACAACCCAAGGCCCATCCTTTTGGATTAGTGCAGTGATGGCGAACCTTTTAGAGACTGAGTGCCCAAACTGCAACCCAAAACCCACTTATGCATCGTCGAGTGCCGGGTGGGTGTGGCCCATTGGGTGGGCGTGGCTGCGGTGGTAACGGCAGACAGGGTAGGACTAAAAAGTTCAATCAATCAATTCCAACTTTGCAAGATCTTTTTTTTTTCCGCAAGAAGTTGAAATTGACTGATTGAACCTTTTTTTTTTTTTTGCACACGGCGGTGGAGGCCTAAAGCGAAAAGGTTTTATAAAACCCAGCTGAAGGCCTAGGACTGGGGCGACAGCACGCGTGCCCACAGAGAGGGCTCTGAGTGCCGCCTCTGGCACCCGTGCCATAGGTTCGCCACCACTGGATTAGTGCCCCAGATTTTGTAAATATGTGTTCCCCTCCCCCAATTTGCATGGCTGTCCACAGAGGGGAATCAAAATATGGTGGCCCCAACTGTGTGAACATAATTACTATCTTGACTTTCTCTCTCTCTCTCTCTCTCTCTCTCTCACACACACACACACACACACACACGTTGTTCCACTGATTACTTGTTCTCACTGTGAGGAAATTTATCCTTAGTTCTAGGTTGCTTCTCTCCTTGATTAGTTTCCATCCATTGCTTCTTGTCCTGCCCTCAGGTGCTTTGGAGAATAGCTTGACTCCCTCTTCTTTGTGGCAGCCCCTGAGATATTGGAACACTGCTATCCTGTCACCCCTCGTCCTTCTCTTCGTTAAACTAGACATACCCAATTCCAGCAACCGTTCCTTGTATGTTTTAGCCTCCAGTGCCCTAATCATCTTTGTTGCTCTTCTCTGCACTCTTTCTAAGGTCTCAACACCTTTTCTGTATTGCGGTGAACAAAACTGGATGCAGCATTTCAAATATTGCTTGTGTGGTTGGAGAAAGCTGTTTCATTCTGGCATTGCGGGACCGAAGTTAAACCTTTCCTAAGCCTCACTCCATTACTGAGGATCCAGTTCTTCGCAGATGAGGCCGGTCTTTCAAATTAACATATGTTTAATATGCTGCTAGGGTTTCCTTAAAGTCAGATCGGAAAGACCTTTCCATACTTAAGGCACCCAGAGGAACTGATACTTGCTAACTGGAGCTGAAGGATTGAAAGGACTGTGTGGTTATGTGCAATTACAAAGGACTGGAAAATAACAGTGCAGCAGGATTAACTCTGGCAAGGAGGGGCAATCACCTCCCACCTAACTGGAGGAAGGAAAATCTCTTGTACCGAGATTGGTGCAGAGAAGGCAGAGAAAACCATGGAGACGAGTCTCTTCTGGGCAGACATGGAAGCTTCCATATTTCCTAAACTGTAAAAAAAGTTGCAATGTATGGCGGTGAACGTTGGACCATAAGAAAGGCTGAGCGCCAAAGAGTTGAGGCCTTTGAACTATGGTGCTGGAGAAGACTCCTGCGAGTCCCCTGGACTGCAAGGCGATCAAACCGGTCAGTCCTAGAGGAGATCAACTCTGACTGCTCCTTAGAAGGCCAGATCCTGAAGTTGAAACTCAAGTACTTTGGCCACCTAATGAGAAGGAAGGGCTCACTGGAGAAGAGCCTAATGCTGGGAAAGATTGAGGGCAATAGAAGAAGGGGACGACAGAGAATGAGGTGGCTGGATGGAGTCACTGAAGCAGTAGGCGTGAGCTTAAATGGACTCCAGAAGATGGTAGAGGACAAGAAGGCCTGGAGGAACGTTGTCCATGGGGTCGCGATGGGTCGGACAAGACTTCGCAACTAACAACAAAAAAGGTTGCTTAACTGCACCACCAGCTAAGGACCTCAGCATACTAGGATTCACACCCATCAGCCAAATACGTACTAACTAGGTTTGAAAACAACGGTCCGATTCTGTACTGTCTTCCCAGAATCTGATACTCTGAGTCAGAGGTCTCCAGACTTGGCCACTTTAAGACTTGTGGACTTCAACTCCCAGAATCCCTCAGCCAGCCTTAAGCTGCCTGAGGAATTCTAGGAGTTGAAATCCATGAGTCTTAAAGTTGCCAAGTTTGGAGACCCCTGCTCTAAGCTAAGCTACTTCTCAATATGACTATTTAATTTCCTAGATCCTCTTTTAAAAACTTGTGCTCGATCCATTCTCTGTTAAAATTATTAGCTTCTTTAGCATCAGGATCATCACGATTACAGATTCGGTTTTACACAGTGGCCAAAGAATGCACCAAGTGGGGAGCGCCTGCCGTTTGGCCTCTTAATTTCATATTCAAAGGTAGATTGCCTCTGCATGTGGAGGTTCCATTCCTGACTGTAATGTCTAATAAAAGCATAAGGACAACCACACTGGCCTGTCTAGAGAATGAACATTTCAGCTGACATCATGAATGGTAACCTACAGGTGGTCCTCACTTAACAACTGTTCGCTTAGCGACCATTTCAACTTACAATGGAACCCCCCCCCAAGCTACTTACAACCAGTACTGGAGTTCTGATGGCACAATACTGCCCCTCCCAGGGTCACATGATCGTATTTCAGACCTGGGCCACCAGCTCACCTTTACGACCAGTTATAGCGTTCTATGGTCACTGACTGCAATTTACAAAATTTTATTGCTCTTTTTCGGCCTTTTTCGGTCCATTTCCAGCAAAAAATGCCCTTAGATATATATTGACTCACTTTATGACCGCAGAGTTCACTTTACAACCACAACATTCACTTTATGACCGCAGTGTTCACTTTGTGCCCACTGCAAAAAAAAAAAAAAGGTCATAAAATCAGATTGCTTATGTGAGTGCCTTGACTTATGACCATCATGACTTATGATGGAAATTCTGGCCTCCATTACATTGTAAGTCGACTATCTGTACTATGAATAGTTCTTTTAAAAATAATATAAAATGTATAATCGTATAAAAATAAGTGGGTGCTCCAACACTGGAGGTTTTTAATGTTTTTAAGAAGAAATTGAGCAATCATTTGTCTGAAATGTTATAGGGTCTCCTGCTTGAGCAGGGGGTTGGACTAGAAGACCTCCAAGGTCCCCTCCAAATGTGTTATTCTGTTAACACATCACCCCCACTTCAAAAAGAGTTTTTAATTTTCAGTATTCATACTGCTGCTTCTTGCTGGGAAATCCTTGTGAGGTTCAACAACCAGAATGTGTAGACCAGGGGTGTCAAACTCGTAATGTCACGTGATGTGTCACGACGTATTGTAACTTTTTTTCCATTGGTGGCAATGGCACAGTTTCCATTGGTGGCAATGGTGGCGCAGTTTCCATTGGTGGCGCAGTTTCGGCATGGCGCATCCGGCCTGTGGGCCGGCAGTTTGACACCCCTGGTGTAGACTATTTAACCACAACAAAGTCATGTTGCCCAGGGATGCATTAGGAGGAGGCTAGTCTACATCCATTTAATTGCACTTCATTTGATTTTATTCATAGTTTTACTCATCACTCGTACTGTGTGTTTTTTAAATAATTCATTGCTTTGATGTTTTATATTTTGATACACATTTTATATGTTGTTTCTGTGAACTTTATTCACTATGCTGCATTTTGCTACTCCATACGAAATGAATAAATCACCCACTCCTTCAGCCATCACCATTATGCAAGGGGGATGGCCAATAATCTAAAAGTTGTTTTTAAAGAGTTGAACAAATGATTGGTAGAGAAAAGGAATAAATAGGTGCTGGCCATATCAGCTAAATGGAACCTCTCTGTTCAGGAACAGACTATCTGAGACCACCAATTGCCAGGCATTTGGTTATTTGTTGGGAACAGGATATCTGTGGTGGGATTTATATGTTGCAAAAAGAGGCATTTGGAGACCACATTCCCCCCTCAGGAACCTTCCATCTCAGCCTCCATCTAAACCACATCTCATGCGCCATCTGAAACCTACACCCTACCCTCTTATTCTTTCAAATATAAACAGGAGGGGAGAGAGGGAAAGACATATTCCACAAACCAGCTATTTGGTGTATGTTCCCTTGGTTATTACACCTCCCCAGAGACGCAACCGCCGTGTCACACAGCCAGCCTGAAACTTTTGGCCACCCACAAACCAAGGCAAGTTTGCCTCTATCTGTTCCTGTGCAAAGTCTTTTTTTTGACACTGAGGTTTTGTTTTTTAAATCTGCTCCGTTATTTGTTTTTGGGTTTGGGTATTTTTTTTTAAAGGAAAAAACCTAGAAGAGACATGTCTTAAGAGACATGATTGTTTTTAAAAAAATTAGTTTGGAAGATTGGCCATTAAATTAAGCTTCCTTGGAAGACCACTGCTTTCATTATTGGTGTAATTTGATTTTTGCTCTTTTTTGACCTTTCTGCAAACGGAGGGCTTTTGTTTGATTCAACAAAGGATGAAAAAGGACCAGACCATCATGAATGGAGACTTTCTTCCCAAGGATGCTGACTAAAATTGTCCAGCTGTCCAAGGTGACCTCAAGACCCGGTAACCCTGGATTGGTTTGGTTCATTGGAGAAGCTCTCACCCTGACCGTCATCCAGTGGAATGGAGTTCCCAAGACCCAGTGGGGCAACTGGCCAGACTGGAGAGAGCACAGTGAAATGGCAGCTGTGTTATGACATGGCAGCCAAGACTTGGTGGATGGTGAGTAGCTGGCGGCCATCAGGTCTGGGGTAGTTCAGGGAGATTGCATTTCCTTTAGGAGAAAAAGAGTCTCGTGGTATCAATCTCAGTTGAAAGGTTTATATCAAAGAGAAAAAAAAGTCTACTAACGTTTCAGAATTTTAAAGAAAAATCTTGGGTTGTTTTTTTTTTTTAAAAAAAAACATAAATTTGGGAAGGACACTTGGGAGAAACGAGGATAATTCTACACTAGATCCTTAGATTTTACAGCTGGGTATGATGAAACATTGGGTTGCAAAATCCAATAGATTGGATCTGTTTTGTTTAGTTGTTTTAGCATAAAGTTGCCGCATTGATTTCAGTGAGTTTCCTACATGAAAAGGTTGGATCCAACTCAGCATTGACCCTTTTTCAGATGGATTTAAAATAATTTTATATCCGTGGAACTCTTGAGCTACATCCCTTGAATTTCACAGAAAATTTGAGCTATGTCTAGGTATGGTAATTTTCATATTTAAAGTATTTCTGTTTGTTTAAATAAAGGAATACTGCATATATGCTATTTTTGGACATACCTTTGGGTGTTCTCTCTGTTCCCTCCTCCTCTTCCCCAAAATGTTGGTATCTATCTGCATATTTATTTATCAAATTTATATAGCTGCCCATCTCACCAAAAACGACCCCGGGGCAGCACACAACAATGAGATAGAATAATGTAAGAAACCACAGATATAAAATGGAAAATCCATATTATTAAATATCATCTCTAACTGAAGAACACTTGTGATAAAAATTGTTTAAAAGTGAGCATTGCAAATAATGTTAAGAGTTTACAAAGCTTCAGGACTGATTTACTGTTGTTAATTATGTATGTAATACATATATACATGTATTTTGATAAAATTTAAAGGCTAACATGCAATTGAAATTTTCTGTGTGGTTTATCAGGAAGAAATACATCTCTCTGATTTTTTTTCCTAGTTGTATTTAAAAAAGTTGTATTTAAGAAAGTGGCCAAAAGAATGTCAGAATATTTGTTTCCTACCTCCATGGAAAATAACTACATGTTAAGTATCCATCTACAAAAAGTCGGAGTATGGGATAAATAGAATCCCTCCATTCTATCTACAGGGGAGAAAATTGCTTAATTTTCTTTAACAGGACGGTTAAAGGACGAGCAAAGTGGATGAGGCAGGAGAGCATGAAAGGATAAGACGGGCAAATCTTTAAAGGCATCAAAAGGAATTTCAGACAGCTCCTGTTTCTTTCAAAATCATTGGCAGATCTTCCCACAAAAAAGGGAAGAAAATTGCAGGTAGAAGCAGACTTTGGCTAACTGTTGGAAATCGCTTGCTAAGAATACAAGCAATTCAACAGTAGAGCAGGTAGGCAGGTAGGCTGGCCAGGTGAGAACAGGTTGCCTTCTGCTGAAATCACATGAAAATTTTGCGTGGATTGTTGAAGGAAAAGTCTTCATCCTGGTTCAGTCCAAGCCGGGAATAAACAACATGGCGACTGCTTTAGAAAGAAGGTTGCAGTTTATTGAAGAGGAGAGCCAGACAGAAAGATGGCTCTGGAAGAAGAGAGAGAGCACATGTAGGGAGTGTGTTTTATACCCTCTGGGGCTCTTGAGGTTGTTTCCTGTTCCTGTTTGAGGCTGTTTCCTGTGTCATGTATTTTGACCTGAGTCTGAGTATGCCCCTTTGGCATCTGTGGGTTAATCCTATTATGTCCTGTCTTAGAGTTTGGGTGGGGTATGTAGATTTTAGGTGTTTTGTCTTCTTAATCTTCTAGCTTCAACCTTCCTGAATGGATTATTTATATCTGCATTTCTACAGAGCTGGTTTCTGCTTGGGGGAGGGAGACTTGGGGCTATTAAAAAAAACTGGGCATGCTTTTTTGCCTCTTTAAGATCCTTTGAGGAAATATATTTTTCTGTCCTTTTAATATTTCCTTCTCTGGGGGGCTGTCTTCCCACAGGATGTTCTCCATAGAAAGCAAAATAACAGAGTTGGAAGGGATCTTGGAGGTCTTGTAGTCCAACCCCATGCTCAAGCAGGAAAGCCTGTATCAGCGGTCCCCAACCTTTATGGCTTGGTGGCCCAGCGAGGGGGCGGACAAGGGAACCGGCTTGTTCAAGTCCAGCTCTGTATGCGCGTGTGCCAGCTAGCCGCTCATGCGGCCTGCTTCCGAGCAGGCCAGGGCCCTGGGGTTGGGGACCCCAGGCCTGTCCCATTCATGACACATAGCTGTCCAATCTCGTCTTGAAAACCTCTAGTAATTTTTGTGTGTGTATATAATAAATAAATAATAAAGAGCTAAAAGAGTGGTTGGGTTAGTAGATTGCTCCCTTGCAATATTAACATGCTGGGTGAACTTACGTTTTGTGGTTTGCAAACTAAGGCTTACGACAGAATGACGAACCATCCTTAAAATGAATCACGACTTTGCAGTATGTGGGATCCCAGTCATCCGCTAAGCTGGGGTTTGTTTAAGAATGATTTGTTGGAGAACCTACAGCAGCTGGGTTTGCACCTTACACTCAACTACAAACCCACAGTGCGGGGGTTTGTCCAACATACAAACCATCGTTGTTGAATGAACCCAATGCTTAAAGCAAGAAAAGTGGCGTTGTGGTTTCTTGCAAAAGCCTCGTCTCCTATTCTCTCATCACTTTGTCCAGGACATGGTCAGTGTGTGTGTGTGTGTGTGTGTGTGTGTGTGTGTGTGCGCGCGCGTGTGTGTGTAAAACAAGTTTAGATGGTGACTGCATCTTGACTTTTTCACCATTGCTCCCTGGGATGCCTCAAGTTGGTTAAATAGATCTGGGGGGTTCTGAGAAAAGCATCATAGAAACCTGTAAATTGTTTTAGAAAGTCGATTGAACATTTTGATGTTTTAAGCAGCAGCTTCCCTTTTGGATTTGGATTTCTCCCCCCCCCTTTTTTTTTTTTTGGGTAGATGACCGTGGGTCAGTCATTCTCTCTCAGCGCTGAGAAGAAGGAAGCAAGGATAAATCTCTTCCAAATATGATGTACGAAAATTGCATGGACATGTCCAGGCAGTTGCCAGGAATCAAGTCTGTTTCAAATGCACCAAAAACTAAAAATAAAATATTGGAGCCTCACTAAATAAGACAGGGAGAATCTGTCATGCAGAACCATTCATCTTTGTTTTCTATGTAAAGCAGCAAGAAATGCTCTGGGTTTTTTTAAATGAGAATAAATTTTATTTTTTCCCTTTGCTTTTCCTTCAGTTCTACACCTGGCCTTTCCAAGCTAAAGGAACCAGACTGGTCCCAAACCTGTGATGCCAAAATCCTGCTTTTGAGTCAAAACAGAAACATTAAGAAATATTCTGTCACAACCGTTCTAGTAAAACCAAGCCCACCAATTTGGGGCCCTAAAGTCACTTAACATTTATTTATTTGTTTCTTTTCCTGTCTTTATTATTTATTTTTATAAATAGCTCAAGGCAGCGAACACACATAATTCTTCTTTCTCAAAGTCGTCATCCAGCTGGATTTCATGCCTAAGGTGAGACTAGAACTCACAGTATCCTGGTTTCTAGCCTGGGAGAATTCCCCATGGGCTGGCTGGGGAATTCTGGGAGTTGAAGTCCATCTCTCTGTTGAGAGAAAAATCTTCACCAGGGTCCAGTCCAAGCCGGGAATAATCAAAATGGAGACTGCTTTAGAAAGAAGGTTGTAATTTATTGAAGAGGAGAGCCAGACAGAAAGATGGCTCTGGGAAAACTGACCACATGTAGCAGGGAGTGGTGGGTTTTTATACCTTCTGGGGCTCTTGAGGTTGTTTCTTGTTCCTGTTTGAGGCTTTGTACTTCCTGTTTCATGTACTTTGACCTGAGTCTGAGTGTGCCTTTTTGGTGTTGGTGGGTTAATCCTATTATGTCTCCTGTCCTTAGAATTTGGTGGGAGTATGTAGATTTTCGGTGTCTTTGTCTTCCTAATAGCTTCCTGGCTCCAACCTTCCTGAATGGATTATTACATCTGCATTTCTAAAAGCTGGCCTCTGCTTAGTTTCTGCTTGGGGAAGAGGGGCTGGGGCTGGTTTCTGGGGGCTGGTTTCTGTCTTTTTTAAGATCTTCCCCATTATTCCTTTGGGGAAATATATTCTGCCTTTTTTTTAATATTTCCCAAAATATTTCTTTCTCTGGATTCTTCCAACATGTCTTAAACTCATTGTGGTTGAGAAACATGCTGTAGAGACAATACGCATATATACCTGCTAAAGGTATATTTAGATTGGTGCGGTAATCCCTCCTCCCCCCCCCCTAAAAACAAACAAAGCTGAAAATGGGAGCAGGTAGCACATATTTTTAAACTAAGTAAAATAAATAAAGCAATTTTTTTTAAAAGTTAAAACTGTCTGAGAACTGGGAAAATGTCTGAAATTCAACAGAACGAGGGTCCCATTTCTGGAGTGAGATTTTGGCCTGCCAGAGCTTCTGGCATCATCAGGTTGTGGTCGAGGCAGTTAAAAATGGCGGTGATAGCTGGAATCTTCTGGAGAGACCATTTTCCATCGTGAAACTCCCATAACCCTCCCTTCCAATAATAATAAGGGAAGTGGATTTTGGTCCTGCCTCTTCCAGTCATTTCTAGAGAACTTTTGGTCAAAGAGGTCGCCCTTGACCCAGAAAAAAAAACAAAACCAGTCCTGTCCTGGCGTAGCACATTAATCTAACCATTTACTTTTAATTCTCCCCCCTTTCACATTTAGTGGTAGAAACAGGAACTCTGGAGGAGCCTGGAAGCATCTTTTCCGGCTAACATATTTTATTAAAAGGCCTAAGCAAAAGCTTAGGCCTTTTAATAAAATATATTAGCCGGAAAACATATTCCCAGACATCCTCTGATTTTTGCCCACCATAGATGAGCAAAACTTTCTTTCCTCAACAGCAGCAACATGGTGATTCTGTCTTCTTGGCGGGCAGGACTGGAAATATCTATCTTCTCCTGCAAAGTGGTTCCCCTCTCCCCAGTGTCCCAAACAACTCTTGGGGAGGGGCTGTGGTCCAGGAACGACAAAACAGGGAGCCAGGAGTGCAGAGGTTGCCAGCCTTCGTGCGAGAGACCCTGGGGGGGGGGTTTAGCCCATTCTTCACTCTTGTTGGTTGTTCTTCCTTGAAAAAAAAACATCTTTTCACCTTGGAGTTATAACTAAATAATAAATGGGACATTAGGGCCTGCTTTCTGGGAAGTCCAGCTCATCGATATTTTGCCTTAATGCTCCCATTAAGGCAAAATAAAACCATTATTTTCTTTTTGGAAATCTAATCTTCAGGACGAACCGCCTGGCAGCTTCCCATCACTAGAAACGTTCATTCCCCTTCACCCAATAAGAAGCTTAAAGAAGGAGAGGAAACAAAAAGTATTTGCAACTCTCTTTTCTGTAGTGATTTTTGGGTCTGCTTTTCTCGAATTTGTGTCTCTGAGATTTTATTAAACTGTGCGTTTTTTAAGGTTACAAATGATAGAGTTGCTGATAATTAAAAGGCAGATGGTTAATCGTCCTAGACATTCCTTTAAAAAGAAGCAGGTTCTTTACTCTTTTTCTATGTCTTTCCCATCGGATCTGCTCTTACACACCTACCGTATGTGCACGTGAAAATATACATACCAGATCTCAGTCTTCTAGATCCTTTAAGGAATCAGAAAGCAGTATGGTTTGGGGAGTGGATCTGCTCCTCTGTTAAGGAATGAGTAATTAGAAACAATGTCAAGGACGATATGAGAAATAATATGAAACAATTTTATTTTTAATTTTTTTAAAAATGGAATGCAAATACCTGTTCATCAATCAAGAAGTCCTTTGGAATTCTGCATGATCTCTGATTAAATCTGATAGAACAGAACAGAGCTAGAAGGGACCTTGGAGGTCTTCTAGTCAGCCCCCTGCTCAAGCTGCTACTGGATCTTCTTGGCACTGCCTTTATTAGTCCCTTTTCTATGTCTTTTCTGAATTTACCCCTTGCAGTGATTTATGGAAAAATATACACAGGCAGCTCAACTCCACTCAGAATTTGCCCATTAAAAATCAGTAGAGCCTTTATCACGTTGTCACCATCTTGATTTTTTTTTTTTTTAATCATACACTATGGCAGGGCTGTCCAATGTTGGCAACTTTAAAACTTGTGGACTTCAGCTACCCTAATTCTCCAGCTGGGGAATTATGGGAGTTGAAGTCCACAAATCTTAAAGTTGCCAACGTGGGACACCTCTGCCCTATGAATACTTCTGATGTAAACGAAGGGCAGAAATACCCTCCTTTTAAAAGTGAGAAAGAGTGAATCAAAAATGTACAATGCATTTTATAGGGAGAAAATCCATTTTAGAGAAGTTTAAAGTTGCGTGGGGGAGGAGTTTTTGACAGATTGGAAAAAGAAAAAAAAGTGAGATGAATGAACGAGTGTATTTTGGGGCATTCGGTTCAGATATGAGAATGGACTAAATGTTAAAATTGGACCACAAGAATCAAAAGTAATGCTAAGTTTATTTAGTGATTGTTTTACCATCTCTCCCTTTTTACTCAATTGGTTTTGGAAAACCTCCTTCCTTACTTGTTCTTCAAAGAGGCTTCTGTTAATCTTAGTTCAGGTAATCCTTCACTTATGATCACAACAGAACCCCAAATTTATGTTGCTAAGCAAGGCAAGTGAATTTTGCCCCATTTTACAACCTTTTTGCCATAGTTGTTAAGGGAATCACTGCAGTTGTTGAGTGAATCTTGTGGTTATTAAGTGAATCTGGCTTCCCCCATTCACTTTGCTTGTTGGAAGCCAGCTGAGAAGATTCCAAATAGTGATCATGTGACCTGGGACAATGCAACTGTCGTAATACATGCCAGTTGCCAAGTGCTTGTATTTTGATCATGTGACCATGGGGAAGCTAGAACAGTCGTAAGTGTGAAAAACAGGTCATAAGTCACTTTCTTTAGTACCTTTGTAGTTTCTGACGTTCACCAAAGAGATAATTGTAAGCCAAGGACTACCTATACTGCAAATCTGAGCATCCATGTGTATGCTGGGGGAAAAATAAAAACAAGAGCATATAATCCAGTTCTCCGATTTTCAGAACACAGCAGTGAAGGGCTGGAGTTTTCAATATTCCATCGCTGTCGACTAGCAGCTATCCAGATTTTTGCAGCCCCAATCTGATAGTTCTAGCATTTGGGGAGCATAGGGTTAAGATTTCCTTGGATGTCTGAAAAGCCAAGGGAGGGGTGGGATTGAAATAAATAAAGAAAACTGGCAGTTCTGCCACAGAAGCTAACAATTTGCTAGGCAAGGAAGGTTTGTGTGTTCTAATTGCCAGTCTGTTTAGATCTCAGCTCTCCGGAGAGGACTCTATGGGTGGGCTGCGTGCCTCATGCCTCACTGGTTTGAATAGAGCTGCTGAGTCCCAGCAGGGCTGGATAACCTGACCAAATTATTGTGTCCCCATTGGTTTTTTGAGAATATAAAATTGGCTGAGCTCAAATGAACTTGCGTCTGAACCTCTTTAAAAATTGAAGATATCAAGGGAGAGTCTACCTAAAGTACAAGCTACAATGATATCAAAAGGTGGGCTGGGAGTATCATGATATCACTGTGTAAATGATTCACAGGAGGAGGAGGTAAGGAGGTAATTCATGTTGTTTGCCCAGTGACATCATTACTGGAAAATTATAGAGGGTTATTCCCAGTTTATTTTGTCCCCAGCGCATTCCCAGGCAAACCTTATAAGCAGTGTTTCTCAACCTTGGCAACCTTAAGATGTGTGGACTTCAACTCCCAGAATTCCCAGGCCAGACACATCACCAAGGTCAGCTAGGGAAAAAAAAATGATTTTTTTTATTAAAGATCAACATGATCTTCATGTTTATTTATTAAAGATCAACAAAGCCCAAAAGCAGGCAATGGGCACAACTGGGATAAAAGGCAAAATGAGAGAGAGAGAGAGAGAGAGAGAGAGAGAGAGAGAGAGAGAGAGAGAGAGAGAGAGAGAGAGAGATCAACTAATCATTCAGAAGCCACAGGACTTTCCAGAGCCACTGGAAACAATACTGCAGTAAGGAGCATGGACAGTCCCAAAGGGAGTGACCTTTAGTTATTTCAGCTGTATTTAAAAGCAGAAGAACAGAGAAGGAAAGGAGGACACTAGGTGATCCCTCCTCTATTTTGCACCCTTAAAAAAATAATTCAATGGAGGGATGTAACCCCCAAGGCAGATGCCCATGATAACAGCAGCGCCCTCCACTGCAGTGTTCTGTTGATGTTCAACCTAATATGTTGCTTCAAAACTGATAAAGGAATCTAAAGGAACATCTCGTGCCACCTGACATGAAGTGGTAAAACTAGAGCAAACAGGTTTTGGATTAGTAAACGGAGAGGTAGACTGGCATATATGGAATTTTAAGATCTCTGCCGACTTGATTGGAATTCAGCTTTCTGAGATTGCTTTATACCAGGATCTCCAAACTTAGCAACTTTAAGACTTGTGAACGCCAACTCCCAGAATTATCCAGCCAGCATGAGGAATTCTGGGAGCTGAAGTCCACAAGTCTTAAAGTTGCCAAGTTTGGAGACTCCTGGTTTATACCCTCAACAACCCTGTGAGGTAGCTAATCGAGTGAAGTTATTCAGTGAATGCCAAAGCTAAATGGGACTTTGGATCTGTAGCTCAACAATCATAAACCACTATTAGGAACAGCCACCTGGAGTCATTTTGAAGTGGAGGCCTTATAACTCCATTAAATTAAATTAAATTAAATTAAATTAAATTAAATTAAATTAAATTAAATTAAATTAAATTAAATTAACCTCGCACCTGTCTCCAACCACTGCACCTTTTAATAAAACAAAGCTACTGGGAGAATAATTTATTATAGGGGCTTGGATTGGCTCTGATCCAGCTGATTTGATCCCATTTGAATTAATAAAGAAAAGTGCCTAGCTTTTTCCAAATAATAATAACAACAACAACAACAACAACAACAACAACAACAACAACAACAACAATAATAATAATAATAATAATAATAATAATAATAATAATAATAGTAGTAGTAGTAGTAGTAGTAGTAGTAGTAATGTTGGAAGGGACCTTGGAGGTCATCTAGTCCAACCCCCTGCTCAGACAGGAAACCCTATACCATTTCAGACAAATGGCTGTCCAGTCTCTTCTTAAAAACTTCCAGTGTTGGAGCATTCACCGCTTCTGGAGGCAGGTTGTTCCACTGGTTAATTGTTCTAATGGTCAGGAAATTCCTCCTTAGTTCTAGGTTGCTTCTCTCTTTGGTTAGTTTCCATCCGTTGCTTCTTGTCCTTCTTTTTTGTGCATGCAGAATGCCCTTCCAAACACATTCTGTTCAGGTTAGGTAGACAGTTTACACCAGGGATTCAATCACACAACCTAGAAGCATAGAACTGGAAGGACCTGTTTTGCCCTTCAAATCCAACTTTCAGCCCAGTTTAGGAATTTTACTACATCAGGCATCCTGCATCTTATATCTATGCATTTTGGTTGGCATTTTATCTCCTTTCATTTGTCAAACCAGTGTTTCTCAATGTTGACAACAGGAAGATGTGGGGACTTCAACTCACAGAATTCCCCAACCGGTATGGAATTCTGGGAGTTGTCCACATATCTTCAAGCTGCATGGAACATAGAACATAGAATCACAAGCAGGAAGGGACCTTGGAGGTCTTCCAGTCCAACTGCCTGCTCAAGGTAGGAGCCTTATACCATCCCAGTCAAATGGTTGTCCAGTCTATTTTTGAACATTTCCAGGGATGGAGCAGCCACAACTCCAGCCAGCATGCTATTCCATTGATCATAAAACTCCACCATCTTCCTTACTTATCCATTCATGAAAAGTCAGATGGGAGAGGAGCCCGAGAACCCCAAGAGATACCACATTCACAAAGCGTGATCTAATGTCTTTCTATTATCTCCTCCAACCCTCCAATCTGGCTGATCATAGTTCGTAGCAGGTTGCTGGAAATGATGGACTTGTATTTCCTAGTTCTAGAACTTCCATTCCACATTTCCACAGTTCTGCTGAAACACCCTCTTATGTCCCTTTCAGAAGCGAGCTGTGAGCAATTCAGTTTTGCCCCAAGGCGGACAGAACCGTTGAGGCTAGCAAGGCATTCATTTAATTTTCCAGCAACTTCTACAGCATAAATGCTTACTGCCTTTGTACTTCTATTGGAGAAGCAAGGTTGCTATCTGGAGCGCTTTAAGCTTTGTAGCATCCAAAATTTAAATACCTACAATTGAAATATAAGAAAGAGATCTGATGGCTAAGATTTATATCATCCAGGGTCTCCCAGGAGGTGGGTTAATACAAAAACAAAAAACCCCTCAAGGTGGGGTTTCAATTATACCCTTAACAACTGTGGCAAGAAAGGTCATAAATGGGGCAAATCTCACTTAACAAATGTCTCACTTAACAACAGAAATGTTGGGCTCAATTGTGGTCGTAAGTCGAGGACTACCTGTACACAGAAAAATTCCCTTATTGTGATTCAATGTTCACAAAATTTGGTAAAGAGCTTTGATAACCATCATTAAGACCCAAATGTTTGCTTGCGTATAACAGCAAGTCTGGGTTCATTTCCAGCCAACTGAAAAGCTCCCTTTCATATGTATTGATAGTCTAGTACAGGTAATCCTTCATATCAATCTTTCATTTAGTGACTGTTCAAAGTTACAACAGCAGTGAAAAAAGTGAGTTATGACCATTTTCACACAACCGTTGCAGCATCCCCAGGGTCACATGATCAAAATTCATATGCTTGGGAACTGGCTCACAGTTATGACGGTCGCAGTGTCCCGGGGTCATGTGGTCACCTTCTGAGACCTTCTGACGAGCAAGGTCAAAGGGGAAGCTAGATTCACTTAACAACTGTGTTACTAACTTAACAACTGCAATGGTTCACTTAACACCTGTGGCAAGAAAAGTCACAAAATGGGGCAAAACTAAGTTGACAACTGTCTCAGTTAGTAACAGAAATTTGGGGCTCAATTGTGGTTGTAAGGACTACCTGAACAGTGTTTCTCAACTTCAGCAACTTTATGGACTTCAATTCTCAGAATTTCCCAGCCAGCTGACGGGAATACTGGGAGTTGAAGTCCACACAACTTGCTGTGATTGACAACGATGGTCTAGTGCAGGGGTAGGCAACCTTGGCTCTTTTATGACTCGTGGACTTCAACTCCCAGAATTCCTGAGCCAGCCATGCTGGCTCAGGAATTCTGGGAGTTGAAGTCCACGAGTCATAAAAGAGCCAAGGTTGCCTACCCCTGGTCTAGTGTGTAGTGAAACAAGGCAAAGATTCCAGGTTAATATAAGATAAGGCAATGGACATCCTCCTGTATTATGTTCATAAACCACCCAGAATCTTATTTTGTGAAATGAGCAGCTGTATAAATTTGCTAAGTAAATAAAAATAAAATTTAAAAAAGAATTAGTATATCTTAACTGATAGGGAGATAACTCATTGGTTGTAACTGGAACAGAGCAGTTAAAATACTGTAATGCATTATAATCTGAGAAATAAAAGTTAAACAAAATCTATTTTTCTTACATATTAATCTGTACTAAAGGGATAATGTGTTGCCATTTTAACGTAAGGTTTTATTATTTGTACATGTTTTAGCTATTTTGTTATTCTTTTGCCAGTTTTTTTTTTAAGTCCTTCAACTTTGGGGATGGTTGGTTTAAAAGTCGTATCTGTCAGAGAAAGAATCACATAACAATATCTTGCTTTTTCTCGTTGGAAAGTTGTTAATGAATCTGTCCTCTCAGGGAAGGGAGGCCCCCCAAAATAGTTATATTAATCCCAGGTTACTATATCACAAGTACTGCCATACTGCCCTTGATAGTGTATTGAGAAAGATGAGATATAAATTAGGATGATATTTTTATTGCTCTCTGTCTCTGGTTTGGTATATTACCACTAGGTGGCAATACAGGAACGTATAAATAATTTGAAAAGTTAAGAGAATGCTTAACGCTGTATCTTTAAATAGTTCAGTGGTAGGAAGGAGTCTCACAGGTGATGTTTGCCCATCATCAACATGGGAGTCAGGCATGGGAGAAAAAGCTGCAGAATATTAGTCAGTAGGGAGCAAATCATTTGAAAGAAGAGCACAATTCAGAAGAGCTGCCGTATAAATAAAAGGTATTAACTTCAAACAGAATAACAGTGTTGGAAGTGACCTTGAAGGTTTTCTAGTTCAATCCCCTGTTCAATCACTCCAGATAAACAGCTGTCCAGTTTTTTCTTAAAAGCCTCTAGTGATGGAGCATTCACCGCTTCTGGAGGCAGGTTGTTCCACTGGTTAATTGTTCTCACTGTCAGGAAGTTTCTCCTTAGTTCTAGGTTGCTTCTCTCCTTGATTAGTTTCCATCCGTTGCTTCTTGTCTTGCCTTCCGGCGCTTTGGAGAATAGCTTGACTGCCTCTTCTTTGTGGCAGCCCCTGAGATATTGGAACACTGCTATCATGTCACCCCTAGTCCTTCTTTTCATTAAACTAGACCAGGGGTAGGCAACCTTGGCTCTTTTATGACTCGTGGACTTCAACTCCCAGAATTCCTGAGCTAGCCATGCTGGCTCAGGAATTCTGGGAGTTGAAGTCCACGAGTCATAAAAGAACCAAGGTTGCCTACCCCTGAACTAGACATACCCAATTCCTGCAACTGCTCTTCATGTTTTAGCCTCCAGCCCTCTAATCATCTTGGTTGCTCTTCTCTGCACTCTTTTCAGATTCTCAACATCTTTTTTTTTTAATATGGTGACCAAAACTGGATACAGTATTTTAAATGTGGTCTTACTAAGGCTTTATAAAGCAGTGCTAGTATTTCACATGATCTTGATTCTATCCCTCTTTAATGCAATCTAGGATTGCATTGTATTTTTGGGCTGCTGCTGTTGCACACTGCTGGCTGATAATTAAGTGATTGTCCACTAGGACTCCAAGATCCCTCTTACAGTTACTGCTATTGAACCAGTTTTCCTCTAATCTGTAGCTGTACATTTGTTTTTTCTTGTCTAAGTTTAAAACGTTAGTTTTCTCTACATTGAATTTCATTTTGTTAGATAGGGCCCAGTGCTCAAGTCTGTCGAGATCCATCTTGATCTTGAGCCTATCTTCTGGGGTGTTGGCTATTCCTGCCAGTTTTAGTGTCGTCTGCAAATCTGATGAGTTCCCCTTCTATTCCCTCATCTAAATCGTTTATGAAGATGTTGAAGAGTACTGGACCTAAAATGGAACCTTGGGGTACTCCACTGCTTACTTCCCTCCATGTAGATGTAGTTCCATTAAGGACTACACGTTGAATACAATTTGTCAGCTAGTTACAAATCCATCTGGTGGTGATGCTGTCTATCCCACTTTTTTTTTTTAGCTTACCGAGAAGTAGGTTGTGGTCTACTTTGTCAAATGACTTTGTTATATCCACGGCATTTCGCTGGTCCACTAATTTAATCACTTTGTCAAAGAGTGAAATGAGATTTGTTTGGCATGATTAGCAATATCACTTTGGAAGAATATCATTGATAGTATATGATGAGTTGTCCCTTCACTGCATAATTCTTAGAAAACCTCTGACCATCAAGCAAGACAATAGATTTGAACAGACAGAACCCCAATTTACTATTTTCACATCCTACTAAGGTCACTCTGCAAACACTGGCCAATGCAGGAAGCTGACCTAGCCAATTTTTTCTCTGGAGCAGAAAATTTCATGTTGTTTGTTTGCTTGTAGGGCAAACAATTTAGCAAATAGCTAAATAGAGCCTCCTTGCCCAGGAATCGTCTATACTTGATATCAAAAAGAAGCTAAGGATGTTACATACTAGTTGGTACGGTACATGGATTCTTTTCCAGGAAGTCTACGGTGAGTAAGCCCATTTCAATGGAGAGTCTGATGATTAGTTTCATTCATAAACCTCTGTAGCTGGTAAAGTATCAAAGATCTTGTTCTTCAGAAAGGAGGGACAACAATAGGAGGTGTGGGGGGGGGGGAGGACAGTAAGGCTAAAAGAGACAATTAATGGTTAAAGCCCAGAAACTGGGAGACAGTGAGTTCTAATCCTGCCTTATGCGTGAAAGCCAGCTGGGGGACTCTGGGCCCATCACCAGGAGACTGTGAGTTCTAGTCCTGCCTTTCATGCCTTAGGCATCCCAAAGGTGTTTTTTCAGGAGGCAACTGGACTTTCCTGTTTTTCTTTGAAGATGTTTCGCTTCTCATCCAAGAAGTTTCTTCAGCTCTGACTGGATGGTGGGGAATGGAAGGATTTATATTCCTTGCAGACAGCTGGTCATTTGCATTCTTTTAGGGAGTCATTGAGGCCATTGGGAGATTTACCTGCGTCCTCAGGGTCACCTCAGTAGTGCAGGAACCATTTGCTCTTCAGTTTGGGATGCAGACAACACAGACTCATCCCTAACAGCCTGCACCTGTCTTCAACAGTGAAGGGATCACAGGGCAGAAAACATCCTGTAGCCAAGAAGGCTCCACACACATTTGCCCTACTCAGGTGACCCTGAGGACACAGGTAAACCTCCAAATGGCCTCAATGTCTCTCTAAAAGGATGCAGATGACCAGCTGTCTGCAAGGAGTATAAATCTTTCCATTCCCCACCATCCAGTCAGAGCTGAGGAAGCTTCTTGGATGAGAAGCGAAACGTCTTCCAACAAAAACAAGAAAGTCCAGTTGCCTCCTGAAAAAAGCACCTTTGGGACAACCGTGACCTGGATGACTGAGAATCTCCATAGACGCTCCTTAGGCATGAATCTGACTGGGCAACTTTGGGCAAATCACCAGGAGGCAGTGAGTTCCTGCCTTGCCTTAGGCATGAAAAGTGACTGGGTAACATGGGCCAATCATCAGGAGACTGTGAGTTCTAGTCCTGCCTTAGGCACAAAAGCCAGTCAGACTTTAGGCCATCACTCTTTCTCAGCCCAACCCACCTCTCAGGGGAAAATAAGAGGAGGAAGGAATATAAGATATGCTTGCCAGCCAGAGTTGTTTGTAGAGTAACAAAGGCAGGATAAAAATCTGATAAATAAATAAATAAATAAATAAATAAATAAGGCATAGATAATAAAAGTCCTATTGGATTAGTCCTGAGGTTTCAGTAACCTGGAATTTAGTATTTCATCCATTGAAGGAATTCACAAAGGAAAAAAAGGTGGGCTTTTCTGCCATCGTGTCAAACAAGATTACAGAGGATAGGATTCATCTACAGCAGGATGGTTCACAATCCTGCACCAGTTGTGTCTGATCAAACAGGACTGGGGTCTTGCGATGAGCTGGAGGCAAGCTGAGCAAATTAAGCAGGTGGCCATGGAGAGGGCCAAGCACAAGGAAGAACGGTGCAGGAAGAAAATGCCACCAGCAGAGGTCGGGGACAGGCCACTAAGCAGCAACTGGGACATCTGCCAAGGAGGATTCCAAAAAGCAAGTTTTTGTGTGAGTTTAAAAAAAAAAAAAAAAAAAAAAAACCAACTATGGGGCCTGTTGTTTCATTCGGGGGAAATAACCTTCTCCCTATTTAAGGAGAGCTGAGAAACCCAAGAAGAATAAGAAATACAAATTAACTTACGTAGATGGGAGCTGATATTTCTAGATAACCTTTTATAAAAAATAGAGGAACAGCTCCCCCTCCCCTTGCACCAGGGCACAGGTGAACACTATGCAAATGCACCTGGATTTACAACACAACATCAAAAACGTTATACTAGCAACAATCAAACTTGCAGGCAGCAACTTTGGGATTCTAAAATGCCAGTGCAAATCCAGACTCTTTTCAGATTGCAGCTGACCTCTCAGAATGTTTTTCTTCTTTTTAAGTTTCTCCCATAAGCTACCCACTTTCATTTCTACCCTACAAGTCACTTGCGAACAAGACTTGGAAAGTGAAGAAACTAAATAATCAAATACTCTTAGGTGCCTAGAGTTGCAATAGAAGAAGATGCCTGCTGGGTCTCTGCATGAGTCTGTTCTCCACCCTCTCTTTCCCATCCTTCTCATCTGCAGGTGGGACATTTGACTTTGTCTTTTCCATCAAGAATAACCAAAGAGAAGGATGCCTGTCACATCTCTGCATGAGTTCCTGCTCTGGTCTTCCTTCCTTCCAATTAATTTTTGGGGAATAATTTTTCTGGCTTCTACATACCTTTTCAAATGCACAAATGCATACAAACCTTCTCTTCTTCCAGAATTTCCACCGTATGTCATGACAGTTGTAAGACAAGGCTTCCATGGGGCCAGACCCAATTTTATGACTTCCTTGCTCTGGTCGTTAAGTGAATGCCATGGCCATTAAGTGAAGCAATGTATGCTTAGGGGTGATTTTTGCCCAAAGTGGCTGAAAAGGTCAGAAACCAGCAAAAACATTGTAAATCTGATCACAGAAGACTGAAACCAGCTGTAAAGGCGAGCTGCTTGCCAAGCATCCGAAATGCAGACATGTTGACTGTGTGTGTTTGTGTGCAGTCGATGTAACTCTGGAATTGGGTTATGAGTAGAATTTGTGGAGTCTGTCATAGTTTCGAATGGTCATTAAGCGGATAGTCATTAAGCGAGGACTACCTGTATCATTGCATCCAAGATGGTTCGGCTCTCTAAACATTCCAAAGAACGCTCAGAATAATCTACTTTTCAGAGGAGTCTGCCTGCCGCATCTCTGCATGCACATCTGGCACATTTGGCTTCCCGCCTCTTTCACTTCTGTTGACCCAGAGCATGTTGGGGGGGGGGGTTGTTTCTTTGGATTGTAACCCCCCCCCCACTCCCTTTTATATTCCACTGCTTTCTGATCAACTCAGAACAGTAACACACAAAGGAAAGGGGTAGCTTTTCCTAGAAGAGATTCAATTTGGCACATTTAAAATTATTTCCCCCCCCCCTCTTTTCCTGCCTAAGCATGAAGCAGGCCTCCAGTTTCAAAGGCGGGGCGGGGGGGGGGGAGCGAAGGAAAGAGCCAGGAGACCAATCTTTTCTTTGCTCCATTCGGTCGAATGCACAGGAATGCGTTCCTCCCCCGCCCCCCCCCCCATATCCTGTGCCACTGGGCACAGGCTCTGAAATCTGGCACAGGTTCAACTTCCTGATGGGAATCTACCGAACCCTCAAGCAAAGCTTGGAGTGCTTACACACGTACACGCACACATACACAACCTCCACAATTCAATTGCCTTTCCCGCCCCCTCCATCCAAACGAAGGTTCCTCTTTAAAAAGTACTTGGCAAAGATAAATAGTGATCCAATAAAATACTGGAAGTCTTTGCTCTCCATTCCCACCCCCCTGGAGAAGGCGAGCTTTTGGAAGGGGACCAGCCATCCCTGGGAAGGGGGTGGGGGGTGGTGGACGCCATTTCTGGGAGGGGGGGCGCAAGGGAGGGGAGCCCGCCTGTTTAATGAGCAACAGCTGTAGCCAACCCTTGAATCCGTGCAGAGTTTGAGGACAAGCTGTCCTGCAGATTATATAAACCGCCTCTCCTCTGTTTATTTAATTCGGTGCCTTTTTCCCCCCCTCTTTCTCTCTTTCTCTCTCGCGCTCTCTTATAACACTGATTTACCAGCAGGGCCAATGGCAGAGGGGGGAGTGGCAGGGCACCAGGGGGCAGGGAGGGCACAAGGGAGCAGGCGGTTGGCCCCTCTGCTGTGTTCCCCCCCTCCTCTTCCAGCTGTTTGTGACCTCTTGCTGCACCCTCCGAAGGCTTTTTCCAAGGAAACCTTGACAGCTGTGCAGAAACCTTCTCCCTGCAGACAATAAACACCGCAATGATGGGGGTCATTTGCTCTCTCTCTCTCTTTCCCAGATTGCAACATTTCCTGCTGGTGGGGAATGGATCCAGATGCATGAAAACACACAGGGACTGAGGCCATTTGAGGCCTGGCTTTCCACTAATCCCAGATAGAGAATACATCTGGCCAAAACTGGCAAGAAAACCCCCGCTCACCGGGCATCAGAGCCAGTTTGGTGTAATGATTAAGGTGCTGGCCTACATGCCAGGGGACCGTGAGTTCTAGTCTGACCTTAGGCATGAAAGCCGTCTGGGTAGCTTTGGGCCAATCACCAGGGGACCGTGAGTTCTAGTCTGACCTTAGGCGTGAAAGCCGTCTGGGTGACTTTGGGCCAATCACCAGGAGACTGTGAGTTCTAGTCTGACCTTAGGCGTGAAAGCCGTCTGGGTGACTTTGGGCCAATCACCAGGGGACCGTGAGTTCTAGTCTGACCTTAGGCGTGAAAGCCGTCTGGGTAGCTTTGGGCCAATCACCAGGAGACTGTGAGTTCTAGTCTGACCTTAGGCATGAAAGCCGTCTGGGTGACTTTGGGCCAATCACCAGGGGACCGTGAGTTCTAGTCTGACCTTAGGCATGAAAGCCATCTGGGTGGCTTTGGGCCAATCACCAGGGAACCGTGAGTTCTAGTCTGACCTTAGGCATGAAAGCCGTCTGGGTAACTTTGGGCCAATCACCAGGAGACTGTGAGTTCTAGTCTGACCTTAGACGTGAAAGCCGTCTGGGTGACTTTGGGCCAATCACCAGGAGACTGTGAGTTCTAGTCTGACCTTAGGCATGAAAGCCGGCTGGGTGACTTTGGGCCAATCACCAGGAGTGTGAGTTCTAGTAAAATCATAGAACATAGAATCATAGAGCTGGAAGGGACCCGCCTTAGGCATTGCCTTTAGTTACTTATACGAATAATAAAGGCAGGATTTTAAACAATCTAATTAATCAAGATGGCTAGATCTCGGGCCTGGGTTCTGCTCCTACTTGCAAAAAGGTTTCCCGGTTTACCCTCACAATCATGGGGTCCCTCCTAGATTCTGATGTCCAGGAACAGGACTGATTTTAACCATTGGCAACTAAGCCTGATCTCTACTTTCAACCTCACAGGGTGCCTTTCAGACAGACGGCCTTTTTCAAGCTGAAACATATTGGAAAGCCAGGGTAGTGGGTACAATGTTGCTCTGGGACCCTCTCCCCTCATTTTAACTCCCTAAAAATAACCCGGTTGAGATTGGCGAAACTTCATCCAGAGAGCTTTTCAGAGCTCAAACTGGCTTCATTGATCTGTAGCCTGCTTTCCCACCCGGTCTGCCTCCAAGATGCCTCCTAATGAACCTCTATTTTTGAACTTTTGCAATCAAAGCAACTTACAAACCTATTCAGCATGAATACCTTTATGCAAATGCAGAGTGCTATTCCCACACATTGTGGATATGCTACAGCTGTGGCTTTCAGCTCCGTGTACGATTTGGAAGATTTTGAGGCGTCTGTCTTTCTGGGAATGAAATTCTAGGGTTTCCGCCAACCTCTCTTCTTGGAGCTGGGCTTCCTTGCCAGACTTGCTTGCCTTTGTCGACTTCCTTCTTCTTTTTTCTCAGAAAGCTTTCCACTTCCACCCGGCCAGGCACAAACATTCCTCCCCATCCTTGCTGAAAGCTGCAATTACAGGAAATAAAAAAAATGGAGGTGGGTGGGGAGGAAATGTCATCTGGAATTAATAAGCTACTTCCTGCAGCTACAAGTCCACCGTTGTGGGGTGTTTGCAGCTTTGTTCTCACAAGGGCTTGTGTTGCAGATACAAAAGAGATGTCCTCATTTCCCCTTTGACGGCATCAAAAATATCCTCGGAAATTGCTTTTTTTTTGTTTGTTTGTTTTTCCCCCCAAGGTCCTCATGACTTTGTCTTCCTCTTTTCCCCAGCTCACAACCGAGGCAATTTAAAGTTATCCCCAACTGTTCCAGTTTGAAAGGAGAATCCTTTCCCTTACCCTCACCACAATGTTGGCTGGACATGCAAACAAGCACACTTCCCAGGTCATTGGGGCTATTAACAGGTTCAGGTTGGGTTCTGTCCAGCTTCTATTGGACACTTTAGATCAGGGGTCCTCAACCTTGGCAACTTTAAGACTTGTGGACTTCAACTCCCAGAATTCCTTTGCTTTGCTTTGCTGGCTGAGGAATTCTGGGAGTTGAAGTCCACAAGTCTTAAAGTTGCCAAGGTTGAGGACCCCTGCTTTAGATCATCTAATAACTCCACCCTCCCACTGGTCAATGAATACTGATATCTGTGACGGTTTTGGCTTAAGTTGCAGGAGGGACAGACACCCAACCAAGTCTTTCTCAAGTCTTCCATGGGCTCCTAAACCTGCATTTCATATCTCCAGCCTTCCCATTTTAGGGAAGGTTATTGAGAAGATGCTAAGATGCCTTCAATTTCAGAGACACCAGAGGAAATGAGATGTCTGGATTCTTTCCAGTCAAGTAACCAAGTCAAAGAACTGAAGTAGAGGCCTGGATGGAGCCTGAACCTGTCCTGGTCTTACTTGATGTCTCAGTGGCCCTTGAAACAATCAACTATAGCAGTGTTTCTCAAAGTCAGCAACTTTCAGATGTGTGAACTTCAACTCCTCAAATACCCCAGCAGGTTGCAAGACCCTGAGCCTGTTTGATAAGACACAACTGATGCAGGATTGTGAAGAATCCTGCCATAGCCGAGCTCTATCCTCTGTAATGGCCTTCTTGGGGATGGGGTACATAGCTAGATGATCTCTCACAAAGAGAGCTTCCATGGTCCCCAAATCTCCAACCCTCATTGATTCAGTATTTATATCAATGTTATTATATTTGTCTATGCAATTGGACCTTTTAGCCAAGCTGCCTGAAACTGATAGGACCCACGGGGGCGGGGGAATAAGAGCATGGAAAAATTATAAGCAATTTGGGTGGAAAAGATTGAAAGAAGCAGTGTTTCTCAACCTCAGCAACTTTAAGATGCATTGACTTCACTTTAAGTCCATGCATTCTGGGAATTTAAGTCCATGCATTCTGGGAATTTAAGTCCACGCATTCTGGGAATTTAAGTCCATGCATTTGAAAGTTACCGAGGTTGAGAAACACTAGACTACAAGTAGTGCTTGACCTACAACAGTGGTGGTATTCAAATATGTGAACAACCGGTTCTCTGTGTGGATGCCGCTTCTGGAAGTCCATTCTGGGCCTGGGCAAGAAAAAATTAGCTACCGGTTCTACCGAACTGGTGTGAACTGGCTGAATCCCACCACTGACCTACAACCATTTGTTTAGCAACCTTTCAGTTACAAAGGCACTGAAAAAAGGGACTTACTCACTGGTCCTTGCATTTACAACCATAACAGTGTTCCTATGGTCACATCAACAAAATTCAGGCACTTGGCAACCAACATGTATTTACAATGGTGTCAGTGTCCTGGGATCACGAGGTTACCCTTTGCAACTTTCCCAGATGCCTTCCGACAAGCAAAAATAAATGGGGGAAATCAGTTTTGCTTAACAACTATGGCAAAAAAGGCTCATAAGATCCAGCATGACTCACTTAACAACAATTTTGCTTACCAGTGGAAATTCTGGTTCCAATTGCAGTCACAAGTTTAGGACTCTCTGTATAAAATCCTTCATAAGTGTTGCACTCTTTTACCTTGGTTCTATTTTTTTATACAGTAAGTTGAGTGATTCAACTTAATGGTAATAGAGGACGATAGATTAGTTGTAGAGCACCCTTCTCTGGAGGTCCCCCTTTTCCCATATCCAGGGGTAGGCAACCTCGGCTCTTTTATGACTCGTGGACTTCAACTCCCAGAATTCCTGAGCCAGCATGGCTCAGCTTGGAAACCTCTCCCTTTCCCCTCAGCATGGCTGGCTCAGGAATTCTGGGAGTTGAAGTCCACAAGTCATAAAAGAGCCAAGGTTGCCTACCCCTGCCATATACCATTTAAGCGTGTGAATATGGTTCTAGAAGGCAGTATTAATAATATTAAGCAAAAATTAAGAACATGGGGGCATAACCTCAAACTGACAGGAGGGAAGTTCAAAAGTAATGTTAGAAAGTTATTACTTCACAAAAAGAGTAATGGAAGCTTGGAACCAACTCCCAGCGGAGGCAGTGGGCCAGTCATCAGTAACTGAATTTAAACAAGTCCATCTTCCAACAAAAGTTAAAAAATAAAATAAAAAATAAAAATAATAATTAAAAACAACAAATACATAAATTAAAAAAACAAAAACAAAAACCACAAAACTCAAAACTGAAAAGGTAGATTCCATGGACCACTAGAACTTTTCCTGCCATTAGTTTTCTATGTTTCTATTTAACGCTTACAGGACATTGCTGGAACGTGTCATCCATCCATTCACAGTGCAATATCCTTAGTAGACCACTGATACCCATATGTACCATACATGACACCTTGAGCCAAGCAGGAGGCACCATGGAAGCCTTGACCATAAGAGTTGGAAGGCCATCAAAGAGAGTTGATGGCCATCAAATCCAGCCTTCTAATCAGTGCAGGAATCCAGATTAAAGCTTCCCATACAGGTGACTCTCTAACCTCTTTGTTCAACACTTAGCAAATTTCTTCAACAAAAAAAACAAGATCTCTCTGGGGTTGATCGAAGAGAATAGAATAACATTTCAGAGATTTCAGCAGCTGGAGAGCTTTCATATTAGAACCCAATTTATCTCCCAGGCTCCTAAGGTGAGACTTTTTCAGTTTTTTACTCGCCACCTCTGTGTGAACTGCAAAAGAGGCTGTTTTGTAATTGCTAAGAGAAGAATATTCAGATGTGCATCCCTCTTAGGATCTGAGCATACCATTACAGTATGCTTGCTCCATTTAGACACATCTAATGAATGGAGCCCACTACTTCTCTGGATAATGGGTTCCCCTTTTGACCACTTCTTGCTCTTGGGAAGATTTTTCTGACATTAAATCTCCTTCTCTTTCTTTCCATTATTTTGTATGTGGTGTTCTGGAATCAGGAAGCATTTGGGCTCTCTTCTATGTGACATCCTTTCAGGTATTTGAGGAATGCTATCATACACCCCCCCCCCATCCTTTTTTCTCAGAGTTGAAGATACCCTCTCTTCTTCAATCTCTCTTTATTCGATTTAGTTTCTAGTCTCTGGTTGTCTTCATTACCATTCTCAGAAAATGTTCCAATTTCTCTGAATCCTGACCACAACAGGAAAAAAAAAATACTTGACAAGGATCTGACCAAAGTAGTACAATTGCTTTCTGTGGATTGGAAAGCATACAATTGCATTTGCCTTTTTTGCAGCAATATTACGCTGCAGGCTCCTATTCAGTTTGCAATCAACTACTATTCCCCTAAATACTTCATTTTTGGAAATCCTGATCAGGTATTCTATCCCAGGGCTTTTCAACCTGTGGTATGCGTACCACTTATGGTACATTAACAAGTGGCAGGTGGTACACAGCCCTGCCTAGCCAAGTGTAGTGGGGGAGGGAAAGAGCCAGCGCAGGCAAGGACTTACAGTGAGAGAGTCCCCTGGGAGCTGCAGTGGCTGGGGAGAGACAAAGGGCCCAGGCTCAGTTCTGGCTCACCCTCCCCCATGAGAAAGGAGGAGGAGGGGGCGGAGATAGGAGAGTGGAAGGATTCTTATGTGCTTTTGTGACTTTGAAGTTCTGGGATTTGTGCAATGTGGGCTTTGTGTTCTTAAGGAGTGTTTGGCAATTTCTATTTGGCTGATGGCTGATGGCTGGTGTTAGCTTCTATTGCTCTGCTATTGTTAGCTGTAAGATTTGCTGCAAGGGATTTTGAAGTATTTTTCTCCTGAATGGATTTTGCCTGTAGATTCCTTTACTTATGAATGGAGCCATTTGGGGAGGCTGCCTTAGCCAGCAGCCAATGCTTACTACATTTTTTTTCGTCCTTACTTTCCTTTCTAGCCAGTAGCTAATTCTTAAAGGGGAATGTGTCTTTTTAAGCTAGTTCACTCAGCAGTTTGTCTTTTCTGTTTCTGGAAGCTTTTCGTTTGATGAATATATGGAAGAGAAAAAATATGGGTTTTTTTTTCAACTTCTTCCTTCAGGAGGTGGGCATGAGAAAGAGGGAGGCAGGGAAGGAGGGAGGGAGGGAAGTCCTGCCTTAGCACTTGGCCACCAGCAGCCCTGCCATTGACTTTATTTGTCAAAAGCTTGCAAAAGGGGATCACATGACCCTGGGACACTGTGACCATCATAAATATGAATCAGTTGCCAAGCATCCAAATATAAATCACATGACCCTGGGCATGCTGCAATGGTTATAAGTGTGAAAATGGTCATAAGTCATTTCAGTGCAATTGCAACTTTGAACAGGGTTGTTTTTTTTTGGTCATCAAGTTTTTGACACCTTGCTAGGTGGTACTCGAATATTGCCATATCCTAAAAGTGGTACAATCGGTGAAAAGGTTGAAAAGCCCTGTTCTATCCTATAACTATGCATTTGATGTTTGCTTTCTAACTGAAGACTTTAACCCTCATCTCTGTTAAACCTCATGATGTTTACCGTCAGCCCCATTCTCCAACTTCTCAAGAGAGTTTCGCATTTTATTTCTGTCTTAAAGGGGTTTAGTTATTCCATACAATTTTAAAAATTGGTAAATATTCCCTTTATGGTCCATCCACATCAAATTGGAAAGAAATAAGGGATTGGAGGGAAGGGATCTAAGACTCACCTTTATAGCATCCCATTTGATGTATCTCATCAGTTTGATATGGAACCATTGATGAACGTGCTTTCAGTATGAACTCAGCTCAGCAATCCTTCCCTGCCACAAACAGTTTCATTGATCAGTTTTCCCTTCTACCTCCTGTTTGAGCTCCATAGCAAACTCCTATTAACATTCCCTATTTTCTTTTCCCGGGCATGTATTTACGAATTTTCTCTTCCTGTCAAAGAACAAAATAAAATTTAATAACAGTTTTAGAGAATTTGGAGGGCAGAACATAACATATGAGGAGGTGCATATGGTGCTTTGAGCCTTGTTTTGTGCATCAGTGTTTTAGGAGGAAGAGTGGTTGTAAATAATAAATGTGCACATAAAAAATGATAAATGTAATCTCCTTCACAACATTTCTCAGCCTCAGTACAAGGAATGCACCTTACTATTGGAGAAAGCACGGCCTTTCTTGGTTGAATCCCACTCTGATTTTTCAGGGTTCCAAACGTGGGAGAGTTAGAGGTTTCCAAAAATTACATTTGGTGTGTGTGTGTGTGTGTGTGTGTGTGTGTGTGTGTGTGTGTGTGTGTGTGTGTGTGTGTGTGAGAGAGAGAGAGAGAGAGAGAGAGAGAATGAGTACAACCTAATTCACTCTTTGTGGGAATGCACTGCAACACAACAGGCTTCTTTAGACTTTGCAATGCAATTCTCAACTCAAAATTCATATTCAGAAATATGTATATCAGAAAACTTGCTAATAAAAATGTATGTATTGGGGAATTGGCAGATACAAGATAGGGAGTTGCATTGCCAAAAATGTGTTGTTGTTTTTTAAATGTGCCCATCAATATGGAAATTTCATGGAATATAGTTATATTGTACCCAGACCTGGAACTCAGAATGTATTAAGGATCCCATTTCTTGGCCTTCCTGTGAGTTGATTAATCATTTCGTCTGCTGTTTGTATTTATTTATTTATTTTGTGGCTGTTTTAATGTTTTTAATGTTTTTATAATTTTAGAATTGTAAACCGCCCAGAATCACTTGGTTGAGTTGTGCAGCTATAAAAATTGAAATAGATAGATAGATAGATAGATAGATAGATAGATAGATAGATAGATAGATAGATAGATAGATAGATAGATAGATAGATAGATAGATAGATAGATAGATAGATAGATAGATAGATAGATAGATAGATGATGGATGGATGGATAGATAGATAGATAGATAGATAGATAGATAGATAGATAGATAGATAGATAGATAGATAGATAGATAGAGGATGGATGGATGGATGGATAGATAGATAGATAGATAGATAGATAGATAGATAGATAGATAGATAGATAGATAGATAGATAGATAGATAGATAGATAGATAGATAGATAGATAGATAGATAAAAATAAACTAAGAAATGACATAAAAGGTTTAAACCAGGGGTCTTCAAACTTGGCCCTTTCATGACTTGTGGACTTCAACTCCCAGAATTCCTTAGCCAGGCACGCTGCCTGAGGAATTCTGGAAGTTGAAGTCCACAAGTCATAAAAGGGCCAAGTTTGAAGACCCCTGGTTTAAACCATAGAATCATAAGCACTCAGTTTGTTGAGGTTGGTGGGAGAGATAAATTGCTTTAGGCTGCCCACCCTAAAGCAGTCTTATTGAAAGTATAGCTCACTATAGAAAATGATTCAATGGATCAATACATTCTGTGCAGAGCTGCAAATTATATCAATAAAAATACAGCCCCTAGTCTTATTACACCCTAGTTACTGGGCTCGAGGCTTCAGTGAAGAAAAAGCAGTGGAGAAAAATATTGTATTGACATAAGACAGCAAAAAGACAGTAAGAGGGCGGGCTTCAAAAGATCACACTATTCCCTAAGAACTTTCCGGTAAATCATAAAGATGACTAAAATGGTGAAGGATGCATGTAAAATATACACTTCTTGGCAAGGGGGAAATCCACCTGAGAACTGGGAAGGTTTAGGAGAGTGAAATCTGTACTACAACTGAAGCAATGCTCCTGTAGGTTCTTGTCCGTATCTTTTTTTCTTCCTTTTCTATATTACTGATATTCACAAGTGCCCTGTGGAAAACCTTGCAAAGGAAAAAAAAAAAAAGGACCCTGGGTGTGATGGTATAAACAACAGCATGGAGATTCCTTTTGTGTGAGGGTTTACCTAATGCATTGCTGCACTCCTGAGCATCGATATCAGATTGTGTACATGAAAAAAATATGTTACAATTGTAGGTGCAATCCGATAAATTGCTTTTGTGTAGTGTTTTATTTATGGAGAGCAGAAAATACACAGAGGAAACAGATGGAAAGCTGGAAAAAATTGTACACACCACATCCAACTATAGAAATAAAAAAATAGCATGATAGCAAAATTCTAAAGCATCAGTTTCATGTTTAAAATAAGACTCTTGTATGGAAAAGGAATTTAGAATAGGACAGCATTGGAAATATTGTTTATTGGATAAATATTGTTTATTGGATAGATTGCATTGAAAAATGCTGCAGTTCTGATAGTAAGACCAGGGCTTTTTTTGTCATAGAATGCATGGAACGGCGTTCCAGCACCTTTTTTGGGACAGAAGAACCGGTTCCTTCTAAGCTGTCAGCGCGAGTACAGGTATGGCTGCAGAGCGATTTTGCGGACCCCCAGCAGCCCGATCCAGGCTCCGGAGGCCTGGAAAAGGCCTCCGGAGGTCCGATTGGGCCACTGGGGGGCCGCAAAATTGTTCCATGGCCATGGATCCGGGCTCCGGAGGCTTGGAAAAGGCCTCCGGAGCCCGGACCAGGCCCCTGGGGGGGGGCGCAAAATTGCTCCCTAAAGCAGTTTCTCCCCCTCCCCCCCCCGCTCCATAAAGGGCTTTCGACTGGAGCCGGAGCTGTGCGTGAGTTCCGGCACCTTTTTTTTTTTTTTTTTTACAAAAAAAGCACTAAGACATTAACAATCTATTGAGGATCGTTAATTTGGGATGAACATTGGTGGACATCTTGTCAAAATGCCTGCTGATAACAGAAAATTCCTGTTAGAGAGTCCCTATGATGGGTCAACCACTGTTTAAAACCTTCTAATGAAAGGGAGTTCACAACCACAGATTATCCTGACTGTTAATCCACTAGCTCAGTGGTGGCGAACCTATGGCACGGGTGCCAGAGGCGGCACTCAGAGCCCTCTCTGTGGGCATGTGTGCCGTCGCCCCAGTCCTAGGCCTTCAGCTGGGTTTTATAAAACCTTTTCACTTTAGGCCTTCGCCGCCGTGTGCAAAAAAAAAAAAGGTTCAATCAGTCAATTTCAACTTCTCACGGGGAAAAAAAAAATCTTGCAAAGTTGGAATTGATTGATTGAACTTTTTAGTCCCACCCTGTCTGCCGTTACCACCGCAGCCACGCCCACCCAATTGGCCATACCCACCCAATGGGCCACACCCACCCGGCACTCCACGATGCATAAGTGGGTTTTGGGTTGCAGTTTGGGCACTCAGTCTCTAAAAGGTTCGCCATCACTGCACTAGCTGGTTTGGCTCCAGGTCCAGAACAAATTTGATCCATTATTTGCATGCAATATCTTCAAATATTTGAAGATGACTAACAAACCATCTTTTCTACAAGCTTTGCACAGATTGGCCTACTATGAGTTTCCGAGCTGCTTCACACAAGCAAGTGAATATTGGATCAAATCAAAACTTTTAGGCCAAAGAATGCTACAGTAAAAATATACAAGCCTCTAATTAATAAAACTGACATAAAATACACCAATACAATTATAAAAAATAAAGCAATACAGTAACTATCATACACTTAATAGTACCCTAGACTTTATAATTGTTGAAAAGAAAGAAAGAAAAAGTCTGGATAGTGAACATTGTAGCACCTGGAAACAACAGAAATAAAAAGAAAGAACTGGAGAAATTCACAAAATATAAAGACTTGCAAATAGAAATAGAATGATTATAGCAAAAACAAACAAAGATTGTACGAATAGCAATAGGCACATTGGCTGCAGCTCCAGAACTTCTGGAGCACCCTTTGAACACCACTGGGCATTGACTAAATCCCCATCGGTCAATTGCAAATGGCATCTTTACTTGGAACAGCTTATATCCTGCAATGATACAAAAATGCCAAATTTAGTCTAAACGTCTGGCTGACTATGTGACCAACAATATTATATTAAATTTATATGCTGCCTGACTCCCAGCGAGTCTGAGCAGTTGACCATTGTCAGAACATTTAAAAGCAATACACAAAACACAAAACAGCACAAGACAAAAGATCAACAATGGCCCCCCCAAAAAAGCCCACAAACAGAGAACAGTGACAATCATCAAAATTTGTATTACAGGTAATCCTCGAATTACAACCTTTCATTTAGAGTCCGTTCAAAGTTACAATGGCACTGAAAAAAGTGACTTATGACCATTTTTCACACTTATGACCATTGCAGCATCCCCAGGGTCACGTGATCAAAATTCAGGCGCTTGGCTACTGGCTCATATTTATGACAGTTGCAGTGTCCCAGAGTCACGTGATCTCCTTTTGCGACCTTCTGACAAGCAAAGTCAATGGGGAAGCCAGATGCACTTTACAACCATGTTACTAACTTAACAACTACAGTGATTCACTTAACAACTGTGGCAGAAAAGTTGTAAAATGGGGCAAAACTCACTTAACTGTCTCGCTTAGCAACACAGATTTGGGGCTCAATTGTGGTCATAAGCCGAGGACTACCTGTATTCTACTTTTCCATCATAGGTAGGACAGATGGCACAATGGGGCAATCTGGAGAGATATGCCAAGGTCTTCCTGGTCAGAGAGAAGAGACAGATAAGCTTATGTTCTCTACCAGGGTGGCTTTTTAAAATGGGATAGAACAGTGGTCCCCAATCTTTATGGCACCAGGGAGCGGTTTCAAGGAAGACAATTTTTCCACGGACCTGGGGTGGGGATGGTTTTGGTTTCTCTCACTCACCTGCCGCTCACCTCCAGCTGTGCAGCCCAGTTTCTAACAGGCCACAGATCGGTACCGGTCCATAGCACAGGGGTTGAGGACCCCTGGGATAGATATGTATCAACAAAGGAGCATGTGGCATAGGGATTTTACCAAGCCATCTTTACATGTACGTAAAAGCTGTTAGAAAGAAATGTTTTGATAGCACCCCATAGGACTACTGAGAGTAGGGCATCAACCTGGCTAAGGCCCCACAACATTTCAGAATTAGAACTGAGGAGAGATAAAATCATGCTTCAATTTATTTAAATTGCTTAAATCATTTATATTACCTACTTATTAAATTTAAATAATTATTTAAAAAACAGTTTACATTTGTAAAATGTTACTTTAAATAAAATTATTTAAATGTATTTAAATTCGGGATTTAGAATGCATTTCTTTTTAGATTGCTTTTATTAAAAATTATAGTTAAAAAGTTTAAAAACTAATACAATCTGCAAAAAATATATATATAAAAGAATAAAAAACAGCTGAAATTCTTTGGTAGATGGTATCCAGGGTAGGCCTCTTCCACTGGATCAAATGGGATGGGCCAGTCCTATTGAGGTAAGATGGCTCCTCAGATACCTTGATTCTTCCAACCATAAATCTATTTAATTAATCAATAAATAATATACCACTAAGGTAAGAAGTGGGCTGGACTTATCTTAAATGGAGAGTTCACAATCTCTGGTAGCTGGCCTATCTGCCACCTTCGTGTTCTCCTTTCTCTACAACAATGGCCCCATTGCAGCTCTGGAACAAGGCCAGTATGATCCCCCACTAGGGAATCTTCAACCTGCTTGGAATACCGTGTCCAGTTCTGTCATCACTACTACTACTACAAAAAAAAAAGATGTCAAGATTCTAGAAAGAGTGCAGAGATGAGCAACAAAAATGATAAGGAGCCTGGAGGCTAAACTGTATGACGAACGATTGAGGGAACTAGGTATGTCTAGTGCAGGGGTGGGGAACCTTGGCTCTTTTATGACTTGTGGACTTCAACTCCCAGAATTCCTGAGCCAGCATGGCTCGCTCAGGAATTCTGGGAGATGAAGTCCACAAGTCATAAAAGAGCCAAGGTTCCCCAACCCTGGTCTAGTGTAACAAAGAGAAGGCCTAGGGGTGATATGATACAGTCTTCCAGTACTTGTGGGGCTGTCACAGAGAAGAGGGAGTCAACTTATCCTCCAAAAGCAGCTGAGGACAGGACAAGAAGTAATGGGTGGAAGATCATTAAAAAGTGATCCAACCTAGAACTAAGGAGAAATTACCTGACAGTGAGGCCAATTATTCAGTGGAATGGCTTGCCTCCAGAAGTTGTGGGTGCTTCATCACTGAAGATTTTCAAGAAGAGACTGGACAGGCATTTGTCCGGAATGGCACAGGGTCTCCTGCTTGAGCAGGAGGTTGGACTGGAAGACTTCCAAAGCCCCTTCCAACCCTATTATTCTATGTTCCATGATGCCCTACAAGCCTGAGCTGATCTTAAATGCCTTCCACGACTTTCCATTTCTATGCAGGGAAGGGGAAAAAAAAAAAAAAAGGAAGCACGGTTCCATTTATCCAGAAACTAGCCAGGATCAAGGACGAGGAACATGGCAAAGGGAGGGGTAGTGGGGAAGGGAGAGGCAAATGCCACAGATTGTCTAAGCTTGCTACTCTCTGTCAGACAACCTGAGGGCTTCTGCATGCCACATCATGGTCAAATTCCAGAAATTTGATAGTGGTTTATAGTATAGGTGGAGAGTTTTGTTAAATTATGTTGAGATATCCTTGAGCTGGGGCGGGCTATCTTTTGGCAGGCAGGCAAGAACCAAGCTCTTTTGCCTTCTACTTTTGGGAGTTACCAAGGCTGATTTGGGAGGAATGAGATGGGTGCAGTGCTGGCTTGCAGCTTATATACCTACCCCCTGGATTTCTTCTAAAAGGAGAAACTTCTTATCTCAAAAGATATTTGTGTGACGAACAACAGAGTGATTGCCCTACTACAGTGTTTCTCAACCTTAGCAACTTTAAGATGTATTTCTCAACCTTGGCAACTTTAAGATGTGTGGACTTCAACTCCCAGAATGGGCTGGTTGAGGAATTCTGGAAGTTGAAGTCCAGACATCTTTAAATTGTCAATGTTGAAAAACACTGCCCTAATAGAATACATAGCTTGATCTTCTTCAAAGAACACAAATTTTTGAAAATCTATGTTGGGTTTAAGAGAATATGAAACTCCATGTAGCAAGCCAAACAAACAATTGGCTTCCAATTATTTTGTAGCCTTTGGGGTAATTCAAAAGAAAATAATAATTTATGCAAAATAGTGCTTCCATTTCTCAATCTTTAGGTGGTAGTGGTGGGACATGCCAAATATTGTATTAATTATTTGTGTGTTGTGTTTCCAGACTACCACACTCTGAAAGACTGCTAGTAGTTTAGATGCTCTTAAAATCAGTCCAAACCTAGCTACGCAGCTAAAATGCAAAAGAATACTGCATCTCTTGGTATACCCTTTCTGTCAAGAATCTTAACAATTAAGATCTCTATAAAAGGCATCAGTCTTTTCCCCAATATTTCTCCTACATATCAGGAGGGTGATGGAAATGAGCTGAGAAACATTGTTTCTTGCCCAGCCCACAAAAGAAACTCATACAGGGGAGAAACCTTTCATTTCTCTATCCAGGATATGAGAACCAGATAGCTAAATTCTCCCTGAAGGAGATGGTCTTGAACAGGGATCTCCCAACTTGGCAACTTTAAGACTTGTGGACTTTAACTCCCAGAATTCCTCAGCCAGGGGAATTCTGGGAGTTGAAGTCCACAAGTCTCAAAGTTGCCAAGTTGGGAGACCCCTGGTCTTTGAGATACCTGCTCTTCAAGCCTTGTAAGCTTTATGAATCACACATTCCACAGCCTTTTTTGTTGTGGCACCCATATTGGGAATCTTCTTCCCCCCCAGAGATAAGGTTGATCTCATCACTTCCAAACTTCCAAAGATCTCTCAAGACGTGGTTATGCCAGCAGGCCTGGAGACCCCAGGAGATGGATGAACTCGTGAGATGGCTTTTTGGTAGCTCCCTGCTACTTTAGAATGACTAATTCTGTTTTTTTTTTCTATCACATACAATAAGACAATCTTGTGGAAAATCAGCCAGATTATCTCAGCTAGCTTAATATGAGCCTGAGAATTTTGCTTTCTCCATGAGCAAAGGTTGCTATACTCAACTGCTTTGACCTCAAGCTTAAGGAACCCCCTGGCACTGGTTGACTCACCTGAGGATTTCAAGATGCCCATTGTTGCCAGCACAGTGCCTTCTTTCTGATCGAGCCAGAGATTTGATTTGGGAAACATCTGTACCTAACTCTGGAACAATCTGTGCATGGGTTTTTCTGTTTCCTAAGCTCCTCGTGCTACAGAAAATGTTCCAGGAGTTTGCACAACTAGAACATCTGCTAAATAACAACCTCTGGGTTGCTCAACAAAAAAAAAACAGGCTTTATGCACTTAGTTCATCTCCTTTAACAATGCACATCTGGGGTTGGGCCTCAGCTCTACAAACGGCTGGAATTGCAAGGGCGAGAAGGAACCTAGCATTTATCAAAGATGCTCGGCTGCTTTTGCTCTACAACATCTCTTTGGTTTAGCAACCAGATTGGTAAAAACAGACTGGAAATGGTGAACCCTCTCCAATCAGATTCAGGCTATTTGACAGATTTAGCCAGTATTTTCTGTACGGACTAAGAGCAGTTTGCAAGGACGCTGCAGGAAGGAGATGCATTTTGCTACACACAATTACCTGAATTTCTTCCTATTGGAAATGGTTGCAAAACATGCTTTATTTGTTAGATTTATATCTCACTTTCCCTCCAAGAGCAAAGTGGCATACATAATACTCTGCCGCATGAAGGCGAATATACGTGTCCGAGGATAATATTGCAGGATAGCAATAGCAATAGCACTTAGACTTATAGACAACTTCACAGTGCTTTACAGCCCTCTCTAAGCGGTTTACAGACTCAGCCTATTGCCCCCAACAATCTGGGTCCTCATTTTACCGACCTCGGAAGGATGGAAGGCTGAGTCAACCTTGAGCCGGGGGGGGGGGGGGGAGAATCAAACTGCCGAACTGCAGGCAGCCAGCAGGCAGCAGAAGCAGCCTGCAGTACTGCATTCTAACCACTGCGCCATCACGGCTCAATCTGGATACAATCTGGGTCGGTCACCAGGACCAGAGGTTCAGACACACACTCTGCTAGAGAGAAGATTCCTGGGGGTGGGCTCCAGCATGAGCCTCTGGTTCTGGTGACCGCCTCAGATCGGATTCCTCTAACACTCTGTTTCCCAAATTTCCCCCATAACAATAGTCCTGTGAGGTGGGCTGGGCTGAGAAAGAGTTTCTGGCCCAAAGGCAACCAAGAAAGATTTTATAGCTGAGGATGGAACTGAATTTGGTTTTCTCTTAGTCCTAACCTAATACCTTAGCCACTTTGCTACATTGATTTTCATGGTTCTGTGTCTGAATTCTATCTCCTTTTTGATCGTCATGGCTCAATGTAATCCTCTCGCAGCTCATTGACTCTTGTCCACAACTAAGCTCAGCTATTGGGGGGGGGGGAGGGGGGGGGGGGTGCGTGTGGGAGAGAATTGCCTAGGTAAGCCAAAATCTGAAGCCAGTTTGGAAACGCAGCCTAAAATGCCCCTGCAAAAATGGGACTTTTTGAATGTCAGACATTTTCAGATATCTCCAAGGACAAATGGGACAGCAAAGAAAATGACATGAAATTTGCCCAAAGGCCTTAGGAAAGCAATTCTTGTTTTCACTTAACTGCCTCAACTCTTCCCTCCTCTAAAAAGGGAAAATAATTCTGATTTGCTGTATCTTCTAAAGGCTCTTGGCCTTATTAGAAGGGATTGTACCTGGAGTCCTTTTTAAACATTTGAAAATGCTCTTGGGTATTATTAATTTGGATATGGGTTAAAAATATGATCATTTCAGGATGGGTTTTAAAGTGATTAAATATTAAAATAGGTCTTAGCTGCTTTTAATATTTACCTTCCTCCACCTTTAAAAGGTGTTAGTGAGAAATCATTATTAAATCAAACATTTTTGAAGGGAAGAAGAAACTGTTTTGTGAAATATTTTCACCACATGCGCACATTTTATTTTGGGGATTCATTTTATCAATTATCATTTAAAATGAACAACTAGAAGCAAACAAAGTCATAACTAGCAGCCAGCACGGGTTTGTTAAAAACAGATCATGCCAAACCAATCTCATCTCATTCTTCGATAAAGTGACTAAACTAGTAGACCAGTGAAATGCTGTGGACGTAGTATACTTAGATTTCAGTAAGGCATTTGACAAGGTAGACCACAACCTACTCCAGTGATGGCGAACCTTTTAGAGACTGAGTGCCCAAACTGCAACCCAAAACCCACTTATGCATCGTCGAGTGCCGGGTGGGTGTGGCCCATTGGGTGGGTGTGGCCCATTGGGTGGGCGTGGCTGTGGTGGTAACGGCAGACTGGGTGGGACTAAAAAGTTCAATCAATCAATTCCAACTTTGCGAGATCTTTTTTTTTCCTGCGAGAAGTTGAAATTGACTGATTGAACCTTTTTTTTTTTTTTGCACACGGTGGCGGAGGCCTAAAGCGAAAAGGTTTTATAAAACCCAGCTGAAGGCCTAGGACTGGGGTGACGGCGCGTGTGCCCACAGAGAGGGCTCTGAGTGCCGCCTCTGGCACCCGTGCCATAGGTTCGCCACCACTGATCTACTCCTTGGCAAGCTAGAAAAAGGTGGAATAGACAACATCACCACCAGATGGATCTGTAGCTGACTGACAAACCGTACTCAACAAGTAGTCCTCAATGGCACTACATCCATGTGGAGAGAAGTAAGCAGTGGGGTACCACTAGATTCCGTCTTAGGCCCAGTAATTTTCAATATCTTCATAAATGACTTAGATGAAGGAATTGAAGGGGAACTTATCAAATTTGCAGATGACACCAAACTGTCAGGAGTAGCCAATACCCCAGAAGACAAACTCAGGATCCAAAAAGATGACAAACTCGAACAATGGGCCCTATCCAACAAAATGAGTTTCAGTGTGGAGAAAAGCAAAGTTTTACATTTAGGTAGGAAAAATCAAATGTACAAGTAAAGATTGGGCGAGACCTGGTTTAAAAACAGTAACTGTGAGAGGGACCTTGGAGTCCTAGTGGACGATCACTTGACTATGAGCCAGCAGTGTGCAGCAGCAGCCAAAAAAGCTAATACAAACCTGGGCTGTATAAACAGAGGCATTGAATCAAGATCACGCGAAGTATTAGTACCGCTTTACAAAGCCCTAGTAAGACCACACCTGGAATACTGCAGCCAATTTTGGTCACCATATCAGAAAAAAAGATGTTGAGAGTTTGGAAAAAATTCAGAGAAGAGCAGCTAAGATGATCAAAGGCCTGGAGACTAAAACATACGAAGAACAGCTACGGGACTTAGGTTTGGCTAGTCTAGAGAAAAGAAGAAATAGGGGAGACATGATAGGACAATCAACCAGTGGAACAGCTTGCCTTCAGAAATCGTGGGTGCTTCATCACTGGAGGTTTTTAAGAAGAGACTAGACAATCACCTTTCTGAGATGGTATAGGTTCTCCTGCTTGAGCAGGGGGCTGGACTAGAAGACCTCCAAGGTCCCTTCCAATTCTATTCTATTCTATTCTATTCTATTCTATTCTATTCTATTCTATTCTATTCTATTCTATTCTAGTTTAAAATTCACTGGATCTGGAGAGGGTTGTGCCTTATTATACACACATAGGATTGTGTGTATAATATAATTCTTTCCTTTCCTGCAGAATACATAGATATAAGAATCTCTGAATTTGCTTTTGAATAAAAACAGCATGATGAGTGTTTTGCAATTTCTAATAGAAGAGAATAACAGTGTTGGAAGGGACCCTGGAGATCTTCTAGTCCAATGCCCTGCTCAAGCAGGAAACCCTATACCATTTTAGACAAATGGTTGTCCGATCTCTTTTTCAAAATCTCCAGTGATGGAGCACCCACAATTCTGGAAGCAATTTGTTCCACTGATTAATTGTTCTAACTGTCAGGAAATTTCTCCTTAGTTCTAAGTTGCTTCTCTCCTTGATTATTTTCCATCCATTGATTCTTGTTCTGCCTTCAGGTGCTTTGGAGAATAGGTTGAGCCCTTCTTCTTCTTCTTTGTGGCACCCCTTAGATATTGGAAGACTGCTATTATGTCCTTCTTTTCATTAAACTAGACATACCAAGTTCCTCCAACCGTTCATCATAATACAATATGCTCTCTTGCCAAAAACTGAGAGTTCAAAACCATACATGTTGATGTCAGAAAAGGGATTTTGAAATCATCACTATTGTTTTGGGACAGTGATATAATGACTGACTTTGCGAGACACACCTTAGTTTCCTGAATCTTCATCAGTATAAAGAGATACTGTAAGATAAAGAGAAAAGAGAAGGGAGATAGATGGATATGAACATATAGAGTTAATGGATGCTTCAGAGCAGTAGATAATATAATTAAAAGGCAGATTAAAAGCCAGAGGCATCTGCTGAAAAAGTATGGCTTTAACAGGTTTTTGTACTTGTAAAAATATTGGACACTAAACCATAGGGAGAAAACTCTGCAAAATCTCAGAACTAACCCTGGCAGGAGAAGATTCTATACTGCCAATTATTAGTCCCCAAGGCAGACTGAAAACTATTTCCAAGTTTACATTTGAGCATAAAGTAAGAGGAATAATTTACACAGTGAAAGTCATGCTGTGCTCAGTAGTGAGATGTGATTGCAGCTGAGGAATGCCACACTGATCCATACAGGGTACAGCTGGCTGAGGAATTCTGGGAGTTGAAGTCATTGATTTTAAAGTTGCTGAGATTGAGAAACACTGAGCTAAATGATCTGTGAAGTGTGCTGATTTGTACCCACTGCAAAGGTGGTGCTGGGAGAAAAAGGAAAACTGTTTGCAGGATAGCACAATAACAGAGTTGTCAGGGACTTTGGAGGTCTTCTAGTCCAACCCCCTGCTCAAACAGGATACCCTATACCATATTGCAGGGGTCTTCAAACTTGGCCCTTTTATGACTTGTGGACTTCAACTCCCAGAATTCCTCAGCCAGGCACGCTGGCTGAGGAATTCTGGGAGTTGAAGTCCACAAATCATAAAAGGGCCAAGTCTGAAGACCCTTGCCATATTGGAACATTGCTACCATGTCACCCCTAGTCCTTCTTTTCACTAGACTAGACATACCCAATTCCTGCAACCGTTCTTCATATGTTTTAGCCTCCAGGCCCCTAATCATCTTTGTTGCTCTTCTCTGCACTCTTTCTAAGTTTCTATATCTTTTTTATAATGTGGTGACCAAAACTGGATGCAGTATTCCAAGTGTGATCTTTGCAAGTTGGAGCAGCTAAGGATGGTTTTTAATTATCTCCCAATGTGGACTGGGGGTGAGGTGAAGGCAATGTCATGAACCTATGGCAGAAAAAAAAAAAAAAAAGGTTGCCACAATATGTTTTTCCCATGGTTAATGGCAAATAAAGATGACTGGACCAAAGTCATCTTGTTGTCTTTCGTTGCGAAGTATAAAAACTGAGTGTCCCCATGTAAGGAACTTACAGATGGCCTTGGGAAGATATGGAAGAGCCAGTCAGAGGGATTTGTAGAAATGGTCGCACAGTCCAGAGGCTGGAGCAAAGTGTGAGAAAGAGACTCAAAATAATCCCACGTTGATTATGTTTGGTATAAGATGAGACAGGGATGGGCTCTCAAGATTATATACCACAAGAAGAAAGTAGCATTCCTGGAGTCCTTGCTTGCCTCCCTCCTAACCAGCTGAGTAGCTCATCATTGTCTAATTTAGGTAACACCACAAGTTATAGCTCTAAATCCCTACTTTTACAGAAACTCAATCCCAAATTCAGCAATTGGTAGCAGAAACTTCAAGAATCTGATACGCTAGACAGTTTTCTTTTTTGCAGATAAGAAAGATGTCATATACATACTAGTTGAGCTGCTGCATTATGCAGAAATCAAGCCTTCTCTATACAGTACAGTATGTCAGCTCTAGTGTTTAAATGTGAAATATTATTCTCTGATTATATTTATAATTATTTTTATATTTATAGGTTTTATTATATTGTAAGCCTCTCAAATAGTTTCAAACCATGAGATGAGCAGCATATAAATGTAATGGATAATAAATAAATAAATAAATAAATAACAATTAAGGCAATGTTTCTCAACCTGAGCCACTTTAAAAGGCAACTCTCAGAATTTTGAGAGTTGAAGTCCACACATCTTCAAGTGGTCAAGATTGAAAAACACTGGATTAAGCCTCCTATCCTCCTCCCCCTTCCAAATTTTCCAGTCTTGATACTGGAATACATGTACTTGGGGTTTACCCCACAGATTCCTCTGGCTTGAGCAATGCTGGCATCAGCTTCAACCCTTAGCACCACTTCTAAAACTGATCAAACCTGAGAAAACCAGGACACTGCCTCACTCATCCCTTCTCCACAGCCCTTGTACCATCCAATGAGAAAATAGAGGATTTAAAAAGGTGTTGCATTGTTTGAGCTGAGCTTGACCTCTGATGATTCTATAGACAAAACCATGTTGGTTTATTTTGGGGGGGGGCAATCATGTGAAAGTAGTTTGACAGTGACTTCTTTGGTGATTTTTTTTTTAAAAAAAACTTCCCTGTCTAATTTATTCATGCTGGGATCTCCTGATGGTCTCCCACTGAAGCCCTAAAGCAACGGATGGAAACTAATCAAGGAGAGAAGCAACCTAGAACTAAGGAGAAACTTCCTGACAGTTAGAACAATTAACCAGTGGAACAACCTGCCTCCAGAAGCGGTGAATGCTCCAACACTGGAAGTTTTTAAGAAGAGACTGGACAGCCATTTGTCTGAAATGGTATAGGGTTTCCTGCCTGAGCAGGGGGTTGGACTAGATGACCTCCAAGGTCCCTTCCAACTTATTATTATTATTATTATTATTATTATTATTATTATTATTATTATTATTATTATTATTATTATTATTATTATTTATTATTATTATTATTATTATTATTACTATGTGCAGTTTAGCTTTTGAAGGTAAGCAAGATTAGCCACCTAGCCAGGCAGTCCAAAGATAGATGGTAACAAAATAATGTAGCATGCAGGGATATTCCCAGCTCTGCATCTTATCCGTCCAGATATTATTTCTTTCATGGGGCATAGAGGGAACCAAAAGAAATCTTTTGGCACCCTCCCTCCCTCCCCTATTTTATCTTGTATATTGATTGCTTTAAATTGTTTCTACGCTGGGTCTAAGGGCAGAATTCTTCCAAGGTGACTTATAAATGGATGAGAACATTAAACATTCATAAAACTCAGCATTAAAACCAAAGCAAGACAAGATTTAAAACAATCTTTTTAAAAAAAAAATATGACAGAGAGAAGGCCTGATGGAAAAGGACCTTGTTTTAGCCATTTTAATAGCAAACAAAAAGGACATGACACCATTCCCCAATTTTAAAGGACAGGTAGTCTAAAACAGGAGAAGGTGGTCCTTCAAAGAGGTTAGCTGCAATTCTTATAAAGGAGTGAACATTGTAAAAGTGGCTTGTAAACATGAAGGATAATGCAGAATAGAGGTTGTAATAACCCCCTGTGCCTTTTGTACTCTTCTGCAGCAACTGAAGTTTCTGAATAATTATGAAAAACAGGTCCGCGGTGTACACTTTTTAAAAATAAACTTTATTAGAATTCTGAATACAGGATAAACACTAAAAAGAATGAAAAAAAATGGGGTGGGGCGGGAGAAAAGAGCAAAAACAAAAATGCAGTAATCAAAGAAAAGAAAAGAGAAAAAAAGAAAAAAGATGATAAAGAAGTTACTTCCAATTTTCTTTTACAGCAGTTATAAATATAAATATGTTAGCCTTTTATTCTACTGCTATAGCATTGTTTACATTTTTTCCACGATCTATTATTATATCCTGGTATATAATGACCATTTTTTTTAATTCCCAGAAAAAGTCAGTAAGGAGTCTCCAATCATTGTTAAACTTAGGCAAAGTCCTATCTCTAATTAAAGCAGTCAAACTGGCCATCTCAGCAAGTTCCATCATTTTCACCATCCATTTCTCCACTGTGGGTAAAGTCAAATGTTTTCACCTTTGTGCATATAATAGTCTCGCTGCTATTGTCATATCAATCAGTATCTATATATCTATCAATATATCTATTAATCCCAAAAGCAAAGTCTCTGGTTTCAATTGTATATGACAGGTGTCTCCAGACCTGGCAACTTTAAGACTGACTGGGAAATTCTGGGAGCTGAAGATCATAAGTCTTAAAGTTGCCAAGATTGGAGACCCCTGGTATATGACACGTCAAGTACTTCACTGTAATCTATACCAGTGTTTCTCAACCTCAGCAACTTTAAGTCCAGCTGTGGACTTCAACTCCTAGAATTCGTCAACTAACCATCTCTATGACAGCCAGAGTGCTAATAGAAGCTGTAGTCCAAATTGGGATGGGTCAGAAAGTGAAAATTGATTATGCCTATGAGAGAAGATATGCAAGACCAAGGATTTGGCCAAAAAAGTATTTTGCTCTGACGAAACCCAGTAATGTAGAAATGTACAATCTCTGCCGCCAGACAAAGTACATAAACATTGTCATAAATCAGTATCTATCTCTTCCCAGGTTCTTCACATCCCATCCCAGACTAATCAGTTCAAGAGTAATTGTGGTATGGTTGTGAAGGTGTTGAACTAGATATAGGAAGACCCAGTTTCCATCCCTGTTCAGCCACAGAAGATAGTCTCAGTCCAAGAACCACTTTGGTTCAGACATGAAGGTGCGGAAATAAAACAGGTCCCCTCTCAGTCACAGGATCCAGCTGAGTGATTTTGGACAGGTCCTTTCTCCCAGACCTAGGCTGGGGATCCAAAAATGTCCCTCTACCTATCTGTGTTGAACTAATGTGCTAGACTGTGTTCCATAACCTGCAATGGACTAGTTGGGGCTGATCATTATCACAAATCATCATCATTGTGCTTTAGCTGGAGGAACATATTATTTCACTGTTCTTTTGTCAGAATCTAGTTGGAAGGGACCTTGAAGGTTTTCTAGTTCAACCCCCTACTCAAACAGGAGACCCTATATCATTTCAGACAAGTCGCCGTGCAGTCTTAAAAACTTCCAGTGATGAAGCACCCACAATTTCTGAAGGCAAGCCATTCCACTGGTTGATTGTTCTCACTTAATTCTCTCCTTGATTAGTTTCCATCCATTGTTTCTTGTCCTGCCCTCTGGTGCTTTGGAAAATAAGTTGACCCCCTCTTCTTTGTGGCAGCCTCTCAAATACTAGAATACTATTCTGTCACCCCTAGTCCTTCTTTTCTCTAGACTAGCCATACCCAAATCCTGTAACCCAGGGGTCCCCAACCCCCGGTCCATGGACGAGTACCAGGCCGCGACATACCAGCAACCGGTCTGCACAAACAAGCAAAGCCCCATCTGCAGGATGCAGGCAATACACAAAACCACGCACCCTCTGGTCCGCGGAAAAACCTCTCTCCACGGAACTGGTCCCTGGTGCCCAAAAGGTTGGGGACCTCTGCTGTAACCGTTCTTCATATGTTTTAGTCCCCAGGCCTTTAATCATCTTAAGTTGCTCTTTTTCCAAAGTCTCAACATCTTTTTTGTAATGTGGTGACCAAAACTGGATGCAGTATTTCCAGTATGGCCTTACTAACCTTTTATAAAACTTCTCCCCGATACTTTTATTTCATATTTGGCATGGACTAGGACAGTGGTGGCGAACCTATGGCACGGGTGCCAGAGGCGGCACTCAGAGCCCTCTCTGTGGGCACGCGCACCGTCGCCCCAGTCCTAGGCCTTCAGCTGGGTTTTATAAAACCTTTTCGCTTTAGGCCTCCGCCGCCGTGTGCAAAAAAAAAAAAGGTTCAATCAGTCAATTTCAACTTCTTGCAGGAAAAAAAAAGATCTTGCAAAGTTGAAATTGATTGATTGAACTTTTTAGTCCCACCCAGTCTGCCGTTACCACCGCAGCCACGCCCAGCCAATGGGCCACACCCACCTGGCACTCGATGATGCATAAGTGGGTTTTGGGTTGCAGTTTGGGCACTCGGTCTCTAAAAGGTTCGCCATCACTGGACTAGGAGGAAGTGAAGGAATGTACAGAATGCCTTTTGCGAAGTCTAGATTATGGTTCTGTGCAACAAATGAATACCAGCCTCAGGTGAGCCAAGGTTACTAAGGAGTTTAGCATCTGGAACTTCTGGTATTCTAATCTCCTCTATCCTCCTCCTCTTGTTTTTCCCCCACTCTGCCATTCCCCTGAGTTCTGGCCACAGCTGATCCCACATCCCAAGATCGGGGAGACTCTATACCAGTTCTTAGGAAGCTCTTCCCCAGAGAGTTACAATCTTCTTGTTGCTATCCACACAGCCAGGGGCATGAGTGGGATTCTATGGGGCAAGAAAAGGTGGTGGGGCCATATAAAGAAAAGGCTTGCTGAACACATCTAGGAGCAAAATAGCAATAGCAATAGCAGTAGCACTTATATACTTATTTACCGCTTCACAGTGGTTTACAGCCCTCTCTAAGAGGTTTAGAGAGTCAGCATATTGCCCCCAACAATCTGGGTCCTCATTTTACCGACCTCGGAAGGATGGAAGAAATCATTATTATGAGAATGAAGAAAACTGTCAGTTCTGGGGCTTTGGGGGAGTGATTTTAATGAACATGTTTACATAAACACCACCTAGGAATGTCCTGGGGTCATGTGATCACCTTTTGTGGCCTTCTGATAAGCAAAGTCAATGGGGAAGCCAGATTCACTTTACAATGGTATTACTAACTTAACAACTGCAGTGATTTACTTAACAACTGTGACAGGAAAGGCCGTAAAATGAGGCAAAACTCATTTAACAACTGTCTCGCTTAGCAACAGAAATTCAGGGGTCAATTGTGGTCGTAGGTTGAGGACTACTTGTATTGTCCAATCGCCTTTTCTGCAAACTTCCCCACAAAAGGAAGGTTGGAGACTGGGCAAAAATTGCCCAGAATGGAAGGATCTCGCAATGGATCTTGAGGAGGGGGCGTACCACACTTAAAAGTCAGCGAGATCATTTCTCTTTCAAAGAGGCAAGATGTCACTGCATGGACCTATCCCTTACTTCAGGCCAGGCCACCTTAACAACCCAGGAGGGTCCAAGTTCTAACAAGCAGGTGGACAAACAAATAGGCAGGAGGACCTTGGGCGTCAGGAAATCAAACTCCTTCCAGATAATCTCAGAAGACTGTGCCCTGGGACAACTTCGTGTGGCCAACTTGCCACAGCCAACTTGCAGCAGCCAACTCACCTTGGCGGGACAATTCAAAAATTCAACTTAAATATTTAAAATAATTTAAAAAATATTTCACATTTCATTTTGTCCCTCCTTTTGCACCTTTTTTAGATGATTCTATTCCCCCATGTCTTTGATATTAGTGTAACTCTTGTCCTGCAGCGAGTTGGCCGCAGCGAGTTGGCCATGACGAGTTGGCTACACTGAATGAACAAATCTGAGCAACTTTATCCTCAAGATTTGAGAATATTCCTTACTGCAGCCTTGCAGATGATCCTGTGATCCAATGCCCCCTAACAGGAAGTGGATCACCCTAAACAGATTTGTGGGTTTATTGCCATGATGCTTACTAATAATAATAATAATAATAAAGTTGGAAGGGACCTTGGATGTCATCTAGTCCAACCCCCTGCTCAGGCAGGAAACCCTATAACATTTTGGACAAATGGCTGTCCAGTCTCTTCTTAAAAACTTCCAGTGTTGGAGCATTCACCGCTTCTGGAGGCAGGTTGTTCCACTGGTTAATTGTTCTGTCAGGAAGTTTCTCCTTAGTTCTAGGTTGCTTCTCTCCTTGGTTAGTTTCCATCCGTTGCTTCTTGTCCTACCTTCAGGCGCTTTGGAGAATAGCTTGACTCCCTCTTCTTTGTGGCAGCCCCTGAGATATTGGAACACTGCTATCATGTCCCCCCTCATCCTTCTCTTCATTAAACTAGACATACCCAATTCCAGCAACCGTTCCTTATATGTTTTAGCCTCCAGTCCCCTAATCATCTTTGTTGCTCTTCTCTGTACTCTTTCTAGAGTCTCAACATCTTTTTTACATCGTGGTGACCAAAACTGGATGCAGTATTCCAAGTGTGGCCTTACCAAGGCATTGTAAAGTGGTATTAATACTTCACGTAATCTTGATTCTATCCCTGTTAATGCAGCCCAGCACTGTGTTGGCTTTTTTGGCAGCTGCAGCATACTGCTGGCTCATATTTAAGTGATTGTCCACTAGGACTCCGAGATCCCTCTCACAGTTACTACTATTGAGCAAGGTACCCCCTATACTATACCTGTACAATTGGTTTTTCTTGCCTAAATGTAGAACCTTACTTTTTTCACCATTGAATTTCATTTCGTTAGATAGCGCCCAGTGTTCAAGTCTGTCCAGATCCTCCTGTATCTTAAGCCTGTCTTCTGGAGTTTTGGCTATTCCTGCCAGCTTGGTGTCATCTGCAAATTTGATGAGTTCCCCATCTATCCCCTCATCCAAATCGTTGATGAAGATGTTGAAGAGTACTGGGCCCAGAACAGAGCCCTGGGGCACTCCACTACACACTGCCATGGTGCAGGTCTGAATACGAATAACAGAGTTGGAAGAAACCTTGGAAGTTTTCTAGTCCAACCTTCTGCTCAGGAGGAGATCTTATACCAGGGGTCTTCAAACTTGGCCCTTTTATGACTCGTGGACTTCAACTCCCAGAATTCCTCAGCAAGCATGCCTGGCTGAGGAATTCTGGGAGTTGAAGTCCACGAGTCATAAAAGAGCCAAGTTTGAAAACCCCTGCCTTAAACCATTAGAGTTATTTGTTACTGTGGAAAATTCTTTTGGATTACTCTCAATCTTTTCTTACCAAAGTTGTCGTCAATATCTTATAAGGGTTATGGATCTTCTTAAATTCAGTCGGTTTTGAGTTTTCATCTTCTCGGATCTTCCTCATTAATTCCTTCCTTGTCATCATGAGAGGTGCACTTCTTTTATTTCTCTAGTATTTTAATTGGCAGAATGTGGCTTTTTATCAGCAAACTAGAATATGTCAATTCTTTCTGAGCCTCACTTGTTAAATCAATTGTATTTTGAATGTTTTCAAAACAATCATTTTGGAGATTTTATCTGTTAGCTGTCTTGGGTACTAAGTACTAATCTACATTTTAGTAGTTTATTAGCTACTTTAAATTCTGTATGTGTTTTAGCAAAGAAACCTTAGGGCCTCAGGTTTCTCATAGCTACGGTATTCAAAAATCACATGTTCCAGGGACATTCCTGAGTCTGTCACCAAATTTGGTGAATGACAGTTGTAAATCCACATTCAGTAATGAGCCACTGAGAGGGATAAAATGTGTGGGAATGCTTGTAGATATGTACATGTGACATTTGACTGTGCAAATAACTGTATTGAGATACCTTTTGTGCCGTGTTTCATTGAAACACAACTTTGCACTGATCAAATGCCTCAGAACAACAATTGGACTTGTATGATGCTTATAGTTAAGCCATGATAATTATTTTGGAAGTGTTTTATCCAAGTGCAATTGTTGAAAAACTATTAAGAGTTCTGTGCATTGTCTTTGAGAATCTTGCTTACAATGAAGTTAATTCAGCAGAACAAGAGAGAGAGAGAGAGATTGCTGCTTTAATTAGATAGGAGAAAAGACTCAATCCGATGCATTTTCAAAAACAGCAGAAGGCTCTTATTTTCTCCAATAAATGAATCCTCCATGTGCAGAAGCAGCTTACCTGTGATTATCGATGGGAAATAAGATAAATGGTTGACTTTGGGCCTTGTCTTTGGCTTTCTGGAGGCATTTATCAGATGCTATTGGAAAATAGATGCTTGATGGACCTTTGGTCTGATCTGCATGGAAGGGGAGAGAGAACCTGCATTAAAATTAGCTTGTAAAAATCTAATGTGATTGTGTTAAGATTTCTCTCTCCCAGGCGGCAGAATCGGGTGACGCTTTGAAGGATAACTGTGTGCATTTCTGCTGAGTCCAGCGATTTGAAAGTTCATGCTAAGTGGTTTGTGTCATCATAAATAAAACTGGAACTTCTACACTCTCTCTCTCCATGGTTATTTTTTAAATGAAGTTTTTTACAAACTGATCTGGACCTCAGCCTTTTTTGGTTTAAACCCAGATGCAGACTTGTTGCTGAAGGAACAAAAATACTCCACTTTGTTTGCATTTTTGTTCTTTCTTCCTTTCTTCTGGGAGAAAGAATAAAGTCATGTTGTTGTTTTGCTAAGAAAAATAATTTGGGTGCTTAGAAACATCATGATCATTTGTTTTCTGTGGCATTTTTCCATATTTTATTCATTTGGGTTTTTAGAGTTGTTTTGGGCTCAGTATTTACTGTACAGGTAGTCCTCAACTTATGATCACAATGGAACCTGGAATTTTGGTCATAAGTCATTGCAGTTGTAATTCGAGGCACCACTTACTGGACTCCATTTTATGACCATTTTTACAATGGTCATAAAGCAAGTCACCTCAGCCAACAAGCAAATCACATGATCCCTAAGCAAATCATGTGGGGGTCAAGCAAATCCAGGATATACAATGGGTGTTTTGGGCCATTTTCTGCTAGAAAATAATTGCAGTTACATGATTGCTGGGTTCTGCAACTGGTTTTAAATGTGAGCCAGTTGCCAAATGCTCAAAATGCAATCACACGATTATTACACAATCGGTCATAAGTCAAGGACTACCTGTATGAGGGCTGTGGAGTAAAATTTAAATTGTTTGCTAATATTTTTTTCGTTACTGTATCCTGGCTGTTTGGCTATATTTTATTATTATAATATTTTTCTTACCCTATTTTATTGTGTTTTATTTTATTCTACAAGGCCAGGAGTCTGAATAATTGGGCAGCAGACTAAATTAATTAATTCATTGATTTAATGGTCATTTTAAGAGATACTTAATGTGTATCTTGGAAAGCACCTGGCTGACCATTCTTAGAACCAGAAAGCATGAGATGGATGTCTCATTTCATCCAGCATAGCTCTTTTGTTCTAAGGAGAGCAACCTGATGTATTTTATTTAGCCATATGTTCCACTGAGGGCAATGGAGAGCAGCCATTTTATACTTCAAGAAATTGGAGTTGATTAATCTGGTGGTTAACTAATTGGTAGAGGATATTGACAGATGAATAAATCCACATTTCTAAAGCAAGAACATTGCCTCTTCTCCCCTTCATAACACCCCTCCCCTTCTCTAGATGACTTTTGATCATAGGAACTCAGAAATATCTCACAATTCTGTAATGCAGTGTTTCTCAACCTTGGCCACTTTAAGATGGTGGACATGCCGGCTGGAGAATTCTGGGAGCTGAAGTTCACCCATCTTAAAGTGGCCAAGGTTGAGAAACACTGCTGTAATGGCTGAGAACTCTGGAGCAAATTTGCCATGGTTGAATTCATAACTCAGCCGTTTCTAATTTCCTCACTGCAACTTTCAAGCTGAATGTTGCCTTCTGCACACAGCAGTGAACCACTCTTTTTGATAGCTGAGGTATGGATAAGATGGTTGGGGTCAGGCAAGAACCCATATTGGTCAGACTTATGATACGTTGTGGGTAGAGATACATAATGCATGGTACTGACAACAAGATTGTCTTGCATTTTATTTTATTTTCCTTTTATTTGCCAGATTGGTATGGGATGGGAGTTTCTTTCTTCTCTCTTTTTTTAAATCTTAAACCTATTTGAAGAATTATGCTCCTTATTTTGTGCATTTACCCACTGAAAGTGACAGGAAACTGTCCCGTTAATTTCCTCTACTCTGGGGTTTGTTCAGAAAGAGCTCAGAAAGAAGGAAGGACTAAGCAACTTCTAAGATGCAAAGAACAACAAAAGAGAGATTTGGAGTTTGCATGTAGTCCTGAGATATTGACTGGATACTTCTGGCTTCCAATATTATTAAAAAAAAAATCATGTGCCTTAAAATTGGTTAATTGATGAATTGTGGAACCAAGGTTTAATGGGGTTGTTCCTAACTAAATGGGGAATAGTACTGAAGTACATATTCCAAAGATATGTACAGGTAGTCCTTGACTGACAACCATTCATTTAGCAACCATTTGAATTTACAGTGACACTAAAAAAAGTGACTTATGACCAGTTCTCACACTTACTACCATTGCTGCATTGCCATGGTCACGGATCCTTGGCAACTGACATGTATTTACCATATTTTTCCGTCTATAAGACGCACCCTTGTATAAGACGCTCTGGCAGGCGAGTTTCTCCGCGCTAATCAGCTGTTCGACGGAGCGCAAATCCGGCATATCTGGAAGTTCGGCCGGCCGATGATCTTGCCCCTCCCTCCTCCTGTTAGTGGCAAGCCCACAGGGGCTTGACACCTGCACCAGGCAGCATGGCAACGCACACAGGCATGCCCTGGGCTGCGGAGGTTACCATTATTTTTCCGTGTATAAGACGCACCTGATTTTTGAACAGGGTGTTTGCAGGGAAAAAATAGCGTCTTATACACGGAAAAATATGGTATTTTATTTATCAAATTATGAAACTACCCATCTCTAAAGTCAATGGGGGACCCCAGTCAGATGCGCTTAATGACTACATGATTCACTTAACAATGCAGTGATTCATGTAACAAAAGGTTGTAAAATTGGGCACCACTCCCTTTATAACTGTCTTACTTAATAACCAAAACTTTGCCCCAATTGGGGTTGTAAGTCAAAGATTACCCATATGAGAAGTTTAGTATAATCCAAGCTGAAGAAAAAATGCTCACCTGGTGTCTTTGTTTATAATTACAGTAGAAATTACATTTAAACTTACTCATCAGTGAGCAAAGTCATTGACTCCCAAAGAATAATAGTTTCTCTATTATAAAAGAATAATAAATCTGTATTCCTATCTAATGGCCTTGCTGTCATACAATGATATGTGGGAATGGGGTGGGGATGGGGATGTGAGGAGACATGCTGACTAGAGAGTAATCAGATAAAAGAGGGTGTAGCCCACAGTTGCTTAATGGGCACAGAAAGAGACTCAGAAACCTCAAGCTGTAAAAGAGATGGCAGAAGATTTGTACTATAAATCTTGCAAGATTCTGTTAACAGAACTATTTCATTGGTTGTGTTTCCTGGCTGGTCTAAAATGGGAAGACTGACATTTGGCCAGGACTGCTGGGAGTTGTAGTTCAACAATTTTGGGATGCCCAAAGTTTCTGTAACGCTTGAGAAAAGGCAGTTCCAAAACAATGAAATGATCACAAGTTTGGGACAAGTCGGACAAACTTTCCTTCAGAAGAATACAAATAGTCTTCAACGTACCACCACAACTGAGCCCAAAATTTCTGCTGCTATGTGAGACATTTGTTAAATGAGTTTTGCCTATTATACAACCTTTCTTGCCACAATTGTTAAGTGAATCACTGCAGTTGTTAATAACATGGTTGTTAAGTGAATCTGGGTCCCCGCTGACTTTGCTTATCAGAAGGTCGCAAAAGGTGATGACATGACCTTGGGATACTGCAACCGTCATAAATACATGCCAGTTGCCAAGCACCTGAATTTTGATCACATGACCGTGGGAATGCTGCAAAGGTCGTAAGTGTGAAAAATGGTCATAAATCACTTTTTTCAGTGCTGTTGTAATTTCGAATGGTAACTAAACGAACTGTTGTAAGTTGAGGACTACCTGTAATGGAATAAAGCTCAAGGTGTCTGGCATCATTACTTCACGTTCCAAACAAACAAAAGCTGACAACTCTTAAGCAGCTGTGTGCGAGTTGGAACGGGATAACTCGCCGTGGCCAACTCACCATGGCCAACTTGCCGCAGCCAAGTCGCCGCGGGACAATTTGCCACAGGACAGTTCAACAATTCAATTATTTAAAATAATTTTAAAAATGACTTTAATTTTTGTCATTCCCATTTCATTTTGTCCCTCCTTTGGCATCCTTTCTTTAATGATTCTATTCTACTATTTCTTCAATACTCTTGTCCCGCAGTGAGTTGTCCTGTGGCAAGTTGGCCAGGGCCAGTTGTCCTAGACCAGGGGTAGGCAACCTTGGCTCTTTTATGACTCGTGGACTTCAACTCCCAGAATTCCGGAGCCAGCATGGGGGAACTATGGCCCCTTCATGACTTGTGGACTTCAACTCCCAGAATTCCTGAGCCAGCATGGCTCAGCTTGGAAACCGCTCCCTTTCTCCTCAGCATGGCTGGCTCAGGAATTCTGGGAGTTGAAGTCCACGAGTCATAAAAGAGCCAAGGTTGCCTACCCCTGCCCTAGACCTAGTGTGAAGTTGGGTAACCAAATAAATCTATTAAATAAATAAATAAGCAAGCAATCAAACAAGCAAACATGCTATGTTCCAATTGAACTGAAAATGTTTCAAATGTCCCATTATACAGGAATGTAAAACAAATCTGAGCCTCCTTTTTGGGGGGGTGGGGTCCTAGAGCTACAAAGGTAGATGATAAGCAAGTCCATACTGACAACTACTTACCATGCACCCCACAAGAATAATAAAATCATTTTACAAAGAATTCCAATATCATGCAGAGGGCTGAGTCCTAAATCTCCAAGGTTCTTATTTTCAGTTTGGGGAATAGGATAACAAAGCCCAAGCTCCATTTTTTCTAAAAGCCTTCCCAATAATTATTTGGATTTCTCTAAGAGGTGAGCAAAAAGGATGTGTGTGGGAGAGGGGGTGGGTGGGAAGGAGATATATTGCTCTTGTTGGGGCATATTTAAAAGTGGTAAATGCTAATTGTGAGCCTAGAGTGGAACAGCATCAAACAGCTCTGCCTGAACATTATGGCCCCATCTTCTGGATTTCACTTGTGCAGCACAAATGTCTGTCCTAAGGGAGGGTCTGCACAGATGTTTTACTTGTACAAGCCCAACTCTATGGGGATTCTGACTCAGGGAGAATCCAGGGCCATGCAAAGGCCCTGCAGCTGCCTGTGTGCTATAACTGCAGGTGTCTGGAGTGCTCTGCCCCCAGTGTGATGTGGAGAGAGCTATCAACACATTGCTACCTTGCAAACATGTTGCAGGTACACGCCAGATAGTTTTTGCAAAAAATATATGTATTCAGATAGTCCTTGAGTTACGACCATAATTAAGATCAGAATTTCCATTGCTAAGTAAGTCATGCCTGCTTTTATGACCTTTTCGCCATGGCTATTAATCACTGCACTTGTTAAGTGAATCAGGTGACTGCAAACGTCCTAAACACAGGCCAGTTTGACAAGTGCCAGAGTATTGATCATGTGACCATTGAAATGCTGCAACAGTCGTAAGTGCAAGGATCAGCTGTAAGTCATTTTTTTTCAGTGCCATTGTAACTTCAAACAATTGCTAAATGAATGCTTGTAAATCGAGGGCTACCTGTGTTGTAGAATTCTTGATCTGCTGAAAATCAGAAGATGAGAGGTTTTTAATAATTCCAGATTTTGGGGAAATAATAATAATAATCAGCGCTTTTTTTGTAAAAAAAACAAAAAAACAAATGTGCCGGAACTCACGCACAGCTCCGGCTCCAATCGAAAGCACTTTACGGAGTGGGAGGGGGGGAACCGCTTTAGGGAACTTCCGAGGCGCAGATCACGTGAGCAGCATCAGCTGACGGACGCCATTGCCGCGGCTTTTGAGAGGGTGCTGCTGCTTTGGGAGCGGGCCTGGTCCCTCGAAGAGATTCGCTCCAGGAGTCAGTCCTGGTCCCTGGCGGCCAACGCAGGGGTGAGGACAGGTGGTGATGGCGGGGGGAGCCCCGTGAACCAAGGCAGAGAAGAGGGTCTGCTTTCAGGGCCGTGGAAGTGTTTCCGGGTCGACCTTCGATGCCCCCAATTTCCCCGGGCAGCTTCCTTTCACCAAGCTAGAGCTTTACTCACGCTGGCGGCTTAGAAGGAGCGGTTCTTCCCTTCAAAAAAAGGTGTCGGAACGCCGTTCTGTGCGTTCTATGACAAAAAAACACTAATAATAATAATAATAATAATAATAATAACAATAATAATAAAAGTTGGAAGGGACCTTGGAGGTCATCTAGTCCAACCCCCTGCTCAGGCAGGAAACCCCATACCATTTCAGACAAATGGCTGTCCAGTCTCTTCTTAAAAACTTCCAGTGTTGGAGCATTCACAACTTCTGGAGGCAGGTTGTTCCATTAATTAATTGTTCTAACTGTCAGAAAATTTCTCCTTAATTCTAGGTTGCTTCTTTCTTTGGTTAGTTTCCATCCATTGCTTTTTGTCCTGCCTTCAGGTGCTTTGGAGAATAGCTTGACTCCCTCTTCTTTGTGGCAGCCCCTGAGATATTGGAACACTGCTATCATGTCACCCCTCGTCCTTCTCTTCATTAAACTAGACATACCCAATTCCAGCAACCGTTCCTTATATGTTTTAGCCTCCAGTCACCTTTGTTGCTCTTCTCTGTACTCTTTCTAGAGTCTCAACATCTGTTTTACATCGTGGTGACCAAAACTGTGTGCAGTATTCCAAGTGTGGCCTAAAATAAAGGTAAAAAAGGATATATGCAGTGTTATCTTATTTTAGATGTCAAAAGGGTCTCTCTCTCTGTCTCTCTCCCCCCCCCCCTCCGAACTTCTGCTCACCTGGCAAGCTGGCTTCAAGCTGTTCTGCAACAAGCTCAGTGGTAGACAAGCTCGGCTCTTTTATGACTCATGGACTTCAACTCCCAGAATTCCTAAGTCAACATAGCTGGGCTAGCTAGCTCTCTCCTGCCCTTCCTGCTTCCTGCAGAGACGCAGGAAAGGGAGGAGCCTCGCCCAGTAAGCTTGTCGGCTCTTCGGAACAGGGTGAGGCTACTCTCTTTTTTACACACACACAAACACACAGAGAGAGAGAGAGAGAGAAGCAAGCTCTGTCTCTGTCTCTCTCTGCAAATGGCAGAGGAGGCTGGGAGCCGCAGGGGAAGGCTCAAAGAGCCACCTGCGGCTCCGGAGCCGCAGGTTGCCGACCTGTGTCCTATACTATACCTGTGTATTTGATTTTTCTTGCCTAAATGTAGAACCTTACTTTTTTCACCACTGAATTTCATTTTGTTAGATAGCGCCCAGTGTTCAAGTCTGTTAAGATCCTTCTGTATCTTAAGCCTATCTTTTGAAGTGTTGGCTATTCCTGCCAGCTTGGTGTCATCTGCAAATTTGATGAGTTCCCCATCTATCCCCTCATCCAAATCATTGATGAAGATGTTGAAGAGCACTGGGCCCAGAACCGAGCCCTGGGGCACCCCACTACACACTTCCCTCCATGTAGATGCAGTTTCATTGAGGACCACACGCTGAGTATGGCCGGTCAGCCAGCTACGAATCCATCTGGTGGTGATGCTGTCTAACCCACATTTTTCTATCTTATCAAGTAGTAGGTTGTGGTCCACTTTATCAAATGCCTTACTGAAGTCCAAGTAAATTATATCCACAGCATTCCTCTGGTCCACTAATTTTGTCACCTGATCAAAGAATGCAATAAGATTTGTCTGGCATGATCTGTTTTTGACAAACCCATGTTGGCTTTTGGTAATGCCTTTTTTGCCTCTAGGTGTTCGTTGATTCGTTGCTTGATTATCTTTTCCAAGATCTTTCCAGGTATTGAGGTCAGGCTGTAGTTTCCTGGATCCATTCCCCCCCCCTTTTTTTTTGAAGATGGAAACTACGTCAGCTCTTTTCCAGTCCTCTGGTAGTTCCCCAGTGCTCCAGGACCTTTGAAAGATATAGTTCAGTGGTTCTGAGATCACATCTGCCAGTTCCTTGAGAACCTTGGGGTGTAATCCATCTGGTCCTGGTGATTTGAACTTATCCAGGGCGGACAGGTGCTCACTTACCATTTTCTTGCCTATCTTAACTTGTGTTTCTAATCTGTTTTTTACGGTACTATTTTTGATAGGTTGGACTGTTTTTTCCCTTTATATAAATACGGATGCAAAAAACGAGTTGAGTAGTTCTGCTTTCTCCCTGTTGCTTGTCACCTTCTTGCCACTTTCTCCCACTAGTGGATCAATCATTTCCTTAACTTTTTTCTTGTTTTTTACATGTTAAATTATTGTAGTTCTGCTCAGAAGGAAATGCTAAGATCTGTTCAATAAAACTTTGACATCATTGCTCTCCTTTTATGTATAATTTCTTGTCCTTTTTTAAGGATGATTCATTGCTGCAAGTAATTAAGGGGGTAGTGATAGACAGGAAACCAAATAGATCTAATTTTATATTTCCTCCTCCTCACTCCCCTTACAGTAAGACACTAACTAATTTTGCATTAATTAATACCATGGGGCAACCTGTAAATACTGAGATGTTCTGGGCACAGTGCAAAAATGCTATATAGGCTAAACCTTGTGTAATCTGGTATCCTGCAGATGTTTTATTCAATCAAAACCTGCCTTCCTGTTACTTGAGTCCATGTATTCCATATCCTACACTCTGGCAGGATAGAGAATACCACTTGGGTTTCATCTATGAGATATATTTTCTGACAAAAGCTATCATGTCCCCTCTCAGCCTTCCTTCCTTCCTTCCTTCCTTCCTTCCTTCCTTTCCTTCCTTCCTTCCTTCCTTCCTTCCTTCCTTCCTTCCAGGGTATGATAAAAAAAGTCACGATAATATTTATTGCAATCTAATTGAAACTCTCCCCATTTTACCTGTGTGATGCATTTTGACTTTTTTGACCATACCTTTGAACACACTTTCCTCTTTCCCTGGATAAAATTAAATATAAGTATGAATAACAATAATGCATTTTAAAAAGCAGCGCTTCGGAAATGCAGGAGCACAGGCATTATCTTAGAGCAGCTTCCTGCAAGCACAGTCTGGAGACTGAATCCCACAAGCTGACAGCCATACTAACCCATCTCCCAGTTCCCTCCATCTGTCTTTGCAAGGCTTAGTTTCCAGTCTCCTGATTTTCCTTCTTGCTTTTCTTTGAACCAGTTTCTCTGACTCTTTTTTAAAGGGTGTGATCTGAAAGCAGATGCCATATAGAATATAAATTATGGGCAGGTTTCCATGTAACGTGGAAGCCTTGCTTAGTGTTATCCATGATAAAGAACATATTCTCGGTCTGCAATCACAGAATAACAAGCAATCACAGAATAACAGAGTTGGAAGGGACCTTGGAAGTCTTCTAGTCCAACACCCAAGTCCTCCCTGTCCAGTACCAAGTCACCTTTGCATTTTAGGGCTGGGCAGCACTTCCTGTTGTTGTTATCTGACAAGTATACGTAGTTCTTGACTTATGACCACAATTGAGCCCATAATTTCTGTTGCTAAACAAAAGTTGTTAAGTGGGCTTTGCCCCATTTTACAACCTTTCTTGGCACAGTTGTTAAGTGAATCACTGCAGTTACGCTAGTAACATAGTTGTTAAATGAACCTGGCTTCCCCATTGACTTTGCTTGTCAGAAGGTCACAAAAGGGAAATCACTTGACCCTGGGACACTGCAATCATCATAAATATGAGTCAGTTGCCAAGCGTCTGAATTTGATCACCTGACTATAGGGGTGCTGCAATGGTCATAAGTGTGAAACATGTCACTTTTTTCAGTGCTGTTGTATCTTTGAATGGTCACTCAATGAACTGTTTAAGTTGAGGACTACCTGTAGACAGTAGTCTGACCCAGGTCAGAGCCACTGCCTATGTGGGGTGAAATCTAAACTTTTCTTTAGTTTCCCACATACACACATATATACACTATGACTACACATATGTACATATGTATTTGCATGTATGAGCTCCCAGGACCCAAAGAGAAAAGTCTGCTTTGTACTAATATATTCTTTCTGCAGTAATTTCTGCATTCTGCATTGTTTTCCTAGAGGACTGCTTGACACCACTGAGGAAATGTTCTCTTCCTTAGTAGCAATTCCACAAATTGAATGGAGAGATTGACTTGATTCACCAATCAGAATGAAATGTATTTGAATTGATTTGACCAGCCAAGACAGTTTCTGCATATGGACATTTGGATGCCTTGAAACTGGATCTGATTCAGACGAATGAGCCAATTTAATTCAGATGTCCACATCAAATAGAATTGATCTTCGGAATCCCTTTGAATCTAATTGGATTCAGGTCATGCACCTCTATGACTTAAACATAAATCACTATTAATCCAAATTTCAGTAATATGGGAAACTGTAGTTTGGAGATTAAAACAAGCTTTTCTTATTGAATGTAGTGATAGCTTTCTGTTTAGTTATCCTCTGGTTGTACTACTCATTAGGGACACACACTAACCTTATCACAATGTGACTTAAGACTAGACTAGAGCAATGTATCTTAACCTTGGCAACTTAAAAGATGCGTGGACTTCAATTCCCAGCATGCTGGCTGGTGAATTCTGGTAGTTGAAGTCCCTGCATCTTTAAGTTGCCAAGGTTGAGAAACACTGACTTAAGAGGATTGTACAGGTCAGATTTGTGAACATTACATATAACCCCAGCAGTTCCCTCTGCTCTCTCAATTATATATTGCAATATACCTCTTCGGCTCTGAACACAGCATATCAATTCTCTGAAAGAATGGCTGGATATTAGGTCACTGCTGAACTTTAGTAGATCTGTTCTCCTTACTACACACCTTCCTATTTAGCTTAGCATCTAAAGCATGCTTTTCACCTTTCTAAAGCCCCGTGCATGAAATTGTCCACCATAATGTACTCATTCAGAGAAAAAGAGAATAGAAACAGAGGTATGTTTTCATAAAATATGGAATGAATCTCACTTTCTCCCTGGTTGCAACATGACTCCAGTACTATTTCACATTATTAATACTGGTTCAGAGGTTAGGGATCAGATTATGAGTGAGGCTGTGTGCTGTAAACGTATTCAGAGACTACTGGTAAAACCAGAGTCCACCCCCCCCCCCACACACACCACAGTGTAGAGAATAGAGATTTTTCAGACAACCCAGGACAGAATTAAGAGTCCATACTTTGTACAGGTAGTCCTCAACTTGCAACCACAATTGAGCCCAAATTTTCTGTTGCTAAGTGAGACAGTTGCTAAGTGAGTTTTGCCCTATTTTACAATCTTTCTTGCCACAGTTCTTAAGTGAATCATTGCAGTTGTTAGGTTAGTAACATGGTTGTTAAGTGAATCTAACTTCCTCGTTGACTTTGCTTGTCAGAAGGTCACAAAAGGGGATCACATGTCCCCGGGGACACTGCAACTGTCATAAATATGAGACAGTTGTTGAGAGTCTGAATTTTGATCATGTGACTATGGGGATACTGCAATAGTCGTAAAGGTGAAAAACAGTTATAAGTCACTTTTCCCAGTGCCATTTAAAACTTCAGTCACTAAACAAATGGTTGTAAGTCGAAGGCTACAGCAGGACATTTAACTCTTTCTGTATTGAGAAAGGATGTGCTTATAAAGAACTCCATCCTTGGGAAAATAATTCCACTTATATCAAATAGGAAGAGGCATCCTTTCAGCCTCTCTGGCTTATCCTGCCGAATGAGACCCAGTGGATTCCCTTGCCTCCCCCCCCCCCAAAAAAAATCTTCCCCTAATTGCTTCCACAGCTGTGTTCTCATCTGGTCCCCGAGGGGTCATCTCCTGCAGACGTCTCCTGCAGTGGCATAGCTGGGGCGGGATACAGCACCCTCTACCCGCTAATACTATTCTTGAAACAAAATGCAATTTCAATCGAATGGAAAGAGCTGGTGCACAGAGTTTGATCCTTTGATCATAAGGCCTGGTACCATTCCCGGTTTAGATCTTCGGGGTGGGGGAAGAGGCATCCTTTCTCCCTCCACCCCGCCCCACAAACCCCATCCTTGGATCACCTTTGCGAGCCAACAGGAGGCGGCAGGGGAGGTTCACTAACCAAAGCACTTGCCCCCCCCCCCGCATGCTAGCGCTACCCGACGCCTTTTAATTCCTCTCCCCCCCCCCGTTGAGGAGGAGGAGAAAGGGGCGGAGACTAGCGACTTGGGGAGGAAGAGAGCGGGAGAGGTCGGTCATGGGTGCCGCGGGAGCCGTGCTAGCCCGGAGGGGGAGGGGGGAGATGTGAGGGTGTCCTCTCTCCCCCCCACCCCCACCATTTTCTTTGCAAAGGGTGCTTTCCCTCTCCTGCTGATCAAATCCTCATCACCTCTGCTTTGATAAGCAGCTTGATTTCCTCTCTGCACCGGGCAGCGAAAGAAGATTTTATTTTTTATTTTTTTGCCATTTCTCTCTCCCTCCCCCGTGAGGGTGGGGCGTCCCAGGAAAAGTGAGGTGTCTCTCTTTCTCTCTCTTCTCCCTCCTTCATTCTCTCCCCCCCCCATCACTACTCTTTTGCCCCGTTTCACCAGCTATCACCTCTTCCTTATTAAGACCTCTGAATGTGCGTTTCTCTAGAGTTACAAGCATCCACCAGCCCTCTCCAGCCCGGGAAGAATTTAATCCTCGAAGTCAACCACCAACTAACCCCAGCTGAAGATAAAGAGGGTGGGGGCTGCACAAAAAGGACACCATCACCCTCCCCCCTTCTTAGCCCCTTTTCCATCGGGGGACGGCGCCAGCTGGGACCAAAATACGAGCTTGCTTCCCCTTAAGATGCTAACCCCATTGATGAAAGCACCCGAGAGATGATCAAACGCTGAAAGGACGGAAGATTGCACTATTTTGACCCCCTTCGACTTCCATAAATACATTTTTTAAAAAAAACTTGGTGGGACCTTAAAAAAAAGCGCCCACTCTTCCTTGCCCCCAGCTTTGCTTCCGTTGGCATCAATCCGCTCCTCCGCCCTGACCAATTTCGTTTGGGTGATGGTAAGTTTCGCCTCACTTTCCAATCTTTGTGCTTGCTTGGCGGGGGTCCAGAGAAGTTTATGGGCTTTCTTTGCGGGCGGGGGCGGAGGAAGAAAGTCCGCGGCAGGTGGATCGGGTCAAAGAGGGGCAGCCAGGAGCAAAACAAGAGGGGAAAAAAACCCGAGATCCGTAAAGGGGGAGGAGGGTTGTACCGCCCGTAGGATGAGGAGGGGGGGAGAGATGGGTTCTGATTAAGTGCGGACCCCCCTCCCTTGCAAGAGTGCGCCGGCGATTCGGTACACTTCTTAACCATTGTGCCTCCTCAAGGGGAAGACCCCTGTCTCTCCCCGTCCCCCCCCCCCCGGTTGCCGCAAAGTGCTGCTAGTGTCAGAGTTTAATGCGGGGGAGGCGAGAGATTGAGAAGGAAAGAAGCGGAGACCCAAGGCGAGCTGCGTCTGCGGAGTGTCTGGATAGCTCTCCTCTCTCTGGTGCGCTTTTACGCATGGAATTGGGGAGGGGGGAAATGCGTAAGATCTGTGCAGGAGGCGGGAGGCGAAAGTATGGCACACGCTCGCTCGCTCTCGGCAGCAGCCAGCTTAGCCCAGGCTCGAGGTAGCGGAAAATGGCCGCTCTGGCGAGGGGGCGGAGGAGGAGGGCGGGCAAGCCAGCGAGCCAAGCTGAACTTGAAAATGACGCCTAGCGGGGAGGGAGAGCCACCGCGGCTGTGCAACGCCAAGGCTGCTCCGGCGGCTGCCTTTCCCTCCGGCCTCTCTTGCGCCAGATGACCCGCCTTCCCACCCGGGCCGGCCTCCCCCGCCCAGCTCTGGAAAGGCAGAGCAGGAACTCCCTCTCCAGAGCGGCTCTCCCGCCGTGCCCCAGTCCTTTGCGCGTCAAAAGTCGCTGCCTCGCGGGCAAAGCGAGCCGGGCCCTGCAGCAGGAGACAGGCCGCCTCGTCAGCAGAAGCTGCGAGGTGCTGCTGCGAAGCACCGGCTGGACAAGAGAGGGAGAGGCGGCGCGCAGGCGGCCCGGCGCACACACACCGCCTTGGCTGCAGCTTTTGCTGCAAAGGGCATTCCCCCCCCCGCGCCCAGTTCTTGCTCTTCGAGCCTTTCCTTCCCCCCGGACCAAAATTCACCCCCATATATATAGACGCATTGGGGAAGCTGCCTCACCACCCCATCCTTATGTTGGAGGGGGGGTTGTAGTGTGCGCGTTGCGGGTCCCGCGTCCGCCGGTTCTTCCCCAGCTGCAGCCTTTAGCCCGGAGCCTCCGCGCGGAGTAAGCGGGCGCCTTGCGACCGACTTCTGCTGCGTCAACGCAAGCAGGATGGCGTTTCCTCGGCCGGATCTCCTGCCTTCCCTCTGGTGGACGAATTGCGACCGCCGCGCTGTGTGTGTGTGTGTGTCCCCGCGCAAAAAAAGGAGGCTCGGGGCAATCCCAGAAACTCAGAAGTAAAGTCAGTGGCACTTTCTCCCGGGTAAAGGTGTTTGGGATTGCCCACTGGCAGGGCTAAAGATGATTGGGGAAAGGAAGGGGCGGTGAATTGACGGACTGGTGTAAGAAGACCTAATGTCATTCTTTCCTTAAGTGAAGATCTCTCAGCCGAGATTAACCAGATAGATTTTCTCCGCCTTGGAGAAAGAGGGGGAGTCAACCAGGGGCACAGTAACCGGGAGTTCCCCCCCCCCAAAAAAAAAATATATATGGCCATGTCCGGAATTGGCCCGTCTCCTTTTGCGTGAGGAATCTTGCTCTAGGCTAGGAGTTTTTACGAAGTGAGGAGAGAACCGGTGTCCGAGTTCGTCTGAACATCCCGGCACGTACCTTCAAGAAAGCAGTGCTTTCTTGGGCCCCTCAGTTTGCACCTCATCCTCTGCGCGCCTGTCTCGGCCTCATTTAAACCAGAGACTGGCTGTTTTTGTTCCTTTCTTTACTATACAACAATTTTCCTCCGGCTTTGCCAGGCGGCAGGAGCTAAGGTCCTTTCATGTAACCTTAATTCAAACCGAGCGAAAATACCTGTCAGCCAAGGGAGCCGGAATTTGTTTTGTTTTTTTTTAATCCAGAGAATGGAATGGGCTTTTCGGGGGGGGGGTTCAAGGACACCCCAGCAGAGAGAGAGAGAGAGAGAGAGAGGTGTACTAACTTGGGGCAAGTCAGGACCCCATTGAGGCGCGGCAGAGATTGCGGTCATCCTCCCAAGTGCTTTACAGCGTCTTCCAAGCCGTGGCTCTGCCGGTAGATGAAGAAGATACCAAGAAGAAAATCTGCTGGGAACCACAAAGGACAAATTCTGTAAAAGGTGAATTGGCTTGAAGAGTTCGGCCTGCCTCGGACAACCACTGGGGTTCAGCTACAGAGCTCTGCATATTAGCGGCTGTGGTTCCAGGGAAGGTGCTTTTGGTCTCTTAAATATTTTGTCTCGGGTATTTTGTGACAAAAGTGCTTCTGGCCCACTTGGAAGATATGGTGATAGAAAGAACGTCTGGAAGCGCCAGCTCTGCAGGGTCGAGTTTCTGCATGCAGGATGTCTCTTGAAGTTTTTTTTCCCCTTCCTTTTTGTTATGGGGGAATATCCACCCTTTACCCCTGCAGTCTGGTGATAGGAACCAAGAGCTAGGCAACCGCTCTCTCTTGAGGTCACTAGGCCAATCCTTATTCTCGAATAATTTCGAATCTGTCCTTTCTAAATGGCTTGGATGAGAGAAGGCCCGTTTTCAAAAGCTCCCAATTATCTCCAAGATAGCCTGGGGCGCACTGTCATTTATTTATCAACTTATTTATTGCACTCAGTCACAGCTAGTCACCTGTTCAAAAAAAGTAAAATTTCTTTATGATTATTCCTCCATCTCCCTTCCCCCCCCCCAAGTTCACTTTCTATTTAAATCCCCCAAGATGCTAAATAAGTCCATGTGCGATTTGCACGCGCGCACATTTTCCGCGTTAAAGATCGTGGTCCCGGCTCTCCCAGCTCAAAAGTAAATCTCATTTGCTTTTAGTGGCCTTAATTCCAGATTAAAGGGCCTCATGGGACTCCGTAGACCTTGTGTGTGATTTGCTTTGTCTAGGTGCGCTTGTGTGTGGATGGCTGGATGGCGGGTGATCTCCCCAAGCTGCCGGCCACGTTAATAACAGGACTTATTAAAACTTTAGATAGTCACTACATTTGAGCGGCTTTGCCTTGAAGCGCCTGCCTAACCGCGGTAGAGGGCTTGCGGCTTTGCGTAACTGGCAGCCTTGCCAGTGAAACATTTTCTCTTCTTGCCCTCCCCCCTCCACCGCACCTGTTCAAGAGATGCCCCTTTTTTATTATTCCCCCAGTTTCTTTGGATTCACTTCTCTATCTCGAGCTCACCGCTTCTCTATCTCGAGCCCACCTTGTGTAGAAACTGGCGATGTGTCGAAAAATAGACTGGAGGGCTGCGCTTCCGAAGTTGGGAGCGCTGGGCATTTTCTTCGGGTGGGGCCGCCTAGTAAGCCCACTGGCTGACCGTTGCAAGAGAGGAGTTGCTCCCAGAAAGAGTGCCTAACCTCCTCCTTCCTCCCTTTCCAGTGGGGGGGGGAAGGCTGATTGTGAGGAAAAGAGGATTTGAGAAGGGAATCTCTCTCCATTCATTCCACTGCCTGGCTGGCTGGCCGTTATGAAGTGGGAGGCATAGAAACTTCCATTATCTAGGAACAAACGCCATGAGAAGAGGAATATTAGGGAGGGGACCAGATTTTTCAGGACTAAGAATTCCAGCGTCTGGAGATCTACGTTAAGATTGCTTTTTCAATCTGCATTTTGGAGCAGTGACAGCCGAAACCTGCCCCAAGATAGGAAGTTGGAAAGTCCTGGAGAAAAAAAAAAAAGTCTTGGCTCTGTTTTTATTTTAATACTACCCCACACTCATATTCACTCACTCACACTTTTCCACCTCCAGTTGCTGAGTAGGTAAATTGATTCAACTTGCTCTTTTTTTTTAACCTGTTTTCCTAAATTCCATAAATACTGCGCACACTGCTCACCCGAGTGTTGAATAAAGTGGTGAATAAAGTTAAGGTTATTATGCTTGGCTGGAAAGATTTCACAGTTTCTCTCCCCAATATTCTTCTTAGCTTTCTTAATATAAGTCCAGAGAGGCAGCACTTTATGATTATTATTGTGAACACGATTTTTTAATTGATTTCCCCCAGATCAGGCAGACGGAGGTAGGAGAGCTATACTGTAATTCTCTTGGGGAGAAAACCAGGAGCTTGAAGTTTTTAACACCCCTACCCTGAAGTCGGTGGGTGACACTGACATGTAAAAGGACATGCCTGTACCCATTTTTAAATATATATGTTTGAAGATGGGAGATAAAAAGGGTTAAGGATGGTGGTTTTTGCAAAAAAAAATAAAAAGGGGAAATAGCTTCTCTAAATTAGAGCCTCGTCTGCCCCTCTTACCTGCTGTTCAGAAGAACCGTATGTGTGAAAGTCTCATGCTGCTGCTATCTTAAATTTTTGTATTAGCTTCTCCTACCTTACAGGAGATGAGGTCGCCCCCACCTCGTAGGCAAAAAAAGGATAACTCGAATTGATTTTACGAGGGCGAGGATCAAACCCATCCTCGAATCGGGTTTTTGCTCTCCTTTCGCCTTTTCCTTTCACTTTTCCCCTCCTGGTTTCTTTCTGCCTCTGGACAGGTTGCTTCTAAAATTCCACTTTCTTCTTCCTAACATTTCAGTCGGGATTTTTATTTTTATTTTTTACTTTCTCAAGGACAACTTTAGTTGAGTTTCCTCCAAATTCTCATCTCCCCGACTCTGTACTTGCTTATTCGGAAATAAGGCCCGAGAACTCAACCTGCTCTCCCTCCCCCCCCCCTCCGAAAGCGCGGTCAGCCTTGGCGCCTCACGCTTTATCCTTCCTCCCTCTTTAAACTATGCTGTTTTATTTCAAATTTCCTTTTAGGCCTTTGATTGCCGTTCCCCTCCCCCCCCCCAGGTGGTGGTGGTGATTTTTAGGAAAACTTTTTAAAAGAGAAACTTATTTTTGTCCTGCGTTTTCCAACTTGTTAAGGGGCTATTTCCAGCCGCTTTAAAAAGAGTTTGGGGGGCGAGTCTCAATCCTCTCTCCTCCCTCAGCTCTAATAATAATAATAATAAAAAAAATAGGGAATCTTATATCCCTTCCGGATATCTTCGGAAGAGAATATGGATTCGGCGTTTCCTTCTTTTCCCGGGAGGTTGTCGGAACAATCAAGTGTTCTTCCATTTGTTTATGCGTCTCCACCCCCATTTTGAAAACTGCGACCACATCCCCGCGCGCTTCTCCAGGAGTAAGTGTCTCCCAACTCAGTGGGACACTTACCGGGTCACACTTCCACGGCTTCGGGTCATTCGCTGTCGTCGTCCCCCCCCCCTCCCCGCCGCGCTTGCACCGAATTTTTTAAGAAAAAATCTTTTTAAAATTATTACTTCTTATCTCTGCCTCCATACAGATGCATGCGTGTAATTCTTCCGGCGGTTTGATGCGATTCGCGCCCTTAATTGATTTATTTTTAAACAGCCCCCACTCTTTAAAATCCGCTCCTCTTAAAAGCTTTCCCCCCCCCCCTTTGGTCCCACCCTCTACTCCCTCCCTCCCTCGCCGTCTCCTCCCTTCCCTCCCCCCTCCGCACCGATCCATCGCCAGGGAAAGAGAGAGTGAGAGAGAGAGAGAGTGAGAGAGAGAGAGAGGGAGTCAAGAAAACTGTTCCAGCCGCCGCCGAAATGACTCAGTAACTTTTGCGCTTGGATCTGCTTTTTCAAACCTGCCCCCCCCCCCGTGCCCATCATCATCGCCACCCTCTTCCTCCTCCGCCGCCGTTTGTTCCGCTAAAGCTCGGAGATGTATTCTTCACCCCTCTGCCTCGCCCAGGTAATTAAAGCTTTCTCACCCCCCCCGGAAAAAAAAACACATTCTCCTTCGCAACCCCCCCCCTTCCCGCCCTGCCGCGCTTCGCCTTACTATTTGCTTTCTCCTCGGCTTTCCCTGCTTTCTCCCTGCAGTTTTGTCACCCAGATGCATGCGTGGTCGCGAGGTGGCTCGCTTTATGTATCCGCTTCTCTCCCTTTCTTCCTCACCCCCCCCCCGCCAGCAATTAATTAAAACAAAAACACACACGCACACACACGCCGTAGTTGTGCCAATTGCAGAAAGTGTGTGCGTGCATATCTGTTGGGAGAGGAGGAAAGGGGGGGGGGAAGCTGGGGAAGGAAGGACAGGACTGGCGTTGTGCTCTGCAGCCCTCCGGTGGAGCCTGCACTGGCCGTCAGATCTTTTTTTTTTTTTCCTTTTTCCGGCAGGTCGTTTTTAATCCTTGCTAATTACTTTCTGTTCTTCGCTTGCCAGCTTCCTTCCCACCCTCCTCCTTTCCTTCCCCCCCCCCCCGCGTGGGCCTCCCCGCTTTTACTCCGAAACAGTTATTTTCTCTACGGCGTTCGCGCGCGCGCGCGCTGCTCGCTTGCCCGCCGAATATGGTTGGGGCAGAAGGGCTAGTCGGATCGGGTACCCCGATGGGGAGAGCTGGGTTGGGTGGAGGGTTCAGGATGGTCTCTGTGTGTGTGTGTTTGTGTCGGTGTGTGTCTGTGTGCGGGAGGGGTGGTGGTGTTACTCTCCATATCCCATGCTGACAACTTGGGGGAAGGTTGTAAGGAAGCAGGTTTGGCTTGGTGGCTCTTTCTGTCCAGGTGCACGTGGGAATATTCCCCGGTTGGGTCTAGCAGCAGTTGAGCCAGGCAGATGGTTATACCGGAACGGGTGGACTTATTTTTCTTTCAAGCCCTTTTCTGCAAACTTAAGTTTCCGATTGGGATTGCGGAGAGATTTAGGAAGTGTGGGGGAGTGATTGCTTTGTGTGAAAATCCAAGGTAAAAAAAAAAAAGTGTGTGGGCAAAACCCTGTTTAGACAGTGTTGGAGAAGGCGAGTGCCCCCACCCCCGGACATGTGGGAATGGGTTTTCAGTCTCTTGGAATTTAGATCTAAGAATACGTCCATAGAGTTTGCATTGTAGGCCCTATCAGTAACCATCCAGCATTCAGGAAAGCAAAGACATGTGTAAGGGGGGGGGGGGAAGTGCCTGCACGAGAAAAGGTGTGTAAAAATGTGTGCAGCTGGCTGTGAAGTGCAGCTGCCAGAGTGAGAAGGTTTCTTGGAGCTATTGAGCATATGGGTCTCTCGCATGCTCTTTCAGTGTGTATGTGTGTGTGTGTAAAAATGTCGGAATGCATGTGTGAAAGATGGTGCTAGTGTGCAGCCAGATGGGAGGGAAGAGTGTGTGCCCTGCCGTTTATTCAATCCCAAGTGTGTGTGTGTGTGTGTGGTTATTTGCTACAACTGTGCTGCTCCTTCATGCCTTAAAATATTCACACCTCATGCTGGGTATGTTTTATGAGAAAGTTGTCAGGCGGATTTGCTAAACTATGAATCCGGAGCGTTCATTGCTTGTGGAAAAGTTTCAGGCAAATGTGTTCTGTAAAATGCACACAAAACGTACAATGTCTTGGCTTCGATGCTGTCCTTTGCATTTTGAATTAATAGCAAATGAAATGTATGAATGCTCATGGGACGTAGATAAGTCATGAATGCTACTGCAGATTGGGTCTACTTTCCCTGTGGAGAGCAAGCCAGTTGTGTTAACAAGTACAGCGTGGCCTGGAGCACACCTTCCCATCAGTGGCCTTTGCTGTGATTTGGGGACTACAGCTCCCATGCGCCACTTAGGGCACCATGCTCCTCTGCTTTGGTTTGGCATTGCAGTTTCTTCCCTAGTTCTATGGGTTTCTTCTTTTTCCCTGTTGTAAGTTTCGTAGCAGGCGGGCCTGATGCTGTGGTGGGTCAAATATTTGAGCAGGCGCATTTTGACTTGGCACAGCCTCACTCTGGACTTTCTATAGTTGTGTCCCCTGGAGCGTGGCAGGCTGTTCTTTCTCTCGCTCTTATCGATTCCTGATATTTTATTTAATTATTGAACACCAAGACTCTCTCCTCGTCCCAGTGTAACTCCTTCCTTACTGCAAATGAAAAGTGCGATCTATCAAAGCCTCTCCCCAAAATATGGGGATCTAAGCTTGCAGCTTCTTAGTTCTGAGCAGGCCGAAGAGTGGAAGTGGGAAGCAAATGGAGCTGATTGCAACTGCAATTTTATTTAATTTTATTTTTTTCATTGGGAAAGGCTGCATTTAGGCCATTTCAAAAGAATGGGGGCCTTCCCAAACTCTTGGCATACCCCAATCACCTCCAGCTTGAGTGACTGAGAGTGGCAGAGAAGCAGAATTATTTGGCAAAACTCAGTGAATGCTTGGTCCAGTTTCAAAGCTCAGCTGAAATGTAAAACTTCTGAATTCTGAACTGTTCCTTTTTACGATTTACTTTCCACGGTCACCCTGAGGAAGCACTGTAATTTTCTGAATGAATACGGAAGGCCTTTTTAAAAATAACAATGTATTTCCTTAAAGTTGGCCCTTAGTTGAGAAAGGGCCTAAACTGGAAAACAAATGATATTACTATAGGCACAATCGTGAGATCTATTTGTTTATTTATTTTAAATCAGACTGTAAAACAGAGGTGTATAGAAAGCATGGTAAAACAAAGCTGAAGTTGGCAATTAAAGTCCTACAAGCACATAAAAAAAGGAGAGCTTTGATTCTCACACTTGTGGCCACCATTTTGACTTTTTAAACTTCTGCCCGAAAAATTCTTTTTCTGTAAAGACCAATATTTTGAATAAGAAAGCAAGAAAAAAGCAAAGGATCTGCCCTGATCAAATGCAAAGGCTACCCTGTTTCAGCTAGCCCAATACTTGTGATACAGGTGCCGTTTTTGCTGAAAAGACCCATTTTATTAAGGGTTCCTTTTCCTAAGGAAAACGGTTGCAGTAACTCGGAGGGGTTTACATTTAAGCTTTCTCCCATTGGAAAATGTGTACAGTAGTTAATCCTTATCTGGTATGATTGCATCCCGTAAAAAATATTCTAATAAACAAAAAGAATGGAATTTGGAGAGGGCTGCAGAACAACTTGAGTGCGTTCTCTGGGTTTAGTCCTTTGCATCTCAGAGGTATCTCTGCTGAGATCCAAAATGGGGTCTCTTAAGGTCATGTGGCTCTTGGTCTCTAAGAATGAATTATGCTTCTATCTGGAATTCAAACAAGGTGGTATGATTATTGTGTTACTGTTGCTTTTAGATTTTTATCTGTTTTATGTTGGCTGTTTTATTTATTCTGCACCGTCCAGAGTCCCCTTTGGGGGACATGGATGGATATATACATTTGATTCATCGATCAATCCAGAATACACCCTGATCTCATTATTCCCTCCAATAGCCACTCTCTGTGGCAAGCTAGGCTAACAAAGAAGGACTGCCCATAGGAGTCAGATGGGGGTAGGTGGGGAACTAGATTCTGGCTTCCCCAATAGCAATAGCACTTAGACTTATATACCGCTTCACAGTGCTTTACAGCCCTCTTCAACATATTGCCCCAAACAATCTGGGTCCTCATTTTACAGACCTCAGAAGGATAGAAGGCTGAGTCAAACCTTGAGCCTGTCAGGATCGAACTCCTGGCAGTCCTATTTCTTTCCTTCCACAGTCCATTTCAGAATTCTAAATCCAAACGTCTGTGGTCACGGTAGATTAGAGATGGGGGAAAAGAAGAAAAGGTTTGTTCTGCTTAGGAAAAATCAGTTTCTTAAGAATTCCCCCCCCCCCCCCCCAATATCCACAAAGATTTTTTTAAAAAAGGAATAAGGGATCCATGAACCTGGGAAGTGTTTGCTTCTTTAGGAAATAGAAATGTGATGAGTCAATAGTTTGGTTTAAGGCAGCTTTGTAAGTAGCCGTACACTGTGCCCATTTCACAGGTCAGGGAAACTAAGAAAACGTGGCCTGCTCCAGGCCCCATGATTATTCAATGAAACAAATGGAGATGATTCCCTGTATATTGTATCATGCTGCTTCTTGATCTGGTGCATAATGAAATACCCCCTCCTTTTCCCTAGACCAGTTTCCTGAAGAAATCTGCAGATCCATAAGCAAAATTGAGACCTTTATTATTGCTCAGTGCAATAATTTCCCAAAAACCTACTTGAGGCATAAGTGGGGTTCCTCTGAGCCCTCCAATATTTTTCTCTCCACTCATATTCTTCCTTAACAGTCTGCAGTGTATGCTCGTGGAGGCCTCTCTGAATATAAGACAAGTCCCTTAACTATAGCAAGGCATCAGCACAGGTAGTCCTCTATTTACAGCCATTCGTTTACTGACCGTTTGAAATTACAATGGCAATGAAAAAAGTGACGACTGTTTTTCACACTTAACGACCATTGCAGCATCCCCATGGTCATGTGATCAACATTTAGATGCTTGGCAACTGACTCATATTTATGACGGTTGCAGTGTCCAGGGATCATGTGATCCCTTTTGCGACCTTCTGACAAGCAAAGTCAGCGGGGAAGCCAGATTTGCTTAACAACCATGTTACTAATTTAACATCTTCAGTGATTCACTTAACAATTGAGGCAAGAAAGGTCATAGAATGGGGCAGAACTCAATGGTCTCACTTAGCAAAAAGAAATTTTGGGCTCAATTGTGGTCGTAACTCGAGGGCTACCTGTATTTTAAATGGGAGAACAGAGGTGCAGACGTGGAGAGGATTTCTTTTTTAAGAAATTCACGAACTAAGAGATTACAGCAGAGGTCACCAACCTTTGTCGGTTGGCGGACCGGAGGAAAAGGGAGGGGGAAGCATTTTACACGCGTGCATGTGCGTGCGTGCGCACGGGGCCGCGAGCATGCGCACGCCACAAACGGGGCAGGGCTAGCACCCGCGTGATACTAGCCCTGACCTGTTCTTGCGTGGCGGTGCCCATTTTTGCGCCATGCGGCGGTGGCCTGTTTCTGCACCCCACAGTGCGGCAGCATCTGTTTTGCGCCTTGCAGCGCGGCGGTGGCCCATTTTTGCGCCCCGTGGTGCGGCGTCCTGTTTTTGCGCCCTGCAGCCGTGGCACTAGCGCAAGTGGGGTGTGCGCGCACACGCGCACGCACTGGCCAGCCTGTCCCGCGGCCCGGTGGCCAGGAGGCCACGGCCCATTACTGGGCCGCGGTCCACAGGTTGGGGACCCCTGGATTACAGGGTTGTAAAAAGGGAATTACCTTGGAGCAAAAAAAGCTCAACCGGGGATGCTCCCTTAATTGCATCTTCCTCCCCTTTCATTTCAATATTCCTCCTATTTCTGTGGAATAGGCTGGGTTGAGAGATAGCACATTAAGTGAAGTTTCATGGGTTATTGACCTGGGTCTCCCCAATTGCAGGCCACATGCCACTATCACTCTCTGCTTCCATAGAAATAGTTGTGTGACAAGCTCAATGTTTTCTCTCCCAAATGAAGACGTTGCACACCACTGTGCGATGTGTCACTTGGTTCTTCTCCAAAGCTTCTCATCCACCTTGATCAACATCAATCTAATGAGCAAATTCAGCTTAATTTGTCCTAGGGCTGCTTCTGGCACCTATTTTTCAAAATGGCCCTGTGGTAACCTGTCTTTGAATAATGTCCATCATCTGATTAGAGAAGTTTCATGCCAGTTAATCACAAGAGAGTTAAGTTGTTTGTCTGATGAATTAAAATGGGGACATACTTAACATGTGGGAAAATAATCATACTTTGGATTTTATACCTGATTTTACATATTCAACTGACAACCATTCATTTAGTGACTGTTCAAAGTTACAACAGTGCTGAAAAAAGTGACTAATGACTGTTTTTCACACGACCGTTGGAGCATCACTGTGTCACGTGATCAAAATTCAGATGCTTGGCAACTGGCATGTACCTATGACGGTTGCAGTGTCCTGGGGTCATATGATTTCCTCTCTTGACCTTCTGACAAGCAAAATCAATGGGGAAGCCAGATTCGTTTAACAACTGTGTTACTAACTTAACAACTGCAGTGATTCACTTAACAAGTATGGCAAGAAAGTTGTAAAATGGGGCTAAACTCACTTAACTGTCTCGCTTAGCAATGGAAATTTTGAGCTCAGCCCTGGTCGTAAGTCACCTGTGTGTCACTTTAGAAGTACTACTTTTTCTTACTACACCACTACCTTTTCTTTTTACCTCTTCTAAAAATAAAGTGGCCTCTCTTTCCCCCTTTCTTAGAGTGAATTTTTTTTTTTAAAAAAGCTACTGCCTTCTTTCCATCTGCAGATTAAAAAAGGCAGATATTTATGCTAAAAATATGTCATTTACACTTCAATCAAGATATATTTTTAAAAAATTTAACTGTCTTAACTTAATTGGAGGCATGTACTTTTTATTTGATCAAAATGTCTATTAATCCTACCCTTTTACAAAGTAAATACAGCAATGCTGAAGAGACTTTCAAGTGACTGGGATCACAAAAGCTTTCACATTAAGTAAAATATTATCCCCCCAAGATAATTTTCTTAAGCCAGGTATCTTTTTCCTAATAACAATAACAACAATAGCATCAAATAAATAAGCACTTTTCTAGACTCTTCATTTCCAGATTCTCCATAAATTCTTAGGCCATCGATGTCTGGGCAGTGACATATGTAACAAGCCACAATACATTACAATGATGATTCAAAGTGCCATCATGGACAAAATGTAACTTAATACTTGTCTGATGACATCTGACACCAGGGTATGTAATGACATCATGGGACATATTTCTTCATTTGCCACCCCTTCCAAGATGGCTGTCTGTCGAGATGATCTCTCCATTATGCTCTACGTGGAGCTACGTGAATCCATTTTGGTGAGAATAAAGGCTGAAGTGGATAGGATGGAGATGTAGACTAGGCGTGGCTATGTGATACGTGGGAAATGATACTCATGATTCCTAGGAATAGTAGGTATGAGGGAGGGGTGTTCCAAGACATTCTTAATTATTTAAAAGCTGTATTAAGCTAAGGCTTGCTTTACATCTTTCCTTTCTTGCATTACAAAATAGCAAGCAATTAAGCCATGGACTTTGAGAAACTGTGGTCAGGGGTAGGTTTGGGAACCACAAAACTGAAACAAAAAGAACAGGTTGGAAGTGCCATTATAGTGCTGCCATAAAGCCTTAAGGGGTGAGCTCCTATAATACGTAAACTAAATCTTAATACATTGCAACCGCAAACTGAAAACATACATCACAACTGCCAACTAATAAACTGTATCATGGCTTAAAGTGATGGCCTGGTTCACATAACCTTTGATAACAAGGGCTGGGTTTCTACAACATGCTGAACTGCAAATTTCCTCACTCTTTTATTGGGTTAGTCACACACTCTGTGGTATAAATCCAACCATATCGTTTGTAATTAAATTATCTGAAAGGCTGAGTTGTCCACCTTTGATCACTATCAGTGGCACTTAGAAGGGAAATTGTTTTCAGTTGGTACATCAGGTTTTTATTTTTGTTGGTTATTTTTTTAGGATGTATCCTTCAGCACATTTCTCTTGAAGGCTTACGGGTGTGCTTAGCAAGAAACAACTTTTAGCATTGTCCCAAAGGTGCTTTTTCAAAAGGCAACTGGACTTCCTTTGTTTTTCCTTGAAGACATTTCGCTTCTCATCCAAGGAGCTTCTTCAGTTCTCATTGAATGGTAGAGAATGGGAGGATTTACATTCCTTGCAGTCATCTGGTTGTTGGCACCCTTTCTGAGAGTCGTTGAGGCCACTTGGAGGTTTCTCTGTGCCCTCAGGGTCACCTGAATAGGGGCTGGAACTGTCTATGAAAGGATTCTCTATGGAGATTCTCAGTTGTCCAGGTCATGGTTGTCCCAAAGGTGCTTTTTCAAAAGGCAACTGGACTTCCTTGTTTTGCTAGAAGACGTCTCGCTTCTCATCAAAGAGGTTTCTTCAGTTCTGACTGAATGGCGGGGAATGGAAGGATTTATATTCCTTGCAATCATGTGGTTGTTAGCCTTCGTTCTGAAAGGACTGTGTTGTAATTGTAACTGTAAGTCCAGTTGCCTTTTGAAAAAGCACCTTTGGGACAATCCTGACCTGGATGACTTAGAATCTCCATAGACTTCTAGCACTGATTGCTGATCTGAATCCTCTTGTTTGTTTTTATCAGTCATTCTGTCGTTCATTGGGTTTTATTTGAAAGCTAGCTGCAGAATTCCTAGCAAATTCCTAACCCCCAAATTTCAAAAACAGAGCTGGCATCCGAGGAAATGCCCAGCATTTTTGCATTCAGGAATGAGTTGGGAGAGGTTTTCAAGAACTAGAGTTATGGTTATAGGTTATTTCTTTAGCTATAATTTTGTTGTATGTCTTTATGGAAAAATACCCTTAGGGGATTTTAAATGGTTGATTTAGTTTTGAAAAGAAATCTTTGTTTGAAGTTTCCCCCTTGCTGTCACCCCAAAATTGCTTCTGCTCTATTCCAGGCATGCACAGAATGTCACCACCCAGCTGAGAGATAAATCTGCTTCTCTGTGAATTCAGAGTAGCATGGATGGGTTCCCCCCCCTCTTTTTCTTTCTCTCCCGCTTTGTAGTTCCCCAATTAAAGATTAAAACCCTGGCAAGTATTTCTCTTGACACTGTTTTTGGGAGCGAGCACAGCACAATGTAGATTTGGGAACATCCGTATTCCTGGCAAGGTGGGTAGGGCAGCTGCTGGTGCCACTGTAGCTTGGAGGAGTTTCCCAATGTGTTCCCAAAAGCTCAAAATAGCCCTGGCAAACTTTGTGCCACTCCTAGCCAGGACTTCAGAGTGACCTGCTTGAGTTGTATCCAGGTCCTTGACAGCTTCTCTCTCTCTCTCTCTCTTCCTCTTCCTGGCTGCCTCTCACCACTCCAGGACTTTCCTTTCTTCCCATCTCCATTCAGTGTCGCTTTCTTGCTTCAACTGGGGACTTGCTGTCTGCTCTGTTATGGTTCCCTGGCTGTTTTTCCCTTCTGAGAACAAAAAACTAATTTTCTTTGCTTCTCCCTTTTGGGGGTTTTGATTTATATCGAGCAGCTGCTGGGGTGCTGTGATTGCGAGTTTGGAAGGCAAAAGATGAGGGGGTCAAACTATTTTCCAAAGCACCAAAAGGCAAGACAAGAAACAATGGGTGAAAAACTAATCAAGGAGAGAAGCCAGCTAGAACTAAGGAGAAATTTCCTGACAGTGAGAACAATAAACCAGGGGAACGGCTTGCCTTCAGAAATTATAGGTGCTCCATCACTGGAGGCTCTTAAAAAGAGACTGGACAACGATTTGTCTGAAATGGTATAAGGTCTCGTGCTTGAGCAAGGGGTTGGACTAGAAGACCTCCAAGGTCCCTTACAACTCTATTATTCTATGTTCTATGTTCAAAAATGGCTGAGTGGGAGGATTAATGAAATGTATACACCACCAATGCTGTCAATTTCTTTTTTGCCAAATCTTGTCTCCTATAGATATAAGCCGTGGGGATATTGGGGGGAGGGTCCTCCGATCCCCAATAATTCAAGCATTGTTTCCACTGCCCATTTTGCAGTTCCCCAAAATATTCACATTCTATTTCTTCTGTCTGCCGATGTTTTCATCTCTCCCTTAGGCAAAGAAAATGAACCCACTTGGTAGAATATAAATTAATTTCAGGAGTGGGCATTGTGACCAGGAATTTATTTTGGCAATAACACCAATATATTAGAAAAAGAGTTTTTGTCATTTCCCAGACTAGAACAGTTTATTCCAGAGGCTCACAAACGATGGTCAGCGGATTACTCTTGGCAGGCAACCCTGAATTCAGGGGGTTTGCAGAAAAGTTGCCAAACCGTTTAGAATATTGGAATTTATCCGTGGTCTTGATCAAGCATGTTCTTTTAAGAACTCGGAGTACATTATCAAACAGAATGTATCAAACAGAATGACAATATCTAGGATAAAGGCCAAGGGAGCTGGTCCTTGCATTTTCTATTCAGAAAGATTTCTTTGATGCATGGATGCAGAAGCCAAGGGCCCCAGCATCAAAGTTATTAAAATATGAATTATATCTTTACTTCTTAAGTGAGTTCATTGAGGTTGCCCTGCCTTAATTTTCAAGGCAGAGAGATTATTGAAAATCACTGATTCATTCAATGATGGCATCTGAAGTCGCATTTTTCTCAGGGTTCCATTAAATCTGGAATAATTTGGGGGGTCTTGGCTGCAAAACTCTGGTTGAGCATTAGGAGGCAGCAATGAATGTGTGTGGCCTCCCTTTCCTGCCGTCTAGTGGTTATTTCTCCACTTCAGTAGCTTTAAGATGTGTGGACTACAGGTCCCAGAATTCTGAGGGATTCCAGGGAAATGCTGGCTGGGGAATTCTAGGAGTTGAAGTCCACACGTTTTAAAGCTGCTGAGATTGAGAAGATTTCTGCATCTTGTACCTGGTAGTCCTAACTCTGAGCATGCAAAGCCTGAAGAGGAAAGAAAAGAAAAAAGAAAAGGGAAGGAAGGTCCACTGTAAAGAAAGAGAAAAGAAAGGATTAGACTTCAGAAAACATCTGTAAAATGGGGGGAAAGCAGAGAAAAGTACAACAGAGATCATTGTACTAAACTGAAATTATTGAATCTTTTGCTGCAAAGCTTCAGTTAAGACCAATTTCAATCCAAGCTATCCACAGTTGAAGTACAGCTGTTGTCACCTGACAGGTACATTGAGACAGAGAAATATGCTGTTGGTAATGAAAATTATTACCCTACCCACCCCCCTCCTCCAATGAGAAGTCTTTAAAAGTGAGACATGAAGAGACCCTAGCTCAGCCTCCGATTTTCTTTGCACCAGCCTGGAAGTGCCAACCTTTAATTAACTTACAGGCTTTCTTAGTGGTTTCCCATCTAATTGTTAAACTAAATCTGGCCCTGCTAAACTTGCTGGAACCAGCCAAGGTTAACTAGATGCTTCCACCTACTGGGACAATGCTTGGTCAAATTAAAAGTCATTTTCTGTGTTAAGGAGGCAACATTAAGTTTTATTTACTCAACACCCTGGTAAAAAAATGTCTTCTGAACAGATTTTGTAGATCTTCAGAAACTCCTGTCAAAAGCTCAGATCTGGGAAATGTTATTTAATTTGGGAATGATGAACACATCTGAGCTGGTCAAATCTGAAAATAAATATAGGTAGTCCTCAATTTACTACAGTTCATTTAGTGACCATTTGAAGTTACAACGGCACTGGAAAAAGTGACTTAACGATTGTTTTTCACACTTATGGCCATTGCAGCATCCCCAGGGTCATGTGATGAAAATTCAGATGCTTGGCAGCTGATTCATATTTATGACGGTTGCAGTGACCTGGGGTCATGTGATCACCTTTTGGAAACTTTTGACAAGCAAAGTCAGTGGGGAAGCCAGATTCACTTAACAACCCGTTACTAACTTAACAACTTCAGTGATTCACTTAACAACTGTGGCAAGAGTGGTCATAAATTGGGGCAAAATTAACTATCTCACTTAGCAACAACAAATTTGGGGTTAATTGTCATTGTAAGTCGAGGACTACCTGTACAGCAGAAGTCTTTCTAGTACTAGATCTCAGATGTTTTGTGCAAAGTATTCCTAACCTTGGCTGCTAAGTAACTCGACTTTCATTCTCTGCAACAAAAGCTACCATTTAAACCAATGTTTCTCTACTTTAGCAAGTTGGAGATTTGTGGACTTCAGTTCTCAGAATTCTCCAGCCAGCTGTGCTGGCTGGGGAATTCTGAGAATTGAAATCCATATATTTTCAACTTACCAAATCAGAAACACTGGCTTAAAAGGAAAAGGCAACCGAGAAGAAAAACTCCATATTAATTTTCATTTGTAGTTAGCAAGAGGAGAAATGTAGAACCAAGGTGGCTGAACTCCCTCTAGTCACCCTTCCCAAACCTATGTATATGAAAGTAATAGTTTGCAAACTGAGAAGAACGTATTTCTACGCATCTGAGATAGAGAGTACCAGAGCGTGCGCACGAGGAAGGTTACTTGCAAAGAAAGGGCCCAGTGTTTTCTTTCAACAATGCACAGTACTTGACAGGAACACTGAAAAATGTGTAATCTTATCTTCCCTCTCTCCCTTTTTTCTTTTCTTTTCTGTTCTTCCCCACCCCATACATCCTGGCCAAATTTGATGCAGTGTGGTTTTTTTTTTTTACTTTCTTTCTTTCTTTGAGAACCAGCTGGGGCAATGAGAAGGGGAAATATTCTTTACGGCAAAGAGAAACAGAAGAAAAAGCTCTCGTGTAACCACCCACAACAGAAGTAGCCTTTGATAGCTACTTCAGCCTTAAAAAGAAACCTCAACTATGTAAGTCTGCCTCCTTCACCCACCCTTCTGATGTAAACGGTCAAGTTTGGTTCCTTCTGCTAGCTAGGATGGGTTTAACACTATTGAGGCAGGTCATGTTTGTGACAAAGCACAAGAACGTTTGTTCATTTCCCCCCCCCAATTAAAACACACATTTATTGCATTTTGATCCCGCGTTTCCTTCAACGACCTCTCTGTGGTTTCTCTACCTCCCCTCTATTATCTTTCTAGCCATTCTCTGATAGGTGAAGCTGCATAGGAGCGATTACTCTAAGCTGAACGGTTTTTTTTTAGGAGACATTTAAACATGAACTTAGGTGCTCCCCTTGCAGTCTAATGTGATCTTGTGGAATGTCCATTCACCCATAATGCCAAACCAGGATCTTTTAACGAGGGTTTTTGCTGAGCAAGTCATAACGAATTGCTTTGCACATCACTCTAAGGCTGAAACAAACAGGTGATGCCATGGTTTAGCGTGACTTTTTTTTTCAAGCAAGACAGTTTCGTGCAGTCCTTTAACACTAGACCAGAGGTAGAATGTTAAGCTGAGAAATGTGATTTTGGGGGATTTTTAAGCACATTTTTTTAAGAACACGCTTCGCTGGATCAGATGGCATTCAACATCCTGTTTTCCACATCAGCAGTCCAAAGTAGTGTTTCCCAATCTCGGACATTTCTGGATTTGTGGACTTGAACTCCCAGAATCCCACTGCCAGAATGGCCACTGATAAGAATTCTGGGAGTTAAAATCCATACCCCTAGAAAAATTGTATTTATTTATTTGTATCCTGCCTTTAATGTTTTTACAAATAACTCAAGGTGGCAAACATATCCAGTACACCTTCTTTGTATTTTCCCTATAACAACCCTTTGAAATGAGTTGGACTGAGAGAGAATAACTGGCCCAAAGTCACCCAGTCGGTTTTCATGCCTAAGGTGGGACTAGAGCTCACAGTCTCCTGGTGCTTGGCCCAAAGTCACCTTTGTGATCACCTTTTACAACCTTCTGACAAGCAAAGACAATGGGAAACCCAGATTCATTTAACAACCAGGTTACTAACTTAACAGCAGCAAGGATTCACTTAACAACTGTTGCAAGAAAGTTCATAAAATGGGTCAAAATTCACTTAACAAATGCCTCACTGAGCAACAGAAATTTTGGGCTCAAAGGTGGTCGTAGGTTGAGGACTATTTGTCTTTTCTTGCCTCTGCTTCCATTCCTATTTCCTTCCCTCCCTCCTATCCTCACCCAGTTCCATTAATTACATCCTCTTTTGTTTATAAATTCCTTGGGACCTGCATTGCTGTTTAATTTTTACAGTATTGTATTGCACAGATAGATAACGTAAGGTGTGTACAGATAAGAAATATATGTATCTACAGTATACATCAACAACTGGCTGTTGTTCATGAAGTACAAACACAACTACTGTGTAAAGAGGCTGTCAGTCTCTGAATGTTTGTTTGTTCGTTGGGCTTGATTATACAGCTGCCCATCTTGAAGATGCAATTTTGAGCAGCTAACAACACCTTAAAAACAACAACAGCACAATACAGAACATTTTTTAAAAAACCCTTCAACTCAGACTTCTCATTTGAAGCCCAAATGACCAGACTCGCATCATCCTACTCTGGATGTATTATGAGAAGATCTAACTCTCTGGAGAAATCCATAATGCTGAGAAAGAGGCAACCGTCATAAATATGAACCAGTTGCCAAGCATCTGAATTTTGATCACGTGACCATGGGGATGCTACGACGGTCGTAAGTGTGAAAACCGTTCATAAGTCATTTTTTTCTGTGCCGTTGTAATGTTGAACGTTTCACTCAGTGAACTGTTGTAAGTCGAGGACTACCAATAATGAACGCGTCTACCGGTATTTGTAAAATTTATATTCTGGCTATATGCTTTTAAGAAAAAAAACAATCACAAAGTGAGGAGTTGAATTATTATTTTTGGCCATCATTCCAGATTTGCCAAGGCAATTTTAACGCCACTTAAGCTACTTTTCATTTCTCCAGCTTTTGCAGTCAGTTCCATTGTTTTCTTTTTTTTTTTCTTACACTGACTGAACTGATGGCTTTACAGGAAGGATCAGTAACACGCAGCCCTAATGCGTTTACATCCACCATGAAGGAATCTCCTATGCAGAGGGTGTTAAGGATCCATACAGGCCTCGATGCTTTTGTACCACAAATAGATAGCTTAAGTGTTCAATGCAGTAAAAGTGCATCAATATTGAATTGCCTCTTTCACCTCACTCTGCCTTTTACCACTCCTTTTCCTGTTCCTGAATGCAGTGAGCATTAAAAGTACAAACCACACGAGTCATATAAGAAAGTAGCGGCATCTTATTCCAAAAATCGTTAGAAAATGAAGATGTACAGGTAGTCCTTGATTTACGACCACAATTGAGCCCGAAATTACTGTTGTTCGGTGAGACATTTGCGAAGTGAGTTTTGCCCCGTTTTATGACCTTTTTTGCCACAGTTATTAAGTGAATCACTGCAGTTGATAAGTTAGTAACCCGGTTGTTAAGTGAATCAGGTTTCCCCATTGACTTTGCTTGTCAAAAGGGATCACATGACTTTGGGACACAGCAATGGTTGTAAGTATGAACCAGCTGCCAAGCATCTGAATTTTGATCACATGATCGTGGGCGTGCTACAAAGGTGGTAACTATGAAAAATGGTCATAAGTCACTTTTTTTCAGTGCCATTGCAACTTTGAACAGTCACTAAATGAACTGTTGTAAGTTGAGGACTACCTGTATTGATAGAGATCAGCAACTTCAGCCTTCCCCCATAAAATATATATTTTTTAAATAACACATCAAGCTGTGATTTCATTACAGATCTCCGAAAACCTTTTGGAGATCCTGCCCATTACAGTAGCTGGTACCTGAACTTGGTGCCCAGGTTTATAGAGTGCCTCTCAGGAATCCTACTAAGGATATTTACTAAATATTTACTTTCCTGTATTTAAGTTCACCTTCGTGAACTTCCTAGAGGAGGGCAGAATTCAAACCCCTAATTATGAAACGAGGAAAGACTTCAGTAGAAAAGTCTTAGCTTTGTATCCAGGGAGATTCAGAGTTTCCTTCTCAAGTGTTTTTAGTTGAAGGAGAACTGCTAGGAAAGATACTTTATGCAGAAAACCTGCACGTACCTTGCTCAGTAGGATCAAGGGCAAAACGGTTGAAGGAATACAGGTAATCCTCGACCCACGACCACAACTGAGCCCAAAGTTTTCATTGCTAAGCAAGGCAGTTGTGAGTTTGTCCCATTTTACAACCTCTCTTGCCACAGTTGCTAAGTGAACCTGGCTTGCCTATCAGGAAGTCGCAAGAGGTGATCATATGACCTCGGGACACTGGAGCAGTCATAAATATGAGTCAGTTGCCAAGCGTCTGAATTTTGATTAGGCGACCACGGGGATGCTGTAACAGCTGTGTGAGACATGGTCTTGTCACTTTTTTCAGTGCCTTTGTAACTTTGAAGTTAACTAAATGAAGGGTTGTAAGTCAAGGACTACCTGTCTAGTGCCTCTGGTCCCATGTTAATTAGTCAGCAGGCTTGTGTCGCTCAGGATTCTTTGCATTTACTGGCGGGTTCTTCCCACTATTGTTCTTCTTGCAGTCTTTTCACATGAAAGTCGGCAGGGCTCCACCCCCATTCTTGAGCTGGCACCCAGGTGCTGAACTGGAGTTGTCTGTCATTCTGGCAGATCCCCCTCCAATCACTCCGGCTTCTGCCCCCGGCCACTGCCAGTTTCCCGACTTCCCTCCAAGCTGATGGGTGACAACCCTTAATACAGGGGTCTTCAAACTTGGCCCTTTTATGAATTGTGGACTTCAACTCCCAGAATTCCTCAGCCAGCGTGCCTGGCTGAGGAATTCTGGGAGTTGAAGTCCACAAGTCATAAAAGGGCCAAGTTTGAAGACCCCTGCATTAATAGATCTTCTGACTTTGTGGTTGTCCAGGGGCGATGTCAGAAGAAGAGAAGACCTTGCTTTAAGCCAAAGCAGTGAAGGAAAACTTGACGAGGTCTCAGTCTCATGGGTTAAGGATAAGAATAACAGAATAACAGAGTTGTAAGGGACCTTGGAGGCCTTCTAGTCCAGCCCCCTGCTCAAGCAGGAAACCCTATACCATTTCAGACCAATGGCTGTCCAGTCTCTTCTTAACCTCCAGTGAGTGTCACAGAAACCCAGCAAGAAGAGATGGTGCCAGACCATTTTTTGTGTCATCATTAAGTGCCAGTGTCCCTCAAACTGCTAAGGATCCATCCTGAAGTCTTCTGCCAGTTAAGTAGGTGCTTTACCACTGAGCAGCGGCCCCTTCCTTGATAATAAAGTGGGTTTCTACTCCTCGTGATTCTAAAATAGGGGTGAGGAATCTTTTAAGCCATAAGACTGAATGGGCTCATTGCAAATACTCAGTTGTCTCCATAATGTCATGCTGTCCTATCCATGTGCTTGTAAAATCTGTTCTCATAAGGGCATTTGTGAACACACAATATAAAATAATTGATCGATTGATTACGTCCCAACAAGTCAGTGTCGACTCTTAGCAATCATATAGATAGATTTTCTCCATGACAATTTATCCCTAACCTAGTCCTTCAGGTTATAAAATAAAAGGCCAATTAAAATTAAACCATAGGAATGTGCTCCCTTTTGAGTTAGTCCATTGATCCATAGAGCTGGCTTTGCTTGTATTGATGGCAGGATTTCTAATATTCAGAGAACAGAGATAGTAATCCTTTTGCAGTAATGGTTGTGTTTCTTCTACAGCAGCATGCTTATGTTAGTTTATATGTATAGGGGAAATCCTCGTTTAGTGACCACAATTGGGACCAGCAACTGTGTCATTAAGCGAAGCAGTTGTTAAGTGAAGCCGCGACAGTGCCTTCAGTCTTACTTCAGCTTTCCTTTACAGGTAGTCCCCAACTTACAACCACAATTGAGCCCAAAATTTCTGTTGCTAAGGGAAACATTTATTGAGTTTGCCCCATTTTACGACCTTTCATGCCACAGTTGTTAAGTGAGTCACTATAGTTGTTAAATTAGTCAAACTGTTAGCAAGTGAATCTGGCTTCCCTATTGACGTTGCTTGTCAAAAGGTCGCAAAAGGGGATCACGTGACCCCAGGACACTGCAAGCCTCATACATATGAGTCAATTGCCAAGCGTCTGGATTTTGATCACATGACCATGGGGATGCTACAATGGTCGTAAGTGTGAAAATTGATCAAAAGTCACTTTTTTCAGTGCCAATGTAACTTTGAACGGTCACTAAACGAACTGTTATAAGTCGAGGACAGCCTGTACTTTACAGGCCCGTGAAGGGTGTAAGTGAGAAGACTGGTTGCAAAGTTACTTTTTCATCACAATTGTTACTGGGAGTAGTCGCTAAATGAGGCAGTCACTAAATGAGGACAACCTTTACAGTAATCCTAGTTTAACCCATAACAAAGTGGTGGGATTTCCGCAGTATGTTAGTCTAGACTAAAACGAGGATGGGTTGCTTGTGACTCAGTCTGGTTGTGGCTGCCCAGAGTCGGTTTGGAGTCAATCAAATGAAGCAATTAAATAAATAAATCTGTTGTAGCATGTTGTGGGAACTACAACATCTTATGTGAACCAGACCACCACGCTGAGCCATCATACGGTTGGGTTGGCCCAATGCTGTATGTGGTCTAATTCCTATAATTGTGTTGAGCTCACCTGAGTTAACTTGTGTTGACATAGCCAAAGAATGAATGAGAGCCTTGTGTAGAAGCTAACATGACCCAAATATGGAAAAGGAAATGACGGTTGTAGTATCTTGGATTGTCGTTAGGTTGTAAGTTGAGGGTTGAGAAAAGAAAGCTGCTTTTCTCAAAGACATCTGAGATGTACAGGTAGTCCTCAACTTACAACCATTCTTTCAGGGACTGCCCAAAGTTACAATGGCACGGAAAAAAGTGACTTATGACCCATTTCACACTTAAGATTGTTGTAGCATCCCTGTGGTCTTGTGATCAAAATTCAGACGCTTGGCAACCGGCATGTATTTATGATCGTTCCAGCATCCCAGGGTCATGTGATCCCCTTTTGCGACCTTCTGATAACCAAAGTCAGTGGGGGGGAAACCAGATTCATTTAGCGACCGTGTTACTAACTTCACAACTGCAGCGATTCCCTTAACAACTGTGGCAAGAAAGGTTGTAAAATGGGGCAAAGCTCACTTAACATCTGTCTTGTTACCAGCAGAAATTTGGGGCTCAGTTGCGGTCATAAGTTGAGGACTGCCTGCATATATTCATTGCTGGAGAGCTCAGGAGAACTTGTATATTTGCCAGCAAGCCTTCTCTGAAGGCCCACGCTTCTAAGGAGGAAGACAGCAGGAGTTTTGCCTTTGCTGAGTCTGGACTAGTGCCTCTTTCTTTGAGAAATGGATAAGGCCCTTGTGACTCAGGTCTTGGCCAGGCCTAGATTAAGTTACAACAAGCGAGCGCCATGAGGGATGACACTACTTGGAAACGGCCATTGAGATGACGTGTGGCAGCCAGATGGATTTCCAGCAAGAGCTTTACACTGATCTTATCTCCATTCCTCTGGCTTCTGATTTGTTTCTAGGCCCAGTTCAGGCCTGGTGTTCATCTGTAAAATCCTAAAACAGAGCTGGCATATAGGTGGGCCATTGGCCATTTATTCCCAGAGTCCTTCTTAACAGGATCCTTTTTAAAATCCATCGGCTTACTGGAAGACCTTGAAACACAACGAAAGTAGAAGAAAAAGCAAATACCAAAATACAGAGAAGGTTAAAAAGAAAAAAAAAAGCTAGATGGTGCAAAAATAAACTGCTATCGGTACATTTGAATTAAAAAGAAGTAGTGAAAAAAGAAAAAAGTAAGGTACTTTTTAGTGATATGTCTTTCCCTCCCTTTCCATTTCTGTCCTCAACCAACCAACCATGGTTTAAATCAGGGTTTCTCAACCTTGGCAACTTTAAGATGGGGAGACTTCAACTCCCAGAATTCCCCAGCCAGCCATACTGGCTGAGGAATTCGGAATGGAATGGAATGGAATGGAATGGAATGGAATAGAATAGAATAGAATAGAATAGAAGGGACCTTGGAGGTCTTCTAATCCAGCCCCTGCTCAAGCAGGAGAACCTATACTGTCTCAGACAGGTGAATGTCTACTCTAGTCTCTTCTTAAAAATCTCCAGTGATGGAACACCCACGATTTCTGGGGGTAAGCTGTTCCACTAGTTGATTGTCCTCACTGTCAGGAAGTTTCTCCTTAATTCCAGGTTGCTTCTCTCTTTGATCAGTTTCCAACCATTGTTTCTCGTCCTGCCCTCTGGTGCTTTGTTGAACAACCTGACCCCCTCTGCCTTGTGGCAGCCCCTCAGATACTGGAACACTGCTATCATGTCTCCTCTATTTCTTTTTTTTTTTTCTAGACTAGCCAAACCCAAGTCCCGTAGCCATTCTTCGTATGTTTTAGTCTCCAGGCCTTTGATCATCTTAGCTGCTCTTCTCTGAATTTTTTTCCAAACTCTCAACATCTTTTTTGTGATATGGTGACCAAAACTGGCTGTAGTATTCCAGGTGTGGTCTTTCTAGGGTTTTATAAAGCGGTACTAATACTTTGTGTGATCTTGATTCTATGCCTCTGTTTATACAACCCAGGATTGTATTAGCTTTTTTGGTTGCTGCTGCACACTGCTGGCTCATAGCCTGGGAGTTGAAGTCCCCCCATCTTAAAGTTGTTAAGGTTGAGAAACACTGCTTTAGATATTTGAACTTTGCATCAAACATTAGTAATTGTTGTTGGTTAAACCCTATTCCATGTTGTAGATATATACTGTCAGTTTTGCCATTGTAGGATATTTTCCAATTTTAATTTCCCATGCTGATATTGTAGGAAAGGTATCTCTTTTCCAATGTTGTGCTAGGCTAAAACAGGATTGTTGAAATGTAACGGAGTGGTTTCCCCCCAAATTGGAGACAGAGCTGCTGTTATGTAAATCCTCAAATAGGCTTATGGAGGTTTAAAATACAAAGACCTTCAGCCCTCTAAACATATTCAGCCAGGGTGGTAGGTTCTGAGCAAAAATGAGGTCAACCACCTGAGAGGAGAAAAGAAAGGGGAGAAAACACATTCAATACTGCCCTCTTGTGGATGCCCAGATTTTGGCAGCCCAGATTTAATAGCAATAGTGCAGGTGGCCTTCAACTTACAACCATAGTTGGGACCTGAATTTCCGTTGTTAAGCAAGGCAGTTGTTAAGCAAGTCATAGCCAATTTTACAACCCTCTTTGGCATGGCTGTTAAACAAATCACCACAATCGTTACGTGAACAGGCAGTCGTTAAGCGAATCTGGCTTCCTGCCTTGGACTTTGCTTGTCAAAAGATAGTTGTACATTGTGATCACGTGACACGGGGATGCTGCAAATACATGCCAGTTGCCAAGCATCCAAATTTTGATCATATGACCGTGGGGATATTGCAACAGGTGTAAGAGCGAGGATGCGCTACAAGTCACTTTTTGCCAGTGCTGTTATAATTTTGAATGGTCGCTAAACAAATGGTTGTAAGCCGAGGACTACCTGTATAGCCACCAAAGTGCTTCTCTTGCCCGTAAGGTCTGAATACCCCTTTTCTCCTAGAAATCTCTTGGGAAAAGCAGATTTAAAAGGTCAGCTCCTGCCAGAGGAACATGACTTTTACACAGATAAAGTCCTCGACTTACAGCAGTTTATTTAATGACCATTTGAAGTTACAAGAACCCTGAAAAGAGTGACTTATGACTGCTTTTCACACGTATGACCGTCGCAGCATCCCCACGGTCACGTGGTCAAAATTCAGACGCTTGGTAACTGACTCATATTTATGACGGTCGCAGTGTCCCAGGATCATGTGACCACCTTTGGCGCCCTTCTGACGAGCAAAGTCAATGGGGGAGGCAGATTCACTTAACAACCATATCTCTAACTTAACAACTGCAGAGATTCACTTAACAACTACGGCAAGAAAGGTTGCAAAATGGGGCAAAACAACAAATGCCTCCCTTAACAACAGAAATTTTGGGCTCAATTGTGGTTGTGAATTGAGGACTACCTGTATACAGTAATATTAACCCTTGGGGCCCTGCTATAGGGGCTACTCCCCAGATGAGTTTTGGCTGGTGGGAATTCCCGGAAACCGCCTTCTCTGGGCCAACATCTTGGAGAGTTTCCAAAGGGACACTTCACCTCCCACTCCATCCCTGCAGTGTTTCCGAGGTTGGTAATCTTGGCTTGGAGAGATCGATGACCTGACTCAGTGAACTTGTTTGCACAATACATTGAACATGGATGAGCATTAGCTGTGAGTGAAGTACTTCTACAGCCGAGCATGTCGGAGGCCACTGCGCTTCCTGATATCTTTCTTTCTTCCAGGCTGCTTGATATCCCAGGAGCTTTTGCAGTGAGTAGTTAACCGTGACTGGGGGGGAGGGGGAGGGGTGTTAGTAGACCATATTGCAGGTAGTCCTCGACTTACAACTACAATTGGCATCAGAATTTCCATTGCTAAGCAAGCGGTTGTTAAGTGAGTCATGACTGATTTTACAATCTTTTTTTTGCCACGGTTATTAAGCAGATCACTGCAGTGATTAAATTAATTTAGCGGTCTTCAAACTTGGCCCTTTTATGACTTGTGGACTTCAACTCCCAGAATTCCTCAGCCAGCGTGCCTGGCTGAGGGATTCTGGGAGTTGAAGTCCACAAGTCATAAAAGGGCCAAGTTTGAAGACCCCTGGATTAAGTGAATCTGGCTTACCCCATTGACTTTGCTGGTTGGAAGCCGGCTAGAAAGATCACAGACGGCAATCACATGACCCTGGGACGGTATAAATACATGCCAGTTGCCAAATTTCTATCATGCGACTGGGTTGTTGCAACAGTTCTAAGTGGGAGGATTGGTCATAAGTTATTTTTTTTATGGCCATTGCAACTTTGAACAGATTCGTGACAATGATTGGGTTGGAGGCACTCTGTAGGTATCTAGGGCATGTTAAATTTGTCCTACTCTTCCCGCCGCGCAGGGATGAAAATAAAGCAGGAGTAGCAAAGTGTTTTAGTACAAACTAGGTCTATTTTGTGACTTCTAATCTCTCCACCTCTTGTTCGTGCAGTTCATGGAGCTTCTAAACCATAAGACAGGCAGTAGCTCTTGTTCAATGACTAGCTAAATATTGCTTAAGCCATCCCACACCCAGCTATAGTTAAAGTGTCACTAGGAAGACCACATTCTGGCCATGGTCTGGGTTGAGATGACCATTAAACCAAGCAACCATAGACTTGGTGGTTGGTCACAGAATGTGTTAGGCTAGGCTAGGCTAGGCTAAAATGAGCTTGGCTAATCTGTGGTTTAGTGTGAAAACGGCTGTTGCTAAGTTTAAGGAAAGTAGGACACCAGGTAAAGCTATAGTATAATATGGCTGGTTTGTTTGGACATCTGTTGTTCTGTGGAACTAGGAATCCGGGGTTGTTATCCAGGATACGGTGCTGTGGGATCCTGGTAAGCCAAGTCAGCATACAGGCTTCTTGTAGATCCATCAGAAACACTCCTTGCTCAAGGATAAATTATCTGTTTAGGGTGTCAAAGGACCTCAGGCTAACATATCCAATAAAAAACAGTCTTGGCAAGCAGATGATGGGGAGAAGAATTCCCATCTGTTTCAGCTGCTGCCAGTTGAAATTCATGGGCTGAACTCAATGGAGCAAGTTCAGGAACACCCGTCTTCCTATTTCTGATCTTAATGAGGTTCTACAACAATCTTCAACATTTCTTTCCTGCAGAAATCAAGCGTTGATTCACCACTGCCATATATGCCATATATATGTAAAGGAATTTAATTTGACAATTTCAATAGGCAAGGAATGCCAGAGAACTTTATTCGACTTCACATACTCCCACAGTCTTCTCACATTAAAAACAGCCTTCCCTCCTCCCACGACCTGAAGAAATGAGTGCCACTGATCATGTGCAGAGTATATCTTCCCACCAAAGCTGTCCTTCACCCCCAACATCTCTTAGGAAAAGAATATTAGGTTAGGTTTCTAGGCTGGTCTTTCTCAAACTTGGAAACTTTAAGACGTTAAGATATTAAAGCTGGAGAATCTTAAAAGTTGCCAAGTTTGAGAAACACTGTTCTAGACCAAAGGTCCCCAACCTTTTGGGCACCAGGGACTGGTTCCGTGGAGAGAGGTTTTTCCATGGACCGGAGGGGGCGTGGTTTCATGTACTGCCTGCATCCCACCGATGGGGCTTTGCTTGTTTGTGTGGCCCGGTTGCTGGCATGTTGCGGCCCGGTGCCGGTCCACGGACCAGGGGTTGGGGACCCCTGTTCTAGACAAATACTTGACCCGGTCTCTCTCATGAAGTTGTTCTTGCTTTTGTAGGAATTAGAAAAATAGACAGAAAAAAGACAAAAATGGGTGGGTTTGATAGTCATCGTAGCTAAAGGAAACCCTCCATTTTCACAAGCAGTTTACCTCTGAATGCCAGATGCCAGGGCAAACAACACCAGTCATTTCTCCGTCATACAGGTAGTTCTTGACTTACGTCCACAATTGAAACCAGAATTTCAGTTGCTACGCGAGGCAGTTGTTAAGTGAATTGCCCTCACCTTATGACTTTTTTTGCTACAGTTGTTAAGCGAATCACTATAGTTGTTAAGTGGATCATGCAGTCGGTAAGCAATCCGACGTTCCCCATTGATTTTGCTTATCAGAAGCCAGCTGGGAAAGTCACTAATGGGCACCACAGGACCCTGGGATGCTGCAACGGTCATAAATACATGCTGGTTGCCAAGCACCTGAATTTTGGTCACATCACTGTAGAAATGCTGCAACTGGTTGTAAGTGTGAGGACTGGTTGTAAGTCACTTTTTTCAGTGCGGTTGTAACTTTGGGTGGTCACTAAATGAATCATCATAAGTCAAGGACTATCTGTACCTTCCCTTGCAAAGTTGAGCGACCTGGATATTTAGGGAGAGCCAATTTACTTTTTAAAATGGAGGCCGATAGGGATCATGATAATCCAAAGCAATGATTTGAGCAGAGATGTCTGACAGAGGGAGGGGGGGGCTCCAGATGATGCCAGAAGGAATGAATGGTGCCAGTGGGGAAAAAAAGGGGGGATCAGAAGATCCTTCTGTGACCAGCCCAGATCACTTAATCACATTACTAAGTCTGGCTTCTTAATCATAAAAAAAGCAAGCTGCAGCTCAGCTCATGGCTATAGATAGCTGGCCTTCAAAAACATTTTGCAAAGCAGTCAGTGACCCCCTCCCTGCCCAGATGCTTGCAGAATGGAGTCACCACACTGTGACCATCCAGGGGTGAGGCCGTGTCACTGGAAGGGGTGGGGAGACAGAGTCAGCTCTGAAACCTAAGAAAGAAACTGCAGACCACAGATGATGGGGTCCCTTGGTGATACTTCCTCTTCTTTCCAAGGCTGTTTGGCCCCAAGATCACAAGACTGTCTTACAATCCAAGTTACAAAACAGTTTATTGGCCACTCACGGATCCTAAGGAACCGGATTTGCAATTTTTCTGGTGATGCTTTTCAAGATGGTTACTTGATGTTGAAATTTGGTTACCTCAGGCAGGCTAGACATTTGAAAATGAGGAAGGATAATCAGCTCTGTTACCAGCCGTGGTTTCTTTCCCTAGAACTGGCTGTCAGATGGACAGGGCTGGTGGGAGAGGGAGGCAGAACAGCCAAGTTTCGTGGGACATTTTTATTTATTTTCTAAACAGCTGATCGCCTCTGAGCATGCTCAGAAATGGTTTTCCTTCATAATTACAACCAGGTTTTTGTTCACTTGAAATCTGACAGTCATTTGTGCCCAATCTTACCCTCTTTAAAAGAACAGGCTTTTCCAACCTTAGCCAAGAGGCTGGGGAATTCTGGGAGTTCGTCCACGTATTTTAAAGTTGACATGGTTTCAAAAAAATTACTTTAAAACAGTGCTTTCCAATTTTTGTTCCTTCGGTACCCCAAACTGCTTATCAGAAATGACCTTTGAGAACCAGTTGTAAGTCCCTTCCTTCAACCGTTATAACTTTGAATGGTCGCTGAACGAATTGTTGTAACTGAGGGCTACTTGTATTTTAAAAACAAAATCATTGACTGTTCTTTATGTCATGTTAACAAATTACCACTGGTAATTTCATCAATTTTTGTCTCAGTAAGAATTTTCAAATATATTTTAGTACACGTGGCAATCTTTAAATCAAGTTCAATGTCCTTTTTGTGATGGGAATGGGTTTGTGTGTTGTTACCCAAAGAACTTTGGGGTAATTTATTATTATGGCTCATCACACAGTCAGCCAGATGCTTAGACTGGATCTGGCATTTTTGTCCACCTATCAAGTCCTTCCCAGGGACCTGGGATAGGCAGATGTGGATATTTGGATGCTGTTAAAGACATCCGGCCTGGATGTAAGTTGTTTCAAAGCTGCATTTTGCAATTGACTGATGGTGATTTTGTCAATGCCAGTGGTGTTCAAATGGTGTTCCAGGTGTTTTGGGATTCCATCCAAGGCACCTTTTACTATTGATACTACCTTTGTTTTCCCTTGCCACAGTAGTTCTATTTCTATTTGCAAGTCTTTGTATTTTATTACAGGTAGTCCTCAATCTTACGGCCACAGTTGAGCCCAAAATTTATGTTGTTAAGTGAGTTTTGCCCCATTTTACGACTTTTTTTGCCACATTTGTTAAGTGAATCACTGCAGTTGTTAAATTAGTAATATGGTTGTTAAGTGAATCTGGTTTCTCTGTTGACTTTGCTTGTTGGAAGGTTGCAAAAGGGGATCACATGACCCCGGGACACTGCAACCGTCATAAATGTGAGTCAGTTGTCAAGCATCCGAATGTAAATCACGTGACATGGGGATGCTACAACAGTCACAAGTGTGAAAAATGGTCATAAGTCACTTTTTTCAGTACCGTTGTAACTTCGGTCACTAAACGAATTATTGTAAGTCGAGGACTACCAAATTATTATCAAAGTTATTTGCCACCTATCTCATGGTTCAAGGTGACTCTGGCTTGCTTAATTTAGCCAGGTTTGGGAAGCACTCCCCCACCCACCCCCTTCTCAGCCTGATTGTTCCTGGATCCAGATACTTTTTGGGTGGGGAAGGGCAGGGAGGAGATTTTGATAGATGTGGTTTTCGACCACATCATGGCTTTCCAAAAATTTCTCGTGCTTTCTTTGTGATATATCCCCTCCCCTCCTGTCTTAATAATAATAACTCCCAGCTCATAAAGCTACTGATCCGTTTCAGCTGATTTTCTACTAAGGCTCTACTTTTGTCCTTGTGATGCGACGGGCAGTTTGTTCCAGCTTGGGATAAAGGCTGAACTAAAAACATCGGTTTGCTGTTTTATATGGTAATCAAATTGCCAGAGAGTGCCTGTAGATCCCAAATACCAGATCCAATAGCATTGTTTATTTATCTGGTTGCCGGTTCACTAGAATGTGTTCACACCTGCATAGCCCCATCTCAAGCAAGAACATGCTTGAGCAATAGGCATGTTCAAGGCGAAGTCCCTAGCCCAAGTAAAAATGTTCCAGTTAGTTGGAATATAAATGCAGAATTCATGATTTGCTGGAACCAGGAGAGCTACATGATCAGTCTGCATTGAATATATTACAAGTAGTCCTCGACTTACAGCCACATGGGATCGGAATTTCCATTGCTGAGCAAAGCAGTTGTTAAGTGAGCCGCACCTAATATTATGGCCTTTTTTGACACGGTTGTTAAACAAATCACTGCAGTGAATAAAATCATGCAGTTCTTAAGTGAATCCAACTTCCCCCATTCACTTTGCTTGTTGAAAGCCAGCTGGGAAGGTCACAAATGGTGATCATATGACTCTGGGATGCTGCAACTGTCATAAATACATGTCAGTTGCCAAGCGCTGGAATTTTGATCACATAACCGTGGGGATGTTGCAACAGTCCTACGTTAAGGATCTTTTTTCAGTGCTGTTGTAATTTTGAATGATCATCTGGACAGACTTGAACACTGGGCGCTATCTAACAAAATGAAATTCAATGGTGAAAAAAAGCAAGGTTCTACATTTAGGCAAGAAAAACCAAATGTACAGGTATAGTATAGGGGGTATCTTGTTCTATAGTAGTAACTGTGAGAGGGACCTCGGATTCCTAGTGGACAATCACTTAAATATGAGCCAGCAGTGTGCTGCAGCTGCCAAAAAGGCCAACACACTGCTAGGCTGCATTAACAGAGGGATAGAATCAAGATCACGTGAAGTGTTAATACCACTTTACAATGCCTTGGTAAGGCCACACTTGGAATACTGCATCCAGTTTTGGTCACCACGATGTAAAAAAGATGTTGAGACTCTAGAAAGAGTACAGAGAAGAGCAACAAAGATGATTAGGGGACTGGAGGCTAAAGCATATAAGGAACAGCTGCTGGATTTGGGTATGTCTAGTTTAATGAAGAGAAGGACGAGGGGGGACATGATAGCAGTGTTCCAATATCTCAGGGACTGCCACAAAGAAGAGGGGGTCAAGCTATTTTCCAAAGCGCCTGAAGGCAGGACAAGAAGCAACGGATGGAAACTAGTCAAGGAGAGAAGCAACCTGGAACTAAGGAGAAACTTCCTGACGGTTAGAACAATTAACCAGTGGAACAACCTGCCTCTAGAAGCGGTGAATGCTCCAACGCTGGAGGTTTTTAAGAAGAGACTGGATAGCCATTTGTCTGAAATGGTACAGGGCTTTTTTTCTCATAGAACGCTCAGAACGGAGTTCCGGCACCTTTTTTGGATGGAATCTTGTAGGGTAGGCAAAGTGGGTTGTATGACATGTGTGAGTTCCGGCACCTTTTTTTTTTTTTTTTTTTTACAAAAAAAGCACTGCGAAATGGTATAGGGTTTCCTGCCTGAGCAGGGGGTTGGACTAGATGACCTCCAAGGTCCCTTCCAACTTTATTATTATTATTATTACTAAGTGAAAGGTTGTAAGTCGAGGACTACTTGTAGACCATTTCAGAATTAGGACTAATATTTATTTACTTTATTTGTTTTCCAGTACCAGGCCAATAAACAACAAATAAGATACTTCAAAGTATAAGAAAATCAAATCTGAAACTATTGGTAATGAAAGGGAGGTGCTAGACCATCTGATCTGGGTAAATTACAGCTATTACTATGAACCTGACAACCGTTTTGATGGTTGCCCATGTTTGAAGGAGATTAGCATACTCTTGATGAGAGAGACAACTAAGATTTCTGACAATTAGGTTTGTGAGTGCCAGACACCATGATAGTACAACAGACAGTTTAGCAGTACCTAAGTTACTGACTTAAGCTGTACATCTGATCACACACAAATGTGCTTATAGAATGGGACACTAGTGTTCATTTATTGTCTCAATAATGGGTAGTGTGCCAATTTGATTCAAGGTGAAAAAACCTTTTCTGAGGACCATGTGGGATTTTATAAAGAATATCTATGGATTGTCCATGGAGAATCTGCAATCATACCTTCGTAAAAGTGAGATATTTTGAAAGATCTAAATTCCAGATCTTTTGTTTTGGTCCAATTAAGGCTTTCTCTGGGCCAAAATGATGGTATAGGCAGGAGAGAGAAGCCACGGTTTCCAAATCAGACTCATTTTCCTCCTATTAAAGAGTTAACTCTCTTTAATTACGATGGATCAAGGACTCACCCTGAAAAAAGCTGTTTCAGCCAGAATCTGAAACAACAAGGCAAAATCTTCAGGCAAAGCTTACAAATTAAGCCATGATTTGGGTCGAGAAGTCAAAGGATGGACCTACGTATGTCAGCTTGGATCAAAGGGCAGAAAAATGCAGGGTTTTCAAAGGATCGCAAATTCTGGAGGTGGCCTGAGTGGTACAGTTTACAGTGTAAACATTCTAAAGCACAATTGCCAACAACTCCAGCAAATGTTGCCAAAAGGAAAGTGAGAAAGTTATTCCCTTAGATTTTCCAATCAATCTACACATTTCTTCATAAACAGAGGAGGGAGAATCTGTCCATCCAGACTAAGAGTTTTGAAAGCTTTGTCCCTGAAACTCTGAATCTCTCTCTGTATATTCAGCCATATTGATGGTGTTGAGTTACTGTTCCACGTCTGTCTGTCTCTCTTGTTTATGACCTCCTCCTCCTCCTCCTCCTTTTTAACAACATTTGAGTTAGCAGATTCAGCATTGCTATGTCCTACTTACAAATAGTTGTATCTATTGAATGGAACTGGTGTACAGGTAGTCCTTGGATTACAACCCTCTATTTAGCAACCATTTGAAGTTACAACTTGCACTTATAACCATTGTAGCATCCCCACAATCATGGGATCAAAATGTGGCTGCTTGGCAACTGGCATGGTTGCATTATGCTGGGATGGTGTGATCACCATTTGCAACCTTCTCAGCTGGTTTTCAACAAGCAAAGTCAATGGGGGAATGGATTCACTTAAAAGCTACATGATTCAGTTTCTAACTGAAGTGATTTGTTTTAACAACAGTGGGAAAAAAAGTTTATAAAAATGAGCGTGACTCACGTAACAACTGCCTTGCTCAGCAATGGAAATTCTCGTACCAATTGTGGTTGTAAGTTGAGGACTACTTGTAGAGCTTGAGAATTTTTTGGGCTGATTGCCTGATTCACTTCTTAAAAGGTATTGACAAAGATTTGCAAATTTTGTCATATTCCAGGTAGGAGTATTTTTAAATTTTAAGAATTTGACTTGCAAGAAAGGAAAAGGAACAGATGCAGCCAATCTAATTTCACTCTCCCCTCCCTTCTAAGCCACTCTGATCAGCTATGTATGTTCAGAAGACCTTCCTTCCTTCCTTCCTTCCTTCCTTCCTTCCTTCCTTCCTTCCTTCCTTCCTTCCTTCCTTCCTTCCTTCCTTCCTTCCTTCCTTCCTTCCTTCCTTCCTCCCTCCCTCCCTCCCTCCCTCCCTAGACCTTTTCACCTCTTCAAGGGCTTGGAGATTAGTGGTCTCCCACCAGTTTGTCCTTTCTTCAGGAGCGAATCCTTGTGGAAAAAAACTTGCGCTTATTTTTAAACTGTGAGTTGTGACTTTCCTAACGGCCTGAATTTTCCCCTTGCTTGGAGGCTGCTTTGGGCTGAGGAGAGTAACTGGGCGACAGATGGCTCTGTCGAGGCTGAGGAAGGGCACAAAGGGTGAGTGATGGCAGTTTTGCTAGAACTAGCCAGGCGGTGACTTTGATGCAGAACGGTAAACAGCTTGGCATGTAAATGGCGTTTCCTCATAACCTCTGTTTTCCTCGGTGACTTGGCTGAGTGGTGCCAATCTGAACTTGTCTCCACATTCCTGTTCTCTCTCTCTCTCTCTCTCTCTCTCTCTCTCTCTCTCTGTGTGTGTCTGTGTGTGTGTGTTGTGTGTAAGAAGAGCAGGCAACTGGCTGCTTGACTGAACCTGATGAGTAATCTGAAATACAGTAGTCCTTGACTTACAACCACAGTTGAGGCCAACATTGTGGTTGCTAGGCAAAACGGTTATTAAGGGAGTCGTATCCCACTTTACGACCCTTTTTGCTACGGTTGTTAAGCGAGTCGCTACAGTTGTTAAATGAATCCTGTGGTCACTAAGCAAAACTGGTTTCCCCCATTGACTTTGCTTGTCAGAAGCTCCCTAGGAAGGTTGCAGGTGACAAAGCCCAGCATCCTGGGATGCTGCAACCACCATAAATACATGCTTGTCTGATCAGTGGAGATGATGCAATGGTCATAATTGTGAGAACTGGTCATAAGTCACTTTCTCCAGTGCTGTTGTAACTTTGAGCATTAAATGAATTGTTGTAACGCAAGAATTATGTGTACTCATTTAAGACCTTGTGATGTTTATCCATTTCTCTGCCATCCCCTCCCACCGCCACAAAGTTAGGAAACTTTATGAACTGTCAAGCTTCCAGCAGGATGATATGTGAAACTGGTGTCCAGTCCTGAAACATTATCCTTATAATCTGGGTTGAATTGAAGAATCCTTGGAGCGCATGCAAAGTGCCTTTCCACTTTGTCTCTTCTCTTCCAGAGAAGATTTTTGTAGGTTGCGCGTTATAAGAAAGAGCTCTTCAGTGTGACTGTAGGTGTGATCAACCCAGCATCTTGGGAATGCTGTTACAGGTAGTCCTCGACTTAACGACCACAATTGAACCCCAAATTTCTGTTGTTAAGTGAGACTTTGTTAAGTGAGTTTTGCCCGATTTTATGACATTTCTTGCCACAGTTGTTAAGGGAATCATTGCAGTTGATAAGTTAGTAACCTGGTTGTTAAGTGAATCTGGCTTCCCCATTGAATTTGGTTGTCAGAAGGTCACAAAAAGGGATCACATGACCCCGGGACGCTGTAATGGTCATAAGTATGAACCAGTTGCCAAGCATCTGAAGTTTGATCACATGAGCATGGGGATGCTGCAAAGGTGGTAACTGTGAAAAATGGTCATCAGTCACTTTTTTCAGTGCCGTTGTAACTTTGAACGGTCGCTAAATGAACTGTTGTAAGTCGAGGACTACCTGTACTACCTGGAAGAGGTTGGTTGTACTTGTCTGATCCTGTCAGTTAAAATTACAGGGAAGGAGGTTCTGATGTCAGGAGGAACATCTTGACTATATAAAGGTTCAGCCAGTGGAACAGGCTGCCACTTGAAATCATGAGTTCTCCTTCGCTAGAGGCTGGATGATCATCTATCAGGAATGTTCTATCTAGGGCATTGTTTCTCGACCTCAGCAGCTTGAAGATGTGTGGACTTCAACTCCCAGAAGTTGAAGTCCATACATCTTCAAGCTGCTGAGGTCGAGAAACACTGCTCTAGTGGATCCTGTGCTGAACGGGGAGCTGGACTAGATGATCTTTGATGTTTTCCAACTTCAGGATTCTCTGGCACATAATTACAGTCACGCTGGAGCCATGGACTACCACCAGGAAATGTCAGGTATCAGCACCTGTTGGATGACGTCGATTTTAAATGCTTTGCCTGGGGCACTCAGAAAGGCAGATTTGCCTACAGATCAGTGACCCGATTGAATCCTTGAAAGAAAGCGAACGGTGGGCTAGACCTGAATCAGATCCTAATTCCAAGGACCTACATGGATTAGCAACTACAAAAACACTTTCTCTTCCTGAAAGGCCTTGGATTGCAAGGGATTGGAGAGACTATTTGGCAAAAATTATCCCAAGTCTCCATGTTCAGAGGAAACTCTTTACTTCTAAGATACTCAAATGTGGGATTATTGTTGCTCTGGGAGAGAAAACTGTAGCTCAGGAGTTGAGCATCTGCTTTGTGTTTTGCACGGTGTCCCACTGCAGCATCTGGGAAAGGCTTTAGATTAGATTGTTTCATATTTTTTTGAGGACTAGTAACCAAACTGATAAAACAACTGCTTCCACTAAAGTGTTTTGTGGTCTGAGGGCAGGATATCTGTGCTGACCCATCTCTGTACTCAAGCCTTTGTGTAACTAGGACAGAAAGGCAATTATAGCAACTTAATTAAAGAAAGTGTAGGGGGGGGCTATAATGTTGTGTTTGTGTTTTATTCATCTCATCATTTAACACAAAAGCTCATGAATCTTGATAAAGCAACACAACAAACCAGTCTTACATTCTGTATATCGCAGTTCTTCTTTTGAACATTGAGATGCCTTCAAAGTACAGGTAGTCCTCACTTAGCCACATCAATTGGCACTGACAAATCAGCCGTTAAGGGAACTGGTCGCTAAGTGAAACTGCAACTGTGCTTACAGTCTTTCTTCGGCTTTCCTTTGCTTTACAGACCCGCAAAGTTGTAAATGAGTGGATTGGTTACAAAGATACTTTTTAAAATGAACATTGTATCTTTGAATGGTCACTAAACGAGGCAGTTGCTAAACAAGGGCTACCTGTAGACTGAAGGGGGAGAGACCAGAATAAACTAGAAAAACCAAACATTGTGATAAAGCTGAACTGCTCAGCAGTCTGGCTGAAACAACAAAAAGGAAAAGATTTTCAATGTATTAGCTCCATTTTGGAAACGAGAACAAGTAATTCAGAACTACAGGAGGTAATAACAACAACAATAACAATAACAATACTAACAACAACAACAACAATAATAATAATAATAATAATGGTCCTCGAATTGTGACCGTAAAGGAGCTTGCCCATTCAGAATTTCGAATCCGATTATAAGTAGCTTTTGGGGAGTCTGTTGTAACTTGGAATGGTCACTAAGCAACCGGTCATAAGTCGAGGACTGCTTGTATAGATACCAAGGAAGCATCCTTGAAGATTCTCTCAAGCCATTGTCCCAAAGGTGCTTTTTCAGGAGGCAACTGGACTTTCTTGTTTTTCTTTGAAGACGTTTCGCTTCTCATCCAAGAAGCTTCTTCAGCTCTGACTGGATGGAGGGGAATGGAAGTCGTTCTCCTTCCTCCCTCCCCTCCCCCCAAAGCTCTTTTTGATTCGGCTTTTTATTTATTTTTGCTCTGAAGGATGGTCTCTCCTCAATCTCCTGCGTCTGTTCTGTTTTCCTTCTTCACCTCCCCACCCTGGAAACTTCATCTGGCCTGGCGTCCTCAGAGAGATTAACTCCGGCCTGTCAGCTGTGCCAGGGCTCATTTTGGGCGGGAGGAAAAGTGTTTGGAGTGGCTGATCCGATTTCAGCCCTGTTCTGGCTTGCAGTTCCTCTGCTGATCCCCACCTAAGTCTGTCCCTAAAGTGGCTGGACCGCTTCTCAGGACAGTGAGTCTGGACCAAAAGGGTTGGTTGTAAGTCATTTTTTTTCAGTGCCGTAACTTTGAACAGTCACTTAACAAATGGTTGTAAGCTGAGGACTGATTGTTACCTTGCAACAGAATTTCTTGCACAGAAAGCAGACAATCTATGACAGTAGTGGCGAACCTATGGCACGAGTGCCAGAGGCAGCACTCAGAGCCCTCTCTGTGGGCACTCACATGGTCGCCCAGACCCACCTCCCCCCGTGGCCCCCTCCTCACCAGCAGCCCCCCTGGAGGAGAGTTGCCCCCAAGCACAGCCAGCGCGGAGCAGCGCAGCCAAGGACATGGCAGCTGGGCAGCAGGGACAAGACTCTGCCCTTGTGCCCCATCGCGCAGATGATGCTGCGGGGCGCGGGCGGAGGGCATGTCTGCCATGGCGCTGCTGGGCCACCTGGGCAATCTGCGGTGGGCCGTGGAGGCAGTGGGTGGCCCTGCGGGCGGGCAGGGCCGGGCTGGGGATGGAGCGGAGGCGGAGCGGGAGCGGAGCAGGGGTAGGCGGGGCCGGTTTTTGGGCACTCGGTCTCTAAAAGGTTCGCCATCACTGATCTATAAAGATCCATCTGAAGTGACTTGATCTTGTTTGCTTCCAATCTCCCCTTTTTCTACTACTTTCACTATATTAGTATTATAGAAAAGAAGTTCCTTTACTGATTTATTTATTCCTGAGATTAAGATTCTGTCTTTCTTTCAGGAGTTAACACAGTATTTCTTCCAGCAAACTGATCCCCACAACAACCCTGTGAAGTAACGGGGTTGAGAGAGGGCAACTGATGCAGAGTTGCCCAATGAGGTTTTGTGACTAAGAAGGGACTTGAATCCCAGATCTTATCTCAATAGCCTGGCATAATATTTCTCAACCTTGGCAACTTTAAGATTCCCATGGCTGGCTGTCCACACATCTTAAAGTTCTTCAGACTGAGAAATACTGTCCTAACCACTCCATCGTTACAATATTTTTCTTCCATTAGTTTTCATTGGATTGCTGGGGTTGAGCAGAGTTAAATTACAGGCTGTCAGATTATGATATTGATCTGAGTAGGTGAGAATATGGATGGGTGAATGTGGCCATTTAGATTTCACTTGCTTCTCGTTATCCAGAACTAAATCCAGTTTGGATTGTTTCCAAATCAATCAGCAAATTTAAATAAATAAATGTGGCGAAAAGAAAAGCATATGAAAATCCATACCCATTTCCACAGACTTGTCTTCTAAGAGACGTCTTTTGTTGACCTATTGCTGACAATTTTTTGTTAGCAGCTTTTCATACTGTTGTATGGATAAATTCTTAGTGCTTTTAGTACCACATCCATTCTCTTTTTGGTATGTGTATTTTTGAGCTGCATACATCATTGCAAAGTTCTGGAAAAAATGCAAGGGTAGGTGTACCAATGTTTTCTGATTTTTTGCATACACTTTGGACTGGATAGATTGAAAAAGTTCGTATAAGAACCTGGGTTAAAAACTGACCATAGTTCCCTAATGGAATCCATGCATGCCTTCAGACTGTCCATGTTGTAACGAAGAAACTTTGATGATACATTCATTTTATTGTGTCAGGAATATTTGTCTTTGATGATGTTGATGTTTTTATGCTGTAAGCCAGAGTTGCTTCAAAATGAGATGAGTGGCAAATAAATTTAATAAATAAATAAATAACCAAAAATAAATAAAATATGATCTTTCCCCTTAAATGTTACTGGATCCCTTTTACATATCGAAGCTAAGATTTAAACCTGGGATCTTTTGCATTCAAACAAGGTATTGACTCTTACAAAGGTAGATAGTTTTTCATAAAAGGTTTGCTGAATTTTTTTTTCTTTTTCTGGAAATAGGTTTCTCTGGTTAGTAAGTATTTAAAATAACATACAAAACCAAGTTACAAGTAATCTTTGTTTAGCGACCATTTGCAGTTAGGGCAGTGATGGAAATGTAAATGGTTAACAACCTTCGCAGCTCTGTAAAGCAAAGGGAAACTGAAGGAAGATCATAAGCAAAGTCATGGTTTCACTTAGCGACTACTTCACTTAACCAAGTTGCCAGTACCAATTGTGGTGGCTAAACAAGGATTGCCTATAATTTAAAGGAGTCATAAAGCAATCGGGCCTTGAAAATTGTAGCCCTTTAAAAAGCAAAGTTCCTTAATTAAAAAAACAGAAGGACTGGGAGATCAGAGAGCTTCATACTGGTATTATTTATTTTTATCCTCCTTTGATTTATATTTTTCCTTTCCTTCTGGAGTCCAACGTAGCCTCCAGTTTAATTCCAAAACCAGGAAACTTATTTGATAGGCTAAATCAGTATTTCTTAACCCTGGCAGCTTTAAGATGAGTGGACTTCAACTCTCAGAATTCCCCAGCCAACCTTGATTGGCCAGGAAATTCTGACCAACCAGCTGGGGAATTCTGGGAGTTGAAGTCCACTCATCTTAAAGATGCCAAGCTTGAGAAACACTGGGCTAAACTATAAAACAGTGATTGTTCAATCAATCATTCAGAGGGATCTCATTGCTGAGTATGGATTGAAGTTGGGTCTCCCTGTTTCTATCCGACCTCCTCACCACTAGGCCAGTGTTTCTCAACCCTAGCAACTTTAAGATGTGTGGACTGCAACTCCCAGAATTCCCCAGCCAGCAGCATGGTGAGGGAATTCTGGGAGTTGAATTCCATGCATCTCAAAAGTTCATAACATTGAGAAACATTGTACTAAACAATACTGGGGCTCTTACCTTATTGAGCAGCTATCTAAAGGAGCCTGTGGCGATTCTCAGTCATCCAGGTCATAGTTGTCTCAAAGGTGCTTTTTCAAAAGGCAACTGGACTGTTTTTTCCTTGAGGAAGAAGTTTTTTGGGATGACAAGTGAAACGTCTTCCTCGAAGAAAAAACAATCCAGTTGCCTTTTGAAAAAGCACCTTTGAGACTATCTAAATCAGGGGTCTTCAAACTTGGCCCTTTTATAACTTGTGGACTTCAACTCCCAGAATTCCTCAGCCAGGCATGCCTGGCTGAGAAATTCTGGGAGTTGAAGTCCACAAGTCATAAAAGAGCCAAGACCCCTGATCTAAATGAGCTAAACTGGCCTTCTGGGTTGGAGAATTCTCAACTACCAATGAAAAGTTCTAAGTAATGGCTAGACTGGGCTTGATAAATAGCCGTATGAATGGAAATAAGTGGTTCATAGTGGAAGAAGAGGGTTTGTTTGTTTTTTTCAAATATTCTGCTTGCTCTTTTGTGATCTCTCCTTTAAAAAAAATGGGTGCAGATGGTGAGACCTAATTAACAAAAGCAGTTGCCGGAGGTCAGGGCAGTCCCCTGCGATAATGCAGAACAGCAACATTTAATAAAAGCTTAACCACCATGATGCCTTCCAGAACTTGGACATGAATCCGATTGAAACGTTCACTGTTCAGATATTTCAGGGCTGTTTTTCACTGCGGCTCACAAATGCATTGCTTCATGGTAAAATGGGTTTATCATTCACGGTCCTTACATCTACACCTGTTGAATTATCCGGTGACACTGGGAAAAACGGTCGCATTAATGTGCAAACTGGTGCATGCACAGCTATTGTCTTCTGTCATTCGCATTTCCCCCCTCCCCCGATTCTCTATATTACTTCTGTACACGTGCTCATAGATAACATATTATTGTGGTAATAATAAAAAAACGGAATTGTTGTTTGATTTACAAACAAGGCTGTTCTGTTTCAGGAGCGTCTTCCGGAAGCCTCACGCGTGCCTTTTTGTGCATTGCGCTACTTCTCTTGCTGCAACTGCATTTTGGCAATTGTGACATAATCAAAAGAGTAATTGCATCAAGATTCACTCTGTGCAGGGTTTTGCTGGCACATGGGTGCATTTTACTAAAATTGCACAACTCGAATCTTGCATACAGTCGCTACAGGATTGCTTTCGCATGTGGGAGGACAGTGTATCAATGTGCCTGCACATGTGCTTATGGTATAAAAGGGATCCTGACCTTTGAGGATATGCTGAAACTTCATCATCATCATTTTAGCCATTGTTATCCACTGCAGGATGAAGGCCTCTTCCGCATGTTTCCAACCAATACAGTCCTTTCTTTTGCCAATTGGGCCCGCAATACTTGCTGATGTTGTCAATCCATCTTATTTTAGGTCTCTTTTGTGGAAGCTTTTTATCAAGTGAGATCCATTCTATGACTGCCTTGGTCCACCTGCCATCAATGGTTCTTCTTGCTATGTACAACGAGCCCATTTCCATTTCCATTCTTTTACTCTCTTGATGGCATTGTATACTTTCGTTTGTTCTCTAATCCATGTGCAGCTCTTTCTATCTTGTCTTGTAATGCCAAACACCTATCTTTCCATGGCTCTTTGCGCCACTCATAGCTTTTGTATCCATTGTGAGGTTAGTGTCCATGTTTCACCGGCATATGTTAGAGCAGGTAGCACACACTGATCAAAAACTTTTCAGGCATAGGGGGAGGTTGTTCCTGAGCTGAAACTTATGGACTTTAAATGTACTTAAATGCATAAAATGAAATAGGTAGATTCCATTACAAAGATAACCAACTGTGCTCGAATTCAGTTACCAAAATATTAACAGCTTGTTTGCCTATTTAGGAACAAAAGAACTTTTCAGGTACAAACTGGGTTAACCATTATCGATTACAGGTGGTCCTCGACTTACGACCACAGTTGAGCCCAAAATTTCTGTTGCTAAGTGAGACATTTGTTAAGTGAATTTTGCCCCACTGTACAATTTTTTTTAACACAAGTTACCAAAGGTTGTTAAGTGAATCACTGCAGTTGTTACGTTTTTGGGCACTCGGTCTCTAAAAGGTTCGCCATCACTGATCTATAAAGATGCATCTGAAGTGACTTGATCTTGTTTGCTTCCAATCTCCCCTTTTTCTACTACTTTCATTATATTAGTATTATAGAAAAGAAATTCCTTTACTGATTTATTTATTCCTGAGATTAAGATTCTGTCTTTCTTTCAGGAGTTAACACGGTATTTCTTCCAGCAATCTGATCCTCACAACAACCCTGTGAAGTAACGGGATTGAGAGAGGGCAACTGATGCAGAGTTGCCCAATGAAGTTTTGTGGCTAAGAAGGGACTTGAATCCCAGATCTTATCTCAATAGCCTGGCACAATATTTCTCAACCTTGGCAACTTTAAGATTCCCATGGCTGGCTGTCCACACATCTTAAAGTTCTTCAGACTGAGAAATACTGTCCTAACCACTCCATCGTTCGGATATTTTTCTTCCATTAGTTTTCATTGGATTGCTGGGGATGAGTAGAGTTAAATTATGGGCTGTCAGATTATGATATTGATCTGAGTAGATAAGAATTGTTGTTAAGTTAGTAACATGGTGGTTAAGTGAATCTGGCTTCCTCATTGATTTTGCTTTTCAGCAGGTTGCAAAAGGGGATCATGCAACCTTGGGACACTGCAACTGTCATAAATATGAGTCAGCTGTCAAGCATCTAAATTTTTTATCATGTGACCATGGCAATGCTGCAACGGTCTTAAGTGTGAAAAACGGTCGTAATTCATTTTTTCCAGTGCCGTTGTAACTTCAAACAGTCAGTAAACGAACTGTTGTAACTTGAGGACTACCTCCTCAACTTTTGGAGAAAAAGAGACTTCGCACAACATATTTATCCTGGTTTCACTTGTTTAGGGTATAACAATTTGTAAGTACCGAGGCACTTTGAAGGCAGCAAGCTAGAAACCAGGACTCTGCGTTCTAGCTCCACCGTAGGTATGAAGCCATTTGGATGAATTTGGGCCTGTCACACACTCTCAGCCCTAGGATAAAGAAGGCAAGGGCAAACAACTTTTGAAAAATTAGCCAAGAAAACTGCAGGGACTTGTCCAGACAGCCGCCAAGAGTCAAGACTGACTTGAAGGCACATCACAGGAAATAACATTAGATGGAGGAATGGGAAAAGACAGATATTACATTAATATCAAAAGTAAGGGAATGGATGTGCTTATTTTAATCTGTGCACAAAATTCCCCCTTCACCTCTCATCACCATAATTCCCTCCAAAGTAGATTGTTTGTTCTTTTTGAATCTTCAAATTAGTGCTGATCCTAAATGGTTATTATAGGGAGCCAATTGAAAGTCATAGTAGAATTCTAGATTTGCAGAAAGTGATAGAATCTAGAGCAGTGGTGGCGAACCTATGGCACGGGTGCCAGAGGCGGCACTCAGAGCCCTCTCTGTGGGCACGTGCGCCGTCGCCCCACTCCTAGGCCTTCAGCTGGGTTTTATAAAACCTTTTCGCTTTAGGCCTCCGCCGCCGTGTGCAAAAAAAAAAAAAAGGTTCAATCAGTCAATTTCAACTTCTCATGGGAAAAAAAAAGATCTTGCAAAGTTGGAATTGATTGATTGAACTTTCTAGTCCCACCCAGTCTGCCGTTACCACCGCAGCCATGCCCACCCAATGGGCCACACCCACCCAACTGGCCACACCCAGCCAATGGGCCAAACCCACCCGGCACCTGACTATGCATAAGTGGGTTTTGGGTTGCAGTTTGGGCACTCGGTCTCTAAAAGGTTCGCCATCACTGATCTAGAGTCTTGGTAACTTTTAAGATGTGTGGACTTCAACTTCCAGAATTCCTCAGCCAGCACTGGCTGAAGAATTCCGATTGTTGAAATCCGCACATCTAAAAGTTACCAAAGTTGAAAATGACTGATGTACATATATATTTTGCCTCTGCTTTCAGTTCCTTTGTAATTTTCCCTTCGTGTAATTAATGTTGCAGTTCTAAGCTATGAAAAGCACAAAAAGTAGTCTTGATATGACTGTGTGTTCAGTCAGATAATCATTTTCAAATGGTGTTTTTACCTGTATTTAGGGCTTCATTTGTAACTTAGCAAACTGCAGTGCAAAAAGCATTTTGACTGTGATTCCATTTGCATCAAAGAACCACTGCAAAAAATCAATGTGTATAGAAGTATAACATGATGATTTCTGTAGAGGGAGAAATACAGGTAGTCCTCAACCTATGACCATAATTGAACCCAACATTTCTGTTGCTAAGTAAAACATTTGTTGTGAGTTTTGCCCCATTCTGCAACCTTTCTTGCCACAGCTGTTAAGTGAATCACTGCAGTTGATAAGTTAGTAACCCATTTGTTAAGTGAATCTGACTTCCCCATTGATTTTGCTTTGAGAAGGTCGCAAAAGGGGAACACGTGACCCTGGGACACTGCAACCGTCATAAATATGAGTCAGTTGCCAAGCATCTGAACTCTGATCATATGATCATGGGTATGCTACCTACAAAGGTTGTAACTGTGAAAAATGGCCATAAGTCATAAGTGAACTGTTGTAAGTTGAGGACTATCTGTAATGAACTTGTAGGACTTTGCATGTCAGGACTTCTGTGCAGATATTCTCCTTGTGAGAAAGAATTAAGGTGGAATAGAAGCCAGCAGCAAATAATAAGTAAAACAATAATGGAAAGGAACCAGGAAAATCGGTTTAATCTTTACAGTGGCGATGTGGTTGGGATTGATGACCCAGCTGTTAAAAATCCTGAAATAGGGTGTGTTCTTTTTATCCCACATATATTTTTGGAGCTACTTCACATTTCCGTGGCTCCTGACTTTACTCAGCTTTCTGTTTTCTTTGATCAAACACCACCAACCAGCTGCTGTGAATTTATCTTTTTTTTTACCAACGTGGATTGGACTCACCTCTCTTATTTTTGGAAAATGATGTTGGAATTTGAGTACCTTGCACTCTTTTTAAATTAGTGATGGAAACTCCGCTTCCAGAGCCAGCCTTGAGAGTATTCTTTTCCAACTACAGGTAGTCTTTGACTTACATCATTTCATTTAGTGACCATTCAAAGTTACAAAGGCACTGAAAAAAAGTGACTTATGACTGTTTTTCACACTTACAACTGTTGCAGCATCTCCAAAGTCATGTGATCAAAATTTGGATGGTTCGCAACTGGTTCATATTTATGACGGTTGCAGTGTCCTGAGGTCATGTGATCCCCTTTGGCGACCTTCTGACCAACTCAACGGGGGAAGCCAGATTCACTTAACCACCATAGTAACTTAATAACTGCAGTGATTCACTTAACAACTATGGCAGGAAAGGTCATAAAATAGGCAAAACTCACTTAACAAAAGTATCACTTAGCAGTAGAAATTTGGGGCTCAGTTCTGGTCGTACGTTGAGGACTACCTGTAAGAATGTCTGAATTGTACGTCCATTTTTCTCTTCTGTCTACCTTTGGGTGATGGTTTTGAAACTTGGTCAGTTTTGTTGTGCAGCAGACATGGTTGTTATCCCTAGGAGTTTACAGATGTTAGCTGAACAGAGCAGTGTTTTTCAGCTTTGACCTCTTGAAGAAATGTGGACTTCAACTCCCAGAATTCCCCAGCCACCATGCTGCTGCTTCTTCTTCCAGGTGTCAGGGTTGAGAAATATTAGAACAGAGCAATTTCCCATTTGTGGAATGAAACCTGCCTGCCAGACATATAAACGTCTGTGTGAATCGGTTATTAAGTCATAAGACGTTTTCAAATTTTAAGTCACTATCCTGGTTCTTGGCATTAACCTCAACAGCTTCACGAATCTCTGCTTTAGGACAGTTTTGCTCACACCCAGATTCTATTGCATTGAGATAATAATATGGATTTTCATGTTTTTATTCTACTTATTCTACTTACATAACATTCATACTTTGCCCCCAACCTTGAAGCAATAAATACAGGCATGAAATAGCAATCATTTTAAAACTGATTTAGAACGATTTAGTAACAATAGTGCAGGTCGTCTTTGACTTAACGACCACAACTGAGCACAAAATTTCTGTTGCTAAGTGAAACATTCGTTAAGTGAACTTTGCCTTATTTTATGACCTTTCTAGCCACAGTTCTTAAGTGAATCACTACAGTTGTTTAATAACACGGTCGTGAAGTGAATCTGGCTTCCCCATTGACTTTGCTTGAGAGAAGGCTGCAAAAGGTGATCACGTGACCCCAGGACAATGCAACCGTCATAAATATGAGTCCGTTATCAAGCATCTTAATCTTGATCATGTGACCATGGAGATGCTGCAATGGTCGTAAGTATGAAAAATGGTCCCAAGTCACTTTTTCCAGTGCCGTTGTAACTTCAAATGGTCACTGAATGAACTGTTGTAAATCAAGGGCTACCTGTAGGTTTTAAATCTGTATTGCCAAACTTTTGTCTTTTCTGTATAATTCAGCCAAGGATGATCGTTTAGTATCTCTTTGCAAAGTGTAAGAAAAGACAGGGAGGGAAGCAAAGGGCCAGGAGGCCAGTGTCAATCAGACGTACGCTTGGATGGTTTTAGACTCTGGACTTTTAATGGTGTTTCCATCTCCCACGTTTCCTTCCCCAAAGTCTTTAAACCAGCTTTTCTGAGCCATGAACTTTCCAGCTGCAGTTGGGTTACAATTCCCAGCATTCACACAGCCAATACATCTTTGTCCATGTGAACGGGATGCTGGCCAGGGAAGAGGGTTATAAACTTCAATCTGCTTTATTTTCGTTTTGCTGAAACATAGCAAGCCAGACACTTCTACTGCATGGGGAACTTGAGCATCTGCCCCCAATACTGTCCTTATGCCAGTGTTTCTCAATTGGCAATGTTAAGACGGTGTGGACTTCAACTCCTCCAGCCAGCGTTGCTCCTCCAGTATTTGTACTGGAAGAGCTGGCCTAGCTTTGTTGTTAATGATGAATAGGAGAGACGCCATTTACAAACTTCACTTCTACCGTGAACTTATAAAATGGTTTTAAACAAGCTCTCCTCCTCCAGCTCCATGTTGGTAATATGAAGAAAACAAGTGTGATTTATTCTCAAATGTGGTGAATTAGCTAGTAAGCGCATGAAAGATCCATCTGAATATTAAGCAATGTTGCTTAACCATGTTATTGCTTCACCATGGATGCTGCCCTGTTAACAGACTAGGATTTTTTGAGAAAGGCCAGGTGGGATTTTTTGGCAGCCTAGATTTTGCTCCTGTTTCTAGATTATCTATTTTTTCTTTTCTTTTTCTTTTTTCTTTTTCTTTCTTTCTTTCTTCTTTTTTGCTGTGGTATGTTATCAATTTACAGTTGGCCAGGATCATAGAAAGCAAGGACATTCATCACACTGAAGGGGGGGGGGGACTTAAAGAGGGGAAGGGAGGGCGCTGCTCACAAAGCTAGGGTGGGTGTGTAGTCATGGAAGGTTGAAATCCAATCAGGGATTATCCGAGACCAAACACAGATGTACACTAGGGCTAATGAATTACTCCCAGCAGAGACCTCACCTGGCTTGACCCCTTCTTACCTTACATGATGCTTGTGGAATGGTGTCCTCTTCTGACCTCACTGTGGAAATTGCAACTTTTTGTACCTGGAGATTCTTCTTTTAGAACCTAGAATAATAGGGGGTTGGAAAGGACCCTGGAGACGATCTAGTCCAATCCCCTGCTCAAATAGCAATAGCACTTAGATGTATATACCCCTTCACTGCTTTTACAGCCCTCTCTAAGTGGTTTACAGAGTCAGCATATTGCCCCCCAACAATCTGGGTCCTCATTTTACCGACCTCGGAAGGATGGAAGGCTGAGTCAAACTTGAGGCGGTCAGGATCGAACTGCCAAACTGTTGCCAGTCAGCAGTCAGCAGAATAAGCCTGCAATACTGCATTCTAACCACTGCGCCAGCACGGCTGTATACCGTGATCGCACAGTGGTCTCTAAACACTGAACAGAGAACATAATAGCCTGAATTAAGGGTGGAAAAGGTTGCAGAGAAACAAAAAGAGTGGGATTAGTGTCCAGAGACAACAGGTTTCAAAATTAGTGGGTGCTTCTCATTGTGAGGGAGCCATGTTAGGATTTTTTTTTAGAGTCGCTGAAAAATCAGGAGTTGTGTAGCATTTTTTTGAGCTACCAAATTTTATTAAAAGGCGTATGCTTTTGAGAAGTACAGCTCATGTGAATTTTGGAATTGAGTTTCTCTCCCCAGCCTAGCCATTTAGAATCCATACAGGGTTTTTATGAGATTCTTTCTTGGCGACATATCTGAAATATGATCGTTATTTTACATTCAAATAAAGCCCATATTACCGAGTAAAATGAAATCTATTTTAGCAGCAACAGACATGCCCAAACTGGGAATTTGTGCTGATTAGAAAGGATGGTTTGATTATCCAACATAACCTCAAGAAGAGAAACAGACTCAATGGTGACAGAAAAGGAAAGTGATTTCCCTTTGTTCTTCTGTTTGCTAAATAGATCTAGTTCATATGGAACTATCCAAATTGGTACATTGAAATTCTGCTTTGTTCCACGGTTAACTACCAAATGTTTCCTAATTGTAGAATTTTTTTTTATTTATGACTTGTATCCCAGCTTTTTGCCCCAAATAACTCTGCAACAAAAATGTCCTAAAAAATAGCTAACTAGCTCAAAGTGAAAGGGCAAAGCTTCCTTTGATGACACATTGGTGATCTTCCATGCAGCTTTGTCGACGATAATGCAGAAGTAGTAATTCATGCTTTGTTCATTTAAAAAAACAACTTTGCAGCCTAGTCCAGTGATGGTAAACCTTTTAGAGACCGAGTGCCCAAACTGCAACCCAAAACCCACTTATGTATCATCGGGTGCCGGCTGGGCGTGGTCCATTGGGGAGGGTGGCCAATTGGGTGGGTGTGGCCCATTGAGTGGGCGTGCCTGCAGTGGTCACGGTGGGCGTGGGCGGGTGGGCGTGGCCACCTCGATGTTGCTTGTGGGCAGGGACGCCTGTGGGGGCCAGGAGGGTTGGGGGAGATCCAGGGGGTCTCTGGCAGGTGGGACGGTGGGCAGGAGGCTCGTCCTGCAGGGTGAGGAGAGGCAGGGGGCAGGGCAGGGGTGCCATTGCTGCAGGGCAAGGCAAGGTGAGGCAGGGGCCGGGGCGACTGCTGCCTGACACCATCGGCCCCGACACACAGCGAGCGCATGGAGGCCAACTGTGTCCATCAGCAGCCACAGCCTGCCGGCCCCTCGGTTTCGGTGCGATGTGGCTGTTTGCCGCCTCGTGCATCGCACCCACCTCCGTCGCAAATCTGTCCAGAAACTCACCACAAAGGTATACCGGTTTCTTACCACCACCCGGCTTGTTCCACGGCCTCATGGCAGCGGCACTGAGCAGAAGGCGGCAAACGGCCAGTTTCAGCACAATGTGGCTGTTTGCCTCCGGCCGCGGCCATTTGCCGTCTTGCGCGTCGCACCCAATGCTGCAATGAGGCCGAGGAACAAGCCGGGCGGAGGTAAGGAACCGGTATACCTGTTTCTTAACGCCGCCCGGCTTGTTCCGCGGCCTCATGGCAGCGGCATTGGGCAGGAGGCGGCAAACGGCTGGTTTCGGCCTGACGCAGCTGTTTGCCGCCTCGCATATTGCGCCCAATGCTGCTGCAATGCGGCTCGGCCGAAAGCGGCCGTGGAACAAGTGGGGCAGGTTTCCCCCTCACCTGCCCATTCAGCTACAGCTTTGGTGGCTCTGTAGGCAGAGCTGCGAAGTTCTCTTCTCTGTCAGAGAAGAGAACTTCGCAGCTCTGCCTACAAAGCCACCAAAGCAGCAGGTGGAGCGCCAGAGGCTTGGGGAGGGAGGGTGCTGAAGTGGGCGGTCGGGCCATTGGCAAGAGCAATGCGTCTGAGTGGAAAGCGGCCTTGGATCAAGTGGGGCAGGTAAGGAAAGAAATCCTCGCTCCCCCCAGAAATTGCCTTTCTTTCCTTACCTGACTTCCAGCCCCGTGCCGTTGCTCCTTCGCAATCCGCCGCCGCCGCATGTAAGGAAACGAAGTTTTTTTGAGGAAAAAAAAGGTCAATCAATTCCAACTTCGCGATCTTTCACGAGAAGTGGAATTGATTGATTGACCTTTCCTCCCCCCCCCCAAAAAAACTTCCTTTGTTTCCTTGCACGCGACGGATTGCGAAGGAGCAACGGCACGGGGCTGGAAGCTAGGTAAGGAAAGAAAGGCAATTTCTGGGAGGAGCGAGGATTTCTTTCCTTACCTGCCCCTCTTGTTCCGAGGCCGCTTTCCACTCAGACGCGTTGCTCTTGCCAATGGCCCGACCGCCCACTTCAGCGCCCTCCCTCCCAGAGCCTCTGGCGCTCCACCTGCTGCTTTGGTCGGCCTGCCAGCCCCCACCTCAACGCCCTGCCCACCGCCGCCCAGCACGGCCGCCCCAGGGCTGCAGGGGTTGGCCTGGCATGGGAAAGGCACACGCCCCACCCTCCTGCCACCATGCAGGGTAAGGTTGCCGCGCCCGACCCCGCCCAGATGCTTTCGCTTCCCCCAAGCGTTTTTTTTTTACTAACCTGCCTTTCAGCTGCATTCCGTTTCTCCGTTCGCTTCTCAGCCTTCGCTGCGTGTTTGTGGGACTATGGATTAAAAAAAAAAGTTCCATCAGACTTTCTAACTTCTTGAGATCTCGCGAGAAGTTAGAAAGTCTGATGGAACTTTGTTTTTTTTTATCAATAGTCCCACGAACACGCGGCGAAGGCTGAGAAGCAAACGGAGAAACGGAATGCAGCTGGAAGGCAGGTTAGTAAAAAAAACGCTTGGGGAGGCAGGGGCGGGCGCGGCAACCTTACCCTGCACGGGTATTGATGCAGGTTGCTCATGGACGGGACTGAAGGCCTAGGACTGGGGCGACGGCGCGCAAGCCCACAGAGAGGGCTCTGCTTGCCACCTGTGGCACGCGTGCCACAGGTTCGCCACCACGGGCCTAGTCTATAGCACTGGTATAAACTCCCATCTAGGTACTAATCGCTCTGACTCTGCTTAGCTTTTCGAGATAGCCAAAGATAGATAGATGCTACCTGTTTCAGAGTCATTTCCATCTTTAGGTTCTCTGGAAAGTGGAGAATTAAAGTTACATCTCCTGCCCAGCACATACCACACATTAAGCCACAATCAACCAAGCCACTGGGCTTAGTACAACATGTGAACACAATCAAATCTTTTCCTTTTTCAGGCTATCTATCAGTTATTTTTCACAGGCCTTTGTTCTGCATTCACAGTGTGTATACAGTATCTTGAAAATCATGTTTTTAATTGTGTTCTTTTATTTTGGTATTGTGAACTGCCCAGAATTTGCTTTCAGGCAGCCGTATATAGCTATAGAAAGTAAATAAATAATGGGCATTGATAAAACATTCAGCAGAAAAACACATTGATGCAATCATTGGTCCGAATGCATCAAGATTATTTTTGGTAGCATTTTCAAAGAGGTAACTGAGCAAAAATAACAGAATGTCTTGTGCCATCTTGGTTAATGCATTGAGAGTAGTTTGTGAAAGCTGATACCATAATACAACTTGGACTTTGGGATGCTGTGAAATCCTTCATTTTTTCTGCATGTAGGACCCCATTGGCAATCGGCATACAAAAAGAACTTTAATGCATCTACTTAGAAGATTATGTCGAGAGTTCTTCTTGTGTTTGTTGATGCACGTTTACTATAGGTCAGTGATGGCGAACCTTTTAGAGACCGAGTGCCCAAACTGCAACCCAAAACCCACTTATGCATCGTCGAGTGCCGGGTGGGTGTGGCCCATTGGGTGGGCGTGGCTGCAGTGGTAATGGCAGACTGGGTGGGACTAAAAAGTTCAATCAATCAATTCCAACTTTGCAACATCTTTTTTTTTCCCGCAAGAAGTTGAAATTGACTGATTGAACCTTTTTTTTTTTTGCACACGGCGACAGAGACCTAAAGCGAAAAGATTTTATAAAACCCAGCTGAAGGCCTAGGATTGGGGCGACGGCGCGCGTGCCCACAGAGAGGGCTCTGAGTGCCGCCTCTTGCACCCGTGCCATAGGTTCGCCACCACTGCTATAGGTAGTCCTCGACTTAGGACAATTGGGACCAGAATTTCTGTTGCAAAGCAAGGCAGTTAAGTGAATCATGCCTGACTTTATGACCATTTCTTGCCACGGTTGTTAAGCACGTCACTGCAGTTGTTAAGTGAATCATGCAGTTGTTAAGCGAATCCAGCTTCGCCCATTGACTTTGCGTGTTGGAAGCCTGCTGGGAAGGTTACAAATGGCAATCACAGAACCCCAGGATGCTACAACTGCCGTAAATACATGCTGGTTGCCAAGCGACTGACTTTCGATCATGTGACCATGGAGAGGCTGTGATGGTGGTTAAGTGTGAGGACTGTTCTTAAGGAACTGTTTTTCAGTGCCATTGTAACTTTGAATGGTCACTAAATGAATTATTGTAAATTGAAGGGGGGAGCGGGTACAGGTAGTCCTTGACTTATGACCACAATTGAGCCCAAAATTTATGTTGTTAACTTTGCCCCATTTTATGACCTTTCTTGCCAAAGTCGTTAGGTGAATCACTGCAGTTGTTAGTTACACAACTGTTATGTGAATCTGGCTTCCCCATTAACTTTGCTTGTCAGAAGGTAACAAAAAGTGATCACCACATGATCCTGGGACACTGCAACTGTCACAAATGTGAGTCAGTTGTCAAGCCTCTGAATTTTGATCATGTGATCATGGGGATGCTGCAATGGTCGTAAGTGTGAGAAACGGTCATAAGTCCCTTGTTTCAGTGCCGTTGGAACTTTGAATGGTCACTAAACAAACTGTTATAAGTCAAGGACTACCTGTATTGTAAATCTGCTGGAAAACTTGTTTCTGAGCTGGATGTAAACAAGAAAAAGAAAGAAAGGTGATGGACCAATGAAGTAGAAGCCGCATCATACCTCACATGTTTCAGATTGAGTGCCCGTTTAATATAATGCGAAGAGAAAGATAGGAAGAGAAAATAATAATGAAGAAAAATGCAACGTCATGAAGGAGAACAACAGGGAATACAAACTGGCATTGTCTTTTCTCATATTAATTTATATAAACACAGACCTACGTGACTGCTGTATAAATAGAGATCCATTATCTTAGTGGAGCACTTACATTTTTTCCTACTTTTTATTCGTGGGGAATAACAAATTCCTCCAAATTAGCTTCTTATAGAAACCAATAGGGATTGAAAACATTATGTTATTCCACTTTTAAAACCTCAGAGAGTAAGGAGAAGCTACTAAAATTTTTGAATGCTTTTGGTTAATCAATATTTCTCAAACTTGGCAACTTTATGGTGTGTAGACGTCAGTCCCAGAATTCAATTCTGGAATGTCCATATGGCTTAAAGTGGCCACGTTTGAGAAACACTGGGTTATATGCTTTTTTCTTTCGGGCTTGTCTTCTTAAAAGAGACTTGTTTTGAATTTCTCAACAAACATTGCCTACATTTGTGTGGAACATACATCTGGGGACTCAGAATTATGTCGCCTGTTACAGGACTTGGGAGATGAGTCTTATCAGCTCTTTCCTGCCTTTTGAAAGACCTAACTGGAGATTATTGGAAATGAAAAATTCATGTTTCATTTAATTTCTATAATCCAACCCTTTTGCAAAATTCAATTTTGGTTAGTGTGGTTACATTAATATTTTAAAGTTGGAATAAGTCAGCAATGGAAAACATCTGAGGGGCTGGTGTTTGTAACTTAGCTTCCCAAATTTTGGAATGCAGTTAAGGAAACTTTCAAGTGGCAGAAGTTTGGCCTCCAATTTTAAGTGACTTTTTTTTAGGGCATTAAGGTGTGCAATGTAAGTGGGAAGTCTCCTAGATATTTCCACCCCCACTTTTAATTTTTGAAAAGCAAAAAGTGGTGCTCTGATCTGGCCACTTTTGCAGCCAAAATTCAGTGGTGCAATCTCAGGATCCTTTGGGATCTCATTGAGTCCATGGCTTGGCATTTCCATCTCGAACAGTGTTTTCAAACTGGACAACTATTAGATGTATGGACTTCAACTCCCAGAATGCTCATGGTGGCTGGGGAATTCTGAGAGTTGAAGGCCACAAAGCTTAAAATTGCCAAGTTTGGAAATACTGCTCTAGAGAGTAAAATTGTTTTAATAAAATACTTCTTCTCAAACTTTGTTATATAAATATTACAACAAGGAAGACCTGAGGGGAGGGAGATTTCCAAGATTATGCATCTTTTCTTACGTTTGTGTCTCAGGGTGGATTCTTTTATTCCTGCTAGCTCTGCCACTGCCAGTTTGTGTGCAATTGATGTTGCACAACTTAAATAAGCAGGAGATATTTAGTACAGAAAGCAGGCTCATGTTGACCTTTGATTGCTATCTCCAGCTGCATGAGGAAGCCAGCCGTTCCAAGTAATTCTTTACAGAGCCAAATCATTTTGGCATTGGGTGGAGTGGCAAAGCTGGCTGTTGGTGGAATGTCTTCAAGAGTTCAAAAGGAGAACCAGATTTTAAGTAACAGCAGCAGGAACATCCTCCTGACCAGTTTTCTTCTGATACCATTGCTTTTTGATTATCTGTTCACACAAAGAAACCTCAAAGACTCTGCTTAGGCTCTGAATTCCTTGGTTTTAGAATCATTCTAAACAACCTGTTAGAGATATTTTCTTATCTCATTAACTTAATGGTAGGACTGGTCTATGTGCAGTAGTCTCTGGAGGACTAGGGTGGGACCGGTCTACCGAAGAAGGGGTGGTCTACCGGGCCTCTGGAGGGTTAACCAGTGGCACAACCGCATGGTGATATTTTCTTATCTCATTAACTTAATGGTAGGACTGGTCTATGTGCAGTAGTCTCTGGAGGACTAGGGTGGGACCGGTCTACCGAAGAAGGGGTGGTCTACCGGGCCTCTGGAGGGTTAACCAGTGGCACAACCGCATGGTGATATTTTCTTATCTCATTAACTTAATGGTAGGACTGGTCTATGTGCAGTAGTCTTTGGAGGACTAGGGTGGGACCGGTCTACCTGGTCTCCAGTAACCGAAGAAGGGGTGGTCTACCGGGCCTCTGGAGGGTTAACCAGTGGCACAACCGCATGGTGACACTAAAGCATCCACAAATTTGTCAAATTTCAATCCCACCGGGGTAATGGGTCCCAGATTTTGGTTGCATTCTGTAAATTACCCCATTTGAGGAACCTTGGTTCAAAAATTGTTGCCCCACGATTCACAGTTTTGTCCAGTTAAGGGTTACAGACACAATACTTTTTAGTCATAGATATACCCATTGAGAGAACAGTAGTGCAATATGATATGATCAGAATGAATATTAATTTTTAGCTGGCCGTACTTTTTTTTTATCCCAATGTAGAACAGTCCTGTGATCATATAACAGTGATGGCGAACCTTTTAGAGACCGAGTGCCCAAACTGCAACCCAAAACCCACTTATGCATCGTCGGGTGCCGGGTGTGTGTGGCCCATTGGCTGGGTGTGGCCAATTGGGTGGGTGTGGCTGCAGTAACGGCAGACTGGGTGGGACTAAAAAGTTCAATCAATCAATTCCAGCTTTGCAAGATCTTTTTTTTCCCCGCGAGAAGTTGAAATTGACTGATTGAACCTTTTTTTTTTTTTTTGCACACGGCGGTGGAGGCCTAAAGTGAAAAGGTTTTATAAAACCCAGCTGAAGGCCTAGGACTGGGGCAACGGCGCGCGTGCCCAGAGAGAGGGCTCAGAGTGCCGCCTCTGGCACCCGTGCCATAGGTTCGCCACCACTGTCATATAAGAATAATATATATCATCAATAGAAAAATAGTTGTGGCAAACAAACATTAGTCAATATTATTCCGACTTCCTCCTGTCTACTCTACTGATTTTGCTTGTCGGAAGCTGGCAGGAAGCATCGGCAATCACGATCACATGATCGCAGGGATTCATCAGTGGCCACAGTTTTGTCAGTAAAACTGGTCTGAACATCGTAGAAATTCCAATGCCACAGGAGTCATGGGTCCTGGATTTTTTTACACATTCTTTAAGTTAGCAGAGTTTAGGTACTTTGATTCAAAAATTGTTGCAAAAAATAATGCACTGTTTGGGCCAACATGATTGGACAAACAGATAAACAGATAATCACAATGAGAACCACAGTAATATATAGATGCTGAGGCATGGCACAATTTCCCAACATTATCTCACCATCTTGTACGTGTTGAAAGTTAATATCTATCATACTAAAACCGCTGTACTCACATGGTCTCCCATCATAATTTAAACAGAATGACCTAGTTGTAAATTATGCTGGGAGCAACTTAGGGCAACAGGATTCCTGCTGTAAAAGTTCATCCTTTGCTATATTGAGGACAGGGCTGGGTGTGGTGCAGGAACACAAGAGAGCTATATAGCCTGTCCAAGTGCACAATTTTAATATTGTGAGTAAACTTTTTAAGTGTATGGCATTGTTGTATCTGAGCAAAACCCAGCATTTTAGCCAGGTAAAACTCCGAAGACAGGGCTACAGCCCTTGCTGAGGCCTTGCTTTGCCTTACACCAGGGGTCTTCAAACTTGGCCCTTTTATGACTTGTGGACTTCAACTCCCAGAATTCCTCAGCCAGCGTGCCTGGCTGAGGAATTCTGGGAGTTGAAGTCCACAAGTCATAAAAGGGCCAAGTTTGAAGACCTCTGCCTTACACACTGGTCCCAGGTTTAATCGTTGATAGTTCTTGGTTCAGCTGGGAAAGGGGTCCAGACTGATTACGGTCAATCAAGGTAACAGGTACAACCACAATTGAGCCCAAAATTTCTGTTGCTAAGCAAGACAGTTGTTGAGTGAATTGTGCCTCCTTTTACAACTTTTCTTGTGCCAGTTGTTAAGTTAGTAACACGGTTGTTAAATGGCTTCCCCATTGATGTTGCTTGTCAGAAGTCCGAAAAGGTAATCACATGACCCCGGGAATTTTGATCACGTGGCCATGGGGATGCTGCAACGGTTGTAAGTGTGAATAAAGGTCATAGGTCACTTTTTTTAGTGCCATTGTAACTTTGAACAGTCACTAAATGAATGGTTGTACGTCAAGGACTATTAGTACTCAGTACTGGCCTATGTAGATCAAAGGTTTGATTTTTATGTATGTCACATCCATTCAGTGCTCCACTGATGGAGCCATAATTCCCTGTCTGCCATTTTTGGCATAGAGATGTGTCGTTATAACCTGTTTAACTTGTCTATCCAATCTCCCATGAATGCTTCACCCCATCCAGCAAGGACCCTTTCTGTGAGAGACTCTAGTCAAGAGCCCTTAGGAGACATTCCTAAGTATAGTATGGTGTGTTTAGAAGAGATGTGGTACCTCTGTCTTCTCCACTTACTTGCCCTTCATTACTATTATTGTTATTTATTATTTATTACATCTATTTGCCACCTATCTCACCATAGGGCTACTCTAGGCGGCTTACAATAATAAAAAGAAAGAAAAATGAAAAGGTGTGTAAACAGAAGTAAAATAACAGAACAATAAAATAAAGAATAAAATAATTGTTGAGAGGATACAAAATGGGTGGCAAATAAATTTTATAAATAAATAACAACAAAGGAAGTGATAATAAAGACATCAATATGATAACCCAAAAGTTGGATGGGGGGAGAGCAGAAAGCAAAGGGGAGGAGGTAGAGTCTGCCATCAATCTAGCAGCCATCTCCAATGTGCTGACCCCATCAGGCTGCCTTTCTCGTTTTGTGTGTGTGTATGTGAGTGTGTGAATGCCCCCCCCCTCCCCGTGCCCAGCATGAGGTGATTTCCTTTCCTCTCATCGCTGTTCCCTGAAATCAGTTTTCTGGATAAGAGTGTCACTGTTGTTTGTCTTTTCAGCTACTACTTAGACCTTCCAGCTCGATTTGCTGTGAAATTAAGCAGCCCATTTGGTTTCCTTTCCCTTTTCCTGAAAGGAAACTCTTAACTGTCCTCTCTCGTTGGGGTTGGAAGACTCACTGGAGAAGCCTCTGTTACTTCAGTTGAAGCAAAGCACGTGGGACAACTGCCAAGAAGCTTTGCTCAAGCTAAAAGCTGGAGAAACCACCTCTTCCTGAGTTTCAACTTTAGGGAGCTTGGGACAGATGCTTACAGGAGCATTGCCCTTCTTCTAGACCAGGGTGTCCAACCTTGGCAACTTTAAGACCTGTGGACCTCAACTCCCAGAATTCTCCAACCAGCTGGGAATTCTGGGAGTTGAAGTCCACAGGTCTCAAAGCTGCCAAGGTTGGACACCCCTGTCTAGACCTGCTTATAGTTAGCTTGAATTTTTGCTGGTAGCCCTGAATCTGGTGCATTGTGTTCCCTCTTCTTGTAGGACAGAGATAACCTGGTGTCCAAGCGTGGCTATCTTTGTTCCTGCAAATGGAATCCATGACCCATCAACTCCTCAGGGCATTATGGGTGACAGACAATATCTCTGCTCAAGCTGGAGAAATGGCTGACAGGCAATATCTGCTCAACTGTGAAGCCTCCTGAGGCAGATTTTCCTTAAAAGAAAATACAAGCAATTTGTCCTCTGTGTTTGTATGAAATACAGAGTTTTAATATACTAATTCCATAAAGGAAAGATAGTATGGAACATCAGATGGATTTTATAAGAAAAATATTCAAAGATATTTACTATTGTACAGAAAACCTGTACAGTAGACTTATAACCATTCATTTAGTGACTGTTCAAAGTTTAAAAAGGGACTTATGACTGGTTCTCATACTTATGACCATGATAGCCTACCCATGGTCATATGAACAAAATTTGGGCACTTAGCAACCAGCCTATATTTATGATGGTTGTACTGACCTGAGGCCATGTGGTCATTACTTGTGACCTTCCCAGCTGACTTCCAACAAGCAAAGTCAATGGGGGATACTGGATTTGCTTAATGACCACTTGGTTCAATTAACAACTGCAGTGATTCATTTAATAACCATGTCAAAAAGGGTAAAATAGTGTGTCTCATTTAACAACCACCTTGCTAGGCAATGGAAATTCTGGTCCCAACTGTGGTCATAAATCAGGGACTGGTGTGGCTGCTGTTACTGTTATTGTCATTCACTTACACAGGCATTCATCTAAAAATGCTCAAAAGGTTTTAATCAAATTTAATCAAATGAGTAATAAGACCAAGGGGGACCCTATTCCCAAGAATGACCCCAAGGCTGCCTGGTGGTGAAAACTTTTAGAGAAACATCCTTGGTCATTGATAAAGGCATTGACACTGCCTTGTATAAATAGGTGGGTAGGCCTGCCTTCAGTCCTGAAAGAGGCCGTGTATCTCTTTCAGTGCTCTGGAGTGATAGCAATAGCACTTAGACTTATATACCGCTTCACAGTGCTTTACACCCCTCTCTAAGCAGTTTACAGAGTCAGCCTATTGCCCCCAACAATCATTTTACTAAGTTCAGAAGGATGGAAGGCTGAATCAACTTTGAGCCAGACGGGATCGAACTCCTGGCAGTAGGCAGAGTTAGCCCGAAATATTGCATTTTAACCACTGCGCCACCAGGGCTCCTGCCTCCATGATCAAGTGGCTGAGCACCCAAAGTCCGGTCATGTGATCATGGGGAAGGATTGACCATCAGAACTTCAAATCCGGGTCATAAGTACCCCATAAGTAGGTTTGTCAAACTTCCAACAATTGTGAAGCGACCAGTCGCAAGTCAAGGATTATCCGTAGGGCCTCAGGTGTCTGATTCTAAAATCAGGCAGGTTTCTATGAACCTGGCGATCCAACACACATCCTTTTGTTAGCTTGATACGGGTAGAACAATGTTTCCAAGCCCAGCTTATGCCTGACCACTATTTCTTTTTTTCTTAATTTCCCACCTTCAGGATGAATTCCATCCTTTCATTGAGGCCCTCCTCCCTCATGTTCGGGCCTTCGCCTACACCTGGTTCAACCTCCAAGCCCGGAAGCGCAAGTACTTCAAGAAACACGAGAAACGGATGACGAAAGATGAGGAGCGGGCTGTCAAAGACGAGCTGCTCAACGAGAAGCCGGAAGTGAAGCAGAAGTGGGCTTCGCGCTTGCTGGCCAAGCTGCGCAAGGACATCCGGCCCGAGTACCGGGAGGACTTTGTGCTCTCCATCACGGGGAAGAAGCCCCCGTGCTGCGTCCTCTCCAACCCTGATCAGAAGGGGAAAATGCGCCGAATCGACTGTCTCCGCCAGGCTGACAAAGTCTGGCGTCTTGACCTCGTCATGGTGATCCTCTTCAAAGGAATCCCCCTGGAGAGCACCGATGGGGAACGCCTTGTGAAGGCCGCACAGTGCACCAACCCTATCCTCTGTGTCCAGCCACACCACATCAGTGTCTCGGTCAAGGAGCTCGACCTCTACCTGGCATATTTTGTCCGCGAGAGAGGTAGGCCTCCAAGTTGGTTGTCACCTAGGATCGGGCCCATTCAGGGGTGGAGTTGTTCTTAATAGTCCTTAGCTATGATATTGTAGGAGTCTGAGGAAGGGGTCAAATGCATCATCAGTCATGAGTCCCTGCGCGTCTGCAAGAGATCTAACTCCATCCCACCTTGAATACCTTAATTCCTGCTCATTTCCATTGACTATTACAGTAGTACAGGTAGTTCTCGGCTTACAACAGTTCATTTAGTGACCATTCAAAGTTACAACAACACTGGAAAAAGTGACATGACCATTTTTCACACTGTTGACCGTTGCAGACCGTTGCAGCATCCCCATGGTCATGTGATTTACATTTGGATGCTCAGCAACTGGTTCATATTTATGATGGTTGCAGTGTCCCAGGGTCATGTGATCCCCTTTTGTGACCTCCTGACAAGCAAACTCAGTGGGGAAGCCAGATTCACTTAACAACCGTGTGACTAATTTAACAACTGCAGCGATTCACTTAACAAATCTGGCAAAAAAAAAAAAAGTCGCAAAATGGGGCAAAACCCACTTAAGAAATGTTTCACTTAGCAACAGAAATTTTGGGCTCAATTGTGGTCGTAAATTGAGGACTACTACCTGTGGCTCAGATTCTTGTTGAGAGCTTAAGCTTGCAATAAACCTTTATACTCATTTGAACTGATTTCCCGGACGTAAGTTTCTCCCCCACCCCAAAGGGAACTTACTGATTCAGAGGACAGGGCCCTATGAAGACAGGTAGTCCTCCACTTATGACCGCAATTGAGCCCAAAATTTCTGTTCGGTCATAAGTATGAAAAACGGTCATTAGTCACATTTTTCAGAGCTGTTGTAACTGAAATGAAAGGTGGTAAGAGTCAACCACTTGTGCATGAGGACAGCTCTATAATGTTGTGTGAAGACCAAGAAGAATGCGGTTGACATTGTGAAAAGCAAGAAGTTTGGTTTCATGAGTCATGAGTCAAATCTAATCTAGTTATCCTCCTGTCATTATTAGCCGTGGGAATTGGTAATGGAATCTCTTGGTTGAGAGGCAGTCTGCTGCCGAACAAGAAATTAAGGAGAAGCATATCCAGAGAAGATGTTTCTGTGCCTCTTCAGGGTCTCCAACTGATACCATATTGATCCTTGGTTAGAAGCAGCAGATAGGTTCAGTAGTCTAAGCCAGTAAGGTTATAGTAGTAGTAGTAGTAGTAGCAGTAGTAGTAGTAATAACAACAACAACAACAACAACAACAACAACAACAACAACAACAACAACAACAACAACAATAATAATAATAATAATAATAATAATAAAAAATAAATAAAAATAATCATGTTAGAAGGAACCTTGGAGGTCATCTAGTCCAACCCCCTGCTCAAACAGGAAACCCTATACCATTTCAGGCAAATGGCTGTCCAATCTCTTCTTAAAGACTTCCAGTGTTGTTGGAGCATTCACAGCTTCTGGAGGCAGGTTGTTCCACTGATTAATTGTTCTAACTGTCAGGAAGTTTCTCCTCACTTCTAGGTTGCTTCTCTCCTTGACTAGTTTCCATCCGTTGCTTCTTATCCTGCCTTCAGGTGCTGTGAATGGAAGACAATGGCAATTAAGCCATGATTGTTACATAAACAGCTGTCATGATTAGGGGTTGTGTCTCTTACTTACAGCTACAGAGTATGAAATACAGATGCGGCACTTTGCTTTCCGTTCTGTCGGTGGACTTCTACAGGTAGCCCCTGACTGACAACCAGCTGGCCTTCCCAGCTGGCTTCTGACAGGCAAAGTCAATGGGGGGGGGGGAGAACCAGATTCACTGAACGACTGTGTGATTCACTGAACTGCAGTGATTCGTTTAACAACGGGGGCAAAAAGGTTGTAAAATCAGACATGATTCCCTTGACAACCGCCCTGCTTAGCAACAGAAATTCTGATCCCGATTGTGGTCGCAAGTCAAGGACTACCTGTAAAAGTTACCTCAGTGGAAAACTTCTCTGTATGGGTGAATATCCTTTTTTTGTAGCACCCTAACTTGGGGCCTCCTTGGATATTTCGGGTGAGAGTATAAGGCAGGGGTAGGCAACTGGCTCAGGAATTCTGGGAGTTGAAGTCCACAAGTCATAAAAGAGCCAAGGTTGCCTACCCCCTGGTATAAGGCAACCTGCAACTTCAGTGTCGCGGTTCCTATGCACCATAGAGCATTTTGAATACACGCCAAAATTAAACGTACCTGGTTAGCTTCATAAGTGAATGGTCCCGTGGAATCCTTTGTGCTGAGATTACAGTTCTAAGGCAGTGGATAATTAATTGTGGGATTGGGTCTCTGAAGGTAAGAATATGTGAAAGCTACTGGATTTATGTCGGGAATCAAATCCCTTTCGGTTGCCCGTATGCAAATTGGCTTCATGAGACTCATCAAGGCCATAACTGAATTAAAACCAAGGTTTCTTGCAAAAATCATCCAAGTTAGTAGTGCAAATCTAAGGTTTTATAAGCTGCCCCGAGTTTATTAAAAGGCTTCTAAATAAAGACAGGGATTTACTTTAGAATTTGCAAATCAGTATAAAATAAAGGGTACTCGGTCACATTACGACTTCGCATTTGCTTTCATCAAGAACTTTTCTGCCTTTTCTACCTTCTGACATAGCAGGACTAGAAGACCTCTAAGGTCCCTTCCAACTCGGTTATTCTGTATTCTGTTGCCTGAAGCAAATCAACATTTCAAGCCTTAAAGAGGTTGCTTACCAGCTGCAGGTGTTGGAGGGAGCATTGGTGGTTAGAAACAGCAAGGGGGTGAATGGAGTGTCAAGGTACAAACCCCACCCCTTATGTCCATGCATCATTCAAAAGGGGCAGGGCTTGCATTGTGACACTCCTTCTGAATTTAACCCTCCCAATGCCACTGGATATAACACGATATGTTAAAAAAGGTCCATCTGACTTTGTTCATCTGAATCCTAAATTCATGTTATGTGAACTTAGCTACAAAATGGCACCATGATCAGACCCTGAATTTTCCAGTTTAGCCTTCTGTTCCTAGCAGATTCTCCCAAAAAACTTAAAGCAGAAGAAAGACAAATCTATAACAAAACACAAGTTGCATTCTGACAACTCCAGATGGCTTGAAGAGATCTTTTCTGAAAGTTTAGAATTTGAACAATGGTCTAGATCAGGGGTCCCCAACCCCTGGTCCGTGGACTGGCACCGGGCAGCGGCATGCCAGAAACTGGGCTGCGCAAACAAGCAAAGCCCCGTCCACGGGATGCAGGCAGTACATGAAACCACGCCCCCTCCGGTCAGCAGAAAAAGCTCTCTCCAAGGAACCGGTCCCTGGTGCTCAAAAGGTTGGGGACCTCTGGTCTAGATGGCTAGTGGCCTAATTTGACCCCTGTGTGTTGATGTTTTGATGTGGAGTTCTTGATGCTCTCTGAGCCGGGCTGTTTGTTTCCAGACATTTCATTATCCAGCTAGGTTACATCATCAGTGTGAGGGACTGTGGGTTTGCTGCCTGTTTATATAGACAGATAGTCCTAGAGTTATGATCACAGTTGGGACTGGAAAAGTCATCATGACCGCAATTTCCAACCTTTCCTGCTGTCTTCCCCATTGACTTTGCGTGTTATAACCTGGCTGGGAAGCTTGCAGATGGTGATCATGTGACCTTGGAATGCTGGGACTATCATAAATGCACAATGGTTGCCATTGCACCCGAATCACAATTATGTGACCATGGGGATACCGCAACAGTTGTAAGCGCAAGGACTGGTCAGAAACCATGTTTTTCAGTGCCATTGTAACTTCAAATGGTTGCTAAATTAATGGTCATAAGTTGAGGACTACCTGTAGTAGCTTGCCCTGCCAATTCTGGTGAGGGTAAAGTTTCCTCCTTGGAGATTTTTTAATTAGAGTACAGTTTTCTGCCTTTATTTAGATTAATGAGGACTAGAATCTTATTGTACCTGTTCGTAATAGCAATGCATTTGCCTTGTGTGTAGAAGGTGACAGTCTGTGACACTCTTATGAAGACCTAGCAAAGACTCCAGCCTGAGTGGCTTAGAGAGAGCCTCTGCTGGTGTCAGTAGACTCTTTTCGGCCGAGATGGACACGTCCTCTGGCTGGATGATCATGATGGTCCCCTTAATTTATACTACCCCAAAGGTCTTAGGTTTGGTCCCCAGCTTCTCCAGGTGGAAAGGAGACAAGGAGAAGGCACTTTGTGTCCTGGGGAGTCAGAATAACAGAGTTGGAAGGGACCTTGGAGATCTTCTAGTAATCTAGTCCAACCCCCTGCTGAAGTAGGAAGCCCTATAGCATTTCATACAGATATTTGTCCATTCTCTTCTTAGAAACCTCCAGTGTTGGAGCACCTACAACTTCTGGAGGCAAGTTGTTCCATTGATTCATTGTTCTCGCTGTAAGGAAATGCCTCCATATTTCTAGGCTGGTTCTCTCCTTGATTAGTTTCCATCCGTTGTTTCTTCTCCTGCTTTTGGGTCCTTTGGAGAATAGGTTGAGCCGCTCTTCTTTGTGGCAGCCCCTCAAATACTGGAATGCTGCTACTATATCATCCTGGTCCTTATTTTCATTAAATTAGACATGCCCAATTCCTGCAACCGTTCTTCATATGTTTTAGCCTCCAGTCCCCTAATCATTTCTGCCGCTCTTCTCTGCACTCTTTCTAGAGTCTCAACAGCTTTTTTTTTCATATCGTGGTGACCAAAACTAGACCATCTGATTGGGGTGAAAGGACAAATAGTCTCACATTGCAGGAGGAAGCTGAGTGCCTCTTCTAAGACACTGAAAGTATAAAAACTACTTCACCCACTTTAACTGCCCAAACCTCCTCCAGTAATTTGCCTGGGCTACTCAATCCAGCATTCCTAATCTTCTCCCACCAACCAGAATGCTGGCTGAGACTGATGGGCGTTGCTATCCAGCCTATCTTGAGGGTTGGGAAAGCTTGACCTTGTTATTGCTGTTGTGGTTGTTTGAAATGCCGCTTCCCTGCCTGCTTTCTCTTAAAACGACATTTCAGAATTCTCTGCAACATCTGGAGGACAGAATGAAGGAGACAGCAGGATTTCCTTTTCTTGCTTCCCCCCCCCCCCAAGGAACCCCCCCCCCCTCACATCAGCTATAAAGGAGAGGAGCAATAACTTTTAAGGGAAGAAAAGGAGAGGGGGCAATCTGCTTTCTTTCTGCTTTATTTTTATACAGAGTTGGGAGGTCATCGGCTTGTTGGGGCCTTGCAAGCCTCTTCTCTTCGAGGCTGCCTCCTGACCTTGACCCCCTTGTGTGGGTCTGCAGGCAGCCTTGAAATCACCTGATCCCTCTAATTGGTAGTAAATAGGCAGCTGATAAGGTTTCTAGGAGCTGTCACTTTCTCTAGGCTGAGCAGAGTTGTGGTTGAGTTCCCCCCCCTCCCTCCCTATTATTTAAGGTGGCTCCTTAGTATTATTTAAGGTAGGCTGTGGGAAGATTGCTGTGTGGGTCTGTGGTGGCAAACATTTGAGAAAGCTTCTGCCTTTTAATTAAATTTGTTAAGTCGGAAAAGATGCTGCCAGATTGCTGATTTGAAGGTAGAATGCAAATTCTTCTGTTTAGCTCCATGGCAAAATGTTCCCTTTGTGAATTTCTTTGGGCATTTTGAAATCCCAGGTAAACATTCTCCTCCTCCTCCATTTAATTGTGTCCAATTCTTGGACACAAGAAGGTCCCTGTAGTTTTCTTGACAAGGTTTTTCACAAGAGGTTTGCCATTGCCTCCTTCCTAGAGCTGAGACAGAGTGACTGGGTCGCCTTAGATCAGGGCTTTTCAACCTTTTCACCCATTGTACCACTTTTAGGATATGGCAACATCCGAGTACCACCAGTTGCCTAGCAAGCTGTCAGAAACTTGATGACCCCCCCCAAAAAAAAGGAAAAAAGTGATAAAGTACAGGTAGTCCTCGACTTACAACAGTTCGCTTAGTGACTGTTCGAAGTTACAATGGCACTGAAAAAAGTGCCCCCCAAGCCACAGCCGAGCAAGACACCTGCCTGCCCGCCCGGCGGCGCTCTTCCTCCTGTCCGAGGTTTCCATTGTTGTGAGCATTTCTGTTGAGGATTGGCAGCGGGGGTGGCTGGTGTTTGGTTTTTATTCCCCCTGTGTGCTGGGTGGTTTCAGCAGGTTTTGGTCACTTCACATGACCCTGGGACACTGGGACCGTCATAAATATGAATCAGTTGCCAAGTATCTGAATGTAAATCACAAGACCCTGGAGATGCTGCAACATTCCAGCTGATCGGCGCTTCTTCTGGGCTCAGCAGAAGCGCCAGGATCAGTGCTGCTTTCCAGCTGATTGGTGCTTCTTCAGGGCTTAGCAGAAGCATCAGGATCAGCACCGAGCGCCAGCTGGAGCCTGGCGCTGATCCTGGCACTTCCACTGAGCCCTGACAGCCCCGAAGAAGCGCTGATAAGCTGGAAAGCGGCACTGATCCTGGTGCTTCCGCTGAGCCCTGATAGCCCTGCAGCTCCAGCCATCTCTCGCTCAGGCTTATGTGGTGCTGCCACCGGTTCAGCTCATTCCCCTCCCCCGCTACCACTTTTCTAGGATGGTCGCGTACCACCTGCCAGGTGCCAATGTACCACAGGTGGTACCCGTACCACTGGTTGAAAAGCCCTGGCCTAAGGCAGAACTAGAACTCGCAGTCTCACAGTTTCTAGCCTGATGTCTGTCTTAACCACTGCTCAAACTGGCTGTCCATCATCTTATACTGCTTATGACATAAACTGACCAAGGTGGTCCCAGTGGTTATTGGCACACTGGGTAGCATACAAAAAACCTTGGATGGCACTTAAAAAAAATTCTGTGCATTGACAAATTTCCCATGTGTCAATTACAAAGGGCCACATTGTTTGGGTCTGCACATGTACTACACCAATACATTATGACATCCTAGGGTCCTTGAGAAGAATTCCATGTGAATGAAAGTCGGCACCAGCTAGAGAACTGGCAGCTGTGATTTTATGCTGTTGTGTATAAGAATTTACTGATTAATGTCAGAATGCAAACCATAAAACAAAGAATAGTAATGAGGACATATGTTAGAAAATACAGCAAAAGACATAAGTAAAAGAAAATGTATCACCTACAAAGTTTATGGCTTAGGAGAATGTGCACATTCGGCCAATGTTGACATAAACTATAGTTAAGCAAACTATTGTTAAGTGCCACATGCGAAGCGAATCTGTTCACTGAATCACTGCAGTTGTTAAGTGAATCACAGAGTCATTAAATGAATCAGGCTTCCTCCACTGATGATGCCATTTGTCAAGTGCCTGAATTTTGATCTCATGACCATGGAGATACTGACGGTCATAAGTGCCAGTTATATTTTTCAATGCTGTCGTAAAGTTGGAACAGTCACTAAGTGAATGTTTGTAAGTCGAGGACTACTTGTACTGTTTTTGAACTCTTGGGCTCTTTACCTGAGTGTAAAAATTTACACGGCTGGAATCTTGGTTTTTCCGTCAGCTGCAAACCTTTTTGCCTGATGCCTTTGCACTAAGGATGCTGTGATGCTCTGTGCTACGTTCTTTCGCAACACGGCTGTTCCAAAGCAGTTTTGCTTTTAACCTCAAAACAGAATCAATCAACTACCTCTTCTATCAAATAGATGCCTACATTTGCTCTGTCCCCTGACTGACTCCACAGAGGAAAGGCACACAGGCAAGGGGCGGAGTAATGATTAAATACGTGTCACGGTGCAAATCATGTGACTGACGTACTTGTGTGCAATGACAAGATGCAAGTGTGTAAGGCTGAGGCTCGCATTGTGATCCCCCAGTGCACGTGTCATCCTTTTCATGTCATTGCTGTTTGCAGCAGAGGCCTGTGGTACTGTACTAGTTTATTTTTACCACCTTCGTTTCTTTTTAAGTCGTGCCAGCCAGTCAGGGATCCCCAAGTAGCTAATTGACATCACAGTGATGCACAGAGACTTAAAACTGGCAACACAAAGGGCATATAAAGGTCCTAAATGAATAAATTTAGAAATAAGAAAAGCCTGATTTAATCCACAAGTAGTCCTCGACTTACATCCATTCATTTAGCTGCCGTTTGACGTTACAACAGCACTGGAAAAAATTCCTTATGACCAATCCTCACATTTACGACCATTGCAGTAGCCTCACAATCAGGTGATTGGCAACTGGCATGCATTTACGGCATCCCAGGGTCATGTGACTGCCACTTGCAATCTTCCCAGCCAGCTTTTGATAAGTAAAAGTAATAGGGGAAACTGGACCCATTTAACAATTAGTGGATCCACTTCAGAAGTTGTGAGTGCTCCATCATGGGAGGTTTTTAAAGAAGAGATTGGGCAGCCATTTGCCTGAAATGGTATAAGGGTCTCCTGCTTGAGCAGGGGGTTGGACTAGAAGACCTCCAAGGTCCCTTCTAACTTTGTTATTTTGTTAACGAACACCTGATTTACTTCACAACTGCAATGTTTCATTTAACAACCATGATAAAGAGATCATAAAACTGGGTGTGACTCACTTAACAACTGCCTTGCTTAACAGTGGAAATTCTGGTCATAAGTCAAGGACTACTTGCATATGGCTTTCTCGGTAAAATACAGGAATTTAACATTGCCTTCTCCTACACAATATGAAATGATGCCTTTGCCGTGATCATGTATGGTCAGTAAGAATGAACACTGACTTGATGGCTCATTGTCAGTCAAATCTACTCTAGCCTTCACACTGGATGCCCTGCAGATATCATAAACTTCCCCACAGCAACCAAGCTTCTGCAGAACTCTGCTCGGTGGTTTGAAGGTCAAAAGAGATGGCTTTTTGCTGTTCCCCCAATGGGTGACATTGAGTCATTGCTGATTGTGACCTTGAAGATAAGGCATAGCCATTATGTGTAGCCGGCTCTGAAGCCTAATCTTCCATGAATCTATCTCATGCCTTTTTAAAGCCGGCTAAATTGGTGGGCATGTGCTGATTCCACTAAAAGTAAATTAAGACCATTTAGAGTGAGGATAATATTTAGGGGGGGAGGATAACACAGCCACCCAGCTAATCAGGAATTAACCAAACACCGGAGGGGACTTCCTAAAAATGGAGTGAGTCGGTTGGAAGCTGCTGAAGATTTTCAGTTGAGCATCCAGCCACACGTAGAAAGCCACATCTGTCTTATTAACCTAAACTGCACCAAGTTTCATTGCACCCAGTGGAGATAAACTTTTTGGATTTGGAAAAGAAGTCTCCCTTAGATTACAGTCTCAATTAGAAGTGGAGGCTAGAAAAGTTTTGAGCATCGTGCTTGTCAGCAAGTGGACACCGAAGCTTTAGACTTATCACTGCAGGCAATAACTCCATGGTTAGAGGGAGGCGAGCTGGCAGCCTCACCGTTGTTAAGATGCTGCTGCCGTTTGTCTCTTGACATTATCAGTCTGGAGCAGTCGCAGCCTCTCCCCCCCCCCTCCCTGTGATAATGCCTTTTTTTTCTCCGGCGTCAGCAAAATAAAAATAAAAAAAAAAATCTTAGCCTATTCCTCCGCAACGGCCACGCTGCTGGAGCAGGCGCAAAGTCTGTGCCAGACTGAAGCCTCATTGCTGCTTAGCATCTCAATCAGGTACCACTCCTTCCTCACAGAAGGAAATTGGAAGGAAAAAAAAAACCATGGATGGGATCCCAGAAGGCCATTTAGTCAAGCCCTTGCTTTCGCTGTGGGGGCAAGGCTGCCCCATGGATCCCAGCTGTAATAATCCCTCCAGCCCAAGCGGATACAGCCGGTGTAAAGAATGTGGAAAAATTGGACATCTGATTTCCCCCCCCCCTTTTTTTTTTCCCCCTGTCCTTCCCCAACCCTACCAGCATCCTCAGTGTTTTTGCACAGGGCCTAAGCTGTGACTGCAGTGGGGGAAGGGAAGAGAGGATGGTGGTGGGGGGGGGAGGGGAAGAGGGAATTTTCTCCCAGTTGCACAATAGGAGGTCAGTGCTGAAAGTCAAAACCATTGCAGCGTAATAGTAATCAATCTCTCGCCATCGATCAAATTGGATCGCGCCTCGGCTCAGCATTCTGGCGAGAAAATGTCCATCCGTGTTGGTGTGAGGGAGGGAGGAAAGGAGGAGGAGGTGGGGGGGCGGCTATCTTTTTGCCGTTGGGGGGGGGCAGGCAAAACATGATTCAAAAAGTTGCTGAATTGGCACAGAAGCTGGGACTCTCGTCTTTGGCTGGATGGCTGGCTTGAGAAGAGATAGCTAGAGAGATAAACCGAGTTGGGAGATTGGTTTTCCATTGAAAAGATGGGGGCAAACTGGGAACGTAAAGCAGCCTCCTTCCATTGAGCTTCAAACTGGAATTCAGGGGGGGGGGGTTCTTCAGAAGGAAGATCTCCCCAAACCTATAAATTGGGGGCTGAGCTCAGGTGGCGAAGTGACCACTGTGATTTTTTTATTCTGGGGTCAGGTTACCTTCCCTGGTTCCAGCAGCATCCTGACACAGAGCAGTATTTTCCAATCTTAGCGATTTAAGATGTGTTGGACTTCAACTTCCAGAATTCCCTAGCCGGCTGGGGAATTCTGGGAGTTGAAGTCCACACATCTTAAAAGTTGCTAAGCTTGAGAAACATTGGGCTAGAATTTGGCATTATGTTCATGAAAATTCAGTCCAAATTTTCACTGGGCCAAAAAATTCCCTAGTGGCCTTTGGCCAATTACTCTCTCTCTCTTTTTTTTTTTTTAACCTGATCTACCCCACAGAATTATTGCAAGGATAAAATTGTGATTGGCAGGAGGAGATTACCAACCACAGGTACTTTGAATTTATGGTACTCTTGTTAAAAAAAAGCGGGTTATAAATGAGATTGTACTTCCCAGACTACTGTGCAAATGCAAAAACAGTCACCATGCCACTTTGGTACTTAGAATATCTTCTCTGGTCAAAGAATAGGCAACAAGCTGCCTTTGTTTAATGACTGCCTCGTTTAGCAACCGTTGGCAGTTATGACGGTGATGAAAAAGTAACTTTATAACCAATCCTCATATTTACAACCTTCACAGCTCTGTAAAGCAAAGGAAAGCTGAAATAAAATCATAAGCACAGTGGCGTTTTCACTTAGTGACCGCTTCATATAACTGAGTTGCTAGTCCCAATTGTGGTCGTTAAATGAGGATTACCTGTATATTAACTTAGGGATGAATATGGTATGGTCCTCTATTTATTAAAAAGCTTTAATTCTAACTAGGTCTAGCCAGTTCAGCCAATGGTGAAAGACAATGGATGTTGCAACCCAACACATTTTGGAAGAGCTAGATATGTGGGGGCCTATAATCTTGCTCCTATCTTACCTATATATACATAGTCCTCAACATGCAGTCATAATTGAGCCCAAAATTTCTGTTGCTAAGTGAGACAGTTTTTACGTAAGCTTTACCCCCTTTTACAATCTTTCTTACTATAGTTGTTAAGTGAATCACTTCAGTTGTTAAGTTAGTAACACGGTTGTTAACTGAACCTGGCTTCCCCATTGACTTGGCTTGTCAGAAGGTCTCACAAGATGATCCATGACCCAGGACACTGTAACCATCATAAATATGAGTCACTTGACAAGTGTCAGACCATGGGCATGCTACAACAGTCGTAAGTGTGAAAAACAGTCATAAGTCACTTTTTTCATTGCTATTGTAACTTCCAACGATCACTAAATGAACTGTTGTAAGTCAAGGATTATATATGTATATAATGAGGAGCTAGAGTTAATGCAAAAACTACAGGGGATTAGTTTGTTAAGTGTGCTTAGGAATGTGTTTGGGAGAAGTCTGATTGAATAGGTACAAAGGGTGTCAATGAGCAAAATTTGGGAGGCACAGCATGGTTTTTATGCCAAGCAGAATGTGGGCAGAACAGATTTGGCTCTTCCGCAGGTCATTGAGAAATATCTGAATCCAAGAAAGAACGTTTGTTGATTTAGGGGGAAAAAAAAATCTTTGCATGATGGAATGTTTTGATAGGATTCCTGAATGTGTTAAGAGAATATGTGACGGTAATACAGCATGTGTGAGAATAAATAGAATGCTTACCACATGGTTTAACGTATTTGTGGATGAAAGTGTAGGAAAGCTTGTGGTGTAATATTAGAGGTGTGTTGGTTGAGGAGATGAACGTGCGTGTTCTTTTCTGTGCAGAGAACATTAAGTAATTGGCTGAGAACCTGAATGATTTGCAGTGAATATTAGAAAGATTGTGTAATGCAGCAGGGAGTTTGGATCAGGAAACCAACGTCCTTCTGGAAAGGGAAAATGGAATTAATAATTAGTTATACATAGATGGTGAAAAACAGGGCAAGTAGATGAATGTGTGTATCTTGATATAAGGTTTACTAAAGAGGATACAATAGAGAAAATTTGAAATGTAAAACTGTTGGAGAAAAGTAGGATATGTGGCCTATTACGAGAGATGAATGAATATTGAGAGAAACAAAAATAGCCTGTATAAGAGGGTTTTTCTGCTTACTTTTTACATGGAAGTAGAGTTGGGTTTGTCAACACAAACAGAACTTGAACAGAGGGCATGGGATGCTTAAGAACTGTGTATGTAACATAAGGTATAGGGCAGTGGGGGCGAACCTATGGCACGCGTGCCAGAGGTGGCACTCAGAGCCCTCTCTGTGGGCACTTCTCTGAACTGCTGGTGGCGGGCTGCGGAGCCCCAGAGTGCGCCGGGCGAGGGGCCGGCAGGCTGTGGCTGCTGACGGACACTGTCGGCCCCCATGCGCTCGCTGGCCTCTGTGTGCGGGGGCCAATGATGTCAGGCAGTAGCCGCCCCAGCCCCTGCTTTGCCTTGCCCTGTGATAATGGCACCCCCGCCCTGCCTTGCCTTGCCTTGCCTCACCTCACCCCGCAGGACGAGCCTCCTGCCCACCACCCCACCTGCCAGAGACCCCCTGGATCTCCCCTAACCATGCCCGGCCCCCACAGGCGTCCCTCGCCATGAGCAACATCGAGGTGACCACGCCCACCTTGGCCACACCCACCCAGTCTGCCATGACCACCACAGCCACGCCCACCTGGCACCCGGCGATAAATAAGTGGGTTTTGGGTTGCAGTTTGGGCACTCGGTCTCTAAAAGGTTCGCCATCACTGGTATAGGGTCAAGAATGAAGGGTGCTAAATGAATGAATATGATGTGTTGATGTGGTTTGGTCATGTAGAAAGAATAAAGGTTTTTTTTTTCTTCTTCTATTCAATCATGTCTGATTCTCAGAAGACTCTCTGGAGACATCCCTACAGTTTTCTTTGGCAAGGCTTTTCAGAAGTGGTTTGCCATTGCTTCTTTCTTAGGGTCGAGAGAGAGTGATTGGCCCAAGGTTACCCAGCTGGCTTTGTGCCTAAGGCAGGACTAGAATTCATGGTCTTCTGGTTTCTAGCCTGATGCCTTAACCACTACACCAAACGGGCTTTCTTAGAAAGAACAAATGAGGATCAAATTGCAAATCAAATATATGAAGAAAGAGAGAATGGACTGAAAGAAAGGGGATCACCAGAAAGTCATGCTTGAGTAGAAGTAATGAGATCCTTAAAAAGAGAGGGTTGGGTGTTTTAATGAACAAAAGCAGTGGATGAATATGGATGTGGTTTTGCAAAGACACAACAGTATGAGTGGTGGCGCAAATGATGTTGGTCTAAAGCAAATTTAGCGATATTTATCTTTCCCATGCCTTTGCTTCCTTTAGCTTACTGTTTCTTACTTCTTTTTGGCACCTTTTTGCATTATGTTGCTTACCCTGAAATGAAAAAATATGTGATGAGTAATATACCTATGTATGTAGGTAGGTAGGTGTACCTAAGAAGAAATCCTTGCAAACATTTTTACCTGCAAAAATATCCCCCAAATGACAAGTAGTTGCAGGAATGAGACGGGGAAACGGGCTTTCAGAAATTCTGCCCCCTGGATACTGAAATAGAGTTCCCCCATCTCTATAAACAATATGGAAAGGCTGAACATTTTAGATATTATGGTGAAACTTGTACTTTTCAGGAAACTCTAACTGATGCCAAGAGTCATGGTTGGGAGAGCATGTTTATTTTCAGGTGTACAAGCATTGTAAGAAATAAGTAGGTGCAACCAAACCACTAGGTTAGCCTTAACATACACAAGACTTTGGGGGCAGTTTCTCAACCTTGGCAACTCTTGAGATGGGTGGACATCCACTCCCAGAATTCCCCAGCCAGCCATGCTGGCTGGGGAATTCTGGGAGTGGAAGTCCACCCATCTCAGGGTTACTAAGGTTGAGAAACTCTGCTTTGGAGAATTGCCACCTATTGTATATCACTCTCCTACTCTTCAAATTGGCAAGAGGTCTACTCCTCCATCCCATCCCCACCCCCGGAAAGACGAAAAGCAAGCAGATGGCCACAATCTGCCAATTTCTGTTTATATGCCAGGCTTTGCATCTGTGCCATCCTCTCGTGCCAAGCTCATGGGCAGCCCACTCTTCCCCAGTGGAGGGAGGTGCCCAGTGCCATTATAGTTGGGGTTCTTGGGATTTGCAATCTCTTGAGCTCAGCGGGCAGACGAGAAAGCTACCCATTCCCTTACTTAAAATTGGAGGCAAGGTGGGAGATTCATTGTCTCAGCTACGGCCTTTGGCTGCTGAGAATTCGGCTGGGGTTTCTTAAGAAGTCATTAATGTTGCTTCCAGGTTTTAGGCACTCCTCTATTTCTCGGTGTAACTTTTGTTGTTAAATGACCATAAGATTAAATCCAGTTTCTCCGGCTCTCTAAGGTGTTTATATTCATTGAAGATCACTTGGCACCTGAAATGTCATCTCGGGAGTACAGCGTGTCCATCACACCCCAAAAAATTATCATGTCTTTTCAAGTTCTTGAAAATTCCCCAACAATGTTTTATCCCACGACGATTTTCTCTCCTCTCAAAGTCCATTTTGAGCTTCATTTGAAAAGACAGCCCAGGAATGTCTTACGCAAGTGGAAAATTTCTGCTAAATTTCACATGTTGTAATTTGTTCAGATGCCTCTGGATTTTGTAGGGTGTTTCTTTTGCTTAAAAAAATGACTGTCAGAGTTACTCTTTGAAATTTGCTAGAAGCAATCTAGAGATTCATTCCCCAAAGCATTCTGCTGGATGAAAATATCTAAATGTTGTTGAAAATAATAAGTCATTGAGGATGCGTAAGATGTAAAAAAATAATTTTGAATTATTGATTTTATTAATTAAATTTATATTCTACTTTCCTTCAGGAGGTTAATGTAGAAGCTTAATTCAAGAACTTAATATAGGGTAATTTTTCCCTACAACAATCGTACCCTTGGGATAGGTTACGATGAGAGAAAGTGATTATTTAAACCAATAGGTGAGCTTCCAAAGCTCAGAGTGGACTTGAGTGTCTTGCTGATTCTAATCCAACAGCTTAACCACTGTGCCTCAGTGGTTCTTCAGTAGCAGAAGTGCTTTGGATCTAATTTGTGATGCTATCCAGTATCAGCCTTTGCTTCAAGATGTATCAGAGCTGTCTAAAAATGGTCCATTGGAGGATGGGCCTTCTATGACCAGAGACCCAAAAGTAAAAATGGAGAAACATTAATTGGTATAAATTTACATATTTATTAAAGCTAATTGATAAATTCAAGTACTGATGCAGATGCAATTAGGATAACTGTGTCTGGACTCTAAAAATCCAGGTTACAGGTAGTCCTCGAGTTACATCCATTTATTCAGCTATTGTTGGAAGTTATGGTGGTGCTGAATGAATGGTATTTTTGCTTAGTTTCCAGAGTTATGACCTTTTCACAGACCCCTTGGCCACATGATCAGGGGCAACAAGGCCAGCGAGCACAGGTCAGCCAGACCAGTAGAAGTGGCAGAGTGCAAGGAAGCCAAAAGAGCAGACATGGGGGGGGGGGGGAGGGAGAGAGAGGCAGGGGAGGGGAATGAAAGAGGAAGCAATCCCTTACCTTGTCAAGGCTCAGGGCTGGGAGCGACCAGGAATGACTTGGATCGGGATGGATCCTTGGCGAACAACCAATGGATTTGGTCAACGACGATAGGATTTCCATTGCTAAGTGATGCAGTCACGTGACATCATATTTTATGACCAAATCACTTAGCAATGGAAATTCTGGTCCCAATTGCCATTGTAACTCGAGGACTTCTGTACTACATAGGAGCAAAGATTGATAGAATATGTGCCACCAAGTTGTCGTTGACTCTTAGCAACCAGAGAAGTAGATTTTCTCCAGGATAACCTATCCCTTACCTGGTTCTTCAGCCCTTCCAACCGTTCCCCCATTGTTACTATAACCGAGTCTATCCACCTGGCTGCTGGTTATCCTCTTCTCTTTCCTTCCACCTTTCCCAGCATTATGGACTCCTCCAGAGAGCTAGGTTTTTGCACAATGTATTCCAAGTAGGATAATTAGAGCTGGATAGGAGCAAAAATATATCACCAATTCACTTTGCTTCTGTCTATTTGGCATCCAGAATCTTGCAGCCCAGATCTTGTAGTTCTTGATGCAATCAATGGCCAACGTGATTTTTTTTTTCCCAGGCTGGTGGCAAGTCTGTTCCTGTCCTTGCCATTATAGTTTCCTGCTTCTCTGCTTTTTTCTCTGGTCAGGTGGATTGGGCTCCTGAAAACCATTTTTCTGCATTTGTGGTATCCAGATATTTGGATATATCTGGTCATCCTACGTTAGACAAAAAAAATGAGCTATCACTGCCGGGAAGGGTAGAATAAGGGCAATCAGATACTTGGGGCCATGTATGTTGCTTCTCTCTGAGCTTTGTTTTTAGCCAAAGCCCACAGAGTGCAATCTTAAGCCAATTACTTATTTATTGTGGTGGGGCACTGGGTGAGAAAGTAGTGACCGCAAGGCTCTGGAACATTTGTATTTCTGTGTGCGTGTGGGAGTTTTGCTGCATTGCTGGTTTTCCACTGAAGCCTTACAAGTTGGCTTTGGAGGGCTGGTAGTTGACTCCTTTAGCCAATGACAATACCCGGGCATAGTTCGGCTTCAGCTGGTGATTCCTCTAAACCTCATAAAGGATGTGGGCATTCAGAATATTTATATTTTAATACCGATGATCAAGGCAACATTTGGAAAACTGTGCCCGGGTTTGGGTGCCAGATTACAAGGAGAGTGTTGACGCGATGGAGTATGTCCAGGATGAGGGAGATCAGGATGCTGAGTTTATTGTATGCCTGGCAACCCCATCGCGGGAAGAGAGAAAAAAAGCATGGGGCCCTTGGACAGTTAGAGGAAGTGTGATTGCTCTCTTCCACTCACCGAAGAGTTGTAGGAAGACGAGAGAGAGCAGACTTGCTCTCTTAAAATTTAGTGGGACTGGAACAAATGGGTGGGAATTATGGGCTGTTGGGTTGCACCTAAATTTAAGGGGAAACCTTCTAGTAAAGCAAGGCCCTTTGGTGGTACAGCTGAACTGGAATTCTCCACTGGGGATATGGAAGTGAAGCCTGCATAGCTGTCTATCACAAAAAGAGTATAATAGCTTCCAGTCCTGCAGCCCGAGCTGTGAGCTTCTCTGGAACTTTGTTCTAATTATGTGATCAACATAATGCTATGTGTTGGGTTACTATTACAGTACAACTGAATCCACCTCCTCTGAGTCAGTGGAAGAGGCAGCTCTTGAGTGTCCCAGAACTTGTCCAAAATAGGAGAAATGCGTCTGGACCCCAGGCAGCATGTGGCTTCCAGCAATGGACAGCCTCTGAAGAGTTTACAAGCAACTTGTGAAGGCAATTGCTGATTGCTTGTCCCATTCTTTGCTATGTGGAGGCAGAGTGCCTTGGCTTATGAGGATCTACTTGATGAAATTACGTATTTATTTACTGCATATTTATACTGCCCAGTATCCTTCTGGGTTCATAAAACATCGTGGGATAAAGCCAAGAGAAAGTACAAAAATCTGAAAGCTCCCCATGAATCTCTTAAAATTTATGGTGAGGAGAAATGTTTCTATCTGGCACTGAACAACAAAAGAATCATTTAGGTACAATATGGGGCTGCAGAAGGCAGTGGGGAAAGGGTTACAGGTACAGGAGTACCTGCAGGGAAATCAAAAAGTCAAGGTGGTGGCCACTACCCTGCTGTTGAAATCCTGCTCCCTTTTTACCTTTTCAGTGGCTGCCATATTCATCTCTCCCCCCCCCCGATTTTTCCCCCTAATAGCCTTCTGTTACATTGTGGGAACCTCTAAAGTAGGGCTGAGATGGTAACCCTGAATTTGGGTAGGTCAACAGAGGAGGAACTAGTTTTCAGGGAGCCTGGTTCCAAGCCACTAAACCCTGCAAAGGTTAGTCAGTATTCCAGATCACAAGAGTCCAGATTTAAACTAATGCCTGGTGTATTGACATATGAATCAGTCACAGTTAACAGTCTAATAATCTAACCCAATCTCATTTTGGATTAATGGAGTTTGCAGATCATACCAAAGGCAGATAGTAATCTGTTGCAGTTAATATCTGTCGAGAGTTCTTTGTGAATTCTCTGTCTGATCCTTTCCTTTCTTCCTTCCTTCCTTCCCTTCCCTTCCTTTCTCTTTTTTCTTTTTCTTTCTTTCTTTCTTTCTTTCTTTCTTTCTTTCTTTCTTTCTTTCTTTCTTTCTTTCTTTCTTTCTTTCTTTCTTTCTTTCCTCCCTCCCTCCCTTTTCTTTTTTTCTTTTCTTCTTGAAACAAGTAGCATTTGAGCTTTCTTGTGGCAGGGATTTCCTTCCATGAACAGGACACCAATAGCACTTCGTCATTTTCTTTAAAAAGGATGGAAGAAAATGCCTTCCTTTTCAGAATTGTGCCTTTGTAAATTTATAAATTTCAACCGTGATTCTTTTAGAAGGGCGGAACAGATAAAGACACAACAAAATAATAGTAACCATAGAAGAAGCGCATCTTTTCTGATGCTCTGTTGAGATGTTTTTAGTGCTGAAGGTGGGCTCTGAGGATTCTTTAGCATTTCCTTGGCTACATTTTCTCTAGGAAAGCTTGGCAAGGAGTTTCTGATGCCCAATTTGTAGGCTAGGGGGCTGTATGCCAACCACGGGTCTGAGTGTGCAGACAGCTGTGGGCAATGACCTTTGGCAAGCCAAGGCCCGGAGCAAAGGGCCGCTCTGTCACTGGGAGACCCATGGCTTCCAGGTTGTGTGGGAGGGAATGCCGCTCAGCTGCTCTCTCGCTCTTTGTGGCTGTTGAATTAAAGATGAAATGGGAAATCTGGCACGCACCTGTTCCCCTCCCCTGCTTCTTCCCGCTTTGGCAAACTCCTTGCCCTCTAATGGGTTTGCAGTTACCCGGTTGGCAGCAGGCCTGCCTTCATTCAGTGCCACGATGGCGGCAGCTGCCGGTGCTTCCCCTCCCTTCCCCTCCCCAACCCTTCTCTAGCGAGAGAGTTTTTCTGCCAGGAACTCCATTAAAATTGCTCGGCCTATTTTGGCAGACAGAAGGAGGCCAGCAATGATTGTCTCTGGGGACACCGCTTTCCAAACTTGCCAGCTGCGGGGGTTTGTGGAGGTGGGGGCCCGGGAAGGGATCTACATTTGGGAAGGGTTTGAGGAGCTGAAAAGGGTGAGGCTGGATGCGGAGAGGGATTCCCCAGGTACATCCAAAGGGAACTCAAAAACTTTTTTTTTCTGGATGAGAGGAATGCCTATTTGTGCCCAGCATCCTGTTTCTTCCAAGAGTTGACCCAAAAGATGTTAAACAATGTTGGTCTCCTTTCGGGAAGATTTATAACCTTGAAACACTCTCTCTCTCTCTCCTCTCTCCTCTCTCTCATCTCTCATCTCTCATCTCTCTCTATCTCCAGATGTTTGGGGATAACAGTACCTGAGACTCCTCAGGCACTATCAGGAATCTTCACAATCATTTTTTCCGTTATGACTCCCTTCAAATCCATTAATTTTGTTGGCCGTAGGAATGTTTTCCACAGTAGGTGACTTCCAGACATGTTGGCGTGAACTCTCAGAATTCATATCAATGGCCAGACCGTCTGTTGAATTCTGGGAATTGAAGTTTGCTTCCCTGGAAATGGCAAAGGTTGGGAAACACTTCCTTCAACACATACCTGCTGCCCTTCCCAGAAAGGATAATTTTTTAAAAACATTCTTGCCCTAAACCAGTTTTATGTAAACAATGTCACTCTTTATTGGAAAGGTTTCCTATTATTTTTTTTCCACAACAACTCTGCAAAGTAGATTAAGTTGAGAGAGAGAACAACTAAATGAGGAATATGGCTGCATTTCTATGACTTTTTAAGCTAAAAATGTGATGGTTGTTTTCCTGTACTGAAATCCAGAACTGGTGCTCAGACCTGGGAGTCTACAAAGCAGCAGCACTAGAAGAGAATGTCTCTTGAGAAAGTGCAGAATTTATTTCCCAGAGGGAGAGCACCACCTCAGTTTGATTTAAGCACCAGCCCCTCTTTCTCTTTAAAAATTAAACAGCAGATTCCCCATTGCCTTCATTTGGGGGGGGGGGGAGAATGCGTGCTGAGCAAAGGAAGCGAAAACCTATCTAAAGTGATAACTTTATTTAGAGTGTTTTAGGACCTAATTACAGACTGTAATTGAGCTCAGAATTATGGTAGTAAGTTGTGCTGGTCATTAAGTGGTCACCATGTGACTACATCCGATTTTATGACCTTTTTTGCAGTCATTCAGCAAACACTGTGGTTGTTAAATGAACTGACTGTACCCACAGGGTGTTTTTTTTTGCTGGAAACCAGAAGTAAACACCTGATTTCTGGCAAAAAAAAAAAAAAACCTTGGTAAATCGTAGTCATGTGACTGTGGACAGCTGCAAATGGTCATAAACAAAGAGAGCCGGCTAGGTGACTTTGGACCAGTCATTTCTCCTCAGTCTAGCCCACTTCACAGGGTTGATGTTATGAGGAAAATAGGAGGAAGGATATGTTCACTGCCTTATTTGTAAAAAAAATAAATAAATGTGGGATGCAAACCAACAAATACGCAGTCCAGTTGCCAAGGGCATGGTTGTTAAGTGAATCTGGCTTCCTCATTGACTTTGTGTGTCAGAAGGTTGCAAAAGGATAAATACATGCCAGTTGCCAAGCATCCAAATTTTGATCGCATGACTATGGGGATGCTGTAATAGTCGTTAAGTATTGAAAAACAGTTATAAGTCATTTTTTTCAGTGCCGTTGTAACTTTGAACTGTCACTAAATGGGTGCTTTTAAGTCAGAGACTACCTGTACAATGTTAGTAGAATTGTTGTTTGTGGGACATTTCAGGGAATGTTCATGAAGGATGGTTATTATTATTATTAATAATAATAGAATTGGAAGGGACCTTGGAGGTCTTTTAGTCCAACCCCCTGCTCAGGCAGGAAACCCTATACCAGTGATGGCGAACCTTTTAGAGACCGAGTGCCCAAACTGCAACCCAAAACCCACTTATTATCGTCATGTGCCGGGTGGGTGTGGCCCATTGGGTGGGCATGGCTGTGGTGGTAACGGCAGACTGGGTGGGACTAAAAAGTTAAATCAATCAATTCCAACTTTGCGAGATCTTTTTTTTTCCCACGAGAAGTTGACATTGATTGATTGATTGAACCTTTTTTTTTTTTTTGCACACAGCAGTGGAGGCCTAAAGCGAAAAGGTTTTATAAAACCCAGCTGAAGGCCTAGGACTGGGGCGATGGCTCGCGTGCCCACAGAGAGGGCTCTGCGTGCCACCAGTGGCACGCGTGCCATAGGCTCACCACCACGGCCCTATACCATTTCAGACAAATGGCTGTCCAGTCTCTTCTTAAAAACCTCCAGTGTTGGAGCATTCACCTCTTCTGGAGGCAGGTTGTTCCACTGGTTAATTGTTCTAACTGTCAGGAAGTTTCTCCTTAGTTCTAGGTTGCTTCTCTCCTTGATTAGTTTCCATCCATTGCTTCTCGTCCTGCCTTCAGGCGCTTTGGAGAATAGCTTGTCTCCCTCTTCTTTGTGGCAGCCCCTGAGATATTAGAATACTGCTATCATGTCCCCCCTAGTCCTACTTTTCATTAGACTAGCCCTCAGTGTGAAAGTGTAAAATGGTGGAGAAGGTGGGCTTGTTCTCTTATTGCCCTGGTTTGGCTTCAGTGTCCATCAGTTTGTGAATCTGGTTAATACAGTTCAAAGATGTCAGTGTGATTTTGAATTATATAACTAAACTTTGGAATTAGGCTAGTAGAAGAACTCCAGACTTACAAACCAGGGAATATAGCAAAAAAATAAAATAAAAAAAAATATTAAGATGAAGGATAATGCTACCCCAAGTTTTACAATTTCAGATTGGTGATCTGTAGTCAATTTTTGTTTATGAACTTGGTTCTTTATTGAGGTAATGGAAAGACTGATCAATATTAGTTCAAGATTTAATACTGTGTCTAAAAACTGTTTTTTTTTCTTTTACTGTTTTGTGGGTGCGTACATGCATATATGCCCTTTTTCTGCACGCTAAAGCAATTTTAAAACATGTGTTTCTCCTAGTCCTTAGCTTAAACTAGCTCCCTGGTTATTTCAACTTTCAAGTCCTGTCGTCTGCTATGAGGCATCTCAGCTCCCCAATAGCAACTTTCGGTTGATGTCTTTAAAGCCTAAGAACAATTTTAAAATTGTCTGAATTGATTGGACCAAATAATCATCTCATCCGGACATCAGCTTCTTTGTTCATTGCTACTGTAGTTTTGTCATTTTATACTAGTATTTGACCAAAATAAAGATTGTTGTTGAACTCCAGGGGATAGGCTTAGAATTTCAGAGCTTGTTACATGAGATTGCAGTAAAGCAGGAGATAATCTAATTCCCACCTATCAGAAAGCTAGCTCTTCAGGCAAGGATCACCTCTAAGCCATTACTGTTTTTATGCTACTTTTCCACTGGCAAGGAGATCAATTGTTTTCCTTGTGGAGAAAATTTGGTACATTCAGTCTTCAGTTTGCTAATGGTCAGAAGCAATGAGGTTTAACCACTTCATCCTACATAACATATAAACCTTTTAGACAGTTTAGATAGGTCTGGGTTCAAATCCCATTGAATGGGGGGGGGGAAGGATTTGGCCTTCTTAAAGGAACATACTATACAGATAACTTTTGAAAAATCTAAGTTACCTGGGGAGATGGGGAGTCCACATACTACTGGAGCTTGGAAAATGTATTTCATAAAAAGAAATGATAAAAAGGAGCTGTTGACCACCGTAACAAAACACAAAAGCCAACATTAAATTGGTAAATTAACTTTGCTTTGCTTTTATCATTCTGCTCGGTTTATCTTTGATGTTTTGTGTGTACTCTTTGTACTGATAAAAATTTAAAGAATAAGTAAAAAGGCAGCAATGATGGTGGTACCACTCATTTCACAAATACGTTCTTCATATTTGGCTGCCTACATTGAATTCTTTTCGAGGACAGGTGAAGAAGGTTTTTTTTCCCATTCTTCATTTTCTTTTAAAACGACCTTTTATACTTTTGCTACTTTAAGTTTGTTCAACAGCCATTTTGAATTGGATTTGGGTAATAGATAATGTTATTGGATTTTATACTTTTAGCTTTATTTTTTGAATTATGTGGGAGTCAGCTATTCAGTGGTATAAAAATGAGGTTAAGAATGGAATAAGACAACTATCTAGTACTGTAGGATGCATCAATTTTGTTATGAATTGTTCATTTTCATCCAGTGAATACATCTCTTTTTTGGAAAAAAAATTGTCATTGTGTAGTAACAAATGCTTTTCACAGAAACGAGTTTTAAAAAGGAATGATATAGATGTCGGGGAGTGAGGGAATGCAGAGATGACAAAGGGCATTATTGGGGAGGAAGAATTTAATCTGTATTGTATCAGGCCTTTCATAATGCATAATTTATTTATTTATTTGATTTCTATAGCTGTCCATTTCAGCAAACGACTCTGGGCAGCTCATAATTCAAAACCTATATTACAGTTAAAATTAAAAAAAAAAAACATTTTAAAACAATAAAAACAGTAAAAAGCATTAAAACAGTAAAAAAAATAAAAATTCAAAGTACATCAGAGGCAAGATATCTTAATAATGTGAATTGTATGATCAGACTTATAGGGATGAGATTCTTGAGCGTTATTACCATACTTGCTTAATTTAAGGCGGCTTCATAAATAACGAACAAAAAAGAACATCTGAAAGGCATGCAGTAGAATATAGCTTGGTTTTCTCGCTCTCCGCCTTGCCCAGCCCACCACAAAGACTTCTTTGCAGTGCCCCCCCCACCTGTCCCACCCCTGGCAGGACTGGAGACCCCTCCTCACCATCTGAATAAAAGGGAATCCGTTGCTTGCCACTGAGCTCTTTTTATACCACAAAACAGGCAGACAGACGGCTCCTATTTGGAGCAACCCTCGGCATTGGCATGGCCACCGGTCTGGGAAAACCCGACACCAGCTGTCTCCTTGGCGCTTGTGGGCACCCTGGTGATGAGGCTGAGCAGATGGCAATGCCAGCATTGGGCAGATGGGCAGGCAGGTGGCAATACGCCCCAAAGCCAGCTCCGAACAGGAAGAAATGGCCTGGGTGTTTAGAGAATAGTACGGTGCCTCATTTGAGGGGGGGAAGGAAATCAGGGGTGGGGAGTGGGCTCCAGATGGCTTCTTGGCAGCTGTGGGCAACTCTGCCCACTGTTAACTGGCAAGGACTTTTGTAGCCTCCTTGGGTGATAGCACTACGGTGATGTATTTTGTTGTTTTTGTCATTTCGTGTGGGAGAGAGAGAGACGGGATTCGGAATTATGTGTAAAGCAGATTTGCCGTAGAGTGAGTGAAATCTCTAAGCTTCCTTACTTCAGCTTAAAAAGTCATCCCAGCTATGTAAATCCAGTCAGTGGAATGGAATCCACTTATACTACTCTCTCAAATTAGTCTTGTGGCAATAAACCCCCAGCCTAATTTTTAAATCTTTTTACTATCCTCCCTCCTATTTTTTCTGCATTTTTTTAAAACTTTGAACCTGACAAAGTGTTCTGGAGAACTCAAAAGCTTGCACTGTTTCTATATTAAAGAACTCATCCAAAAAAAAGATACTTGATAGGTATCTTTTGGAAGGATTTTGGAGTTTTTTTCTCATCCTGTGCTTCTCCAGAAAGGTGTGGAGTCCGGAGGAGAAAAAAATAAATCAGATCCACAAAATCTTGCACTGACTGGTAAAAATTGGCAGGCGAAAGGGACCTTTTCTTAAAAAATGCTAGAACGCTGAGTCACCCAAAGGCATTCATAAACTGTAGACACAACCTGTCTTTAATTTATGACATTGGCTGGCATCAGATGGGTTTGCTGGCCACTAAGCCTAGTTGGCTTTGAAAGGAGTGAAGCAAACTCAAGAGAAATAGGAGACGGGGAAGGAAAGAACTGCAGATAAACAACAGGGGACAGCTGCTTGTGAGTTTTCTTGGAAACAACTGTTCTTGGCCACTGTTGCAAACAGGATGTGCGACTTATGGGCATTTGGTATGATGAAAGAAGACTCACCCTCTCCTTCCTTCCTTCCTTCCTTCCTTCCTTCCTTCCTTCCTTCCTTCCTTCCTTCCTTCCTTCCTTCCCCTCTATCCATTCATCATCAAATACTGCATTCCCTTGCATGTCATCTTTCAAATGCTATAAAAAATAATTCAAGAGTACAGTGATGCAGTCCAGTAGTTATATGGTTTCACCTAATATGTCCATGAATCAGTTACATTCTCTCAAGTGGGTTGTAGTGAGGAGAAAATATTTAAAGGAGATAAACTCAGACAACCAAATGGCAACCACAACTCATTAAAGGAAGAGCAGGATGTAAATAGGATTAGTAAACTGTGTAAAATTCCATTGATTTAGGGCGGGTAGGCAACCTTGGCTCTTTCATGACTCGTGGACTTCAACTCCCAGAATTCCTGAGCCAGCCATGCTGAGGGGAAAGGGAGAGGGTTCCATGCTGAGCCATGCTGACTCAAGAATTCTGGGAGTTGAAGTCCACAAGTCATAAAAGAGCCAAGGTTGCCTACCCCTGATTTAGGGGATGCAATCATATATTGTTATAAATCTCAATCTATTAATAACAGAATAATAGAGTTGGAAGGGATCTTGGAGGTCTTCTAGTCCAACCCCATGCTCAAGCAGGAAACTATACCAGTTCAGACAAATGATTGTCCAAACTGTTCTTAAAAATCTCCACAATTTCTGGAGGAAAGTTGTTCCATTGATTAATTGTTCTGTTAGGAAAGTTAGCATATTCAGGGAATATACCGCAAAAGTTGGACACTGAAACATACTCATTTTTAAGGAGGCACAACTGTTTCAATACCATTAAAAGTTGATGCTATATTTTCCAACATTTACTTCATATTTTTGCTATTGGATTTCACCAGGACTATGTGTGCAAATAATTCTTAAAAATGATGGTGATGTAAGAGAATAATGAATATTGAATCTACAGTACATCAGTGTTTTTCAAACTTTGCAACTTTTAGGATATGGACTTCAATTCCCAGAATCCCCTAGCAAGTGTGATGGCTTGGGGATTCCAGGAATTGAAATCTATACACCTTCAAGTTGCTAAGGTTGAGAAACACTGGGCTAATGGATAATTCACTTACTCCTGATGTAGCAGGGTTATCTACTTTAGGAAGAAGATGTCTTTTTAATCTCATGTACAAACTGTAGGATTACAAGGAATATACTTCCCTCAGCTCCCAGACTGGGTAAATTTTAGGTGGAAGGGCCTGAAGTTCTTCAAGTTTGCTTAATGTTTAATCGTTGAACAAAAATTACAAATTCAAACAAACAAAATTAAAGAATTAAAATGTAACACAGAGGATAGGCACGTTAGTGTACTTACACACCCTTAAGGAACTCTTAAATATGGGATGCGATCCACAGAAATTAAGCTGAAATTAAAGTATGAAAGTTAGTAGCTGAGACAACTGAATTGGGTAGAATATTGCAAACTTTGACAATTCTATTACAAAAATCGAATTTTCTTCTAAAAGTTCCTTCTAGAATTTGAAATCACTGGCATATGTTTGTTCATTTTCTTGCTGGTGACGTTTATTTTTTCCAAAATGCCTTGAGATTTTGCCACGTTCAAGGTGGGCAAGTGCAGAAGAGAGGGAAAATGAGATGTCCTGGTGTAGAAATACTAAAAGGATTTGCGGGCGTCTCTCTCTTGAAACAGCCAAAGTGGCTCCCCCAGAATTCAGAGTATCTAGCTGGTGCACTGGGGAAGAAGAGCCTTTTAAGCCAGCCTTTCTTCCCCGCTAATTCTTTCTGCTTTGCTTCTCTTTCTGTGTTCTTGATCCTCAGGCTCATTTTTTCCACCTCCTTTCCCGCTTAGCTTCCTCGCCCAGGCCAGGAATGTGGGTCAGGCCTGCCTATGGAAGAATTGCGGTTGCTGCCATCCATGCGCCAGGGGTCAACCGAGGACGAGGCTCGGCAGACATCGCACTTAAAGGCGCAGCAGCAGCCGCAGTGGCGCCCCCGCCTTCCCGTCCCCCCCCCTCTTCCTCGCCCAGCTTGGCTCTCCCTCTCCCTTCCCCACTTAACACAGTCTCGTCTGGCCAACAGGATCTGCTCTCCGTCACTGCTGCCCTGACGTGGCACTCGGTCGACTTCCCTGCAGTGGGGCCTCCGACTTGCTTTCGCAGGCCTCGGCCACACACACAACGGAGTCTGCGCCTGCGCACACCCCAGGACGGACACAGAGCTGTGCAGAGGAAACCGCTAGGTTAAACCAGCATGTGATTTTTCTTGCTGGCTTCCACTCCCCGGCCTGACTAAATGAGTAGCAGAGCTTTTTCAGAGAGAAGGAAAAGTGTCCCAGTTTAGACAAGAAGCAAACAAGTTGGGAAGAAAGATATTGGCATAAACAGTGGCCGGGCCTTTTCTATTAGCACAATCCCAGTTTGAAGGGACTTTGGAGATCTTCTAGTCCAACCCCTTGCTCAAGCCATTTCAGACAGGTGGCTGTCCAGTCTTTTCTTAAAAACCTCCAGTGATGAAGCACCCACAACTTCTGAAGGCAAGCTGTTCCACTGGTTAATCGTCCTCACTGTTAGGAAGTTTCTCCTTAATTCCAGGTTGTTTCTCTCCTTGATTGGTTTCCATCCATTGTTTCTCGCCTTCAGGTGCTTTGGAAAATAAATTGACCCTCTCTTCTTTGTGTCAGCCCCTCAAATACTGGAATACTATCATGTCATCCCTAGTCCTTCTTTTCTCTAGACTGGCCATACCCAAGTCCTGTAACCGTTCTTCAAATGTTTTTGTCTCCAGGCCTTTAATCATCTTAGTTGCTCCTCTTTGCATTTTGGGTTATTTGTCTCTATTCTGGCAAATGGGCATTCTGAAGGTGTATGTCTCTGGTCTTGTTGCACCGATTTGCTATGTTTTTACATCAAACACAAGAATGGGACAAAATTTGTTGGGCTTTTTTTTTTACTTTTTATTTTCAGAATAGCAGACTGAGTGCCCAGGTGCTCGCTCACCTAGGAATCTGACTGGAAGTTGAGTCATGGCAACTGGACTTCTTTTCTTTTTGGTTTGAAATGCAAGTTAAACAGTGAAACATTTCAAAGCAAGAAGAAGTGCAGTTGCCATGATTCAACTTCCAGACAACTCTTACCTGGATGGCTGAGAATCTTCCTCGCCTAACAATATGACAGTTGCATCTCAGGCTCTGTATTTTGGTGTACATCTTCAGGCATATTCTGTAGGTATTAGTAATTATGGTTATGCACCTCCTTGGAAGTTTCCACTGGTATATTTCTTTCCTATCTACAGGTAATCCTTGACTTATGATCACAATTGAGTTCAGAATTTCCATTGTTAAGCAAGGTAGTTGTTAAGTGAGTTGTGTGACATTTTGCGACCTTACGAATAAGACTATTCAGTGAGCCTCACTTGTGCAGGAATCTGAATTTGGTAGTGCGTGTCTTTCAGACAGCCCTTTCACATGCTATAGTTATTGAGTTTCTGTTTGGACAATTGATAATTGTGGCATTTATTTATTTATGACCGCCATCTCACTCTAGTGCACGGGTTCCCAACCAGGGGTGCTTGCACCCCCTGGGGGTGTGGGACGATATTCCAGGGGGTGCGAAAACTTGGCTTTTCAGAATTATAGTGTATATGCATAATTCGTTGCCGTTATTTTGAACTGCTTGAACTGCTTCAGACAGGAAGGCGGTGCAGAGAGTGGTGAGAATGGCTGAAAAGATCATTGGCAGTTCCCTCCCTCCCATCCAGGACATAGCACAGAAGCGTTGCTTGAGCAGGGTCCGTAAGATTATCTGGGACACTACTCATCCTCTTCACGACCTGTTTTCCTTGTTACCTTCTGGGAGGAGGCTTCGTGGTATCCGTAGCAGAACATCCATATTCAGCCATAGTTTCATTCCATACAGCATTAACCTTGCGAACTCTCAAACTTCCTCCTTGCGTTATATATTCAAGATGGACAGTATTTAATATTTATTTGCTATGTATATGTAGGGATGTGGGTCTATATATATGTTGTACATAGTATGTTTTAGGTGTGTGTCATGTATATGTTTCACTTTGAGAGCGGGCAACTAAATTTCATTTTTGATGTGTGCCATTGTGCCCACAATATAAAAATGACAATAAAGGTTATCTATCTTATCTATCTATCTTGTAAAGGGTGCGAGAATATATCAGAAGCATTCTAGGAGTGGGGGGTATAGAAAAGGCTGGGAGCCACTGCTCTAGTGGGTATAAACAGCTAATGATTCATAAAACATAAAAATGCACAACATAAATAAACAATAATACGAAGCAACTGAGGCTCCTAATAAACCATGCCATATCTCAGCACAATCCATATAAGGTTCCCCTAAAATCCTGGCCTTCTAGAACGCTAATGAGATAAAGGTCATTTGAATTGTTGGGGGATCCTTTTTCATAGGGCAACAGAGAAATCTTGCGTTCTGGATCCAGCTACATGACCTTGTTTCACAGAAGGGACTCAGAGCAGATCTGACTTGCCAGATCTGATGAGATAGGCAAAGGTAATCTAAGGTAAGCCATCTGCCAATAACCAGGCCCTATAGGTGATAATTGGCACTTTGAATTGTATCTGGAAACCTATCAGGAACAGTGCAGCTCTGGAAGCAGAGATGTTACATGAGTTTACTCTGGTTCATCCTAAGTTACACACACCACAGCATTCTGGACGAGGTGCTTAATTACTTGGTAGCATACACTGGTTAGTGGATACCTTTGTTTTAAATCTGGACTAGGTTAAATCATTGTAAAATAAGTGTTTATTTCATGTGGAAAAGTGCTTACAGTAGATATCAATATTATGCCATATCTGTTGAGACCTCGGGGCAACAAGTATTTGTCAGGAGAATTTTATTATTTATTTATTCTCCTGTATAACTGCAGAATGCATGGATTATTTTCCCTCCAAATTTCTGCTCCAAAATTAATTAGAGCATGTAAGGGACAGTATTAGCCATCCAGAAAACTGCTCATTTCAACTCTTTGGGTTGGTCAACACATGTTGTAAGTGTATCTGTTGATAGAAGAAAACAAGCCCAGTGCACCAACCCATTCAGATATACAATTTGGAAATAAACCTCCGTTTGGTTACCAATGACAGACAGTCGCAGATACAGAACTTTTATTATACACATTAGAAAACTACAACTTTACATCATCGCCATTCAAATTGAGGCACATGTCATAACATCTTACAAGGTTTGAAATTTCTTAGTAGTAGTCACTCAGCGCCAAATCTGGGCTATGGGGGGATGATTAAAAACATCCCAACAGAACTTCAAAAGTTCTTGGGTGCGTCTAGCATTGTGTGGGTGAGTATTATCGTAAACCAACACCACACGGGAGGTCAGCATGCCCCAACGCTTGTTATGGATGGCTCATCTGAGTATAGACTTCTGAACTGATGGTCGAACCACGCTCCATGAACTTCACTAACAGTACTCCTTTGGCATCTTCATATTTGGCGGGATTTTCTATGGCACCACTTCCGGTGTGGTGTTGGTTCACGATAATGCTCGCCCGCACACCGCTAGACGCACCCATGAACTTTGAAGCAGTTCCGTTGGGATGTTTTTGATCACCCCCCCCCCATAGCCCAGATTTGCCGCCGAGCGACTACCACTGAGGAATTTCAAACCTTGTAAGATGTCATGACAAGTGCCTCAATTTGAATGGCGATTATGTCAAAAAGTAATGTAATCTTGTAGTTTTCTAATGTGTATAATAAAAGTTCTGTATCTGCGAGTGTCTGTCATTGATAACCAAACGGAGGTTTATTTCCGAATTGCCCTCGTACAAAAACATACATCAGAGAATCACAAAAGAGATTGTGTTAGTTACTTTGTGGTTATATTTTCCAGGATTGAATATGACATACCTTTTTCACTGGAAAGCATGAATGGGAGTGCGCTGTTGCCTTCTTTATTATTTATTAATATTATTTTAACCTTGCTTTTCTACTAAGAGCGTTTAAGAACAGCCTGTGGTCTTCCTGGTTGGTAGAAAACAGTGTGTTGGATGAGATAAGCCACTTACAACCACAATTGGGATCAGAATTTCTGTTGCTAAGCAAGGCAATTCAGTGAGTTGCGCCTGACTTTATGATCTTTTATGCCATGATTGTTAAACAAATCACTGCAGTTGTTAAGTGAATCACATAGTCATGAAGCAAATCCAGCTTCCCCCGTTGACTTTGCTTGTCGGAAGCCAGCTGGGAAGGTTGCAAATGGTGATCACGTGACCCTGGGATGCTGCAACAGTTGTAAATGCATGATGGTTGCCAAGTGCTTGAATTTTGATCATGGGACCCTTGAGATATTGCCACAGTCGTAAGTGTGAGGACTAATTGTAAGTCACTTTTTTCAATTCTATTGTAACTTCAAATGGTCAGTAAACGAATGATTGCAAGTCAAGGACTACTTATATAGGGCTAGTATACCAGGGTTGCATGAAGAGTGATTGCAATACAGGGTTTGGCAACACATCCTTCTCTCTCCTTTCAAAGTAAGAGGCAAAATTATAGAGTAGCTTTTTGCAAATCTTGGCACCTTTAAGAGGTGTGGACTTCAATTCCTAGAATTCCCCAGTCAGCTTGCTGGGAAACATTTTGATATAGGGATACACTGGTTAGCCTCCTGGGTTGGGCAGAAGGGGACCCATTAGGGATTGTGAGGACCTTAAAGTATCCAGTTCAATGTGTGACTTGTTGTGAGCATCTGAGCAGTTTAGTATTGGCAGAAATTGGATGCTGTTGGACCCAGGAGCAAAGGGGGGGGGGGAAGAAGGGAGAATTTAGCAACCTTGACTGTGCAGTGATAATATTGCCCTCTCTTTGACTCCCCCTCCCTATCAATCTTCAGGACTATTAGGCAGGTCAACTCCTGCAAGTTCAGCCAGGATTTGCAGCAGGAACAAATTGTTTCACGGGGCTCTTATATAACAGGGGATTACACTAATGAAACTATTTTATGTTTTTGGTAAAGTACCTTATTATTCTTTGTAAATGTACTGAGGCCTAGAACTCTTTAGAAAGGAGATTTAATTTGGGGGCACCGAATTTTGCCATTTCCCCTTCCACAAGGGTCATCCCTGCTTTTATTCCTGTACTAGTTTTGTGGAGGAAGGATTAAAATAATAAATAAAAAGAGACTTTCCCCTCTGTGCCATTTGCATCTTGAAATGGTGTTCTCTCAGATTCTACTACCAAAGTATCCAGCCTTATTTGGTACCATCTGTTGTGGTCAGTGTTGTGGCAACAAATTATGTTGTACTTCCTTGAAATGTTTTCCTCTCCTGCAAGAGGGGATTCTGGTTTTCTTTATAGGTAATCCTTGACTTATGATCATAATTGAGCCCAAAATTTCCATTGTTAAGCAAGACAGTGGTTAAGTGAGTTATTGTAATTTTGAACGGCCACTAAACCACTAAATGGTTGTAAGTTGTCGTTCCCCACCCTTAATTTAAAGCAGGGGTCCTCAAACCTGGCCCTTTTATGACTTGTGGACTTCAACTCCCAGAATTCCTCAGCCAGCGTGCCTGGCTGAGGAACTCTGGGAGTTGAAGTCCACAAGTCATAAAAGGGCCAAGTTTGAAGACCCCTGATTTAAAGGATGCTTGAGAAATGAAGTACAGTACTATAGAAGTAATCCTCAACTTACGAATAAAATAAAATCCTCAACTTAAAAATAAAATAAATGTGGGGCAGTTGCTGAGTGCCCAAAATACAGTCACATGACCACCGGGGGTGGGGGCTGGATGTCAGAACTTCAGATCCAGATTACAAATCCCATTTTTGTTGTAACTTCAAATGGTTGCTAAGTGACCAGTCGTAAGTTGAGGATTACTTCTATAGTACTGTACTTCATTTCTCAAGCATCCTTTAAATCAGGGGTCTTCAAACTTGGCCCTTTTATGACTTGTGGACTTCAACTCCCAGAGTTCCTCAGCCAGGCACGCTGGCTGAGGAATTCTGGGAGTTGAAGTCCACAAGTCATAAAAGGGCCAGGTTTGAGGACCCCTGCTTTAAATTAAGGGTGGGGAACGATGGCCTTTTTATGACTTGTGGACTTCAACTCCCAGAATTCCTGAGCCAGAATGACTGGGAGTTGAAGTCCACAAGTCATAAAAGGGCCATAGTTCCCTACCCCTGCTTTAAATAGAGAGTTTGGGTGGTCATTAGAAAGGTGAGGAGGTATTAGACATCATGACATCAAAATACAACAATACAAACGATGCAGATAACATTGGCAGCCCCATTCCTTGTGACTCGCAAAGAGCAAGTGTAATCCCTGGCATCAAAAATGCAAGCCCACTGCTGCAATATGTTCACTCCTCCATATGCTGCAGCAGCCGTTTCCTCTGCACATAGGAGAGAGGACACTGTTCAGTAAGAGAAGGGTTCCTTTGCATTTCATCGCGCCATCCATTAAAAGAATCCAGCTGATGGGAAGATTTCTGTGACTTACATCAAATCAATCCTGGATAGATTACAGGTAGTCCTCGACTTACGAACACAAAGGAGCCCAAAATTTCTGTTGTTAAGTGAGACATTAGTTATGTGAGTTTTGCCCCATTTTACGACCTTTCTTGACACAGTTGTTAAGTGAATCGCTGCAGTTGATAAGTTAGTAACACGGTTGTTAAGTGAATCTGGCTTCCCCATTGATTTTGCTTGTCAAAAGATTGCAAAAAGTGATCACATGACCCTGGGATACAGCAACGGTCATAAATATGAACCAGTTGCCAAGCATCTGAATTTTGATCACATGATCATGGGAATGCTGCAAAGATCATAAGTGTGAAAGATGGTCATGTCACTTTTTTCAGAGCCGTTGTAACTTTGAACAGTCATTAAATGGACTGTTGTAAATCAAGGACTACCTGTACTTGCTTTAATAGGACCATAAACTATTTTTCTGTTATAACTGGTGTTCATTCCCAGGGCCAAAGTCAAGAGATCAGAGGACCTTAAAAACCGCCTCTCTCTATGAGGTTACCAGATCCTGTGCTGGTAACTGATACCCAGTTTGTTGTAATTGCATGGGCAAAGGGCCAAACAATGAAAATTTATGCCTGGTAGGGGAATCCTCTTCTTCCCCAATGGCAAAACCCAGTTTTTTTGTCTTTGCAAAAAGCCACGATGACGAACTGGCAGCTTTGCTTCCCTGCTTTCCAAGCTTAAGAGCTTGTCATTTTGGACTCTGATCCGTGAGTCAGATGTTAATAACAAAGCAGGTTGCTCAGAATGTATGCTTTCGAAGGAGGGCTTAGAGGTCTGTCATCAGAAGCATTTTTTTTAATAAGAAAATCATCACACAACAGCGAGACATAAGTACCCATTACCTAACAAGTTTGAAAAGAACTTAATTGCACCTCCTGTTCTTACAATTTAAATCTTGCTATATACATTCAAATAGGAAACTAATGCTTGTCTGTTATCCGGTTGTTCTAAACAGTAGTCATTCATCAGCATCAAAGTATTAGAAGTAAGAAACGAGTTTTCTTCTTAGTCAGATGTCAGATAGAATGTGACTTGCACACTGCTGTAACTTTACAGGTCAAAGGAAACCAGAGACTTAACAAAGCTAAAATTTAAGAGTCTGAGACTGCAGATTTTCTTCCCATTATAGCTATAGTCCAGTGATGGCGAACCTTTTAGAGACCGAGTGCCCAAAAACTGGCCCCGCCCCTGCTCCACCCCCTGCCCCACCCCGGCTCCACCCCCTGCCCCACCCCGGCTCCACCCCCGCACCCGCTCCGCCCCACCCTGCCTGCCCGCAGGGCCACTCACCGCCTCCAGGGCCCACTGCAGATCGCCAGGGCATCCCAGCAGCGCCATGGCGGCCACGCCCTCTGCCCACACCCCACAGCATCAACTGTGTGCGTTGGGGCGTGAGGGCAGAGTCTTGTCCTTGGCTGCGCTGCTCCGCGTGGGCCACGCTCAGGGGCGACTCTCCTCCAGGGAGGCTGCTGGTGAGGAGGGGGTCGCGGGCGGAGGCAAGGCTGGGGCAACGGCACGTGTGCCCACAGAGAGGGCTCCGAGTGCCGCCTCTGGCACCCGTGCCATAGGTTCGCCACCACTGCTATAGTCCATAGACAATTATGGGACTGAGTGTCTGGAATCCAACAATTCAAGAGACATACTTCTGCAGACAGAGTGTAATGCAGTGCAATGGTTATAGCTGTCTGGAGAATTCTGGGAGTTGAAGTCTACATGTCTTAAAGTTGCTGAGTTACAGGGTCAGACTTAATTCTGAGTTTAAAGACCCAATAGATAAACATTCACCAATAGTGTTGTATGTTTGAGCTTTCTGTCTTTTTCTTTCCGTAACCTACCTGGCAGTGCTGTTGTAAAGTTAAAATGGGAGTAACCGCTTGGCAAAAATTTGGTGCGTAAAATCTAATGAAAAAATACTTCTTTGGCTGCCAAATTTAAGTGCCTGGTTTTCTTTTAATTTGCTTCCAGGCCCAGCAGGGTTTACCAAGCACTGGCATTCGAGATATCTCGCCAATCAGGGAACGGAGCAGCACAAAACTCTTTTTTTCTCCATTCCAAGTGGGGCAATCAAATTTCAACAAGCCAAAGAGGTGGAGATGGGCTTCAAAATGGCAGGGCAGGTCTGTGCTGGTTACGAGCTGCACTGTACAGCTCTCTCTGCTGCTAAGCGCCTGGTGTTGCCAATTGATGGATCAGGTCACAAGAAGCAGGCCTGGGCAAGCTACTATGGCCCCACCCTCCTTTCCCCTACCTCCCACTATTCCTGTTCTTATTGAAGAAACAACCTATTGATTTTGTTGGCTGGGTCATTTATATCCATTATATTCCTTTGTCCATCCCTTCCTGCAACATTTAAGGTGATTTATTTTAACCCTTTTCCTGCTGTTGGGCTGTGTATCTGCCAGGGGTACAGATACCACTTCCTTTAGAAAAGAATAATTTGGCTCTTTGCACCTTTCGCTGAAATCTTTAGCAGGAATCCACACACACACACACAAAAGTAATTTTCTGTTGCAGTGCTTAGGACTTGAAATTCCTTGCCTTGGCAAGACCTGTTCCAACCTACTGGAAAAACGCAATATTCGTGTCCTTTTCCCTGAATTGAGAAAAACAGTGAGATGTTCCAGAAAGATTATATTTGGTCTATCTATGTAGTTCTGATTCTCCCGAGTATGGCCTTGCAGATCTATTGGACTACGGTACTATTTTCATTAATTGGAAGGTGTGAGGTTAAGATTTGTTACTGCAGAGGAAAACGGGCAGTGAACTGTTTCATTAGTGAAATGGTTGTAATCTATTGCTATTAAGATAAATAATAAAGGCCAACTAAGTTTGATAAAATCATGGTTTCTGCTTCTGAAATCTCATTATTTTATCTGTGATTTTTTTTTTAATTGAAAAGGCTTCACTAATCCACAATTCATAATAATTTAAAATCTGGTCTACTCCTTATACATGATAAATTTTTACATGTATAGTTCCTGACCTTTTATTTACATAGTACTGTAATAGGATTTTTTTTAGTATTTTCTTTATTTTTTTATATGTATCTTGAAATTATATTAATACAGCTACCTGATATTGTAAAAGGATAGATAGATAGATAGATAGATAGATAGATAGATAGATAGATAGATAGATAGATAGATAGATAGATAGATAGATAGATAGATAGATAGATAGATAGATAGATAGATAGATAGATAGATACTGTTTAAAAAAAGTAAAATTGTTAGATGACTGGATGTAAAAACCCTTTAATTTTTTTTTTAAAAGAGCAACAGCTTTTTTAGATTTAAAATAATTAGGTATTTACAACAACTGCAGAGGGAAAGCATTGCAAAACACATATTGTCCATCTGGAATTAATATTTTTCTAAGATGGCACCTATTGTGAAGAATACTCCCTATCATCTAAAAAAAACCCCTTTCTTCTTCAAAGCTATGGAGGTGGAGATTGCTCTTTTGTGCCGGTTTAGAGCTTGGACTGCAACACTTTTAAACTCAGTGGGATTTACCTCAGAATAATAGTGTCAAGATTTGTTGCATTAATGAGTTACTTAATCAATGGGTTTAAAATTAGATTCCTCAACTATATATGGGAAATTGTCCTAAAGGAGTCTGCAGTTAGGTTGTTTTGACATGGCTAAAAAAGAGTTCTCACTAGGATTTGTCTGGGAAAGAGAGGGGAAAAAATTGTATTGGTAGTAGTAATAAAAATAATGATAATACATTCAAACAGACATAACACCCACATAACACCCCACACTTAACAATTGTGAATAAGAAAGGCAAAAAAGTTTGGATGTGGCAGCACCTGGAGACAGCAGAAGAGAAGAGAAAGAACTGGAGAAGATAACAAAATGCAACGAACTGCAAATAAAAAAGCAAAAGAAAGCAAAGGGGTACCAATAGTCATAGGCGCCTTGAGTGCAATCCCAAAACAACTGGAGCTCCATTTGAATACCCTCGGCATTGATAAATTCACCATCAGTCAATTTCAAAAAGCAGCTTTACTCAGAACACCTTACATCCAGTGACAATACCTCTAACACCATCAGATCTCCAAATCTGCCTATCCCAGATCCATGGGAAGGACTCAGTAGGCGGACAAAAATGCCAAATTCAGTCTGAAAATCTGGCTGACTGCATTGAAACAGATCATAATAAGCATGTCCAGAATATCTCTATAGTTGCTAAAAATGATTTGATGGCACATAATCATAATCCACAATTGAAAAAGTGTGCACTGAAATTTGTTTGAATATTAGTATGCACTTTTAAACAAAAGCCAAACTATAAATTTATCCTAAAGGAATTTGTGAAATAAACTTGGGAAGTGCAGTAATGCCCTGATATGTCCACTGCTATTTCTCCCCAGAAATCTGTCAGAACAACTCTGATGAGGGTGTGTTGTTTGAAGGGAATTTCTGGTGAGATGGGCTGCAATGGCTGAGGGTCTGATGCTACTGTATATGGATGGGTTGGAGTTCCTGCAAACAACAATAATGATGATGATGATGATGATGATCATAACAACAACAATAATAATAATAGAGCAGAATAGAAGAGAAAGAACTGGAGAAGATAACAAAATACAAAGACCTACAAATAGAAATAGAACGACTGTGGCAAAGGCAAGCAAGGGTGGTACCAATAGTAATAGGCGCCTTGGGTGCAATCCCAAAACAACTGGAGCATCACTTGGACACCATTGGCATTGACAAATTCGCCATCAGTCAGTTGCAAAAGGTGACCTTACTAGGAACAGCTTCCATCCTATGACGATATCTGTAATACCTTAAATTCAAACATCCACATCTGCCTATCCCAGGTCCTTGGTAAGGATTCGATAGATAAACAAAAATGCCAAATTCAGTCTGAACATCTGGCTGACTGTGCGATGATCAATAATAGAGTTGGAAGGGACCTTGGAGGTCTTCTAGTCCAACGCCCCGCTCAGGCAGGAAACCCTATACCATTTCAGACAAATCGTTGTCCAGTCTCTTCTTAAAAACTTCCAGTGTTGGAGCATTCATGACTTCTGGAGGCAGGTTGTTCCACTGATTAATTGTTCTAACTGTCAGGAAATTTCTCCTTAGTTCTAGGTTGCTTCTCTCTGATTAGTTTCCATCCATTGCTTCTTGTCCTGTCTTCAGGTGCTTTGGAGAATAGCTTGACTCCCACTTCTTTGTGGCAACCCCTGAGATATTGGAACACTGCTATTGTGTCACCCCTAGTCCTTCTCTTCATTAAACTAGACATATCCAATTCCAGCAACTGTTCTTTATATGTTTTAGCCTCCAGTCTCCTGATCATCTTTATTGCTCTTCTCTGTACTCTTTCTAGATTCTCCACATCTTTTTTACATTGTGGTGACCAAAACTGGATGCAGTATTCCAAGTGTGGCCTTACCAAGGCATTATAAAGTGGTATTAATACTTCACGTGAACAAGTATGCCAGGATTTGGGCATTTTTTTTCCCCTGGGTTTCAGAGAGCTTTTCAGACCTTTTTTATTTAAACTATTTAAAACTTTTTACAGAGATTGCAACCTATTTTTCCTATTCCCTGCCTAAAAATGACTGCAATCCCACTGCTGATTTGGCATAATTCTGATAAAAGGGGACTCCAGGGAGGTGGGGCTTGCGGGCTGCAGATTGCCTACCCCTCCAAAAAGAAAAATGGCAGTTGCCAGGATGAACACCTGCTCTCTTTGCACTCGTCCACCTTTTCCTGCTGCCACTGAAGGTTGGCATATGGACTCCTTCAGCTTTATTCCAGCCAAGTAGAGGTGGCGAGTTTTAGAAGGGAGAGAGCATCACAGCGACACTGAGGAAATTTAGGAAGAGAGGGTTGTCCTAGTGTGGAAATAAAAGGTGTGGAAACTTTGCTCATGTGCTTGTTTTTTAATTCTGTATATAATGCTGCTTATATATAGTTAATGTACAAATGACAGTAGGGAGTGATGTCCTGCCTCAAATCCTTTATACAGATAGTCCTCAACTTACAACCATTCATTTAGTGATTGTTCGAAGTTACAATGGCACTGAAAAAAGTGACTTATGACCATTTTTTACATTTACAACTGTTGCAGCATCCTCATGGTCACATGACCAAAATCCAGGTGCGTGGGAACTGGCGTATATTTATGACATTTACATTGTCCCTGGGTCATGTGATCACCATTAGTAACCTTTCCAACTGGCTTCCGACAAGCAAAGTCAATGAGGGAAGCCAGATTTGCTTAACAACCACATGATTCAATTAACAACTGCAGTGATTTGCTTAACCACTGTGGCAAAAAGGTTGTAAAATGGGGCAAAACTTACTTAACAACTTCCTTGCTTCAGAAGAGAAATTTTGGGCTCAATTGTGGTCATACGTTGAGGACTACCTGTAGTTCAAAAAAAGGCTGCTGTTTAAAGAGAGCACCATAAAACCAACCAGCCAAATATCTGTCAACTCCAGCACAATAAAATGATTCTTTTGTCCCAAACAGCTTCATGAAACCCCTACCTTCCACATACATACAGGTAGTCCTTGATTTATGACCAAAATTGGGACTGGAATTTTCATTACTAAGCAAAGTGGTTGTTACATGAGTCATGCTAGATTTTGCGATCTTTTTTGCCAAGGTTGTTAAGTGAATCACTTAGTCCTTAAGTAAATCTAGCTTCTCCTATTGACTTCGCTTGTTGGAAGCCAGGTAGGAAAGCTGCAAACGGAGTTCACATGACCTTGGGATGCTGTACTGATCGTAAGTGCGAGGACCACTTGAAAGTCAATTTTTCAGTGTTCAACGACTGGTTGTAAGTAGAGGACTACATGTCCTTCAACCTTGGCATCTTTCAGATATGTGGATTTCAACTCAACTCCCAGAATTCCCCAGCTGATCATGAAGTCCACATATTTTACAATTGGCAAGGTCCAGAGTGTCTTTTTTTTTAAAGGATATTTAGAGACTTTGGGTAGTTATGAGTCACCCTGTGGATAAGGATATGTTATGATAACCATAGTTTTTATTAGGAATGGTGCAGAGGAAACTTTAAACTTCTTGAATTTATGTATTTGCTACATTAATATCCCACATTTGCTCATTCAGCATAGACTTGGGGTCTTGCTTTGTTCTGTCTTTAAAATAACTTGCCCAATGTGATCTCCATGATCAAGGGGGAACAAATTAAAACTCAACCTTTCCAGGAAATGCAAACTTAACTACTTTATGAAACCGTCTTGTATTAAGAAATCAGAGTTTAAATTAGCACCTGGTTTAAGGCATAGATGATAAACTTAGTAATGGACATCATTTCTGAGAGTATGCACACAAAGAATCTGGCAGTTTAGCAGACAGAACTAGGACTACTATCCCTGTAATATTGCAGACAGTGAAGGATTAAGAGAGTCTTAATGAATAAATTGAACATCTGTGTTGTCCAATGCTTCTTGCTGTATCAATCTAATGAGGACAGGATGATTATTTCAAACAGCAGGGACACCGTAACAAGATGTTGGTGCTAGATATGATCTGTCTTCTTTGTAACTGGTGGAATATTTATAGAGACTGGCTACTTTTGGAGTTGTATGTTTGCGAGATTATGATTATATATATACAGCATGTGTGTTTGTGAGTGTGTATGCTTCTCATTTGAGCAAGACAGCTGAAATTTGGCATGGGCATGGTTTAAAACAAGCTGCTTATTAGACAGACTCTAAAATGGAACATAAATTCATGTGATTTTTCTTTGAAGTAGGTGGTATGAAATCACTTTTAGATTAAGAGTACTTTTTGCTAGTTAGAAAAGTGGAATTTGCTGCATACAGCCCAGGAAACCTATTTAGATTAATTCTCATGTCAGAAACAAAAATGTGAATGTCAATCATTAGAAGCACTGATCCTGCAGATATAATGAAAATAATATTTTAATATATCTCAATCTATCTCTCACCTGCCCTTGGCTTTAATAATATATGATCAAGAAGTTATCAGGAGCTTACCAGCCGCCTACACTTCTATTCCCCAAGATCTATCTGGCAGTCATATTTTGCAAAGGTAGCATTAATCCCAGGCACTATGCCGAAAATTATTTTTACCGGCCTTCTGGATAGTTTTGCTGCTCCTGTGTAACTGATGGGGGGGGGGGAGAGAATGATTCTACTTTCTTCTGTCTCCTTTTATTCCAATTTTGAACCTGAAATTCAAAGCAGAACTTTTTCAGTTCCTTTACCTTGTTTCCTTAATGTCCCTTTCTCACAAGCATGTTCAAATGAATTCATTTTATATATTTTTATTTATTTATTAGACTTGTATGCTACCCTTTTTCCCCAGAGGTGACTCTGGGCAGCTTACGAATGAAAAGCCAGTAAAACATTACCCAATAAATAATAATAATAGTATTCAATGAACCATAATAATTTATAATTAAAAGATGGGGAGGAAGAGAACAAGATGCACACTGGGAGAGGTGTGTGTGTGGGTGTCTTCTCTTAATCCTATAGCCACCCCCAGTGTGATACACTCCCGTTGGGATGCAGGAGGTAATAATAAAAAAAATAATTTATTAAACTTATATGTCGCCCTTCTCTCAGTGACTCAGGACAACTCACAACAATCAAACAAAGGAATTATAATGTAATCAACAGAACATAAAATATGAAGATAAAGTGTTTCTTAAATGCCATGTGACCGTCCGTGCAGCTGCGCTGTATAGCATTGCATGGAAATGATAACAGAGGAACGAATGGTAGATGTATGTGTTTGTGCATGTGTGCATTGCTCTTTCACACTACCCTGCAACACATGCTAATAATACATATGTCAGCATAGAGGGTTCATGCCTAATGCACGTGATCTTACTGGCCTCTTACTCATTTGTGGGCACCAGAAATGAATAAATGTGTGATCCTGTCAACTCTTTGGCCCATAGGAGGTTTTAAGACCTCTGATCAAAACTTGTACCCTGATCCTTAAATTGAAGATCTTCAATTCCTGGCTTATGGTATACTCACTTCGCACCAACCCCAAAACTAGGCTGCATGTTTTTTTTGGTTGATTTCTATTGTGAACAATTTTCTGAAAATCGAGTGGGTGAGAAAATTGTTCGGGCAGAAAAAAAGCAAAACTTTTGCAAATAGCACTAGGAGAGAAAGGAGAGGAAGCCACTTTGTGAGCCTGAGCAATGCGCCTGTTGTGTGTGCACTGAAGTACAACAGGGAAGTTTTAATAGCCTTTTTTCCTCTCTTGTCTAACTCTAATCCATTCCTGCTGGCTTTTCAGTTTCTCTTTGAGCTCAGACAACTCACTCCCGTTTCACAGACACTTCTGGGAGGTGTGCTTTCCTCCTTTGCCAAAGATAGTGGCTCCGTGCTAAATTTAAAAATAAAAAAGGATAAGGAGGGAAGATTTGCCACCTCTGCCCTGGCACCCTTTCCTCTCTTTGGCTGCTATGCTGCTTTTCTGCAGGACAGCTGGAGAAATTCACGGCACTTTTTCAAAAAGATGGCTGCCAAGAGGGGAAAGAAGGAAAATAAACTTTTTGGAGCAAGAGAGGCGGCACATGTAATTGTGCTTTTCTGCCTTCAAAATGGCCGCCAGGGAATGGAAGTGTGCGTGGAGAGGGGAAATTGGAGAAAAGGAGCAGGCGGAGAAGGTTGGGGGCCTGGAGAGAATTTATTTAAAAAACAAAACAAAACCAGCTTGCAAGAGCCAAAATTCCATTTAAGTAAACAGCCTATGAACTGCATGTTCTTTTCTTTTCTGGCACATTCTGTTGCAAACTTTGCATTTTTCTTCCCGTCTCATTTCTTCTTCTTCTTCTTCTTCTCCTGTTTCTGTTTAAAAACAATTATAGATTTCCAACTTGCTGTGGACACGAAAAGATTGGATTGCAAAATGTGTGTGTGGAGGGAGAGAAAAACAGAGAATATTATGCATGCATTGCTTTAAAAATGCTTTCGTTTACTTCAAGTGGATGCCTTATTTATTTGTTTGCTTATTTATGTCAGGATCAGTGGAAAACCAAATTTTTTTGCGGAAAAAAGTTTCCTCAAGTTGTGGGGAAAATTATATGGAGGGGTAGAGGATGGATTTTTTTCCCCCAGCCTTGATACAACAAGAACGTAATTTTTTTTTATCTGTGTGCATGTGTATTGTAGATTTGCAGAGAGTTCTTATTTTTCTTGCAAGCCTCGAGGCTCCATTTGACTGCTTCCCGCATTGGGAATCTTAACTCGGCACAAAATGGCCGCATTGGGGAAAGACTGGCATGTGGGGGGCACACAAAATGGCCGCACCTGCTTAGTGATATGAACTGGGGAGGTACTGCCTGAAATTCTTCCCTAAGAGCATCCTCATTCGGTGGGTTTTAATGATCATCCCCCATAAATGAAATGGATGAATTTCTCCAGCACGGACCTCTCTCTTTTGCGTGGCAAGGGAGGCTGACCGAAAGCCACTCCTAGCCTAGCGAAAGTTCCTTTGCAGCATGGTGAAAAAGCGTGCTTCCAAATTCCTCTTTTGGAACTGTGTGAGAGAGAGGGGGAATGTGGAAATGCCGCCAGGCTGATTGGCAAGGCTGCCGCTTCTTGTTTTGACTGGGGTGACTCTCAGTTTGGAAGATCGGGCAGAGGCAGCCGAGTGAAATGCCAATGGCCGAGCTGGCAGCAGGGAGAGGGAGCAATGGCTGTGCAAGGGACAGGAGGGAGGGTGTGTGTGTCTGTGTGTGTGTGATAGAGAAAGATGGCAGGGAAAAGTATTTGGCATGCAGATACCTGGCTTGGGCCCAGTTTCTGCAGCCAAGTATCAGCTCGGATAAAGGAAAATAGTGGCCCAGACTTTAAAGGACGGGTGAGAACAACCACCATTGCTGAGGTAGACCTTTTTGGCTGGCATAGGAACCTGGGACTCCTTTGCCTCAACAACATTTTTGAACCACCTGTTTTATTTTATTTTATTTTTTTAAAAAAAACAAATGCACCAAAGGATTTTGCAGAGGGAAGCTGACTGGAGGCAAATTTGGCAAGTCCAGGATTGGATTTTGTGTTTTCATATACAATGGTGTGCATCAGTGGCTAGGCGAGGAATTAATTCCTACAAATAGTATAAGGCAAAATGACTTTTCAGCTGATGAGGCAATGAATTTTTTAAAAAAAAAAATAGATCCAGCCATTACAGAATTGTTGTCTAGTACTGTAATCTACTTTCCCCTTTCTTGATTTTCCTTCCTTTAAATTTTTAGACCTGCCCGTTCACCAATAACTGTAAACAGCTTGCAATTAAAGCAAAAGAACAATACAGTAATACATTAAAATCACAAACAAACATGGTCATTTTGGCCTTTCAAATAGAAATAACTTTTTTTGTGTACTAGCATTTCTTATTGCATTAAACTTTTAAATTAAGCCATCTAGAGGGAGTCTTAAACAGGATATTTTTTTTTTTTAAAGGACAAGCTAAAAGAATAAAATCTGAAAATGAAAGTGCCCTTCTAGATCTTGAGAGGTGGAGAACCTTAACAGATCACTTGCAACAAAATCATCTGAACTACTTAAATCAGAATTTAGCACAGAAAAGAAAAGTATTAGTGTTGTTTTGATCTCAAAGTCAATGGAGAAGAGTTGCAATCCAGTAGAAAAGATGAGGAACTCACTGGCCATGACGGTTGAAAACTGACAGTCACCATGGTTCCCTGCCATTTTTACATGAACAACATTGAGAAACTATAATCCCCTAAAACAAACATTAAAATTCTCTTTAAAAACAGCATTATTTGCCAATCTGGCATTTTCTAGAAGTCCTGGATTACAATATCCATCACCCCCAAGAGGTAGCAAATGATACTGTAGATCCATGCATTTTTCTATTTGTCTTCCAGTTTTAGCCATCATTTAAAAAAAAGCAGTTTAGTTCTTTATATTCCTAGACCTAAGCAGACCCCATTAACTTTCTAAGATGCATTTATACCCCCCTCCACCCTATCATATCAAATTCTGCATCAGGAATGCCAAGAGTCCAGGCTGATTGATACCAGAGTCCTAAGCCAAAGATTTGAAGCACAGAATCTCCTCCTCTGCACCTATTGTCTCTTGCCCATGACTTATCCATGACAGATAGTCTGGCAAAGCAGTGCCAATACTGGATCTCTTCCAATACTAATGCATCACCCTTGCCTAGAAAAATTGTAAAATTTGAGGGACCATCTGATCCCACTGGGATTGGCTCATCCCATCTGTGTCAGCAGAGGAGGCATGCTGCAGTCCCGTCAGCCTGAGCTGGCGGGGCCCAGGAGAAGGGCCTTGCCTGACATTGCACTTGCCCACTGGAACATTTTGCCCCCCAGAGTGAGGTTGCCCCCCCCCCCAAATTTCAGTAAGAGCCTAAAGACCTGGCTGTGCCAGTTGGCTTAGGGCTCCAATGGGGAAGCATCACAGTGGAGGTGGTTGATCGATTAACAACAACCCCATCCTGCTCCCGCCTTCCCAATTTCTAATTGGACCGCAGTCTTTGGCCTTTGTATTAACATATCTGTGTTTTTAATTTATATCGTTTTTATATTTTATTATTGTAAGCTGGCGCAGAGTTACCTTGAGGTAAGATGGGCAGCCTATTAAACAAACAAACAAACACACAAATATTTTCTGTACGTAAGGATGGTGTGAGTATCATGGTACCAGTCAACATTTTAATTACCTACAGGGCTGCTGAGATCCTATCATGCTGTTGCTAACTGTAGTAGCATGCTCCACCCCAACCACACGGGCATGAAGAGTTCAGAAACAGTTAGCAGTGGGTTTTGCTCGGCCCCTGCAGCTACGGAAGAAAACTGAATGCCTTTGCTTGGCCGGCTGGCAGTTTGGTAGTTTGGATGAGAATTTCAGAAGTAATGCTAACAGCAAATGTTTCATGCATTACTCATGCAGATAAGGAAATTGGGGTGTTAGGGACCTCCCTTCATTCTGCTTCCTCTGTGCTGAACATAATTTAGGAAACTGGGAGGCTCCTTGTATAGTTTAGTATTCCAAGTGCTCACATCACTATGAGAAGCACTTTCCAAATCATGATATAGGTAGTTCTCGACTTACGGTCATAATTGAGCACAAAATTTCTGTTGCTAAGTGAGACAGCTGTTAAGTGAGTTTTGCCCCATTTTATGGCCTTTTTGCCACAGATGTTAAATGAATCACTGCAGGTGTTAAGTTAGTAACACGGCTGTTAAGTGACTCTGGATTTCCCATTGACTTTGCTTGTCAGAAGGTCACAAAAGTGATCACATGACGCCAGGACACTGCAACCATCATAAATATGAGCCAAGCATCGGTATTTTGATCACGTGACCATGGAGATGCTACAATGGTCGTAAGTGTGAAAAATGGTCACACATCACTTTTTCAGTGCCATTGTAACTTTAAACAATCACTAAATGAACTGCTTTAAGTCGAGGACAGCCTGTATATTGCTACAGTACAGTTTTTCAGTAATTTCTCCTGCTCTAATTTTTGGATCAAGGGATTGTTATACTTCTTGGTTTTACTTATTCTATCAAAGCTTATTGTTTACAATCTCGATTTTAGCATTTGCTCATCTCTTGCTTGATTTGTTATTTAGTGCTTCTTTTAAGACCTTGCTTTTACATCACTACTGTATAATGTTTATAGATTTCCACAGTAAGGGATTTAAGTGAGTTTTCAATCACAGTTGGCTTTTTTTCAGAGCCTTATGGACAACACTGTTGTTGTTTTCTGGCCAGGAAGAGCACTATGACATTATTGTGGATGGGGCAGAGCAGAAAAAAAATTAAAACATAAACAATTGGACAAGGAGTCCCCCGTAAACTATATTAAAAGACTGATTTGCCTTTATAAATTGAGAATTTATAAATTGAGAAAGAAGAAGGGCTACTAAATTTCTGTGGTGCAATGAGGAACTCTAAAAGCTACAATGAGGCTCATCAATGGTATAAGTCAGGTAGTCCTCATTTAGCAACTGCCTTGTATAGCAAACTTCACAGTTATGATGGTGATGGAAAAGTAACATTTTGACCAGTCCATGCATTTACGATGTTTGCAGGTCTGCAAAGCCTAGGAAAACTGAAGTAAAATCATAACCACATCATGGTTTCACTTGATGACTGCTTCACATAATGCACGTTGCTGGTCCCAATTGTTGTTACTAAACAAGGAATACTTTAATTTTCAATTCACTAGCTATATTTTTATCCACACATTTCATGTAACATATTGGTATGATTCTGTGGTCATTATGCACACTTATCTCTTACTGAGTGGTGCACCTTCTCTTTCCCCCACCCTTCACAACTGAATTGTGATATTCCTCCTGGTGCTCTATTTGGCAAATGTGCAAGTCTATATAGGTAGTCCTCGACTTATAACACATTTGATTAAGTGACTGTTCGAAGTTACAACGGCACTGAAAAAAGTGACTTATGACTGTTTTTCACACTTACGTTGCAGCATTCCCATGGTCACATGATCAAAATTCAGACACTGGGCAACTGGGTCTTATTTATGATGGTTGCAGTGTCCTGGGGGTCACCCTAATCTTTTGCAATCTTCTGACAAGCAAAGATGTTGGGGAAGCCAAATTCACTTAACAACCGTGTTACTAACTTAACAATAACTTCAGTGTTTCACTTAACAACTGTGAGAAGTAAGTCGTAAAATGGAGCAAAACTCACTTAACAAACTGTCTTTGCTTAGCAACAAAAATTTTGGGCTCAATTGTGGCTGTAAGTCGAGGACTACCTGTGCAGGTAGAATGACTTTGCTGTTATTATACTGTATGTAGATCATAAGAATAATGATAGGAATAAAAGAAATACTAGAATCTTGGGGAAATTGGCTGGGTCAGGTGAACTGGAGCAGCTCAGGCATCTCTCTCACTTTTTCACACACACACACACACACACACACACTCATTTTGGGGAGGGGGATGGAATAATAAAAAGACACTTTAAAATGTTCCTGGCTGCATCAAGGATATTCAGGGACGTGTGGATTCTAGCCAAGGGTTGCTGCATAAGAAAGAGCTGTGTGTGTGTGTGTGTTCATGCAATGGGGAGAAAGTAAAAAGAGACTCGATTGGAAGGAGGAGGTGGTGGGTTGGCTAATCCAGGATGCTAGTAGGAACCTATAGTGCTGACCTCAGCGTCTGCACCGACTGCCCAAAGAGCTTGATTATTTTTAGATAAGATGAAAAGCAGAGAGAGAGAGAGAGAGAGAGAGAACGAGGAGTTCTGGGATGTAGCCCATGTGAGGCGTGAGTTGTATTTCTGATGAGGAAGGGAAAGCGGGAGGTGGAAGAGGAGGGTTTTGTTTCAGTGGCCTTCGCTCCTGCTGCCTGCACGAGTCCCTCTGGCTTCTTCCTCAAGTCGAGAGATTCAGCCCTCGCCTTTGATTCAGAACTGGTCACATTGAAAGGAACTTCCAGAGTTATCTAATCACCTCTCCTCATCTAAGCCTGCCAATTTCTGGATGGTTTTGAAAAAGGGTAATACCTTTTGATGGTCCCACCCTGAGCATCAGCATTTCTCCCCTCTGTTTAAATAAAGTTCTTTTGGAGAGCAAAAAGGGCACCTGACTGTGTGCATAGTGCATTTCCTTTAAGAAGGGAATTAGTTAGACGTAGTAAGAGCAAGAGTAAGTGCAAGAATGATGCAGTGCGAATGCTGCTGCATTAGGAGGAGAATTTATGCTTTTCATTCAGAAGACTGCATGCAGGTTGTTGTTTTTTTAAATGATGGCGTAAGACGGGGTTTCCCAACCTTGGTGACTTTAAGATGTGTGGACTTCAACTCCCAGAATTCCCCAGCCAGCATATTACTCAGTTGCTACCATCTGAGTAATCGGCAATTTTCATACTTACAAGAAGCTCTATTTTATTCTTTACTACAGTCTTCTGATCTACCACCTAGAAGATCTTGCTGCAAAACAATGGCTCAGATAGCAGATTACAGGTAGTCCTTGACTTACAACCATTCGTTTAGTGACCGTGCAAAGGTACAACAGCATTGAAAAAAGAGATTTATGACCATCTTTCACACTTACAATCCTGGCGGCATCCCCATGGTTACATGATCAAAATTCGTCCACTTGGTAATTGGTATTTATGTATTTATGACAGTTGCAGTATTCTGGGATCATGAGATCACCATTTGCAACCTTCCCAGCTGGTTTCTGACAGCAACGTCAAGGGGGAATCCAGATTCGCTTAACGACCACATGATTTACTTAATAACTGCAGTGATATCCTTAACTGTGGCAAAAAAGGTCATAAAATAGGGCAAAACTCAGTTAACAACTGCCTTGCTTAGCAATGGATATTTTGGCCTCAATTGTGGTCATAAGTCAAGGGACTACCTGTATGGACATTTTTACACAGCCACTCTCATCACCCTGAAAACCCTGCATTTATTCTCTCAACAGCTTCCAATCGTACTCACCACAGCCCTTACAACAATGCCAGTTACAACTTGCTGTCCCTTCAGCCACACGTAGAAGTGTGCTAAAAAATGGCCAACTCCCTCATCTCTTACCATTTTTTCACCATCCATGAGGTTTTGGAGAGGGGCCCTTGGGGGAAGGGAAGGGGGAGAAACCACTCCAAAATCCCTGGAGCGCAGTTATGAGAAATTCATGGCATTTTGGAAGCATTGCAGCTTAGAGTAGGAAAAAGAGCCACGGAACTAGGGAGGCGGTTCCAAGAGGGAGTTTCCACCAACTCCATGGAATTCAGCACATCAGATTTCAAAATGGAAGTCCTGCAATTTGAGATTTTAGCCTGTGAAGCCCCTACGAAAATCAACTCAGCTGCTGAAGAGTGACACCAGGGACAGTGGTTGCCCCAAAGTGCCCTGTGGAATAGCCCATGATTTGAGCATTAAGAAAATGCACGATCAGAACCAAAGAGCCCACACAAATTCCTTTACACAAAAATTATTTTCTGCTGTCTCCCTCCTTCCATCAAGCTCCTTCCTTTTCAGCAACTTGATTTCTCCAAGAAAGGATTCTTGTATATTGCTACTCTTGCTGCCCTGTACCAAATTTCTTTGAGACACAACGGAATCTATCTCTACCCAATCTTGCAGGACAAAGAGCGAACGAAGCCTAAGACAGTCCCATGTATTCCCCATCTCTACGGGGGGGGGGGAGGATTGCATCAATGGGCAATGTCTATTTCATCATGCTCAAATAGACGGCACGGGTTTAGGATCCGCAGTGGCATCACATGCCTGGCATTAGTGGCGCCAACAGAGTTCTGAGGTCAGGTGTTGCCTGCGTGGCTGAGAGTCCAGGAAGGGAAGAGAAGGGAGGCCGAGGAGGGAGACGCTTCATCTGCATTGGCGGCTCGTTAATCACCCACCCGGGCTGCAAAGTGAGTGCTGTCAAGGGAGGGCTGATTATGGGGAGGAGGGCAGCCATTACTGCAAAAATTACATTACTCCAAGCACCCATTAATGTTTGGCGGTTGCTGTAGCAACCTAGTAGGGCCTGGACTTGTGGTCGGCCTCTGTTCATCTTTACCTTGATGAAGGAAAACCGAAGGTCTTAGCAAAAGTTGCTACCAAGAGGAGTGCATAGTGGCATGGGGTGACCCAGCCAGTGACCTTCCTTTGCCCAAAAGAGGCTCAGACAGAGAAGAAGGGCTTGACCCCAAAGCACTAGAGGGCAGGACAAGAAGTAACGGGTGGAAGCTCGTCAAAGAGAGATCCAACCTAGAAGTAAGGAGAAATTTTCTGACAGGGAGAACAATGAATCAATGGAACAACTTGCCTCCTGGAGTTATGGGTATTCTATCACTAGATATTTTCAAAAATAGACTGGACAACCATTTGACTGGGATGGTATAAGGGTGCAGGGGCTTGGGCTAGAAGACCTCCAAGGTCCCATCCAGCCCTATGATTCTATGTTCTGTGTTCTAAGTCAAAGTGTCTAGTATTAAAATCCCACAGGTTATATGAGAGTTATCAGGCAGGAGACCCGACCCCCTCCCCAACTTTACACAAATCTTTTTCCCTTACAGCAAAAATATAATATTAAAACTAACTGTTGAATGCATGTTCTTGCCTCCCAAAATTAGTGGCTGTCTGAAAAAGCCACCTCTCTCTGTCTAATGAAATTCTGACATTGTGTTTTGGTCAGCCAGCCTTGAATGTTGTTCTAAGTTTCTCAGTAGTGGTAATCAACTTTTGGAAAAAAAACCAAACCAAACCAAAAAGAAGACAAATGTATGTGAGTTGTAAAATATAATGCACAATTCTTTTCTTTTCAGATTCAGATCAAAGCAGCAGTCCCAGGACGGGAATCGGTTCTGACCAGGAGGATAGTAAACCCATAATCATGCTGGGTGAGCAACAGCAAAAAAAGGACAGAGGAAAGGTGTTGGTGAATGTTTGAAGCCGTCGGTCTTCCCTGAAAGAATTAGGTGGGATGGTACCCTGGAACAGACTGATGGAAGGATGGATTCTCTCAAGGGTTGATCCAATCAGGAAATGAATTAGTAATGGACAAGCATTTCAAGGCAGGCTTAGAAATAGGATTGGTTTGGGGTCCTGTTCTGTCTCTTCCCACCTTTTCAATTTAGTGAAAAAACAAACCTTGGTTTATTCCGAATCAAATCAGACTCTACCACAGCCTTGAGGACAACATGGAATGAACATCCTCAACCAGCCTCGGTTAGCAAATCTCTAAATCAGTGTTTCTCAACTTTGGCAACTTTAAGATGGATAGACAAATGAGGAAACCTATCAATAGAGCCAATCATGTCACAGTTAAATACAGACACCAGTACAAACATAAATGAGTTTCAGAAGGGGACTGACAGCCAGTTTGTAAAAACCACTTCAGTTCGGTACTTTTTATATAAAGGCCTTCTTCAACCTGATGCTGTTAAAACTATTATTCCATCATCCAAAACTGACATAGCCAGTGGCTATTATATAATGTTAAATTATTTTAGGGTCAAACTTCTTTAGCTGGCTGCTTTCATAGACTCTTGTTCTTTCTAGTCTAAAAAATGGATAAATGATAAATGGGAGAAAAGAGTTTATTTAAAAAGTATCCAGTCTGGAATATTTAAGATTATATGCTAATTACCTGATTTATAGTATAATAAGTTTCTTTCTCTAAGTCAAAACCTGACACTGAAAACATTGAACAATTCAGAAAAAAACCTGATTATTGTAGCAGTTTCTGAATGAGTCCAAAATCTCTTTTGCAGATGCAGCAGATTTCCAAGAGAATTTTGTTACGTCAGGTGTGTTCAGTGTCACAGAACTTATTCAAGTTTCCCGGAGTGAGTAGCTTGTATCCTCATTAGTTTTTTTTTCATATTTCATTCTTACTTCTGTCAAATATATTACATTGTTTGAAATGCAGGTATAAGTAAGATTTGTTAATTTTTCCCACTGTTAATATAATCCATTCTTTTTCCTCATAGTAAACATTAACAAATTTCTACTAAAAATTATACATATATTTTTACTTTTAATATGTATTTCCCAGCTACAGGGGAAAATCATCTGTTGATTCAGATAGTGCTACCATCAATGTACTGGTAATGCTCAAGCTGGCTATACCATTGACATTTTGTCGATAAGCTATTGGGTTCTGGATGAGAGGAAACAAGCTGAATCTGAACCCAGGCAAGATGGAGTTACTTTCAGGCACACAAAACCAGGAGCCAGGATAGAGTTCAAAAGTACTGTGAATGCATTCCATGCAAACTATACACAAGAATCTGATGTCTATGGAGATTCTCAATCATCCAGGTTCATGGTTGTCCCAAAAGTGCTTTTTCCAAAAGGCAACTGGACTTCCTTGGTTTTTTTCTTTGAAAACGGTTCACTTCTCATCTAAGAAGCTTCTTCAGTTCTAACTGTTAGAATGAGAAGCAAAATGTTTTCAAAGAAAAAGACGAAGAATGTCCAGTTGCCTTTTGGAAAAAGCACTTCGGGGACAAGAATTTGCTCTACTAACTATCAATGTGAATTGGTGCCAGATAAAAGTTAAAGGACTTCAAGGGGGCTGGGCGTAGGTTTCTTTCAGGGGTGTACGGACTCCAGGCTGACCCCTCCCTTGGACTCAGCTTGATCATCTCCTAAAGTTACTGTTTCCAGAACCACGTTCCCTGCCAACTCTAGTGTTGTCTCTAAAGGAATGACATTGCTCCTGAGGGAATAATTTCATGACTTGACCTTTCCTGGATTGATGGTTACTGCTGGATGGGCAGGAGAAGGCCATGACTAGAAGGTTTTTGTCCAGCTGTGGTTGTTGCACCAAGTATGGTGCTTCTTGATGCAGGAGAATTTCATGCAGTGATTCAAGTTCTCACCACCATCCAGTTTGACAATGGCGATGCACTCTAGATAGGGCTGTCTTAAAGAAAACTCAGAAACTGCAGTTGGTTCAAAATGCAACAGTCCCCATGTCAAGGGCTCCTATATGCCACAAACATATTACACGTGATCAACCACACTTGGAACAACTGCACCCAGTTCTGGTCACCATGCTACAAAAAGAAGCTGAGACCCTAGGAAGAGTGCAGAGAAGCGCAACAAAGGTGATAAGGGATCTGGAGACTAAATCATACAATGAACGATTGAGGGAACTAGGTATGTGTAGTCTAACAAAGAGAAGGGCTGGGGTGACATTATATATATGTAGGCATATGTTTATAGGGCATATTTATAGATAGCATCTAGTTATTTTACTATCTCACATCACTTCACTCCATAATCCAGTGTTTCCTTTGACAGTTTTAAGATGGATGGATTTCAACTCCCAGAATTCCCCATATCCACCTGACAGTCTAATTCAGTGTTTCTCAACCTCAACCACTTTAAGATGTGTGAACTTCAACTCCCAGAATTCCACAGCCAGCTGTGTTGGCTGGGGAATTCTGGGAGTTGGAGTCCAATCATCTTAAAGTTGCCTTAGTTGGGAAACATCTCTGATAGAGCACCACTGATGGAAGCAGAGAATTCCATCCCGGATCATTGTTTTATGAATCATTCATTATCTCTTCATAGTATTGATGGTTCTTCTCCCTCTGTCATTCACAGCACCAGTGGTGACAGGCACAGGTCCAAATTTCTCTTTGGGAGAGTTGCAAGGGCACTTAGCATACGACCTGAATCCCTCGAGTACAGGGATGAGACGGACGCTCCCCAGCACTTCCTCCAGTGGGTAAGTCTAAACTAACACTCTCTCTCTCTCTCTCTCCCCCCCTTTGTGTGTATGTGTTAAACTAGCTTTGTGTGTGTGTGTGTGTGTTTGTTTATAAAACTTTTACCTCACTGAGGATGCAACGGATGGAATTGGAAGGTTGCCAGGTCACACAAAATGGGGTCATATCCAGGTCTTCAAGATTTTATCCAGCCATTTCTTGCAACTAGAAATTATTTTCTAGTTACAGGTAGTCCGCGACTTACGACCACAGTTGAGCCCAAAATTTCTGTTACTAAGCAAGAGAATTGTTTAGTGAGTTTTGCCCCCATTTTTCGACCTTTTTTGTCACAGTTGTTAAATGAATCACTGCAGTTGTTAAGTTAGTAACACAATTGTTAAGTGAATTTGGCTTCCCCATTGACTGCTTGTCAGAAGGTCCCAAAAGGTGATCACATGACCCTGGGACCTTGCAACCGTCAGAAATGTGAGCCAATTGCCAAACATCCGAATTTTGATCACATGACCATGGGGATGCTACAGTCTTTGTAAGTGTGAAAAACGGTGATCAGTCACTTTTTTCAGTGCCACTGTAATTTCAAACGGTCACTAAATAAACTGTTGTAAATCGAGGACTTCCTGAATATGCAGACAATGTATGATTTTTAAGAAGAGACTGGATAGCCACTTGTTTGAAATGGTATAGGATCTCCTGCTTGAGCAGGGGGTTGGACTAGAAGACCTCCAAGGTTCCTTCCAACTCTGTTATTCTGATTTTGATTTAATGCAGTCTCTCTTCTAACTGAGGTAAAAGGTAGGGTTTCAAGCTAGAAGGCTGTAGCTTTCGTGCTTCACTTTTTCTCCTTCCTTTCTCACTTCTTAAACAACCTGACTCATGATCCTGACTTATTCAACCACATCACATCCACATGTCTCAAACATCTGGGATGCAAATTGCTTGAGAAAGCAGAAGGTGGAATATTTGACAGCTCTTTCTCTATCACGGAAACAACGGCTTCTACTGTGCTCTTAGGATCAGAAACTGAAATTGTAAAGGTGTTCATCTTGTGGCGTACTGTTTAAGCCAAAAATGCTACCATCTCAGCCTTTAGGAATGCTGTGTCACCTTTTAATTAGAGAAAAGTTTTCTTCACTAAGTAGCCATGACCTGCTGAGAACACTCTTACCTTTTGTTTCTTTAATCAATTTTTATTTTATTCAGAAGATTAAGATACAAAATACTAGAAAGAAAAAATTAACAGAGACAAAACAAAAGTAGACAAGAACATTTAAAAAGAACGTAAGACAAAAACACATCTAGGCAAGGGATCCTAGATGTAGAAGCTTATAAATTCTAGACCTGCTTGCCAAGGGGAAAGCTATTGTTGCAATAGATTAGTCAGTGTTCAACTAGGGGGGGGATAATACACTCTTCCCTTTTGTAATGCCATTCCTTCATTCCCTACCCTGATTTGCAACTCACCCCCAGACCCTGTACAAACCTCCTGATCCTTACCTACAAACTGTGGGGGAGAGACGGGGGATGGGGAACTTTGGTCACATGATCACAGTTGCCATCTTGGCATTCTTGACGCCCCGGATGCCTTTGAAACCCTCCATGACCTTTTTCTTTTTATTACTCGACTGATATATCCCAATATGTCACTGTTCTGTCCCTTAAAACAGTTCTTTTTCTCTTTTACTTCTTGTGCCCAGGTTCTCTACTAAAACACCTATCCTTCGAAACGTCTTCCATCTTATCTTCTTTATTTTTCCTTCCACTATAATGTTAGGAGTGTGTTAAGTGAATAATTGCAGTTTGTTCACTTTGCCTTGATTTTCTTACCTCATTTGCCTCTCTTTTGAATCATATTCCACCATGTAAAGCTCCTCTGAGCAATCCTAAATTCTTGGACTTAGTGAATTATTACCCAGAGCAATGAAGTATAAAAAGTAGGAGGTTCCTTTCAAAATTTAGCTTCTTTGATAGCTGTTGCCCTTCATGGTGGCTATACAGGTAGTCATTGGCTTACAACAGTTCATTTAGCGACTGTTCGAAGTTACAACGGCACTGAAAAAAGTGACCTATGACCATTTTTCACACTTACATCCTTTGTAGCATCCCCATGGTCATGTGATCAAAATTCAGATGCTTGGCAATTGGTTCATACTTACGACCATTGCTATCATATGATCACCTTTCTCAACCTTCTGACAAGCAAAATCAATGTTGAAGCCAGATTCACCTAACAACCATATTACTAACTTATCAACTGCAGTGATTCATTTAGGAACTGTGGCAAGAAAGGTCATAAAAATGGGACAAACCTCACTTAACAAATGTCTCACTCAACAACAGAAATTTGGGACTCAATTGTGGTCATACGTTGAGGTCTACCTGTAATGGTTATGCTGCTTTTGCAGAGGTGTTAGACCACGGGTCTTCAAACTTGGCCCTTTTATGACTTGTGGACTTCAACTCCCAGAATTCCTCAGCCAGGCACTCTGGCTGAGGAATTCTGGGAGTTGAAGTCCACAAGTCATAAAAGGGCCAAGTTTGAAGACCCTTGTGCAGTTAGACAATGACGTGGTTAGATGAGGTTGTTATTCTTATATTTAAACTGCTATTAAAACCATATCTCTCCTTTTTTTCCCCACAAGGAGTAAACGGCATAAGTCAGGCTCCATGGAGGATGATCTGGATACCAGCCCTGGGGGCGAATACTATGCCTCCCCTAGCTCCCCCACAAGTAGCAGCCGCAACTGGACGGAGGACATGGAAGGGAGTAAGTGTGCAGGAGATGCTGGTTCAAGTGCCTTTGCAGGATAAATGTCTATGGAGATTCTCAGTCATCCCAGTCATAGTTGTCTCAAAGGTGCTTTTTTTTTCCCCAAAAGGCAACTGGACTATATTTTTCCTTGAAGAAGAAGAAGACATTTCGCTTCTCATCAAAGAACCTTCATCGGTTGTGACTGGATGGTGGGGGGGATGGAAGGATAGGTTCCATCCTTCCTATCTTTCCACCACTCCACCAGCCAGTCAAAACTGATGAACTTTCTTGGAAGAGAAGCGTCTTTTTCTTCTTCCTCAAGGGAAAAAAAACCAGTCTAGTTCAGGGGTTCCCAGCTCCTGGTCTGTGGACCGGTACCGGGCTGCAGCTTGCCAGCAACCGGTCCGCACAAACAAGCAAAGCCCCATCCGTGGGATGCAGGCAACACACAAAACCACACCTCCTCTGGTCCACAGAAAAACCTCTTTCCACGGAACCGGTCCCTGGTGCCCAAAAGGTTGGGGACCTCTGGTCTAGTTGCCTTTTTTTTTTTTTAAAGGACCTTTGAGACACTTCACAGAATGTTTAACATTTTCACCGGCTTCCTGTTTTCCTAGTTTCAGAACCAGCATCCCAGGTCCCCAGGTGCTTTCATCAATCGTGTGAAGAGTGTAATTCTGATGCATAAAGATAATATTTGCACCTCAGGGTTGAAATAAGGGGGTCCTTGGTGCTATCTGAGCTTGGTTGTTTTCTTGCAGTTGTTTCATTACCCAAACATACTGATGATATATTACCTAGTTTGGGTACTGAAATGTCTGCAAGAAAACAATCAAGCTCGGAGAGCACCAAACCCCATGGTGGAATTGTTGCAGACCTGTCTGAACTACCGAATATAAAGATAGGCCAGAAGAGCAACTATATTGATAGATAACAGCTAGGAAATACTTAGCCAGCAAATCAACAAACATTATGATTTTGTAAAAATTTCTTTGAAGAGTGAGGAAAATTAATTTTCTTCTAATTCCATTACCTTATTGTTTGGGAATGTGTTGTCCACTGTATTTTAATCTTTATTTATTTATTTGGTAAATGTATACAGCTGTTCATCTTACATATGTTTCTCTGAGCTGCGTACATAGGGCTGCTTCTGAAAGCTATCCACAGGTAGTCCTCGACTTATGAGTTTCCATTGCTAAACAAGGCAGCTATTAAGTGAATTGCGCCAATTTTAGGGCCTTTTCTACCATCATTATTAAGCGAATCACTGCAGTCATTAAGTAAATCTGGCTTTTTGGTGGTTCCATGCTCCTTTGAGAAAAACGCTATCCATTTGCAGATGTTATAAATTGGGGATTTTTTAAAAAAAAATTAAAAGAGTATTTTATTTTTCTCATTCAAAAGGATTTTTTTTAAAAAAATAATTGATCGGTTAGCTTAATGATCAATTCAATAAACATTGCAATATTGTTGTGGTTATTATTTGCCTGCATTTAGACAAAGAATTAAAAAAGGGGGAATATGCCCACCTATTCCTTCCCCGAGTAGAAATATGTTTAAATGCTTTGCAAGAAGAGATTTAATTTCAATCCTGACCTGGATGTTCTGTAAAATCCTTCCAAATGAGAGTCTGAGAAAGGACTAAACCTTTTAGTGGCATCGACTAAACCAACTGGCCCAGATAAATCTGAGTCAGCATATAGAGGAGATTAACTGCATCCTGTCGCAGACGTGCACACATACAAAAGGGGTGTGTGTGATATTTATAGGAAAGGCTAGAAGCCCATTTGTAGGATTCACCAAACAACCACCTAGGAGCAAACTCCATTCCATCAATGTGTCACAAATTAAAATAGAGAAACTTCTACAGGTAAATCTTAAAACAGTATCTGTTAATACTGGCTCTTAGTGGCTCGGCACCCATGAGCCATAAGGAGAGAGCTACACAGACATGGAAAAGGATAATGCCAAGTGACGAAAAACAATACATGCTTGATAGAACTAAGTCACATACATGGACTGTGCTTCATGAAGGACAACTGGTCCCTTTTTATAGTTGGGAAGTCCAGGGCACTGCAGTAAATGATAGTAATGACTTAGAAAAGCTAAGATTTTCCCCTTGGTTAAGTCTCTGAAAAACATGGCTGCTGTAGTTAAAGGATAGTTCCAAGTTGTATAGAAAGAACAGAAATATAGTTTGAACCAGGGGTTCCCAATCTTGGCAACTTTAAGATGTGTGGACTTCAATTCCCAGAATTCTCTACCCATGGCTGGCTGGGGAATTCTGGAAGTTGAAATCCACATGTCTTAAAGTTGCCGAGATTAGGAACCCCTTGTTTAGAGCTGTTTTTTCTCAACCTTGGCCACTTTAAAGTGGGTGGATTTCAACTCCCAGAATCCCTCAGCCAGCAATGCTGGCCATGGAATTCTGGAAGTTGAAGTCCCCCCACCTTAAAGTGGCCAAGATTGAGAAACACTGGTTTGGAGGGCATAAATGATGCCAGCAATCAACTATTTCAATGACATCGTAACAGGCCTCTTCCTCAAATTCTTCTCCAGGCATCTCTCCAACTGTGAAAAAGACAGAAATGGACAAGTCTCCCTTCAACAGCCCATCTCCACAAGACACTTCACCCCGGCTGTTCACTCAGCATCACCGTCCTGTCATTGCCGTACACAGTGGTATGTAAGCTGCCTTACAAAGGGCAAGGATGATGATTATTATGCGGACCTGATATGGAATCCTTGTTTTACTATTTCAAGTGTCTAGGAGGGGACTCGGATAGTTTTAATAATGTTGCTTATTTTTAAACATCTCCATGGAAAATGAGTGCATCAGAAATGAGTATCTCCTTATTGTGTTTCTTTTTTAAAAATAATTCCTCATCTAGGGGAGCATTCAAACCCCTCATTTTTCTTCCTTCCTATGTTCTGCCTGTTTGCCATTTTTAGAACAGCCTGTGGGCAGGCACAGGTCTCAAGGATCTAATTATAAAAAGGTTGCTTGCTTATTCTTTTTCGTAGTAATTCCTTCTTCCTAAGAATGGCAGTTCAGCAACATGTGGGAAGAGATGAGAAGAAGCTGCATTGTCAGAAGTTCTCCGAGGGAGAGTTGCTATTAATCTTCCCAAGCAACAATTGCCAGAATGCTTTTAGGAGATGGGATGGAAGATTTGATAGTTCTGGAAGAGTTCAAAAATATACTAGATTCAGCAGCTAATGCTAGCATAGGTCAGCCCCCATCAAAGGAAACTGCCTGAGTTAAGATAAATATAACTTTATTAGAGGAAAAGATTGCTTTGGAAGCCTCCTTGCTGCAATCAGCAAAAATGTAGCTATTCCTCTCAGGGGTCTAACTCTGGGAAGAAATTATCCCGGAACTCTGTAACAGAATCCAGCTGTGCACACAGCCCTAACTGGAAGGTGCTTGTTATGTCTCCAGGGAACCACCCTTTTCTCAATTTCCAGAATTATTTGCACTTAAAAAACAAAACAAAGAAATGAAAATGAAACCTCAAGGCAGTGATGAAGGTACGCATAATATATGACTTTATCCATGCAATAATTCAAATAAATAGAAATTTGCCTTTATGAACTATAGGAAGAGGGCAAGACTGCTAGCTAAACTATTCCTCCACTGCTTATACAGGTAGTCTTCAACTTATGACCACAATTGGGAGGAGAATTTTGGTTGATAAGCGATGTAGTCACGAGGCGAGTCCTCGCATGACTGGACCCGATTATTTACAATAATTTTTACCCTAGTTGTTAAGCAAGTCATGTGGTGATTAAGTGAATCACATGGGCGTTGAGCGAATCTGGCTTCCCCAAGTAAGTTTGTTTGTGGGAAGCTGGTTGGGAGAGTCGAAAATCGCAATCATGTGACCCCAAGACAATGCAACCGTCATAACTATGAAACAGTTGCCAAGGGCCCAAATTGTGTTCAAATGACCTTCAGGATAATGTGACGGGGATAACATTGAGGTCACTTTTTGAAGGCTACCATAATTACTTCAAGCCTCATTTAATGAAGAGTCATAAATTGAGGACTACTTATACATGCACCTAACATTTTAGCTATCAAAATGAGAAGAAAACTGGATCTCTCTTGCAGAAATGAGTGAATTCTGCTAGTTTCATAACTTGAGGCAGGGAGGTGACTAGAAAGACCTCTAAGGTCCCATCCAATTCTATAATCATATGATTCTGCGTTAACATCCGATTTTTTTCTTTTCCCTCTAAAATATTACATTTGTTTAGCATCTTTTGAATTTAAGTGTGTCTGCAGACCAAGTGGATAGTTTTTATTATAGAACTGAGTTGAATTTCCCAAATTAATGGCCGCCTTCCTTAACTTGGTGCCCTCCAGATATGTTGGACTAAAGTTCCCATCAACACGGTAATCTGTAGGGCACCAAGTAAGGAAAGGAAGCTTTCTGGCGAAGGATAGAGTAGAATTGGATTTTACAGATCATTTTGGCTATTTTCTTTTTCAAAATTCTTCAGAATACAATTAATTGTGGAAGTTAAGAAAAAAATAGTTTAAGTGTTATCAGGCAACTCAAATTCTCTCAAAAATTTCCCAGTAAAAGTTGCATGTGATTTATTTGTAAAAAGCAAAAAAAAAAAAAAAAAAAGATTAGGTTTTAAAAATTTAGCCCAGCAGAGCCACACTTGTAAAGATTTAACAGAATTCTAGGAACTTTGGGGTCTTGGTGCTCATGCGGTAGGTATGGGGAGGTGCCACTGCCTTTCTGAAGCTAGCAGTGAAATTTTGTGGGATCAGAGAACAGTTTTGGCTGTGTGGCCAAAGGCCAGGTGTTGCCCCCCAGAGGTTAGTGTTGGTGGTACATAGGCCCCATACATCCAGTACATCAGGGCTTTTCAACCTTTTCACCGATTGTACCACTTTTAGGATATGGCAATATTCGAGTACCACCTAGCAAGGTGTCAAAAACTTGATGACCAAAAAAAAAAAACCTGTTCAAAGTTGCAATTGCACTGAAATGACTTATGACCATTTTCACACTTATGACCATTGCAGCATGCCCAGGGTCATGTGATTTATATTTGGATACTTGGCAACTGATTCATATTTATGATGGTCACAGTGTCCCAGGGTCATGTGATCCCCTTTTGCAAGCTTTTGACAAGTAAAGTCAATGGCAGGGCTGCTGGTGGCCAAGTGCTAAGGCAGGACTTCCCTCCCTCCCTCTTTCTCATGCCCACCTCCTTCTGAAGGAAGAATTTGAAAACCCCCCTCATATTTTTTCTCTTCCATATATTCATCAAACAAGGAAAAGCCTCCAGAAACAGAAAAGACAAACTGCTGAGTGAACTAGCTTAAAAAGGCACATTCCCCTTTAAGAATTAGCTACTGGCTAGAAAGGAAAGTAAGGAAGAAAAAAAATGTAGTAAGTATTGGCTGCCGGCTAAGGCAGCCTCCCCAAATGGCTCCATTCATAAGTAAAGGAATCTACGGGCAAAATCCATTCAGGAGAAAAATACTTCAAAATCCCTTGCAGCAAAACTTACAGCTAACCATAGCAGAGCAATAGAAGCTAACAGGAGACATCAACCATCAGCCAAATAGAAATTGCCAAACACTCCTTAAGAACACAAAGCCCACATTGCACAAATCCCAGAACTTCAAAGTCACAAAAGCACACAAGAATCCTTCCACTCTCCATCTCCCTCCCTCCCTCCTTCTCTCCTCCGTGCCTCTGCAGCTCCAGAGGACTCTCTCACTGTAAGTCCTTGCCTGTGCTGGCTCTTTCCCTCCCCCACTACACTTGGCTAGGCAGGGCTGCGTACCACCTGCCACTCGTTAATGTACCACAAGTGGTACGCGTACCACAGGTTGAAAAGCCCTGCAGTACATGATCTAAAGATGAAGGGGAGTGAGAGATTCCTGTAGGATTTGCTGACTTGCCCAGGGAAGCTGGAGAGGTGAAAGGAGGAGGAGGAAGACGGAGGAAGGCCCTTCTAATCGTTTCTGCAGAGGTGCCCGGGAGCAGGAGGGTCTGGGTGTGTGCTTTTGATGAAGGCCGCCCAGTTTCCTCTCTCTCTCTCTCACCCTCTGCAGGTATCTCTCGAAGTCCTCACCCCTCCTCTGCGCTGCACTTTCCCACCACCTCGATCCTGCCCCAGCCGACCTCCACCTACTTCCCGCACACAGCCATAAGGTACCCGCCTCATCTGAATCCACAGGACCCTCTGAAAGACCTCGTCTCATTGGCTTGTGACCCATCCAATCAACAACCAGGACCGGTAAGGAACTGCCAGGGTTATAACTCCCGTCGCCTTTTGTCTTGTGGTGTGGAAAGTCCCCAATGCTTCTGTTCAGTCTACTTCATGACTCTCTGAGCCCAAGGAGAAACAACACGGCAGTTATTTGAAATACTGGTGCAACCAAGAGGCCCCCAAGCTCTTCAGTGTTTTTGTTCAGTTATCACAAGACCTAGACGAAAATACTTACATGTTTTCTAAATGGCATACGTAAAGCCAGATTTCTTCAACCTGGTGTTCTCCAGAATCCCCAAGCAACAAAGTTTAAGCCAGTGTTTTTTCAACTCGACAACTTTTAAGATGACTTCAGCTCCCAGAATTTACCAGCCATTGTGAATTCTGGGAGCACAAAGCCACTCATTTTAAAGTTGCCAAATTTGAAAAAAATACAAGTTTAAGCCACATTGTACCGTCTCAGTCTTGGACCCACAGTTCCACTTTCATACTTGATTGAAATGCTCACCATTGCACTTACGTTTTGCTTTGCTTTGTTTTGTGTTTGGGCCTGGCAGCAGTTATTTTCACTTTCAAATAACCTCCTGAGCTATTTAAAAACGACACAGCTTTGTTCTAAGCTATTGTTCTTAATGAATTAAAAATGATGACACTTGGCATTGGGGAGGGGGGATGGTTATTGGGGCTGAGATTTGTCCTTCTGTTCTTGAAATTTCATTCCTGAAACAGCTAAGCCTTAGCAGGCAGCATTACTATGTGGCCTGGGCTGAACAGAAGGAAGCAGAGTCAGATCTGTTAGTATACTACTAGTAGTACTGCTGCTACTACTATTACTACTATTACTAGCCTGCCCCACTTGTTTCAGCAGAAAGGGCCTACTTCGGATCCTGTTGGCCAAAGAATTTCAGCTAGTGGGGTCCAGGAGGAGAGCCTTTTCTGCTCTGGCCTCTGCCTTCTGGAATATTCTCCCCCCCCCCCCTTCCTGGCTTTCCAGAAGAACTTAAAAACTTGGCTCTGCCGCTTGGCCTGGGGCCTCAATAGGGGCCTGCTGCATTGGGGGTAGATGACCAGGTAGAGAAGATCCCCACTTCTAAGCTGCCCATTGTCTTGGTTTTTAGCTTTTAAATTTTCTAGTCAATTTTTCTAATTTTAATTGTTTTCCAGTATTTTTTTAACTTTTTATTATATCGTAAGCTGCCCAGAGTTGCTGTATCGGTGAGATGGGCAGCACAGAAATTTAATGAACAAACAAACAAACAAATAAACCAATAATACTACAGTTATCAGACCAAGGCTATAAGTTAGACTGTGAAGTAAAAAAAATTACCCAAACCCATCATGAAGAAAGACCCTATTGTCACCAAGGGGGAAAAAACCCTTCAAGGACACATCACCGCAGTCATCAGGATTGGAGGATTTTTTTAAACTGTTAAGTGCCACCTGCACGTATGTGGGTTTTGAACAGGACACAAAACAATGTGCGTGCTTGAGGAGGATTAAATCCTTGGATCTTCAAAACACTGATGGTAATTATCTGTAATTTGCATAGCATGCCTCAGGGCAAGTTCACAAAGCCCAATGCCATTTGTACCAAAGGTATGTAAAGGGTTTAGTGAGGGGAAAATGTAGCTTACAGTCACATTGTACATCTTGAAATAAGATACGGTATAATCCTTCTTGGACTAGATAAGTAATAATCAAAGTGAGATGGAGAAGCCTGTTTTTGCATCCTGTTTTCACAGCTGGGGCGGATGCCAGTGGAGAAGTAATGAATTCACACTAGTCTTTGTGCGGAGAACTTGTGCAAGACTGTGATGCCGCCCCCGGTTTGGGGCCTAGAGGATTCTTAGGATGGGATCAAAGAAAAGTTTTGACAAAACTCTTGAGATCCTCACCTACTCAACTACTGTACAGGTAGTCCCCGACTTACAACATTCATTTAGTGACTGTTCAAAATTACAACAGCACTAAAAAAGAGTGACTTATTACCAATTTTCACACTTACAACCATTGCAGCATCCCCATGGTCACGTAATCAGAGGCTTGGCAACTGACTCATATTTATGACGGCCACAGTGTCCCGGGGTCATGTGATCAGCTTTTGCAACCTTCTGATAAGCAAAGTTAATGGAGAAACCAGATTTACTTAATAACTCAACAACTGCAGTGATTCACCTAACAAATGTGGCAGGAAAGGTCGTAAAATGGGACAAAAATCACTTAACAAATGTCTCACTTAGCAACAGAAATTTTGGGCTCAGCCGTGGTCGTAAGTCGAGGACTACCTGTATGTGGTGAAGATGCCAACTCCCCCTCTGAAAGAGCTATCAGGTTAAATAAGATCACAAAAAAATAGTTTAAATTGTCAGACCAGAAAGTGGTGTAGAACCACAGAGAGAGAGAGTTTGGATAGTAAATATTCTCTCTGCTCTCCTAAACAAAGCTGCATCTAGGCCATAGTGTACACACTGCTACTGGAGGTCCAGATTGTTTCTCTTCTCCTTTATCTCTGCTAGGTGTCCCATCCAGGTAGATGGTACCATTCAAGGGCAGTTAATGTATTAGTTACATGCAGGACAGCTAGTCAGCAATAGAAGGAATTATTGCATTCTGTTTCTCTTTCTCGCATACCTACAGGAACGTACAGAAAAATTGGAAGCTAGTATTGCTTCTGAATATCTGTGATTGCTTCCTTGGTGCAATCAATCCTCTTTGCTGTTGAGAACCAGGGCCTGGAGATAGAACTGAAAATGATATTACATAGGCCAGTGGTTCTCAACCTTTTCTTCACCATGGACCCCCTTTAAATTCCTTTTGTGGCCACGGACCCCCAAGACTTAACTCAAGATTTAAAATGTAACATTTCTTCAAGCCTTCACGGACCCCCTGTGGCAACATCGTGCCCTCCCCCCCCCTGAGGTCTGTAGACCAAGGGTCCCCAACCCAGTACCGGGCCGTGGCATGCTAGCAACCGGTCCGCACAAACAAGCAAAGCCCCATCCGCGGGATGCAGGCAGCACACAAAACCACACCTCATCCGGTCCACGGAAAAACCTCTCTCTACAGAACCGGTCCCTGGCGCCCAAAAGGTTGGGGACCTCTGCCGTAGACCACAGGTTGAGAACCACTGATACAGGCAATACTGTACTAACTCTAGTGGGAGCACTAAGAATGCTTTTCAAATGTACTTATCTGGATTTCCTCCCCATTTTTGAGTTCTGAATTATCTGGACTTATTTACAAAGTGTTGATATATTAACATTTTTGCCATTCTTTTCTTTTCTTTTTTTTAACTTTACAAATGTTATTCAGCCCATAGATAACAACAGTGTTCAGTATCTTTCTCTACTTTCTTTTTTTCCTTTTTGGCATTGTAAAATAATATGCTACAGGAGAGCAGTTTATGTGATCATGTATGATTGTACCAAGATTCTTTTTGTGTACCATAATGTTTTGATAACATCCAGGAACATACCCTTCCCCCCCCCAAAATAAGACCTAGCCGGAAAATAAACCCTAGCCTGATTTTTCAGGATGCTCATAATATAAGCCCTACCCCCCAAAATAAGCCCCAGTTAAGATCATCAGCCAGATGGATGCATTTAGTACCATATTTCCCCTAAAATAAGACCTAACTGGAAAGTAAGCCCTAATGCGTCTTTTGGAGCAAAAATTAACATAAGACCTGGTCTTATTTTCGGAGGAACACGGTATATACAACATTCAGGTACATACATAAAAATCAGGAGAAAAAGAATTTTGATGCCGCTGCACATAGCATAATAGCACTGTTGCTTGTTTGTGATATTTTATGAATGCACCCAAGCATATTGGGTTATTCGTGTGGCTGTGGCTATAAATTCATTTTTGGCAATCTGCACAAAAATCGCAAAATATAAACCTACATTTGCAATGCTAAAGAGTAATAAAGAGCACAGAAAAAGCAGCTTGTTAGCACAGTGTCACAGTAAGCAGCCTGACAGATTTATTAGAAACCAGTGTGGCCACATGCGCAGGGGTGGGGAATGTTGGTCCCTTTACGACTGTGTGGACTTTAGCTCCCAGAATTCCTAAGGCAGTCTGGCTCAGGAATTTTGGGAGTCGAAGTCCACAGGTCGGAAAGGGGCCATCGTTTCCCACCCCCGAGCTAGACATGTAGGTGGGATTGTGAAGAGTTTTTATACATGGAGGGCACTACCTTTTACTCTTAGCCATGACAATTGAATAGATTTTCCATATTTGTAGTCAGGTGAGCTGGCCAAGATTCCCAGGGTCCCCAGTGAAGCCCGCCCGCTGTCCCCGTTTTGAGGGGGGAGGTCCCTCTGGGCGGGCAGGTGACTCCTGTGGGCAGTGCTAATGGCTTGCTCTGTGTTTTTTTTTATGTTGTGTCCCTAGTTAAATGGAGGTGGTCAAGTGAAGGTACCCGGGCATTACCTTCCTACCCAGATGTTGGCGCCGCCACCCCCAGGTATGCCCCGCCTGGCAATCTCACCTGACACCAAATCTACCACGACAACTTCCGAGGGAGGGACCACCTCGCCGACGTCTCCCAGTAAGCAAGCCCACTCACCATTCCTGCACCTACCCACTCCCAAATGGCCTTGTCCACCTGCCTGCCATCTGTCACTAATTCTTCCCTACCCTCTGGCCATATTCACCAATTCAGACTGCTCTGCAGCCTTGTGATTTTGGGGGGATAAACGTGGGGGATGGCCACTCTGGGGGAGAGGATTTTGAGACGAGATGGCAGCAGGGTGCATGGATTTAAACCGAAGTTCAAAGCGCTCATTTAAATGATCAGAAATGGCCACTGATTTAAATCAGTGATTTTTTTTTTTTAAAAAAAAACCAAGTAAACATGCATGCTAACCCACGCAAACATATGCATGCTGCCATAAAAACATGCCAGGTTGCAGGTAAAGATAGCCTTTGTAGCTTCCCAGAATATAATCCATGGCCTCTAGTCATCTACCTTGCATGCCTGTCATACAAAGCGAAGCTCGAATTTAAGGGAGGAATTGTGGAATGAAGTTGTTCCATTTGGCTCTCTCTTTACATGTTTAAGGACACCAAATAAGATCAATTCCTTGAAAATTATAGGGTATCCCAAACTTTTCAGAAGCAAAAGGTGGTTTATCATAAAGGTTTATCAGCCATGCACTCCAGCTGGCCTTCTAAATTTGAGGTCCGTGAGAAGCAGCCTCCATGCAAACTTTGTGTGGTGTTGCGCAGAGCAGTGTTTTTAAACTTGGCCATTTTAAGATGTGTAGATCCAACTCCCAGAATTCCTCAGCCAGCATAGACTTCGCCAGCCAGTTAAAACTTGCCAAGTTTGAAAAATACTGCCCTGGACCCTATTTCCCCTTACATTGTTGATCAAATGGTACGTTAAAGGGCTGTACAGGACTTCTGTTTTGATTTCAAAAAGGTCCTTCAAAGCACATAGGGGCACTAACATAGCTCCAGCATTTCATTTTGAATTCTTAAAGCAGCTGTGTCTTTTCCCAGGAACATACATAGCTGCTTTAATCCCTTAAAGAGAGACTCCGTTCTTGTCCCTCTGGACTCTAATGCCACTTTTAGGAAATGAATTTGAAGTGCTGCATATTCCTAGCATCTTACGATTGGACATAGTGTTTTCTCAAGATTTTCCTAAAGTAGAATGCTGCTTATAATTTGGGGACCATTTTGAGGACCAGGTTTTAAACAGACCTAGTGTTAGGATTTTGTTCCTGTCTGTCTATTGCTGCTTTCCCATTCAATATCATCTTCCATTTCCCATCCTGTATAAAAGGGGCAAGTGTTTTCCTTACCTTCTGAAAATTTGCTTGTCTGTGATCTGAATATTGATGCTAGAATAGCCCACTCTGAAATAATAATAATTATTGTAAAAGGAAGCCTTGTTCTTTCTTCATCTTTCTAATGACTTTGATTATGCAAATTCTCTCTATTTAATCACTCCGTCAAACAACATGGATATTTATTTTCCTTACCTTGAAAAAAAAAATGTGTTTTTCTAGTACTGATAAAATACTATTATTTTCCTTTGTGCTTCACCTGTTCTTTACCTAGGCATCTTACTGGGTTTAATGGAAGCTTATAGACTTGATTCCGGTGAGTGTATGGCTGTTGACCTCTACTGTCTAGTTGGCAGTTCAGTCAGGTGTCATCTCAAAGCAGTTTCCTTAATATCGCTGATTGGGGGAAAAAATAACGTAAACTGAAACATGGAACTACCCTTCCTAATTCAATTCCTAGCACTTCCCCAATCTATCAGGCAAACTAATGAAATCCATAGCATGTCATTTTCTCCTTTCCAGACAATATTCCTAAAGGTCTAAAAAACAATAATGCTCTGTTTGGAAACTGGGGAGTGGCGTAAACTTTTGTTTAGAGGCTTAATAGATTGGAACTTAACTGGTCATGTGTCTTGGCTCATTGTTCTTTAATTGCAGGGGAGAAGCCAAATGTCGCTCTTAAGGGCTGTGTATTTGGTGTAATTTATTTTGCCTTTTGCGGTTTGCTGAGAAAAGTCTTGCAAATACCTCTGTTGTGCTCTAATAGTTGTGGAGAGGGGGGGGGGTGCCTTAGCAAAACTTATTGTTCTTCTAATAAGAGTTGGGGGTCTTCCTGGGAGCTTATACCATCAGCTTTGATGTAGCTTCTTCTACTCATCCAGTTTACTGATATTTAGCAGTCTTTCACTTCTTCTTCTTCTTCTTTCTTCTTCTTCTTCTTCTTCTTCTTCTTCTTCTTCTCCTCCTCCTCCTCCTCCTCCTCCTCCTCCTCCTCCTCCTCCTCCCTAGTAGCTTTCCAAAGTTACCCATTTTTGATGCCAACCTCCTCTTCCTCCTCTATCACATGTGGTGTGCTCTGAGCCAGTATTTCTCAACCTTGGCAATTTTAAGACTTGTGGACTTCAATTCCCAGAATTCTGAGAGTTGAAGTCCACACATCTTAAAGTTGCCAAAGTTGGGAAACACTGCTTTGAACATTCCGACATACTGAATTTACATGGGTAACAAGAGAGACCTGAGTTAACTTCTCCTTTCTCACTGACCTTGAGCAAGTCATGTAGGTGTTGTGGTTATGCCTATTTGCAAAGTGTGTGTATGTGTATATATGTTTGCTTATCATTATGCAGTACATAGAGAGTGGAAAATAATTTATGAGGTTTGTGGGGAGGGAGCCACTTTAATTCCTGCACAATTTATCAGAAAGATATAGTAATGCTCTAAAAAACTCAGTTTTTACAGGTTTTTCCCCATAGAGCTTCCTCTGAGTTATAGTGCTATCTACCCATCTTTGACTTAGCAGAAAATGAAGCCAGCTGAAACTGGCTATCCCAATTGCAGTTCTTTTTTTTTGCCTTGATTACTTCCGTTCTCAGTCACTATTCCTGCCAGTCCCTTGACTTCCAGCCAAAGTGAGAAAATCTTAACAGGTTTTGCACACTTTAAGTGTCCTTAAATGGTGTTGAAATAAGAGGGGAAATGCCACTTTATCACTGATGTAATGAAGGACATCTTAATTCTCTCTGTGGAGTCCTTGGTGCTCTCTGATCTTGGTTGTTGCTGGCAGACATTTCATTACCAGACTAGGTAACATTATCACTGCTGGTGAGTGTTGTGTTGGCTTCCTGCTTATATACAGTAGGTTGCCCTGCCAAGGTTGGTAGGTGGCTGTGGTTTTCTCTTTCGCAGTTCCTTGATTAAGGTATTGTTCTTAGCTTGACTGTTCAAGGAACTACCAACGGGAAAAAAAACACCACACCAACATTGTCAGGACAAGCTACTCTATATAAGCAGAAAGCAAACAGAACACTCATCAGCACTGATGATGTTCTCTAGTCTGGTAATGAAATGTCTGACAGCAAACAGCCAAGCTCAGAGAGCACCAAGGACTCCACAGTTCCACTCTTGAGCTATGTCTATCGAGGTTCTCAGTCATCCAGGTCATGGTTGTCCCAAAGGTGCTTTTTTCAGGAGGCAACTGGACTTTCTTGTTCTTCCTTTGAAGACGTTTTGCTTCTCATACAAGAAGCTTCTTCAGCTCTGACTGGATGGTGGGGAATGGAAGGATTTATATTCCTTGCAGACAGCTGGTCATTTGCATTCCTTTAGAGCAGGGGTGTCAAACTGCTGGCCCGCGGGCCGGATGCGTCACACCGAAACCGCGCCCACCCCATTGCCGGCAATGGGGGAAAAGTCGCGATACGTCGCAACACGTCACATGACGTTGCGAGTTTGACACCCCTGTTTGAGAGAGTCATTGAGGCCAATTGGAGGTTTACCTGTGTCCCCAGGGTCACCTGAGTAGGGCAAATGTGTGTGGAACCTTCTTGGCTACAGGATGTTTTCTGCCTTGTGTCCCTTCACTGTTGAAGACTGGCACAGGCTGTGTGAGCTATGTGTGTATTCTCCAATAATCCTATCTCCCATACGGTCTGGGGATGAGATAAGGGCAATCTCAATGGAATGCTAAAAGAAAAAGAGGTCCCACAGCATGTATGTGCTACGATTAGGTATCCACGGGGACATGGCCTATATCAGGGGTGTCAAACTTGCAACGTCACGTGATGTGTCGCGATGTATCACGACTTTTTTTCCATTGCCGGCAATGGGGTGGGCGCGGTTTCGCCATGACACATCCGGCCCGCCGGTCGGCAGTTTGACACCCCTGGTCTATATCCTCTGGAATAATGTTTCCAATAGCTGCCTCTAGCATACCTAGGAACATGCCACTTTGCAAGTAAGCATTTTCAAGTCTACTGAAAGAAAGCATTTATATAAAGAACACAGCATACAGGAATAATATTTATGTGTGCTTAATTAAACAAAAATAATGTTAGTGATGACTAGTGGTGCATATATGCATGCATGCATGTGTGTGTGTATGTATAAACATATATGTACGTTTATGTATACAACATGTATGTCTATGTGTACATTCACACACATACAATAATATATAATATTTCAGTGTTATACAACTGCGGACAAGCTCTTGACTCTACATTAGTAAATTAGTCAATCATATAAATCATATATGTTACAAAACTAAAGAAAAAAAAGGGGGGGGGAGAAATCCAGGTAAGCTTGCATCATAGGCAAAACATATCCAGAAAAACTGATTGCCTCACTTGAGTATCTTCTTTCTTAACCTCTCTGTCAAAAGAAACCTGAGCCAGATGTTGACAAACAATATATATTGGCTGTCTGCTGCAGCAAATAAGGTGTAAATTTATTCTTCCACTGCTGTATAACATCGGGTTCTTCTGTATGCAAGAAACAAAGCAAAGGTGTATCGATCTATTTCTTTTAACTCAGCATTGGAAATAGATTCCCTGGGAAGATTCAAAGTTCCTGTGATCACATGGGGGCCGGGCAGGGTCATTATTTGTGACCTTGGAGGTGGCAGAGTTGTTTTCTTTCAGCACTGTAAGCTTAAATCCTTTTAAGTGGAGTTGCTGCTGCTGAACAGGCCTTGGGCTTCGCTTCCAATTGTACAGGTGGTCCTTGACTTACAACCACAACGGAGCCCAAAATTTCTGTTGCTAAGCGGGACAGTTGTTAAGTGAGTTTTCCCCATTTTACGAAGTTTCTTGCTATAGCTGTGAAGTACACCGCTGCAGTTAGTAACACGGTTGCAGTGTTACTAATAACTGGCCTCCCCATTGACTTTGCTTATTGGAAGGTCGCAAAAGGTGATCACATGATCCTGGGATCCTGCAACTGTCGTAAACATGAGTCAGTTGTCCAGTGTCTGAATTTTAATCACGTGACCATGGGGGATGTTGCACCCCCTCGTAAGTGTGAAAAACAGGTCACACGTCCTTTTCCCAGGGCTGTTGTAACTTTGAACGATCACTAAATGAACGGCTGTAAGTCGAGGACTATCTGTACTTAAACTTCAAGCTGCACAGTTCTAGACTTCTGCACTTTCTGTGACTTGTATCGGTTGCTTAGGATGGGTTTTTGAGAAGCTTCTCAAGTTCTGATCTACTCTAGCGTGACGCTGTAGGAAGCAGCCATGGCCATAGATCAGTAGGAGAACACGATCTGGGGAGATAGAAGGTCTTAGGAACAATTCCTGGTGTATCCAAGAGAGCTGAAAAATATTCTTCCTGAAGTTAACAATTCCGTGCCGGTGCTACTGGGTTAAATGTGCGAATGATCTAACATAGTATGAAACAGCCTTGTATTTTTCTAATGTAAGGGAATTATATCTGTACAGCTAAAACCTTGGAGGTCATCTAATTCAACCTGCTACTCCTTACAGAATATACAGTGTAAGATGCAGCTAGAGCATCTCTGATATTGACCATTCTCCAGTTTGCTCTGTAGCCAGACTTGGCTGAAGCCCTGGGAGAGATCTCAAATCATCCCATAATTTAAAGCATAGATACAAAATGGGTGCACCCCGTCCTTTGCTGCTCCCCCCCAAAAATAGCCCATGATGTGTTGCTGTGGTCTTCCTGCCGATGGATATTTTGCACGGAAGGCTCTATATTCAGAATAAGCAAACGCTGAAAAGAAAGATACAGGTAGTCCTTGACTTACAACCACAGTTGAGACGGGAATTCTGGTCATATCTAGTTGTGATCCTAAGTTGAGACACGACATAAATGGACCTTGGCTATTAAGCAAATCTCATGGTCATAAGTCCAAGTCCACTCTCCCGAATGGGCATTTTTTGCTGTTAAACAACTGGTCGTAAGTTGAAGAATACCTGTAATTTGCAAAGGAAAGAAGGACTGAGGACCTTTGGGGTGTGGGGCAGAGAATGGTTCCCATCACGAAATGAGAACTGTTGATCGGAACAGTGGATTGATTTTTTTTTTAAATATTCTCTTGTCCTCTTTTTCTCTCTCTCTCTCTCTTTCTTTTCTTTACCTCCTTCTTCCCCTCCTCCCCTTTTCCCCAGCCTACTCCACCCCAGGCACACCCCCTGCGAACCGCTTCGTGGGATTAGGACCACGGGATCCTGGCAGCATCTATCAGGCACAGGTGAGTATGAAGCACCTGCCTACAATAATTTACTTGCTGGGAAGCAGAGGCACAGTCGAACTTGCCTCCAGTGGCAGCCACACAGAACAAAAGGTAACACCTTTCTAGTGAGGAGCCCTGGTGGCGCAGTGGTTAAAGTGCAGTACTGCAGGCAGATTCTGCCCACAGCCTGGAGTTCAGTTCTCATGAACTGAAGCATAAAGTCAATTTAGCTTTCCATCCTTCCGAGATTGATAAAATGAGGACCCAGATTGGTGCAGGCAATATGCAAAGAATGCTTCTCCGTTGTAAACCACCCACAGAGTGCTGCAAAGCAGTGGCCCCCAACCTTTTGGGCACCAGGGACCGTTTCCCTGCCTGGAGAGAGGTTTTTCTGTGGACCGGAGGCGGTGTGGTTTTGCATGCTGTCTGCATCGCGTGGATGGGGCTTTGTTTGCGCAGCCCAGTTTCTGGTGTGCTGTGGCCCGGTGCCAGTCCACGGACCGGAGTTGGGGACCCCTGCTGTAAAGCAATATGGGGTGTATATATAAGCCTAAATGCTATTATTGCTATCCTTGGCCCCAATAACTATTCCTTAGAGGTAAAAAAATGTCCAATTGAATATAGAGGTTATAGTTAAAAGCTACAGAATAATCATAGTTAAAAGCTACAGAAAAATAAAAGACAATACAGAGAAAAGGATACAAAAGAAAAATAGGAAAGAGGGAAAGATGGCTGGCTTGGGAATTCTGGGAGTTGAAGTCCACATATCTTAAAAGTTGCTGAGGTGGAAAAAACACTGATCTAAAAGTTCTTTTTCAGAACTGGTGTTTTAACATATGAACATTGTTAAATGCCTATCTAGTGCAACATCCCATTTCCCCTATCGCCAGTCAGATGCCTCCTTGCAAGGGACACAGTTCTCACATAATGTCCCCCCACTTGCTTGAGTCCCAAGATTCACTAATCTGAGATGCAGTATATAATCCTTGCCTTATTCAGGTAGTCTTGAGAGATATTCTTTTTCTCAATCTCACAAGACTGTACGCAGGGCTTTTTTTGTCATAGAACGCCCAGAACGGAGTTCCGGCACCTTTTTTGGATGGAACCTTGTAGGGTAGGCAAGGCGGGTTGTATGACGTGTGTGAGTTCCGGCACCTTTTCTTTTTACAAAAAAAGCACTGACTGTACGTACCCCAACATGCGGTCCTCCAGGTGGGGTTGGAGAAAATACTGTCAGATTTTTACACCAAGACAGGATGGTTATCCTAGAACTTGGAAGTAGACTGCTTTGGAGCCTGAGGATCTATTTCTGGGTGTAATGTTTGGTGGCTGCTGATTGAGCCTACTAAAAACCTCTAAAAACAAAACAGGAAGTTGGATGGCTCAGATTTACAAAATGTCAGTGCAATCCAGAACTCTTTATTTGAGAAAGTTGGAAGATGTGGATTAAAAACGTCCCCTGGAAACCACTCCATGCCTTCCGTGTTGCATTGCCATTCTGGGGGTCATTTCCTGACCTTTCATTGTGGTTCACTCCCAAAGTGCAGTCCCTTTTCATCTCTGATGCTGTCCTCTGTATCTTGGCTCCAGGCTGAGGTCTATTTGGCTTCTCTGGTATCAATCCTGCCAGGATTCTGCCTGGCACTTTCCCAGGCCCCGGAGGGGAAACTCGGTGGTTTTTACAATGACTTTTGCATGCCTCTAGAAAAACAACAACAAAGCGCAGGCGCGCACATCTACACACTCACAGCCTTGACAGGGAGCAAGTTCAGAGGCCAAAGCTAACCTCGGTCTTTCCTCCTGACCCTCCCTCTGCCTGGCCTCTTAAGAGACAATTGGCGGGTGTGCTTAACACGATGGCTCCTGGCCAATGGGATTCCTTTCCTTCCCCTCTGGCGTTGTTGGAGCCTGGCATCAGCCATTAGTTGCAGCTCTGGCCGAAGCCGTGACGAAGACTTCCGGGTATCACAGACAGCGCCTTCCCCCAAGTAACAACAACTCCAGTATATGCTTCCTTCTGCAAGTGGGTTTAAGGGTTATTTTGGAATTGGCTTTTTCCTTCCTTCCTCCTCTCTGGCATCTGACCACCAAGGTGTAAGAAATACGACACCAGGTTGTCGGATTCGGTGGGTGGGTGGGTGGGTGCTCTGTGGGAGAGGCTGGGTTTGCAGCTAACTTATTATTAACTCTTTAATCTGGCCCTGCAAAACCTGAGGCCCGCAGAGCTGAACACGGGAGCCTGACCAGCCTTGGCAGCCTGATAAATCTTTGAGGCTGCAAAATAGAGGAAGGGGGTGTCAAATGTCCAGCTCTTGAAGGTAGCAGGATGTAAACAAACAGAAGGACTGAATTGAACTCCCTTCCCTTTCTCTGCTTCTTTGCTTATTGCTAGTGAGCTAACTCTTGAAATAGTTGAAAAAGGAAGAAGGCATCACAGTGAAGCCTCGGCCATCTCAAGCTGCTTTCTTAGAATCATAAAATCATAGGGCTAGAAGGTACTTTGTACCTAGTCCAGGGGTAGGCAACCTTGGCTCTTTCATGACTCGCGGACTTCAACTCCCAGAATTCCTGAGCCAGCCATGCTGAGGGGAAGGGAGAGGTTTCCATGCTGAGCCATGCTGGCTCAGGAATTCTGGGAGTTGAAGTCCACAAGTCATAAAAGAGCCAAGGTTGCCTACCCCTGTCCTAGTCCAACCCTTTGCGCAAGGCAGGGGACTTATACCATCCCGGACAAATGGCTGCCCAATCTTTTCTTGAAAACCTCCAGTGATGAAGCAACTACAACTCCAGGAGGCAAGCTGTTCCATTGATTAATTGCTCTCAATGTCAGGACATTCCTCCTTATTCTGCTGCTGCTTTTTCCATAGTGTTCAAATTTAGTCAATCTAGAAGACCGAGGTAGTCTCTTCTACTTTTAGATAGAACTTTCAGGCATTTTAATAATTTTCTATGTATTATCTATAGAACAGGAATAGAATAGAATAGAATAGAATAGAATAGAATAGAATAGAATAGAATAGAATAGAACAGAACAGAACAGAACAGAACAGAACAGAACAGGAGCTGGAAGGGACCTTGAAGGTTTTCTAGTCCAGCCCCCTGCTTAAGCAGGAGAACCTATACCATCAGACAAGTGACTGTCTAGTCTCTTCTTAAAAATCTCCAGTTATGAAACACACAGAATATCTGAAGGCAAGCTGGTTAATTGTCCTCACTGTTAGGAACTTTCTCGTTAATTCTAGGTTGCTTCTCTCTTTGGTCAGTTTCCAACCATTGTTTCTTGTCTTGCCCTCTGGTGTTTTGGAGAATAGTTTGACCCCCTCTTCTTTGTGGCAGCCCCTCAAATACTGGAATACTGCTATCATGTCTCCCCTGTTTCTTCTTTTCTTTACACTAACTAAACCCAAGTCCTGCAGCTGTTCTTCGTATGTTTTAGTCTCCAGGCCTTTGATCATTTTAGTTGCTCTTCTCTGAACTTTTTCCAAGGTCTCAACATCTTTTTTGTAGTATGGTGACCAAAATTGGTTGCAGTATTCCAGGTGTGGTCTTACTAGGGTTTTATAAAGCATGATCTTGATTCTATGCCTCTGTTTACACAACCCAGGATTCTATTAGCTTTGAACCACAAAGGCAATATTGGTTCCAGGTTTGAAGGGGTATTGGGCCTGGGTCCATCTCTTCCTTTATTTTAACATCATCAACTTTTAACAGAATAACAGAATTGGAAAGGACCTGGAGGTCTTGTCCAACCCCATTCTCAGGCAAGAAACCCTATATCATTTCAGGCAAATGATTGTCCAGTCTCTTCTTAAAAACCTCCAATGTTGGAGCACCTACAACTTCTGGAGGCAAGCTGTTCTGTGGTTAATTGTTCTAACTGTCAGGAAATTTCCCCTTAATTCTAGGTTGGATCTCTCCTTGATTTGTTTCCATCCATTGTTTCTTGCCTTCAGTTGCTTTGGAGAACGGGTGGACCCCTTCTTCTTCGTGGCAGCCCCTTAGATATTGGAACACTGCTATCATGTCACCCTAGTTCTTCTTTTCATTAAACTAGACAGACCCAATTCCAGCAACCGTTCTTCATATGTTTTATCCAGTCTTGATGTGTTTTAGTCAGTCTTCGTATCTTTTGCCAGAGGCTAGTTCAAGATAAATCGACTGCTGCAGTGGTTCTCAACCTTTTCTTCACCACGGATACCTTTTGTGGCCACAGACCATGGCCATGGACCACCAAGACTTAACTCAAGATTTAAAGCACTAGACTGCATCAAGCCTTCAAGGACCCCCTGTGATGACATCGCGGCTCCCCAGCGGTTCGCAGACCAAAGGTTGAGAACCACTGGACTATTGTATAACTTTTCTTCTCCTTGTTCTTGCTTCTTCTCAAATACTTAACAGGATAATAATAATAATAATAATAATAATAATAATAATAATAATAATAATAATAATAATTAATAATAATAATAATAATAATAATAATTAATAATAATAATAATAATAATTAATAATAATAATAATTAATAATAATAATAATTAATAATAATAATAATAATATAGGAAGCTCCTTGCAGGAAGGTATGAAGCCTTGTGCTGGAATTAAGTATCAAGAGGTTAAATCCATGTCACCTCTGGTCCATTGTTGATGAACTCCAAAACAAATCGTTGGGTAAACAAAATGGGACTTCTCAATGAAGAGAGCTGCAATTAGTGATGCACATGTACTTTTGCACACAAAGTCTTTTGATAATGATAATCATAGTAAGAATGCAAGGAGATTTTCTACTCTGCTTTCACTAGGCAAGAGACACCCAGGTGCTCGCTGTCTCCCTTTGTGCATCATTTTTGTGCATGCTTCAATCCGTTATGTGGTTTGAAAACTCCCCAAGGAAGAAGAAAAAAAACACCCCTTCTGATTGCAGAGAGAGCAAGTACAAAGCAGTGAAGGCCGCCACATTCAGGCTGCAGTTGTGCAGTTGCAGAAAGATCAGTGAGAGAGAGAATCTCACCGGGTACTGCTGATTCTGCAAATGCTGCCTGAGCGTTGTAAGAATTATAGCGTAGTCCCCCCCCCCCCACCATTGTGATGGGCGTCATCCAGATTTACCGATACAGCTATCTAATAAATATAGGAATGTGCATAGTCTAGGTTAAAAATTAAAAAAATAATTACAAATTAAAAAGCTACTAAAAACCAGGAGATTGTTAGTGCTAGTCCCGCCTTAGGCATGAAAGCAGGCTGGGTCATCTTGGGCCAATCAACAGGAGACTGTGAGTTCTAGCCCCGCCTTAGGCTTGAAAACTGGCTGGGTGATCTTGGGCCAATCACCAGGAGACTGTGAGTTCTAGCACCGCCTTAGGTATGAAAGCAGGCTGGATGACCTTGGGCCAGCCACTCTCTCTTCACCCAACATACCTCACAGGGTTGTTGTGTGGGAAATAGGAGGAAGAAGGAGTATTATATATGCTCATCTTATTTATAAAAAATAATAAAGGTGGGGTTAAAAACTAAAAAAATAATTATCTGCCCAAATAGCCCACATTTTTGCAACAAGGAAAGTCAATCTGACAATATCAGTTATATTTGTTGGCAGGTCTAGTGATGAGGGAACTTTGAATGAGATTTGGATTCAACTCTTTTAATCAGTCCTGATGCTCACTTGGCCAATCTGGAGTCAATTCTCTTTACTCTTCTAAATGCAGCTAATGTTGGGGGAAAGAGACAGAAAGAAACATTATGAAAATTAATCTCTTTTAATCCTATGTTTTATCCAAAAGTATTATGGATATGTTCTTTTCCTCATTTATTGCAGTGCAGAACTGATTTTGGTTCTGATAATCCAAAAGATCAGTAGAATATACCTACCGGGGAGAAAAAAAGTTTATCACTTGGGATGCTTGAGATTCTAGCAGATATTTAAGTATTAATCAGATTTATGTAGCCGCCCATCTCACAAGAAGTGATTTTGAGTGGCACATAAAAAACAATGCATATATAAAGACAGATATAGTCCATACATTTCAAAGTTTACCTATATAGTTCATCAGGGCTAGAGTCTTCATTTTTCCAAATTTAAAATGAGATTCTTAGGAAACAATGAAATGATTGAGGTTATTTTATAGAATTCTAGCTTTGCTACTGCTAGGGATGGGCTAGAAATATTTTGTGGGTGTTTGAAGGATGTCTTCTAACAGAAGTCTTACTTGGGATTAATTAATTATTTTTATTTTTTTTAAAAGAAAGCCATGGGTTGTTAGGAACATGTAGTCTGTGCCCTGAACAACAGTTCAGCACTTTTTAATTTTTTTATATTTCTTCGTGGCATGTGCAAGCAGTATTGCAGTGACTTAATCCCAGAAACTAAATTCATCAAAAATGAGAGAAGCACAAGGAGAAGCTTGTACTGCCCCCTGCTGGAAATAAGTATGAAAAACCCCCAGCAAATATGTATTTAAATAAATAAATAAATAAATAAACCTTTCAACCATAGTTGCTGGTAGCCAGACATGAAGAGTAGCCAACATTAAATTCCTATCTGGTTTCCAATTCTAATTAAAGCCTTTTTGAGGCTGAACTAGTTACATTTCCTTGAGATCCTGTCCCTGGCCAAGCTACCTTGAGAAAATACAAAACTAGCATGCAAGCTGCCAAGATCTTATATAGGAAACTGTCCACAGTACTACCTTGTCTCTCTTGGGAGCCTCAGATGTCCAGAGTGTGAACTTGCTAGATGTGTGTTTGGTGTCCTTGGCCTTGTTACATTAGCAAAAGTCTCTTCCGGAGCACTTAAGTCCTCCTGCTACTCCACCAGGCCAAGAATGCCTGTTTTTTTCCCCCACAAATGAAGGTGAATATACAAGTCCCAGGATAATGTTGCAGGATCCAATCTGGGTTGATCACCCAGATCTTCTGAGGTTTTGTCTTCCGAGTTTTCAGACTTGTGCTGGAGCCCATCCTCAGGGAACTTCTCTGTGTGCTTTGGGCTATTTTGTGTAGGGTATTTATATGGTGCCTGTTGTGTGTAGCTTTTTAGATGTAGATTGGGGTGTTGATGGCCGGCTATTAAGTCCTTGGCTGTTGTTTCCTTGTGCTGCCAAACCCCCACTTCCTAAGTACTTGATAAGCTGGGGATAAATCAACACTCCTGTTGACTGACCAGAAGCCTGTTTCCCAGGCTTCCATCACTTTCCTGGCTGTTTTTGTGCCTGTTCGTTCAACAATCTTAGTAGCTGCAAAATTGAATGTGTGTCCTTGTTTATTGCAAAGTCCGAAAGCTCGGAAGACTAACCCTCTGGCCTGGTGCCCGACCCAGATTGGACCCTGCATGTTTTTTTTGTCTGAAGTCTGGCCTGCTTGTTTGGAGAGCAGGATCCGGGAAATGTTCCTTGACTCAAATTCATTATTATGAATTGTTATTTGTAATTTCAGATGAATTCAACAGCTCCCAGAATCTGCTAATGTATAATTTTGGTTTCCCTTAGCCCAGTTAGAAAAATCAATTTTCCTATGGGCACCACTCGGTTTCAAACAATTTTGGTTATTTACTGAACTGAAATCTATTGAAACAAGTGCTGAACCAAGTTGGGTTTTTTATGTTTTTATGAGCTATGTAAAGTATAGTTGGGATATAAACATTTTACAGAAATATGTCGAGCTCTTTTCACATGCTCAGAGGCTCCATTGTCTAAGCCTGGTGCACTCAGAAAAAAACAGCACTAATTGGAAATGTAGGGATAAATCAATCTCATTTGGGAGAATAATTTGAATTTCCTATATAGATTGGGGCAGTGTAAAACTTACTGATCCTTCATACACAACTCCTTTCTGCAGCCATGAAAAACAAGCATCGCTGGAAGGGATATATTATAATCACAACAACAACAACAGTAATAACAACAACAACAACAACAATAATAATAATAATAATAAAGTTGGAAGGCGCTTTGGAGAATAGCTTGACTCCCTCTTCTTTGTGGCAGCCCCTGAGATATTGGAACACTGCTATCATGTCACCCATAGTCCTTTTCTTCATTAAACTAGACATACCCAATTCCTGCAACCGTTCCTTATATGTTTAAAGCTCCAGTCCCCTAATCATCTTTGTTGCTCTTCTCTGTACTCTTTCTAGAGTCTCAGCATCTTTTTTACATCGTGGTGACCAAAACTGGATGCAGTATTCCAAGTGTGGCCTTACCAAGGCATTGTAAAGTGATATTAATACTTCACGTGATCTTGATTCTATCCCTCTGTTAATGCACCCTAGCACTGTGTTGGCTTTTTTGGCAGCTGCAGCACACTGCTGGCTCATATTTAAGTGATTGTCCACTAGGACTCCCAAGATCCCTCTCACAGTTACTAATATTGAGCAAGGTACCACCTATACCAGTGGTGGCGAACCTATGGCACGGATGCCAGAGACGGCACTCAGAGACCTCTCTATGGGCACGTGCGCCGTCGCCCCAGTCCTAGGCCTTCAGCTGGGTTTTATAAAACCTTTTCGCTTTAGGCCTCCGCCGCTGTGTGCAAAAAAAAAAAAAGGTTCAATCAGTCAATTTCAACTTCTCCCGGAAAAAAAAAGATCTTGCAAAGTTGGAATTGATTGATTGAACTTTTTAGTCCCACCCAGTCTGCCGTTACCACCACAGCCATGCCCACCCAATGGGCCACGCCCACCCGGCACTCAACGATGCATAAATGGGTTTTGGGTTGCAGTTTGGGCACTCAGTCTCTAAAAGGTTCGCCATCATTGACCTATACTATACCTGTACATTTGGTTTTTCTTCCCTAAATGTAGAACCTAAATTTTTTCACCATTGAATTTCATTTCATTAGACAGCGTCCAGTGTTCAAGTCTGTCAAGATCCTTCTGTATCTTAAGTCTATCTTCTGGAGTGTTGGCTATTCCTGCCAGCTTGATGTTGTCTGCAAATTTGATGAGTTCCCCATCTATCCCCTCATCCAGATCATTGATGAAGATGTTGAAGAGCACTGGGCCTAGAACAGAGCCCTGGGGCACCCCACTACACACTTCCCTCCATGTAGATGCAGTTCCATTGAGGACCACACGCTGAGTATGGCCGGTCAGCCAGCTACGAATCCATCTGGTGGTGATGCTGTCTAACCCACATTTTTCTATCTTGTCAAGTAGTAGGTTGTGATCTACTTTATCAAATGCCTTACTGAAATCCAAGTAAATTATATCCACAGCATTCCTCTGGTCCGCTAATTTTGTCACTTGGTCAAAGAATGCAATAAGATTTGTCTGGCATGATCTATTTTTGACAAACCCATGTTGGCTTTTAGTAATGACTTTGTTTGCCTCTAGGTGTTCGCTGATTCGTTGTTTGATTATCTTTTCCAGAATCTTCCCAGGTATTAAGGTCAGGCTGATAGGTCTGTAATTTCCTGGATCCGTTTTTTTTCCTTTTTTGAAGATGGGAACTACATCAGCTCTTTTCCAGTCCTCTGGTAGTTCCCCAGTGCTCCAGGATCTTTGAAAGATATAGTTCAGTGGTTCTGAGATCACATCTGCCAGTTCCTTGAGAACCTTGGGGTGTAATCCATCTGGTCCTGGTGATTTGAACTCGTCTAGGCTGGACAGGTGCTCACTTACCATTTTCTTGCCTATCTTAACTTGTGTTTCTATTCTGTTTTTTATGGCACTATTTTTGATAGGTTGGTCTGTTTTTTCCCTTTGTGTAAAGACAGATGCAAAAAACGAGTTAAATAGTTCTGCTTCCTCCCAGTTGCTTGTCACCTTCTTGCCACTTTCTCCCACTAATGGACCAATCGTTTCCTTAACTTTTTTCTTGTTTTTTACATGTTGAAAGAAGCTTTTTTAATTATTTTTGACTTTGGTCGCAAGCCTTAGTTCATTTTGAGCCTTAGCTTTCCTCACTTTGTCTTTGCAGGCTCGGGCTATTTACTGATATTCTGCCTTAGTTATGTGCCCCTCTTTCCACTTGTTATACTTGTCCTTTTTGTCTTTCAGTTTACCAGAGAGTTCTTTATGCAGCCATGCTGGTTTCTTTTGAGAGCTGTTATTTTTCTTCTTTGTTGGTATTGTGCTAGACTGGGCTTTTATTATCTCACTTTTCAAAATTTCCCAAGCTTCTTGAGTTGTTTTCCCCTTGAGGATTCTCATCCATGGAATCCTTTCCAAGCACTCTCTAAGTTTATTGAAATTACCTCTCTTAAAGTCCAAGACTCTTGTTTGACTGTGTTCTATTGCTTGTGCCTCCATAATGTTGAATTCCAATATTGCACGATCACTTTCCCCCAAGGTTCCTGTGGCTTCAACACCTTCTATCATTTCATCCCTGTTAGTGAGAATTAGATCCAATATAGCTAATCCCCTACTTCCCTTCTCTATATTTGTAGGGGTGCTCAACTTATTTGACAACCTCAGTGATATGTGACAGCCAGTTTGGTCTAGTGGTTTTGGAACCAGGTTAGAAACCAGAAGAACATGAGTTCTAGTCTCCTCTTAGGTATAAAGCCAGCTGGGAGATCTTGGGGCATTCCTTTTCCCTCAACCCTAGGAAGTAAAAGGCAATAGCAAAACACTTCTGAAATCTTGCCAAGAAAACTGCAGGGACCAATCCAAGCAGTCATCAAGACTCAAGACTGACATGAAGGCACCCCTCACCCAGATCAGCAGATTTAATTTAGATCATGGGCTATGTTACAATATGGAAGTGGAACAAGAACAGAGAATTCAGAAGGGCAAAGTCAAACATTACAATATTTTATAATTTAATTTAATGGTAACAAGATATCAATGTTATGATGTCTTCTTATATGTTTTACACTGTATAGGAGAAGAGCCATGGTAGTCTATCATACTCCCTACCACCACCAAAACAAAAAAAGTCAGGATTCTTGGGAGCACTTTTTCCAATGAAAAATCTTTTAGGTCTTTTATTAAAAGGCCTAAGATTTCATATGCTGCAACAGTTGAAAAGGGTACTCCCAGATTCCTGATTGATTTCATTTCCATGGGGGTTACATATTTGGGCTGCAAAAATCTGGAGAACCACTAATAGCAGCATTGAGATACCTAATACCTCTTTCCTGAAACCTTGTGATGGTCTGGATTTTGGCAGCTCAAATATGGTAAGCCTGTTCCTTCTGGTCGCATTAAAAGTTACAATATTGGCAATTTTGGGAAGTGTTTTGAAGGCTACGTCCATGGTTTAGTTTCAGGGGCTCAGATTTTGATATTCAATGTCTACTGAATGTGAAGAAGAGTTGCAGGAATTTGGTATGTCTAGTCTAATGAGAAGAAGGACTAGGGGTGACATGGTATCAGTGTTGCAATATCTAAGGGGTGCCACAAAGAAGAAGAGGTCCACCAATTCTTCAAAGCACCTGAAGGCAGAACAAGAAGCAATGGATGAAAACTAATCAAGGGGAGAACCAACCTAGAACTAAGGAGAAATTTGCACAGCCATTTGTCTGAAATGATATAGGGTTTCCTGCCTGAGCAGGGGATTAGACTAGAACAAGGGTAGGCAACCTTGGCTCTTTTATGACTCGTGGACTTCAACTCCCAGAATTCCTGAGCCAGCATGGCTCAGCTTGGAAACCTCTCCCTTTCCCCTCAGCATGGCTGGCTCAGGAATTCTGGGAGTTGAAGTCCACGAGTCATAAAAGAGTCAAGGTTGCCTACCCCTGGACTAGAAGATCTCCAAGGTCCCTTCCAACTCTGTTATTCTATTATTCAGTTAAAAAAAAATGTTGCCCTTTGGCGGGACAGCTTGTAGATGATCACTGATTTCGGAGAGGGCTGAGAGCCATCAAACCTTCTTCATTTCTTCTTTTCTCTTCCTCACACACTCTCCAAGCATCCCTCCTCCATTGCTGGATCTCTTCAGCCCGCCCTAAAGCTGCTCTGGTTCGTGGGCACACCCTTAGTGTGGTTTTTGTGGGCAGTTTCCTTCTTTGTGCAGTCATGATCTGTTGACCTCTCCTCTCTCTAGTTTCCTGCTTCCAAAGTAATTCCACAAATTATAAAGCCCGACTCAGCAAAACCAAGGAGCAAATTAGAGTTTTGGCAGCACTGACTTGGAAGGCCACGGGGAACTTGCGAGCATTCGTCTGTTTTGCTGTTTACCAAGCAGAAGTGTTTGATGGAAAAGTGAGGCTGAACCTTTTTGCTGCTTACAATACCAATAGAGGAGAGTCCTACTCATACTGCTGCTCAGGAGATAGTAAGCAGAGGAGTTTTTGGAACTGGCAGCCGGATTAAAAATCCCCAGAATAGATGGCAAATTTGTCCAGGGCCCTGCCCTCCAGTGTTAAAAAAATTCAGCATTGAAATGTCACCATACTCGTTATCGCCTCACGAAATCCTGATTTGTACGTAGGCTCTGATTCACTCATCAGCTGCTAGTTCCTGAGAAGTCTGTTGTTTTCTTTTTTTTTTTAATGAAATAAATCCTGTCTTTGAGAGCTATGAATTATCTGACGCCAGAATTGTAAGAAAAGACTTCCATTGACAAAATCTTGACCTGGGGTCCTGACCTACTATTGTTTTCACCATCCAGTTTAGATGCTAGGACTCAACTACAGCTAGATGGGAAGTTGGCCAGAAGACCCAGTTGGCTTTGGATCTGACAGATTCTTGGAAGCAAGGCCACTTAATGAATGACTATCTTAGATCCTAACCACGAGGGGGTAGTTTGCATCCAAATTCTGTTGGCTGGCTGTTGGGAAAAAGGAGAAAACCTGGAGATCCGTTATGAAAAAAACATGGCTGGCTGGAATCATCAATAGGAACACGTTTGAACTTTGTCCAGACCCTACTTGCTACTTCTAACGAGTATATAGATCCTGTATTCTCAGAGCAGTCTCTCTCTAAATTCCCGGAAGGAGGTGGAGGTGGGGGGGCAGTGGAGTGAAGTTATATTTGTGTCCTTTTTGTGGACACTCCAAAGGTTGATATCTGGCTCTTATCCTAGGCTAGATTGTTTGTTTTTCCCCTTTCATCCAGTCAGTGGCCAAATTTCCTTCACTTTGATTTATAACTAGGCCTGGCAGCTTAATTTTTAAAAGCAGTAACAAAAAAAGCAGCTGGAAATAGTTCTGTTTATTTTAATCTTAATTTTGGACTTCATCATAATCCACAAGACCTCTCTAGGATAGCGATCATATTGTCCCAACATCTGTCCTCCACAAAGTACATCCAGCAAAATCCTAGGCCTAAGGAACATCCTAAAGTTCACTGGGAATGCATTTTTCCCCAGGTGTTGCTGCATTTTTATGGGCAAATCCCCACAATCTCCTTGCCTTGGTTGCAAAATGGTCCACTAACCATTTCTGGAAATACGTCCACGAGCCATCGCCTATATCAGTGTTTACCAACCTCAGCAACTTTTAAGATGTATGGACTTAAAACTCCCAGAATTCCAGACCCATGGTTGGCTGGGGAATTCTGGGAATTGAAATGTGGCAGCAGCTCGGTACAGACCTGTTCTGGGTGCATGGGAAGGGTGTGCTGTGGGGGCAATCTAATTTCCTGCCTGCTTCAAAAAGTGAGGTGGGGGAGGAGATGAAAGCCAACATGTGGATGTGCTTATGCTTATGGGAAACTGTGATTTCTAATTCCACCTTAGGCATGAAAGCCAACTGGATGACTTTGGGTCAGTCACTCTTTCTCAGCCAAAGGTGGCAGTTGTGAGGAAAATGGGAGGAGGAAAGCATATAGTGTGTGTTTACTGCCTTGAGTTATTTATAAAAGTAATCGAGGTGGGATAGAAAGAGAGAGAAAGAGAAAGGAAAGAAAGAAAGAAAGAAAAAAAGAGAGAAAGAAAAAGAAAGAGAAAGAAAAAGAAAGAAAGAGAAAGAAAAAGAAAGAAAGAAAGAAAAGGTCACTATGAGGGGTCCTTGGTGCCCTCTGAGTTCAGTTATTTTCTTGCAGACGTTTCATTACCCAAACTAGGTAACATCATCAGTGTTTAGCAGTGATTAGCATACTGTTAAGCTGTAGATGAAGGTACCCACTTTGGGTAATGAAATCTCGGTGAGCGAACAACCAGGCTCGGGGCACCAAGGACCCCTCTTTTCAACCTTGGGGTACACATAGCCCCCTTTATAAAAGTCGGTATGGCAGCCAGATGGAGGGAAAGGAGTTCATTATAAAAATCTAAGCAGGGAGAATCGTTCAGGGAAAAGGGTGCTCATTTCTTAACTGAAGGTGGCTGCTATGATGTGGGTGAAGCCCTTTTCACTAGATGTTGAAGTTCGTGTCAAAATGCACATTCCACTCAGATGTCACTGTGAATAGATAACTTAGGTAAGTGAGCGGGTGAGGAAACCTGGAGATCTTGGTCGCTTCCCACCTTAGTAATTCGTTTTCAATCTTTTTTCCCAGTCCTGGTATCTAGGCTAGTTGCAGCTTCCATCTGCATCATCATCATCATCACCATCATCTTCCTTTCCTCCCCCCCCCTCCGGGCTTTGGGCTTCCTTTGAGGAGAACAGTGCAGCCCTCCCACCCTTGGCCCAAACCTTGGGGGCAGCATGGAGAGAGAGAGAGAGAGAAAGGAAAAAAAGAAAGAAAGAGCACGAATTAACATCAACACCATGAAGAGACATCACAGAAGGACAGAAGGAAGGGAAGGGGAAAAGCTCAAACTTCTTTTTAAAAGATAAAAAAAATAATAATAAAAAAAAAACCAGAAAAAGACCCTGCTTTCCAGCCATCCCGACTGCGACTTTCCTGAAATGAGCAAAATTCAAGCAGGCAGCCCTCCCAGGGGAGGCCTTTTGGCCAGAAGCACTACACCGCCTTTCCGAGGGCCTGGCTTTCTCCATCCTTCCTGCCAGTCCCTGGCCAGCTGGAATTCCTGTCTTGTCTCACACTCAAAAGGGATGTATATATGCAAAAGTTTCTGGATTATCTTCTCCATCTCTTGTGAGTAGGAAAAAAAATAATAATAATCTGGCCTGCTGCAGAACCCTCCCCTCTCTCTTTTTTTTTTTTTTTCTACGCTCAACACCCTCCCTGCTTCTCCTCCTTTGGGAATGGGGTCAGCGTGACCCAAGAGACTGCACTACAAGCCATCTAGACTGGTCAAGCAGCTGAAGACGGGCCAAAGGTCAAGATGCAACGTGAGCTAATTGCCCCCCTCCCAGAGAGAGAGGGAGGAAAAAGTTAAAATGCTGGGCACCTTTTTCAGTGTATCGAATTTGTCCTCCTCTCCCCCCACCCCACCCCACCCTGGAAATCTCTGTGTTGCTTTCAGATGGGGGCTTGCTGGCCTCCAGCACTTAACTGACGTGGTGTGAGCAGGACTTCTCCGGTGGAGAAGAAGGGGGACACGTGGCTTGCTTTCTGCACTCCTCTCCCAGAATGCTTTGCGCTTTAGTGTCAAAAGACATCCACCCCCCCCTTTTTTTTTTTTGAATGGGTTTGAGTGCCAATGGTGTGGGGTGGGGAAAGGGAAGGAGGAGGGTTGGTTTGACAAGAGTCTTGTTATTGTGGGAGAAGGGAACAGATGCAAGCCACTTAAATTTAACTTTGTTGTCGACTTAGTGCAATCCTGAACCAGATGGTTTGGAATGGTGGCGGGTTTTGATTTTTGTCTGGGGGCGGGGAGACATTGGAACTTGGCTGTGAATGTCGAAACCACGCATGTGTCGTTGGGTTGGGCTGGAATGAACTCGGGGGGGAAAGGAGGGGGGCATTTCTTCAAGGGTGGGGTCAGGAAAGAATTTGCTATTACACTGTGTTTCAACAGCACCCCCCTTGCTGCAACTCTGCCATGACCGTAGGTCTGTCTAACCCTTGCCTTAAAGTTGGACCAAGGCTGAGAGATGGGCTCTTTCTCCTCAGCCTGTATGGACTTTTGTCAGCCTGTTCTCTTATGGGGAAGGAGTTGCTCTTGGAGGTGGAGTGGGGACAGGCACCCACAGCCTGCAGGTTCTCTTCAAGGTGGCTTCCGCCCAGCTTTAACATCCTTTCTTCAAAAGGCGGGCAGCCAGTCCGATGAACACCAGCAGGGACCTGTGCGACTTGTTGAACCTCTGATTCGGGGGGGGATGACAGGAAGACATTGAGTGGGGAGGGAGGGTGTCAGTGGATCAGCAGGGCTTCGCTTTCTCTCCCCCTCCCCCCCCTCCCGAGCTTCCAACTTTTGTGTACAAAGAGCTATGCATGCCCTTGTAGACCAGCTTCGAGATGATTTTGATGACTGCTAATATGGATTGCACATTTTTTTTTTGGTAAGAAATGCACTTTTGAAGAGGAGGGAGAGGAGAAAAGCAACGGGAGGGTGGAGGGACAAGGAAGGTAAATCTAGAGTGTATCTGTAATTTGTGTGGAGAGGATCAGCGTGACTGTCCAATCCACTGTGACGGGATGGTGCAAAGCGGGGCCTTACACAGAAACCTTTCAGAACGTGAGGAAGAAAAAAAACACAGATTCGGTAGGAGCAGAGGAGGGGGATGCCCCCTTCCACCATTGCCCCTTCATAGAGAACTCTATCTCTTCTTGCCCCTACCCCACCAGACATGCAAGCCCCAAGGTGGAGCCTAGAAGCCATCTAGGACTGGTTCAAGTGCCTACATTTTAATGCTCCAGTCCTTTTGCTGAGTTGTGGAAAGCGGCATTCGTAATGGAGACTCTCCCCCCCCCCGGGGGCAGGGGCAGGTTGAGCAATGGCACTCCACCCAATTCACTTCGAAACGAAACCCACCCATCCCCATCCCTCCTTCCTAGCAGACACCAAAGCTTTACAGGCCACGGATCAGACTTCCTTGAACTCAGCCAAGATTGGGGTGCCAGAGTTTGGCTCTTAAGTCCTCTGTGAGGGCCAGGTGGACAGCTGATGAACTGGTCAGTCCATGTTGGCTTCTGGACAATCTTCCTCCGAAGGCTGGTGCCATCCGCCATGATTCTAAAAGCATTTGTAATGTTTCCTCCTCCGTGTGCCAAACTGTCAAGATTTCAGAGGAATCTCATTGAGGCAGAGGAATCTATCCCAGATGACATCCTGGAGTGGATTTGAATCGGAAAGCAGAATGAGATCAATGAGTTGCAAGGGACAGTTCATCGGAAAACCCAAGAAAACATCAGTATCTTCACATGAAATGCTTCAACCACAGACAAATGGACTTGTAGAGCTAACCTAGCCATACGTTGGCCTAAGTCACAGGGGTGAAAAACTATGGCCCTTTTATGACTTGTGGACTTCAACTCCCAGAATTCCTGAGCCAGCCATGCCTCTGGCCTAAGCCAATGGCCAACTTTTACTCCTTAGAAAGTGGTGGGAACTTAGTATACAGTATATCACTAATGGAGTGGCTATCCAGCAGACTTAAATTAGTTAAATGATGGTTCTTTTTTTCCAGGGAATTTGCAAGAATTGTGGTCCTTTGAGGGATTTTTAATGGAATTCTTCTCCCCTCATACTACACGTCCCAGGATTCTTTGAGAGAGTATTCACCTCTTTTCTTGTAGTTGCCTTTGTACTGTGTTCTATAAGAAGAAAACATTTCTATCTTCTCCAGCATGTAAAGATGACAAAAATTTGGACAACCAACACTAATCTTCAGTTCTTTGCACCTTGATACATTTCTCCGAACTTCCAAGAGGAATGCATATCCTATTCCATGTACGTGAACAAATACTCCAATATACAAGTATAAATCTCTTTCCTAACTTTCAGAATGAACCTGTTGCCGTGTACAAAGGATATTTTGGATTGGGTGATTTTTATTTTTATTTTTTTCTGGGATGGGAGAAGTAGTTTTTTTTTCCTTATGTGTGTCCCAACAGGCTCAAGATGTTCCAGATTTTTCCAATGATGTAATTGATTTAAAAAAAAAAAAACAGAGAAGAAACTATAACACCCCCTTGCTCTTTTACTGCAGCATTTGCCCTGGATTTGGGCAGAAACCAATGACTCCTACAGCTCTATAGTCCTCTCTCAGGTGAAGTTCCAGAAACTTCCATCTTCAGGACAGCATTGTAGTCGAAAAGCTCCAGCCTCTGTGCTCTCCTGTCTCCTTTGTGCGTCGTAACCTTCATGCAATTTGGCTCCGGTGCTGACTCGGTACCCATCTGGGGCTTGCGTTCGCATATGTAAAATTTCCTTCTGACCTGCTCCCTTGGACTAAGGATGGCATGCCCCTCCCCCTTGAACCTGGCATCACGAGGAGGGGGACTTTCCAGCGGCATTTGTTTACATCTCTGCACCTTTATGATAAACGATGATGCCACGTTTCAACCCATAGGCGGGAATTGGGCAGAAGAAATTAATACCCATTGCAGGCCCTCCATCCCAGAAAGCCTTCCTCCAGACGTCTCCGAGCTAGGACTGTATCACGGAGACAGTGAGGGGCTTCGTACGGGATTTTTTTTTTTTTAAGTGAAACTAAAAGAAAGAAAAAAATCTGCAATTGATGAAGAGGCAACGTTTTAAGGGAAAAAAAGAAAGATTTAACCCTTACAATATAGAATGCATGGTGCTTTTAAACAGGAATTCATGTGACCTAGCTCAACCAATCGGCTGGCTGAGAATGTGCATGGCAATTATACATAAAGGCTCTTTTCCTCCACCACCACCCCCCGATCCCTCTCTTCCCCTTCTTTTTCCCTTTAGTCCACATCTATGATGGAGGGACAAAAGTAAGAGAAAAGAAAAGAAAAAAAAATACATTTTTTTCCCTAATTTGCACGAGACAAAGAAAATACGTTTTATACCACATAATGTGCCTTGCCTTCTAAAAAAAAAAAAACGTATTAACTCTAATGAGATCAATGCACAGGTGTTGCTGCATGCTATTTGATGCGTGTATGGGGGAAAATAGGGGAAAAGAAAGAAAAAAAAGGGTTGGGGAGGCATAGGGGTGGGGGATATAATGCCATTTTTTACAAAAAAAAAACAAAACAAAAAAAAACACCCGGAGCATGGGAGGGATAGGGGAACCGAAGTGGGATTTTTTTCAGTTAATTTTAATTACAAATTCAGATTCCTACACAAAATGCCCCCCCCCCTTCACGCTCCTTCAGGTGTGTTGTGAAGGCAGCTCCCTAAATGCTTAGAACCTTCATTGGGTGAGAATTCTGGGAATTGCAGTCCCAGCAAATCTGGACGGCCCCAGGTTGGAAGAAGCCAATGTACAGTAGGACGGTTGAAACCGCACGTGGACACTGAGGATCTCGGTGAGATCGGTCCTACGACACCGTCTCTCTCTTCCAGAGCTCCTTCTTCAGAGCCTGGGAATCTTAGGATCGGCTCAAGATAGCTGAAAGCGATACGTAAAAGATATGGGGAATATTTATTTTATTTTCACCCTGGCGAAAACAGATCGAGTAGCTCGGTTTGTTTTCCCCAAAGACCTGCCAAAACCCATCAGAGTGGAAGAAATGTGTCAGAAGCTGCGGCTTTCTCAAACTGTGTGTGTGTGTGGTTTATGGTCTTTTGCCTGTCAGTTGCAAACCCACGTTAAGGTCACAGAGCTCACTGGGTCGGTCCTCCAGCCATAAATAACCTGTATGGTGCTGGACATACCATTATGTTTCCACCCAACTCGAAACAACCTGTTGGTTTTAAAGGCATATATCTTGGATATCATTATATTCAGATGGTCATAATATAGTACAGGTAGTCCTCGACTTACAACAGCTAGTTTAATGGCCTTTCAAAGTAACAACGGCACTGAAAAAAAGTGACTTACGACTGTTTTTCATACTTCCCCATAGTCACGTGAACATATTCTGGACGCTTGGCAACTCGTGTATGACGGCTGCAGTTTGCTGGGGGTCACGTGATCACCTTTTGCGGCCTTCTGACAAGCGAAGTCAATGGGGAAGCCAGATTCATTTAACAACCTTGTTACTGGCTTAGCAACTGCAGCGATTCACTTATCTGTGGCAAGAAAGGTTTTAAAATGGGGCAAAACTCATTTAAACAAATGTCTTGCTTAACAACAGAAATTTTGGGCTCAGTTGTGGTTGTTAAGTCGAGGACTACCTGTATTCCGATTCTCCCAGGAATCTTTAAAAGGCAGATCCTTCAAAACAGGAATTCAAGACTGCCTTGTTGTATGCAACTTACCTTATTTAGAATTCTCATTATAATGTAGCAAACCAGATGCCTAGAGGACTCCCACAGGCAAGACCTATTTTGTGGCCCTGTATCACACATCTGAGTCTGGAAGACCTATAAACATCCCAATCATTATTATTATTAATTTTTGTTTCACTTAGAAACAACAGTTTTAAGCCAGGGCACAAAACCATTTCTCATCTTAAAAGCTTCACCTGGTCTTTGAACAATAGATAATGCTAGAGGCTGAATTCCTTAAAAAGTGAGTGGTGCCAGAATAAATTAGACTCAATTCAGATGTAATTAAATGAGGTATAATCTGAATATTTCCTTTGGGTTTTAACAATTTTCCTTCCTGTGTGTTTTAAATTTTCCCCCCTGTTCATATCAAAATTATAAGTCGACCACAAATTTTGGGACAGCTTTCAGAGCATGGCAATGCTGAATGCAGCAGGGAGGCGATGTGCATCTCCTCCCTGTTTTAGGCCTCCTGCAGAATAGATATTCTTCAAGAAATCAAGAATAGAATTTTGACCCAGCATCAGCCAAGTATTTTCCAATTTGAGGTAGGAAGCAAATGTGGTTTCTTCCTCGTAATAAGCCATCATTTCCTTTCTTTCTTAGCAAGGCAATGAGGGGATAATCTGAACTAGGAAACCTCCCATTATAGGTTTTGTCACATGTCTTCCAGTTGTAAATGCAAGCAAAAATAAAGTTTCAAATATGCAATGCCCTTCAGTGTATAGTGGCTAAATCTGTGGTTAGTGACACAGTTATCTCAGCAGTTTAATGTCCGTGAGAGATGGATGTCTCGGTTTGGATAGCTTTTAACTCTGGGGAGAAGAGAATTGGCTGGGGATTTCTAGTATATTTTCTTTTGCTTTGTAACTTCCCTAAGTTTCCACCGATTCCATATGGAGGTTGTAGTTGTTGAGCTCCATCTTGGCTTATTGAAAGTTTTTGGAAAGGAATTGAATTCAATCCTTCACTTTTCTCTCTTGGGAACTGATTTGTGATCTTTAGAATGGATTGGAAGAGTGGTGTGAAGTACAATGGATGTAGAGGTGGCTCAAGCATGTGTAATAATGTTAGTAGCTTACATGTATGACATGGATATTCCAGACTTGTGGGTAGGGGTAGGTTAAAGGTAGATGGCTTCAAATTTATAACTGAATCGGTTCAGCTTCTTTCACAAAAGAATAGTTCAAGATTCCTACTGATTGAAAAAGTCAAAAGAAGGCCCAACCGTAACCCTATTCTATCAGTTCCCATGGAAGTGGGTCATCATTTGTGATTGTGAGGTCTCATGCCCACAATGTACGGACCAAACAGAATTCGATCCCTTTTGAGTGGATTCCCTAAAAGAGAGATGTATGGAGAAAAAGTGAGAATGGTAGATTGCTTTAAAGACAGGACACTTTGCTTTTACAATAAAAGTAGGATCAATTGCATCTGTAGTGAAAATTTATGTTTCTGGTTAGTGTCTCGAAAATTTGAGAAATTGATTTATGTTCCAACCATAGAGGTCCTTCAGGTTTCTTCTTTTGTGTGTGTCTGTGTCTGTGTATTTGTGTGAGTGTGCTATGAGCAAGGAAGTCTGTGCACGCCCACCACATTGGTATCCATTGTTCAAAATCGTATATTATGGCAGTGAAAATCTCTCACATTGTATGGGGACGTTTCCCTTGGCTTAAAAAGTTCCCCAAACTTTTTAAGACAGAAGGAAGTAGGTTGAATTTTATTGATCCCTATAATTTTCCTTAGACTTGTTTGAACTAATAGATGGTGTGAGACTGGGGTGAACAATTTTATAAAAAGGAAACAAATGATACAAAAAATAGGTATCTTACCAGCCTTCCCATTCCCCCCACCCACCCACCTACCCGTCTTCTCTCTGTTTCAGAGAGTTTCAGTTTACTTCAGAAACTTAAAAAAGTTTCCTTCCATGTTGATTTTTTTAATGCCTTGCTCAAGTTTAGGATTTGCTACTCTGCTCCATGACTCTGAATTTGCTTGCAAATTCTTACACACATTCATCCTGATGATTCTGTTTAGTTATTCTTCAATTACTGTATTTTTTTCTTTTCTGTGTTTCTGCTTGATGTTAGGGGTACGCAAGGGGGGGGAAATACTAATTTAGTTACTTCATTAGTTCCATCATTTAAAACTATTCACAAATTTGCTCTTTCTTTAATTTTCATAACTGGCATTGTGGTTTTTATTATTCTCATTTGTTCTACTTTCCAGTCATTTTCTATGGGAGACTTAGCTTATTCTTCTGCCTCTGATTTTAAGATTTTCCATCCAAATAGCATTATATTTCCAGGCATTTTATTATTACTTTTTGTTTTTCAGATCTGCAGTTTTAAAATAGATAATGACAAAGGGTCTCGCACTTATAAATATTTTTATTAGCTTGTTGCTTATCATCTGTTTATAACTTTCTGTGTTTTCTATAAGAATGAATCCTGGTTTAAGTTTTCAAAATGTTAGAATCTGCATAATTACACATAGTTTGAGGAGAGAATTTCAATTATATAGGGATTTCATTGCCTAGAAAAACCCAAGCAAACGATACTCTTCCTATCCTTCTGTCCATGACTCGTGCAGATGGTTCAAGAGAATTCCAGGCAAAAATCTTAGTAATGAATGAATTGGCTTATTTCATATTTCAATTGTTTTTTTAAAAAAAACAGATTCAGGTGGTCTTAAAGTTGCCAAGTATGAAGACCCCTGCATTACAGTATGGATTTTGTTTTAAAACTTGGGGGGGGGGGAGTTTTGAAAACTTTGAAAACAATATTTAACATTCTGCTGGAGGACTGTAATGGTCTGTCCTTCATGTGAATTTGATATTTTTGTCATGCCAGTTTTATTTAAGTTGAGTTACCAAAGCTGGACGAAAGAGAAGGCAAGAAACGGCCCCCTTTTGTCAAACAACAAAGGGTTTTCTGTACAGTAGAGGCTCTTTCTGCATGGGAAAGGATGGAAAAATGCATTGATTTTTTTTAAAAAATATGTCTTGAAGCAGACATTCCCAACTCGGTGCTCTTCATATGTATTAAATTATAAGTGTCATCTTACAACCAGTATAAGCATTGCAATCCAATATACCTGGACTTCGCTTGGGTGGCTTTTTGAAGCAAATAGGCAGACTGGGAACAAGCATTCAGAGCCAGGCAAAGTGATGGGGCCACCTTTGGCTGTAGGCAAGCCAAGACAGTATCCTTTTGCAAAGGCTTTCTGATTGTGGCTTCAGTGTGGAAAACAGCCAACCTTTGAGCAAGTCTGAGAAACTGGTCTTCCAGATGAGCTGAACCTCAAACAGTTTCATCGCTGATTACTACCATGTCCCTTGGAGCTGAGGAATTAACCAGCAACATCTGGAAGGACAGAATTTCCCTGCCCTTGATGGAGAGTCTGAATTTCAACAGGCTGAAGGTCTTGCACTGATGGCCAGCTTCCTTATATTTTTACGAAGACCCCACCCCATTGTGATGTTTCATGCTATATAGCAGGGGTTTCCAAAGTTGGCAACTTTTTAAGACGCGTGGATTTCAACCCCCAGAATTCCTCAACCAGCATTGGCTGGCTGACAAATTCTGGAAGTTAAAAGTCCACAGTCTTGAATTTGCCAAGTTTGGAGACCTCTGCTTTATGGTAACCACAATTGGTGATATGTCAATTCTCAGTCATCCAGGCAGAGTTGTCTGTAAGTTGAGTCATGGCAAATGGACTTCTTTTCGGGGTGTTGTTTTTTGGTGTATGTTTTTTTTTGGTTTGAAAGTTTCGCTGCTTCTCCAAGACTGAAGAAGCTACTTTGATACACAGCGAAACGTTTCAAACCAAAAAAAGAAAAAGAAATCCAGTTGCTATGACTCAACTACTGGACACTGTCAGTGATTTTGCTTCCTTGCACTCCCCTAACTGAGCAAATCCACCCAGCCTCCTGCCTTGCCTGATTTCTAGAGGTCTTATGCTCAAGCCACACCAGTATCTCATTGTCTTAATTCACAGCTTTAGATGTTTCTTTCTGGAAGAGGCATTTCTCCCCTGATGTTGCTTCCAAACAAACATTGATGCACAAGGGTGGAGCAGCCCAACATGACACATTCAGTGTTGGTAATCCTGTGGCTCCAATTAATGTATAAAAAGATATATAGAATAGAAGAATTCCCCATCATTCAATCAGAACTGAAGAAGCAAAAGGTTTTCAGGGGAAAAAAACCAAGAAAGTCCAGTTGCCTTTTGGAAAAGCACCTTTGGGACAATTAATTCTGCTGTTTTCCTAGAGGACCACTCTCTTATATCTAATCCCTGATCTGCTCTTCAATCCTTTTGGCTGTGGTGGAGAAATACACGATATAAGTCTTTTTTTTATTTACACTTCCAACTGAATGCATTAAGTCAGAGAAAGTCCTGGCAGAAAATTTCTTTGCTAGTGGTTGCTGTTGCCCTACCTTCTTGCCATCTCACCTCTCCCCTCCTCTTGGAAAGTTCTTGGGATAATTTGCATTTCCTCCACCAGTTCCCATAGCTATTCCTCTAGTTCCAGTTTTTCAACAGCACTTCCCCAATGGCTGCATAAATCCAGGTGATCACTAGATGGCACCCAAGACATACCCAAATTATAACTCTTTGCTGCCACCAACTGGTGTATAGATCAAAAAACAGTTAACCAACCAACTCATAGTATCAGTGAATCAGCTGACAGTATGAATTTAACTCTTAGTTAGGCCAGACTTGCTTGTTTTATTGTTAGTAAATTCTCAAGTTGTGCAAAATTGGCTGGGGAGGAGGGAAACGTTCTGCCTTTGTCCTTTCAGAGTCCCAAAATACATATCAATTAAATTATGTCTCTCCAGCTTCAAAAATGCTGCCCATCCTGATTGATTGGATACGGGTATCCCCCTGTCCAAACTGAAAATAGCCTTTCATTTGAGTCTCTTGTTTATGGATCATGAACCAATAGAAGAGGAAACTCAAAAGAACTGAAAGCACTATTAATATCCTCCCAACAGTTCAAATTTCTGTACTTCCATTTGCCAGGGCTCTCTCAGGGCAAGACTCTAGAAAAAGTCCCTGCTTGTAGCAAAGAGTAAATATTAAGTTATTTTCCAAGTAATGGAAGACAGTCGACTTCTTTCATGGAATTAGAATGGTGCTTGTCTGCAATGTAAAGGTGTTGGACTAGAAGACCCCCCAAGGTCCCTTCCAACCCTGTTAATATTCTGTTAATTTGCCTGTGATGGTGAAAGTGAGATGTTCAATCTAGAGAAAAAGGGGAGAAGGAAGAGGAAGTAATCTGATCCATGAAGTGTTGGGGTTGCTTCCTAAGGGTGACAGCCCTTAGATAAGATGGCAGCATTTGACATGGCTATTTCTACATTCCCACTGATTTTCAGACCTTTCTTCGTTGTCAGAGAAAAGGCAGCTACGGTATTGCCTCTTTTTAAGTTCTCCATTTTTTCCCCTTTGACTTCGGAAATGCTATAAGCCTTGTGATCTGTTAATGTCCCTCATATCCAGATGTAGTAATCTTTAACAGAAAAATCCTCCGAAGTCTCCTTTGCTACTTTTCTCTTTCACTTTGGATTTTTTGTTTTTATTTTTTGTCTTGTCATGCTGGGAATCTTCCATAGATTTGTAGGTTTGTTTTGTTTTTGTTTTTAAAAAATCTAAATATATACCAAGCATTGAACTTGAGTGGCTTACTTACCATGACTGTTAAGACAATGTATAGGATCTTAGGAAGTTGCTTTTCATAAAATGTGACCCCTGATCCATCTAACTCAAGTTCATTTACGCTAATTGGCAACAACTCTCCACAGTTTGGGACAGGCCCTTTCGCAGACCTGTCTGTAGGCCATCAGCAACTGAACTGGGTGATCTGCTTCTGAGCTAGAATCATTTTAATAAATCCTCTTCTGCATTATTATGACGCCTCCCAGAAACACACAAATAGCAATGCACAATTGCACAATTATGGCATCAAGGCTCAGTACCCCAAGACAGATGTACACTGCGTGGACTGGTATAAATGTACAGCTATTTGCAAAACAGATTTCTGTCTAGTGTGTTCCTTTCAGATTCAGGGGAAACATTGATGGGATATTCAGAGAAATGAGATGTTGGATTTACTTTTCCAAATGCTGGCCTTTTTTTCTCCCCTTTAGTTGCAAACTCCTTTCTCCTGAATGCGCAGTAAAGTTTTTGCAGAGGCTGTTTCTCCTTTGCAGTCTTTGAAGGGATCATGGGACTGCACAAAACTGCTGCAGAGTATCTCCGCAACTTCTCCACAAGGGGCTGATTGTAGCAGGGTTGAGATCCTGATATAAATTTAAATTGGTAACAGAACACAAGGAGCAGCGGGCAAGTGAAGTAGAAGCTCTCTCAAGCTGCACCAGCTTTAAAATTATCATTAGGCACGTCCTTAACGTCTGGAGAGAGAGAGAGAGAGAGAGAGCGTGCAGCTGCTTTTCTTGAGAAAAGCAAATCAAAGTAGTGGGTGGGTTTGTTGATTAATTCATTCCTAAAACATGTGCAAATTCACCATCTTTGTTGTTTGGAAGGGTATCTTAGGCAACTAAAGGAGTTAAAGATAATGCAGGTAGGCACGTGTTTGCTGCCTGCCAGATTATAGATTGGGAAACATAAAAAGTCATCCCAGTTTTCATGCCCTATTTTGATTCCACAGGTGTAAGGAATCTGTAGCCTATGGGTTAATTTAATGCAGCTTTTGGGCTAAATTTTGAAAGTCCCTTGGCATCAGTTCAGAACTTGGCTGAGATATTCTGCCCCATTCTTGAAGATATTATGAAGACAAAGAAAAGGAAAGAGAGAGAGAGAGAGAGAGAGAGAGAAACTTTTATGAATTAGGTTTAGCCTGGCCTTGTCCAGAAATGCAGAAATGGTCTTTTTCATGTTTTCATTCCTGTCCCATTTCTTGTCTTGCTGTCAACTGCCATCGTAATGCACTACAGAGATCCCAGAGGATGAAAAAAAAAATCTGACACTTTTAATTATTAGTATTGTTGTTATTATTGCTTTTTGAAAGGCCTTATGTTATAAATAGGAAAAAAAATAGTATATATAATATATTTACTTATGCGGTGCTATTGGGGGATTTTTTAAAACTTGGGCTACTCGATTATTCCAATCTGCTGGAAGAGTAATACATCTCTACCCCTACCCCACCCCCACCCCTGTCTCCCTCCCTCTGGAAAACAAAATACAATTTCTGAAAAATGAGGGCTCTTGTTAAACATGATTAAAAGGGAAAAGTTTGGAAGGGTCACTGGGGATGTGGGGGGAGCATAGGATCTAACAAGACAATCCTTCCTTATAAACCAGGATAACTTTGCAAGGTGGGTTGGGAGGGAGAGAAGTGCTATATATTTAAAAAAAAATACTTTTGCAATATAATTTTATTACATTGCTGCTTTTTTCTGGAAAGGAAGTTTTCTTTTAACTTGCACATAGTTGGTCTTTGGTTTTAGATTTGGTGGGTGGGTGGTACAGAGTGAAATGTTATTATCTAAAGAAGTGTTTCTCAATCTTGGCAATTTTAAGATAGGTGGACTTCAACTCCCAGAATTCCACAGTCAGCCCTACTGGCTGGGGAATTCTGGGAGTTGAAGTCCACACGTCTTAAAGTTACACTTTGGGGAACAGTGAAAGAGGGCATTGGTGTGGAAAATCTGGTTTCCATTATACGGGGGAGGAAGATGCCAGAGGTGGCACTAATATCTGCAGGGGTGCCATAGCAGGGGTGCCAAGGGATGTGGCCTTTTGCCTGTTGAAGGTAAGATTCCAAGAATGCTGAATGAGAAGAAATTGGGGTCAAGGAACAACCTGGAGTTTCTGTCCTGTAAATTTGTTCTTTTGGAAAAAGCCTTGGGAATTAAATTCCCCAATGAACATGGACAGCGACGTTTGTTTAAATGAAAGCTGGTTGCAGTTGACTCTGTGTAAACCATTTGCTCCTACCTACAAAAGTAGCAAATATGTTTGACTCTGGATTAAAAGTTGTGCTTTTCCTGAACTGGTTCTAAAAAGAGCAATTTTGCAAAAGTACCAACAATCTGAGAACTGGTGTGCGTGTGCTTGTGTGTTTCTGAAACGAGAGAGCTAACAAATTAAACTGGATTTAAACCCATGTACTGTGTGTAGGCTTGCCCTGTTGATATAGAGTTCCTTTTATTGACCTTCTTTCGTGTTATGTGTAGATTTCAAGTGGTTGTTTAGGGTTGTTCAGATCCCTCCGCAACAGGATAGGCAGTGGGACTTCTGGAAGCGCGTTTGTGTGCCCGCAGTTCATATTCTATTTGAAAAGAAGACTTTCTGGTGGTCAAAACTCTCATTAATTTTCCAGCATCGCTACCCCAAACATTTTAAATTTGGGATGTTTTCAGGTTACAGACCATAACATAAAGTGAGTAGTAGCCGAACACACACACACACACACACACACACGGACAAGGGAGAGAAGCCAGCAGGAGTATGAAATACCAAAAATATAACTTAAGCTGTGCCTGTACTGCTGGTTTGCATTTCCTTGGCTGCTTCATTTTTGCTCATGTAATTCTTCTCTCCAGGTTATTTATCTGTAGTCTATTTGAAGCTTTGAATTAATTTTTTTTGGGGGGGATGGGGTGAAATTGGGTGTCCAAGAAACTCCATTCCATCAAGATTGGCTGGGGTGGGGTGGAGGTTAAAAAGATGGAGTTTGATTGCAATCCGAAACTGGTTGATGCATTCTGTGCTAAGCTCACTTTGGGTTTTTTTTATCTTATGCTACTATTGTTCATTTAACAAAAAATTGTAATGCAATCCCATGTACAGTGAAGAAAGGACTGAATCTCCTTATATCCATATGTATAGAAATAAGTTGCATTGGGACACAGTTGAAAGTTGCAGTCTTGTGTGTTCAGAGGTAAACATATTGTGCACTACTTAATCCCTGGAGTGTGCATACAAAAAGCAGGTATATTCTCAGAAGTGGGAGTGGTCAACCGTTCCAGGAAAACACCTCAAGATGTTTTCTTCCCTTCTTTTTTTTTTTTTTTTTTTCAATCACCAAAAATCTCCTAGGTAATTATAACCTCCATTTTGGGTGGGAAAGTCAAGTCTCCAGCTCAATTTTCTCTCTTCAAATTTGGAATCTGAAATTGATGAAGAACTAGAACAATGTTTCTCAATCTGACAACTTTTAAGATGTGTGGACTTCAACTCCCAGAATTCCCCAGCCAGTCATGCTGGCTGGGGAATTCTGGGAGTTGAAGTCCACACAACGTAAAGTGGTTGAGGTTGAGAAACACTGAACTAGATTGTCAGGTAAAATGTCTGGTCACATGACTAGAATAAGTGGGGCTTTTTCATTTTTCTTACCAAGCAGATTGGATTAGTCTGAGAAGTAAAGCTTTGACTGGGCCTTGGGGTTAATAACTTGGTTGAGATCCTACTTACCCAGATTGGTAACTACAGGAGGCCTTAGACTGCCCTGCCCAACTGAGACCACACAACCTGTCCAATCTCCCCTTCACATCACCCTTAGCGGCCACCGTTCAACTTAAGACATTCATCTTTTATCCTTTGGATTTGTTTTCTGTTGTTATTACATAGTCTTGAGGAGCACAACGCCCGGAAGGGAGGAATCAGCAGAAATGGCTTCCTAAGAATTCAATGCCAAGATTGGAATGGCTATTTTCTAATGTTATTTTTTTTTCTTCCCCTGCCCTGCCATCTCTCTCTTTCGGCGTTTTTTGTTGGAGAACATTTCTTCCCCGACTGTCTCGGACCCATGCACATACTTTTTGTCCATTTATATTTTACAGTGGTTAACAATAATATTTTATTCTCTGTCTCGCTTCTTGCTTGCTACATTACATTAACACACACCGACACAAACAGAAACACCGCAGCACCAGGGAAAATGAGCGAGTCCCGTCCTTGGGTGAAGAAGCTCACGGGTGGTTGAAGAAAACGAATCGGCCTTGGGGGGCACTTTACACTACAGCCTTAAATTACTTTAATTCTTATCTCTCAGTTCTGTAAAGAGGGAATTTTAAACAGGAAGTTCCCCATATCCTCAATTCAGGAGTTTTCTGGGGACGGGAATCCATGACCGATTTTAGACAAGGCAAAATGCAATTCATTTTCCCAAAGGGGTTTTCAGTTGGAGCTCTCCCAAAAAAATGGAGCCATGTCTTTCACTCTCTTCACCTCCCTCCTCGCTCACTTCCCTGGTGTTCTCATGATATTTGATTCTAGCATTTATACGCATACTATTAGCCAACGCGCCTACTTTTATGTACCATTACCTGAAAGCCAAGTTTGGTTTTCTTTTCTTTTTAATTTTTTTCCCCTATGCAAAAGGAAAAAAAATTCTAAAGGACAATTAAAAACTTTAAAAAAAAAAGAGAAAAAAAGAAAAAGAGGAAAAAAAAGGAAAAATGTATAAAAAATTAAATAAGCTATGCTTTCAACAGTTGTTCTGCGTCCTGTGTCTCATTTGAAAGCCGGGAAATTGGAAAATTGCTGCAGTATTATTGTTTAACTCCTCTCAAAACACAGCGAGAATTCCTAGGAAAGGCGTAGGAAAAGTCAGCGTTAAGGGCCTGAGAGCTGGGACAGCTGCCATGCTGTGGCCTTTTTAGGACTGAAAGCAAAAAGAGAATGGAGTGATGCTGGATATAATTAATGTTGTGCCAAAACCTGCCTAGTGATTTCCCAACATTTTTCTACTCCTGGGATAGCCTTCAGTGTGTGAACGTATTCTCAAGTATTTCTTTTGACAAAGTCCTTTCCAGTTTCGCAGAAGGGTGTTTTTCAGCTTACAGATAGTCCTTGATTTATGACAACAATAGGGACTGGGATTTCCATTGCTAAGCGAGGTAGTCATAAAGCACTACTACATCACTTAGGGACGGTGACCCCTGCAGTCACGGTTGCCATCAGTGACCGAGTCCCATGGTCATTAGGCAAGGTAACTTCCTGCCGACTTTGCACAACCAAAGTCAGTGGGGAAGCCAGCAGGAAGTTGCAAGTCCCAGGCCAGCAAGCAGGTAAGTGGCTGCTGCTAAGTGGGTGAGGGAGCAAGGTGGGGCGGGGGTGTGGGGAAGGGGCGGGGCGGGTGCTCCTGAAATGCTGTGCAGGTTGGGGAGGGGGCGCAGGGGTGCATGAGTGGCCAGCACAGTGTGAATGCAGAGGAACTGTGGGGAGTGTGCCCTGGCAGAAGAATCTCATCCAGTGACTTGCAACTTTCCCTGCTGGCTTCCCCACTGATTTTCTGGAATAGAAGGCAGGGAAGTTTGCAAAGGTGATCGTGTGATTATGGGACGCTTGGCAACCTGTTACAAGTGCAGCCCGATCACTGTCACACAACAGTAGGGGTGATGGAACTCCAAAGGCTGGTTGTAACCATAATTCCCTTGGTGCCCTCAGACTTTGAAGGGTCGCTGAGTGAATGGTCATAAGTCGAGGACCACCTGTACTTTGTTCTTGGTAGTGGTGGAGGACAATATGGCAAGCTGAGTTTTCTCTTGCGCTTCTTTTCAACATGGTGAAGCCTGGCTCCCCGCTCAGAATAAGCGCTGCAGCCGGCATTTCCTCCTGAGGTAGATCAGACCTGCTTCATGAGTAGCCAGGATCACTGGAGATGGCCAAAGAGATGATTGGGCGGCGAAAGACAAGATTCACTCACACCCCTGGCTGTCTCATGAGGAAGAGACAGTGCTGCTGCATCCCTGAGAGCTTTTTTTCTTTTCTTTTTTAAACATTGAAAGCAAGTTATTTTGAGATCGATTGAAGGATAACTGGTAGGAAAAACGTATCATGTAAAAAGAGCAAGAGAGAATATTTTGCAGCTGTAGAAGACTGTACAGGTGGTCCTTGACTTAACGATCACAACTGAGCCCAGAATTTATATTGATAAGTGAGAAATTTGTTGAAGTGTCCCATTTTAGACTTTTTTCGCCACATTTGTTAAGTGAATCGCTGCAGTTGTTAAATTAGTAACGCGGTTGTTAAGTGAATCTGGCTTTTCCCTTGACTTTCCTTGTCAGAAGGTCGCAAAAGGTGATCACATGACCCTGGGACACTGCAACCGTCATAAATATGAACCACCTGTTAAGTATCCAAACGTAAATCACGTGACCATGGGGATGCTGGAATGGTCATAAGTGTAAAAAATGGTCACTTTTTTCAGTGCTGTTGTAACTTTGAACAGTCACTAAACAAATTGTTGTAAATTGAGGCCTACCTGTATTCCCTTGCTGGATCTTCCATTGTCCTGGAAAAGGATGAAATCTGACACACACACACACCCATCATCATCCATGCATTTCTTCCATCTTAGTACATTTGAGTTTATACAGAGTGGTCCTTCTTTGCTTCACACATTGGCATCACAGGAACAAGAGGCCTGCTGAGGTAATTAGTTTTCTTGTTCCTTTACCTATTTCTCCGCTTACTAGAATGAAAGTCATAAAGTGAAAAGGAACAGCCTGTGGTATCCAGAAATCTTACTAGGGGTTGTAAAAGAAACGTCTATAGGTAGTCTCAACTTAACAACCACCACTGAATTTCCCTTGCTAAGCGAGACAGCTGTTAAGTAAATTTTGCTCCACTTTACCACCCTTCTTGCCTCAGCTGTTAAGTGAATCACTCTAGTTCAATTAGCAACATGGTTGTAAAGTGAATCTGGCTTCCGTGTTGATTTTCCTTGTCGGTGATCACATGACGCTGGGACCATGCAACAGTCATAAATAGGAACCAGTTGCCATCATCCGAATTTTGATCACGTGACCATGGGGATGCTGCAATGGTAAGTATGAAAAACGCTCATAAATCACTTTTTTCAGTGCCACAGTAACTTTGAACGGTCACTAAACTAAAGGTTCAAATTAAACTAAATTCAAGGACTACCTGTACAGTACTTGATACAAGACTTTTTCTTGATGAGGGAGAAATAACTGCTTTATTTGGATCCAGTCTTTCCAGAGTAGATTTCTTTGGTCTCCTACAGGTGGGCATTAACGGTTTCACATTGAGAAGGCATCAAGAAAACAAACAGAATCCACCTGCTCCTTTCTCTGTGGAGATTCTCAATTATCCAGGTCACGGTTGTCCCAAAGGTGCTTTTTCCAAAAGGCAATTGAACTTTCTTGGGGTTTTTTTCCCTTCGAAAACATTTCCCTTCTCATCCAAGAAGCTTCTTCAGTTGCTCCTTTGTTTGGTTCTGTTTACAGCAGAGCAAAACTGTTTGCAGAGAACCAAACCCATTAAGAGTATGTGGAGAGAGAGATTTAAAATAAAGTTAATTAGGGATGGTCCGCACTCTTGACACGAAGACTGCATTTCACTGGGGTCTGCAGACTGTAGTAAGGAAATACCAAGTTGGCCATCACAGTGGTGTGATAAAGCATAACCCATTTTTTTATGTGTGTTGAACATGCAACACACATTAAACCAAACACAGGCATACAGCTTTTATAAGTTGTAATCAGAGTATTTCTATGACAACTTTTATAAGTTGTAATCAGAGTATTTCTATGACAAATATTCATTCAATGTGCAAAATACAGGTAATCCTCGCCTTAACATCCATTCATTTAGCGAGGGTTCAAAATTACAATGGGACTGAAAGAAAGGACTTAGAATAGGTCCCCACACAACTGTCGCAGCGTCCCCAGGGTCACGTGATCAAAATTTGAGTGTTTGGAAATCGGCCAGAGTCACATGATCCCCTTTTGCCACCTTCTGACAAATAAAAGTCAATGGGGAAGCCAGATTCATTTAACACAGGGGTCTTCAAACTTTGCCCTTTTATGACTTGTGGACTTCAACTCCCAGAATTCCTCAGCCAGCCATGCTGGCTGAGGAATTCTGGGAGTTGAAGTCCACAAGTCATAAAAGGGCAAAGTTTGAAGACCCCTGATTTAACAGCTGTGTTCATGTGATTCAGTTCAGTGATTCACTTAACAACTGTGGCAAAAAAGGTCATAAAATGGGGCAAAACTCACTTAACAGCTGTCTCGCTTAGATATAGACATTTTGGGCTCAACTGCAGTAGTAAGTTGAAGACTACCTGTATTGTACTTATTTTTAAGATTTTTTTTTTTAGATTTTTGTTTTTATACTTTATAGCTTTTTATGTAATCTTATCTTTGTGTGTTTTTTTTAATGTACCCCACCCTCCATATGCTAGTCTTTGACCATAATAAAGGCTGATTATTGATTGGCCACAGTGGGAAGCAAAAATTCTAAATTATAGACATCCTTCTTAGCTTGATGGTTCAAGTTTTTGTTCAGAAACATATTGGGAGAAGGAGAACCGAAGGCACTCCCTTCCTTACCTTTTCTGTCAATTGCCCTGTCCTGTTCATAGAAATTCAAACCGGTTTCATGTTGTCTTCCAAATACTGTTTCTCCTTCTACTTGGATGTGATCTTTTGTGTCGAAATGGAAGCCCTCACTTCAACAGGCCACTCAGTAAACTGAATCTTGAGAACACAGTCCTCAGCTTACCACTATTAACTTTAGCAACCGTTCGAAGTTACAACTTACAGCATGGAAAAATGACTTACAACTGGTTCTCGCACTTAGGACCATCACAGCATCCCCACGGGTTACGTGATCAAAGTTTGGGCGCTTGGCAATTGGCGTGTATGTGTGACAGTTGCAGCATCCCTGGGTTGTTCATTTGACCTTCGACCTGCAAAGTCAATAGGGGAAAGCCGGACTTGCTTACCGACTCTGTGATTCACTTTAACAACAGCAGTGATTCACTTAACAAAAGTGGCAAAAAAGGTCATCAAATTAGGCAGAAGGTACTTAACAGCCTCCGCCGTTAAATTCTGACCCCAATTTTGGTCGTAAGTCAAGGACTGCCTGAAATAGCACAGAGAACATTATTTCTTCAGCAAGCGGGATTTTCCCCAAGGTTACCTAGGAAAATAAAACAGCCCTTCCATCCATCAATTTCTAACTCCCGTGTGCTTCTGATACAACGTAGGCTTCAAAATGCTGACATGGCATGTCGACTGTGCATTGCCCTTCCCTGAAAGCAATTTGGGTCCCTGGCTTGATGCAGTTCCCCCCCCCCCCCGCAGTTCCTTCCTGTCAAATCGAGGCCTGAGGCTGAACCCCCAAAAGCTTTTCCTTTTCTCTCCTCTCTTGAGAAATCTTACGTTTTGCAAATGCGCAGTCCACGCAGATCTCCCGGGAGTATCGCTTATGCAGAATGCATGTGATTCTTTTGTTGGCAGCGTCTAACTTGCGAGGCCCTTGGTGGCTTCACCCTCCTTAAGTAACAGAATGTAATTACAGGGAGGTTATTTGGATGAGCAATTCATGGTTTCCAGCTGCAGGGCTGCTTGCCCCCCCCCCCGGCCCTCCCACAAGGCAGCTGATTTTGGTGGCCTGTGTTGAAAGGCAGCGTTTCATCCTCAGCTCCTCTCGCTTTCCCTCATAAAGAGCCAGCACTCCTGTGCCCACTAAGCAAGACTACCACCCTCAGACATGGTGAAGGACCTTGCCCTCTGCTTAGTAAGTCTTCGATAGAGAATTTGAAAAGCCCCGTGTATCCTGATGAGCACAAAAGAACATGGATTTGGGGCTCTGCGAAGGCCTTGCGGTTATTATTCCTGCAGGTCGAGGTGTCTGCTTGCCTCTCCTTTTGTAAATAGGTTTTCTGCCCAGGGTGACCTCAATTCTATCTAATTCTCTCCAGGATATGTATCTTTTCCCCCTCCCCCCCCCCTTGCAGGAAGAGATGAAAAAAAACCCTCTGCTTCATGAATGGAGAGAGGTTGTTCAGGGCCTCTACACTGGGACACGCATATCAGGGTTTGCACCCCGCTGGAGGAAGCAAGCCAAGCCACACTACTTGTGGTGGAATCTCCAGCTAGACTGGAGGGAGGTGTCAAGAGGGGGCCAAGCTTAGAGTCCTTGCACTGCAGGAAGCGGTGCAGGCCTGGCCTCCCCCAGAATCCCCGAAGCCTTATCTGACCCTTATCTGACCGTTCCCAGGGGAAGGCAGACAGTCTGGTGAGATTCTTGTAACACAAGTGGCTAACAGTAAAGCTTCTGCTGGAGACTAGCCAATTGTGGTTCGCGTTGCTTGTGCCTGACACTACTAAAATTCAATCCCAGATCCAGTGTTCTTGCTGTTTGGATGTCTGTCCTGTTCTTCCTTCCCTTTCTTTTCCCTTCCAAAGTAAGTCTGGCCTATTTCAAGCAGCATGAAGCCCCTTCAAATGCCCTCTTTTTAGTCTTCAGCCCCTTCGTTAACATATTTGTGTTATTCTGATGCAGGATTGGGAAATCTTAAGTCAATTAGACCCAACAGTTCAGAACTATGAGGCTGTTGCAGTCACAGAAGTGGGGGCAGCCCCCCCCCAAGGTTTATCCAGTGCACTCCCTCCACCCCGGTGGGCATCCTATCCCATCAGCTGTCTAGAGATATGCAGGAGAGCGGATGTTTTCCTTTTTTGAAATGGTTATTTCCTAGCTGTTGAGGAAACTAATTCTTAAGAACAATCTATTTCTCTAGAAAAAGGAAGTGACTTGATTTCTCTAGAAAAAGGAATAGACTTGGTCTCTTAGCCAAGACTGGTCTGAGCTCTAAGAACTTTCTTGCAAAAGTATTTTGACGACAAGAACAATGCACACACAGCAGAGCACAATGCGATTGGTTGGTGAGTTGGGGACTCCAGATTAGCATCTGAAAAATTGGGGAAACAGTAGTGAGAGGACCAAGAGTCCAGTCAGATGGCAGGAAAATCACAGGAGCTGGAGAAAATGAAGGATGCATGCAGTTATTTTATTTTACATGTTATTTATTTATTTAGAAGATTACCCTCTCATTTTTTTAAATCTAAAAATCCACGAGGCAACTGATGCATACAACAGATAAAACGGAAAATAACAACGCAGTTCAGTGATGACAAATGCTGCGTTTTTCATTTAGGTAAAAAAGAAATGAACATGTGTCAAACAGGCTTGAATGGATTGCCAGCTAAATATGAATCAAAACTATGACTCTGCTGTGAAAAAGGCAAATGCTATTTTAGATTGCATCAACAAAGGTATAATGATCAAACACTGGAAAGTAATAAATTTAATATACATAGGTTGGATACAGCCTTCAAAAAGGATACAGTTCTTGTCATTGTTTTTCAAGAAGCAGTCAGGAAAAATAGAACAGGGTCAGAAGAGGAAATGACTGGGGGATTGGAACTCAGGGCTTCAGAGATTGTGAAGAAAATGAGTAAGTTTAGACGTCAAACACAAGACTGAGCGGGAATATCGTTAACATTCTTCAAGCTCTTGAAAATGTCCTAGAACAGAGGTCACCAACTTTTGTCGGTTGGCGGACCGGAGGAAAAGGGAGGGGGAAGTATTTTAAATGAGTGTGTGCGTACATGCGCGCACAGGGTCGCAAGCATACGCACGCTGCAAATGGGGCGAGGCTGGCGCCCACGTGATACTACCCCTGCCCTGTTCTTGTGTGGCACAGCGCCTTGTTTCTGCACCTTGCAGCACGGTGGCGGTCCATTTTTGCGCCTCACAGCACAGCAGTGGCCTGTTTCCATGCCCCGTGGTGCAGCAGTGGCTGTTTTTGCATCTCACAGCACAGTGGCGGCCCGTTTTGCGCCCTGCGGTGCTGCGGCACCCCATTTTTGCATGGTCCCATTTTTGTGCACAGCGGCGCAGTTTCATGCCCTGTGGCGTGGCATCCTGTTTTTGCGGCACAGCAGCACCCTGTTTTTGCACGGTGTAGCGGCATCCCGTTTTCGCGCCCCGAGGCACGGCGGTGGCCCATTTTTGTATCCCGTGTCGCGGCGCTAGCACAAGTGAGGGGGTGTGCATGCCAGCCACGGCCCACAGATTGGGGACCCATGCTGGGGCCTTTTTGTCTTCAAAGTACAGGTAGTCCTCGACTTACAACCACAATTGAGCTCAAAATTTCCATTGCTAAGCAAGATAGGTGTTAATTAAATTTTGCTCCATTTTATGACCTTTCTTGCTACAGTAGTTCAGTAAACCACTGCAGTTGTTGGGTAGTAAAATGGTTGTTAAGTGAATCTGACTTCCCCATTGACTTTGCTTGTCAGAAGATTGCAAAAGGCAATCACATGACACTGCAATCGTCATAAATACATGCTAGTTGCCAAATACCTGAACTTTGGTCATATGACCATGGGGATGCTGCAAGGGTCATAAGTGTGAAAACAGCCATAAGTCACATTTTTCAGTGCCGCTGTAACTTGAACTATAACAGTTGTGAGTTGAGGACTATCTGTGCAGGGTATGGAACAATAGATTAAGTTCCAGGAAGGCAGATCCTGGTTAAAAGAAAGGAAAACTTTCTAATAGAACCAGCAATTTGACAGTGGGAGCAGTTACAGAAAGACATAATGAATCACCTACAACATTTGGTAGATGTGTTTAAGCAACACGTTGGGGATGATGGAGAATTTCTTTCAACCTCATGCTTCCATGGATGTGGAATTGTAGCGCCACCTGCTGGGGGAATGTGAACATTACCAACAGCATTCGAACCTCCATCAACCATCAGCAAGATCAGGTTGATCTTAATGCAGATTCTGGTAAAATAGAGGTCAGTATTTAACTCTACTCAAGTGCCCTTGACAACATCATATATCTTTTACTTCGCCAGAAATTACTTCCCATTCTATTTAAAAGTAACAAACCCATCTCTGTTGGGGAAAAAATCAGCAAATAAGGCCATAGAAATAGCAACTTCAGAAACTTTTAACCATGGCACAACCTCCCACACTCTTTTTAAACATATCTGTATGCTTTAATCTCATCCCAATTTCTCTGAGGCAGCTTCACTGTTAGCTGTTCTGGTATTAAACAGTGCTTTCCTCTTTAAGCAAGCAACAAGCCACAATAGTGGATCTCTGTCCAGATCTCTGAGTTGATCATTAACTGGTGGTGGAGGCTGAGAAGGGCCTATGTAGCGTAGTAGAGAAGAGATTGCTAGCTCTTCCATGTACTGTCTCAAGCTTTAATCTTCCCCAGCATGGCTGGCTGAGGGATTCTGGGAGTTGAAGTCCACCCATCTTAAACTTGCCAAGGTTGAGAAATACTATTCTAGAATAAGTGCTGAACCCTTGTCCAAAAGCAGGTCTGATTATCAGCTGATCACAATTGCTGGTCCAACTCATTTTAAATGCATAGGTGTAAAACACCCAGAGTGAGTCTGGAGGACTGGGCAGATCTGCTATTGTAGCCATTTGTCAAAGCTTGCCTCTTCCCCAGTCCTGTCTGATGCTTTTGGTGGGTAGAGAGAAGGGATGCCCACAGGCAGGGGTCAAACAATTCGAGATAGTAGCCACAGCCAGAGAAACGAAAGCCCAGCCCATTTTTACCTGCATTATTATTGGTTCACTGGCAGGTGACACTTTAACTCGGTCATAAGTGATTTCCTACCTTACAAGACATGTTGTCATGGACTATCCCAGACCAGACACTGACATGGAAACAGCTACTTAGAATTTACCAGGTTTGGTACTATTCATTTGAACTTTAATTTTAAAAAAAGATCTGCTATCTTTTCACACTTTTGAACTCTGATGAAGCAATAGGACAGGGGTCTCCAAACCTGGCAACTTTAAGACTTGTGGACTTCAACTCCCAGAATTCCCCAGCCAGCGCATGCTGGCTGGGGAATTCTGGGAGTTGAAGTCCACAAGTCTTAAAGTTGCCAGGTTTGGAGACCCCTGCAATAGGAGCAGGATAGAAAGAATATTGATGCTTTTAAATTTTGGTGTTGGAGGAGGCCGTTGAGATTATCATGGACAACCAAGAAAACAAATTGATGGATCATCGAACAAATCAACCTGAAGTTTTCACTGATCAGGGTCAAATGATGTGACTTTTAATATATTATGTCAATGCCCATAATCTCTGGAGAAGTCCATAATGCTGGGAAAAGTTGTTGAAGAAAAGAGAAGAAGAAGAGGATAACCAGCATAATTCAGGTACAGTGGTGATGGGGGAACTGTGGGAAGACCTGAAGGAATCAGGCAGGATAGGGACAGATCACCATGAAGAAAATTTTATGTGGTTGCCAAAAGGTGAAACAACTTAGTAGCACATAATTTTCACCTGTATTTAGCACTACTGTGTTATATGGCTCACTATGCCTAACAAACCAGGTTACGATGAGCCTGGTGATTCAGCACACTGTGGGAATCCCGACATTGTAAAGACATATGGTATGAACCAGCCATCACATATTAAGCTGTCGTTCTTTGGGCAAAGGCTGTTATGCGACCACAGAGAAATATACACCATTACCTGGGTTTGTGAGCTGTGTAAATTCAATCATGATGTCACCATCTCCCACTAGAGTTGTGAAGGTTGGTGTGAGGGCGGAAACTGCCAGCTAGAAGAGAAGCAACCTAGAACTAAGGAGGAATTTCCTGACAGAACAATTAATCAGTGGAACGACAGTGGAAGTTGTGAATGCTCCATCACTGAAGGTTTTTAAGAAGAGATTGGACAGCCATTTGTCTGAAATGGTATAGGGTTTCCTGCCTGAGCAGAGGGTTGGACTAGAAGACCTCCAAGGGCCCTTCCAACTCTTGTTATTCTGTTAGAAGAATCTAGATCAGACAGCTACCAAAGCCCTGTACAACTGCTCTCAAAACCCGAGGCTATCGGGCGGTGAAATCTTTTATTTTAACTCCCATAAGAGCAAGAAAGGAAGAGGCAGAATTTAAACCTTGGAGCTGGCATAAAACTACAGCTAGGTCCCTGGATTCTGTGGGTTTTGCCATTTCAGTATATCTCCGCTTCCATCTCTGCTGTAAACACATCTTAGCTAAGCCACGTCCTTGAATCATCTGCTGCACACAAGTACATGTTTACATTCCTTGAGAGAGATTGATTGCCACACTCAGTGAAACTCCAACAGGTTACAGGACTTATCTTGCACACATCCAAGCCCTCGGGATCTGACACGATCTGAGTTTGGCATTCTTCATTTCCCTTTCATCAAACCTGCCATTCTTTTGCCCCAGAGAAAAATCCCATGTGAGTGAAAATATTTCCTCCTTCAGGACAAAAGGACTTTTGTCCCTGACAAAAATATGCTACAATGAAATGGAATAGGCCTCTGTAGGCAAGGGGAAGGTTTTGTGATTTCCAATCCCCTGATATGACTTCTGTTTTTATCTTATCCTCTGCTTTTTGCTTGTAAAGATCTACCGTCCTCTTTTAACTAAGAGGCCTCCATATTCAGAGTGGAAAACAAAAGGCAGGTGGTGTTTTTTTTTTTAAAAAAAAACAACAACAATGGTTGACACCTGCGTACAATTCAACTTTGTGCTGAAAAGTGTATTTATTTACTTCTTAAATAGATTTATACGGCTGCCCAACTCGTACACGGTGATTCAGGGTAGTGTACAGCACTAAATATCAATAAAATGAAAAGTCCAGAAACTCCCACTGTCTCCCCTTGAGACAGTGACAAATACAATCACAAAAACCACTGGATTGGCTCCAAATCAACCTGGGTTCGCAGGCCTGCTGACAGAACAATTTTTTTAGGTCTTTCCAAAAAAGTAGCAAGGAAGGGTCAATCTTATTTCTGAATGAGGTTCTGAAGAGAGGGAAAGTCCTTCCTCTAGAGCAGGGGTGGGGAACCTTGGCTCTTTTATGACTTGTGGACTTCAACTCCCAGAATTCCTGAGCCAGCCAGGCTGGCTCAGGAATTCTGGGAGTTGAAGTCCACAAGTCATAAAAGAGCTAAGGTTCCCCACCCCTGCTCTAGGTTCCATTAGGGCAGTGATGGCGAACCTTTTAGAGACCAAGTGCCCAAAAACCGCCCCCCCCGCCCCGTCGTCCGCTCTGCCCCCGCCCGCCGGGCCACTCACCACCTCCACGGCCCGCTGCAGCAGATCACCCAGGCGGCCCTGCAGCGCCATGGTGGCCACGCCCTCCACCCACGCCCCGCAGCATCATCTGCGTGTGACGGGGCGTGAGGGCAAAATCTTGTCCCTGCTGCTTGGCTGCCATGTGCTTGGCTCCGCTGCTCCGCGCGGGCCACGCCCAGGGGCGACTCTCCTCCAGGGGGGCTGCTGGTTAGGAAGGGGCCGTGGGGGGAGGCGGGGCTGGGGCGACGGCGCGCATGCCCACAGAGAGGGCTCCGAATGCCACCTCTGGCACGCGTGCCATAGGTTCGCCACCACTGCATTAGGGGTACTTCCTTAATTGGAGCTGGAGCATACCCTGGCTTCCCATTCTGATAGGCTGGGAAGATGTAAGACAATAGAGGTAATTAAATAATTGTATTACTTAAAAAAACAAGTAGGAATTGTTCCACAGCCACATCATTCCTGGATTTTGCATTCTCAAAAATAGTGGGTCATGCACTGTAGCCAAAGTTTGCTGATCTGGAAAACAGCGCAGGAGTTGCCTAGTTCTTAGCTGGAAGATCACCAGGCTGAGTAGCCGAAAAAACAATTTAGAAGACAACAGCAAATTACTTTCAGACTGTTATAGAAAACCTCCACATATTTATGTATAAAATTTATAGGCTGCCCACCTTACCTCAAGGTAATTCTAGACATATCCGTGAAGTCACCAGGGGATGAACTGGACTTGAAACGTTCTTCATGACTTGAATAAGCTAATTCAACTTTAGGATTTATTAGAAGCAGCATATACAGGTGGTCTTCAACTTCGGACCACAATTGGGACTAGAATTTCTGTTGCTAAGCAAGGTGGTCAAGTGAGTTGCACCTGATTTTACAACCTCTTTTGCCATAGTTAAGAAAATCACTGTTAAGTGAATAAGACCGTCATTAAGGAAATCCAGTTTCTTCCATTGACTAAGGGGATGCTGCAACGGTCATAAGTGTGGAAAACAGTCATATGTCACTTTTTTCAGTACCGTCATAAATTTGAATAGTTGTAAGTCGAGGTCTACCTATAATTTCTTCCTCCATCCCCTCATCATAAAAATCATTATAACATAAATATAACAACAATATAAAGCATCAGCTCTTAAGTTCCAAATCTTCTCTTGAAGAGCCCCAGCTTTGCTGTTCTATGAAAAAAATGTGGATACCGATAGTCCAGAACTTACATTCATTTAGTGACCAAAGTTACAACAGCACTGAAAAAAGTGATGTATGACTGTTTTCCACACTTATGACCGTTGCAGCATCCCCTTAATCACATGATCAAAACTGAGATGCTTGGCAACTGGCATGTATTTTTGACTGTTGCAGTGTCCTGATCACCTTTTGCGACCTTCTGACAAGCAAAGTTATGGGGAAGCCAGATTCACTTAATAACTGTGTTACTAACTGAACAGCTGCAGTGATGTCACTTAACAACTGTGGCAAGAAAGTTGTAAAATAGGACAAAACTCACGTTAACTGTCTTGCTTAGCAACAAACATTTTGGGCTCTAATACGTGACAGTTGCCAAGCATCTGTATTTTGATCATGTGACCGTAGAGATGCTGCAACTGTTGTGTGAAAAAGTCACAAGTCACTTTTTTCAATGCTATTGTAACTTTGAACTAAACAAATGATGGTAAGTCGAGGCCTATCTGTACATCCTCCAAATCCGAAGGCTGCATTTTTCTACCTTCACTTTCAAATTCATCCAAGTCAATAGACAATATTTCTTGTGGCAGCAATTTTCACATTTATCTAAGCAGTGAATAAAGCAGTGCATAAAGAGCGCTGTTACTGTTTCTGGTGTATTTTTTTCTCTGAACAGAAAATGGAAGCATGAAGATTTTACTTCTGGGAACTGTAAAAAGAAGAGTAAATATCCTTTAAGGATTATCTTGTGCATTTCTCTATGACTCAAAGAACACAGAAGAATCCAACGTAATGACTTCTGCAAGTCTCAGAAAGAATTTAATATCACAGTTTCAGTCTCATAGTAAAACTATTTCCCTCAAACACTTGATATGTGAAGCAGAACTTTGTCCCAGACCTTGAAAAAGTCCATTTGGAAGGAGGAAGTTTTCCCAAGGCAGACTCATGCAGAGGTGCAACAGGCACTCTGCAAGAAAAGGTAGTTCTCTCAGCTTGAATAGTGTTAAAGAGGAAACTCAAGGCACTTTTTTTTCAGAGGACCAATGATGACATTTTCCAGAAGGCTGGCATGTTTCATGTACTTGCCTTGCCCTACCAAATCAATGCTGTGATAACCCTTGAAAATTAACAAATCAGCAGAAATGCTCAACGGTTACCTGCAATTGCATTTCAATGGGCTGAAGATCCTTGATTCAAGCATCTAGGTAACTGAGGCTGGGTTCAACCCGCCCTTATTCAAGACTGATATCTTAATTACTCCATTTTCAGGATTTGTAGCCCACTCACTGAACTACAGAAGCTGCAGGACATCTTGGTGGTGGGCTTAGATGGGGTTCGGTTGTGGCCCCTGATCACAGTCCTGCTTGATCCTAGTAATCTGGCGGTTGCTCCTTGGAGGACACATGCCTTTATACATATAACAGCCTGGATGTAAATAGTGGATTAACTAAGCCATGATACCGAGTCTCAGGGGCAGAGACAACCTCCGTCTGAACTCGTTGTTTACAAACCGCAGTGGTTAGATTCCGCTAAGCCGAAACGCGACTGCTTGCGAACATTTGAAGTCAAGACAGTTGGGGTTATTTTCTAAACCAGTGTTTCTTTTTTTTTCCTTTCCCTCAGCGCTTTCTTCTTCTTCTTCTCTCTCAGGGCCCCTTCCCATTTTTAAAAAAATTATGGAGTGCCCCCCCCAAAAAGCTTTCGTTTGTATGGGCTACCTGCATCGACACTGACCAGATTAAAAAACGAAATAAACGCATTCGCTGCCACTGCTGTTTTTCACCATTATACGGTGGGATTTTAATACGGCGTTATTTTTCAACGCAAGCTGGCAAATAGTTTCGGTTTCGCGGACCCCTGAGAGTATCGTGGGGGACTTCCACGAGGGTCCTGGAGTATCCCTCCCCAAAGTCCTGAGGGACCCCCACAAGGGTCCTGGGACCGCATTTTGAGAAACTCTGCCCTAAGCCACGGCTTTGTAGGCCGCTCGAACAGGGTCTCCGACGCCTTTTCCGCCTGGAAACCGTCCGACTGGCGCCCACGCTCAGCGCGGCTTGGGGAGCAAACCCTTGTCTCCCCTGGAGACCCTCCCCACCATTTCTACCTCCTCAAAGCCCCACCCGGCCGGGTGTCGTCATTTCCAGCGCTGGCGTCGCGCTGTCACATCCGCCTCCCCGGGAGGAGGAGACGCCAGAGGGTGGGAGGCCCGGCGCAGCAGCGGCCGCTCGTTCCAACTTGCAGGCCCGACGCGTAATGCGGAGCGCAGGGGCGCCCGGTTGGAGCTCCCAAGCGGGAGCCGGGAAACAACAGAGCCGGGCCGGACGAGGGCTTGGCGGCTGAGCGGGGCTGCCGCGGCCTCAGCAGAAGGGGGAACGGAGGACAGGCCACCTGCCGGCCGAAGGGAGAGACTCGCCAGCTGCCCTTCGCGGAGCCGCTGCGCGCCCAAGGCGACCGGGACCCCCGCTGGCGACGCGGAGCAGGGGGCAAGCGCGGGTGATTACGGGCGGGGAGCGGCGGGAACGGTCGTGCGGCGGGGGGGAGCAGGCTCGGGATCCTCGCGGGGTCTGCCTGCCTTTGAGCTGGCTACCCTCCACGCTGGCCGAGGGAGAGTTTGGGGCGTCCGGGCGTGATGCGCGCCGTCTCTCCATCCCTGGAAAGGATCGAGCCTAGGGCGGCGGGCGGCGGCTTCAGCTTTCAGCGGGCGGATTTCTCCGGGTTTCTGACGTCTGGGGCTCGCTCGTGGGTTTGGGTCTCCTCCTTTTTGCAAGGGGAGGTGTGTTTCTCGGTTCTCCCGGGAGGACGACGACCTCTTGCCTTTATTTACGCCAAAGGGGAAAAAAAAGCCTTGCCGTGGCTGGCTGGGGAGCGTGCTTGCAGATCTCGGGGGTGCCCGGGTCCCCAAAGTGCCCCAGCTATCTCGCGTGTACATGTTTGTGTGTAGTGACAGCTCCGATGATGTCATATGCCGCTAAGACCTCCGTTCTCCGCACGCTCGTTTTGTCCGTTCCCTCAAGAATCTCTTGCTGTTAATCGGGACCGTTGGAGAGAATTTCGCTCGGATTTCCACCAATTCCTGCCTGCCAAAATAGCGATCCCCACCCCTCGTGGACTGGGCTCTGTTTCCACCCACGAACAGTCCGCTTGGCCATACTAACCGTGAAAACGCGCGGGATTTACTCCAGGGGTGCTACTCGGCGAAAAAATATCTCTCTCGGTCGCTGTTAAAGGTAGGGCCTGACTGACTGGGGATGGGTTTTGCTGTTTCTGCGTTGGCCCGCCCCATCCCGAGCCCTTTCAACACATCTGAACTACAGGGCCCATGATCCCCAGCAAGAAGAGTTTGAGCTATTGGGATAAAGTTAGGCATGCTTGGAAAGTGCCGAAGGGTGGAAAGGCCTGGTTGATGTTCTTATAGGTAAAAGTGATGCTGGCTGGGGATCATGGGTAGGATAATGCAGTATGTATGAGGAGCTTTTGGAGTATGCAATTGAAGGGGGGGGGCTTTGTGTAGAGGGGGAAGCGCATCAGTTAAAATATGTCCATTTTGCTTTCCAATGACTAATGTGGCTTCAAACTGGAGTGCTGAGGGGGAGCTGTAGTATTCTGTTAATGATGTTATTCATGAGGCCACTGTGTATTGGTCTGACACAAGCAATGCGAGGTTTGGATTGGCTTTGGAGTCTCTGAGGTTCTGAAGCTGATGCGAGAGATGTGGGTAGATGCAGCCTTATCTTAAGCTACTATGGTTGTAGGTAGAAGCTTCACAATTCACAAACTCCTGCACAAATTCAGTTGCTGTTGTTGTTGTTGTTGTTTTTCAAAGCAAGCAGATTGGTAGTGTCCTCCTACTCCTTATTTTTGGAAAAAAAAAGACTTTGTGGATAGTTTTAGGTCAGTATTTCTCAATCTTGGTAACATTAATATGGGTGGACTTCAACTCCCAGAATTCCCCAGCCAGCATGGCTGACTGGGGAATTCAGGGAGTTGAAGTCCACCCATATTAATGTTACCAAGATTGAGAATGTTACCAAGACTAATGTTACCAAAGTGATCAGGAAGGGATGGATTGGACCTTGGAAGACTGCCTGGGTGAGGAACAGGCCCAGTTGCATTGTTCATAGGAGTTGGGGGAGGGATATTCTGTGAATTGGTTGCACCCTCATCAAGGTTGCATAGAAGTCTTTGGTGAGAATTGATGATCTGCCGCATGATGTCATCATGCAAATGATTGTATGCTTAAGATGGACATGATGTAAATTACATAATCTCTTCGCTTGCAAGATATCTTGCCTGTGAGAGTGGAGTCATGCTGATAATAAACCTAGTAGCTGTAGCGTAAGACAGATTTTCTCTCTTCTTCACCAAAAAGTGAAGGAAGCCAAGCAAAACACTAGTGGTTTAAATATGAGCCAGCCGTGTGCTGCAGCTGCCAAAAAAGCCAACACACTGCTAGGCTGCATTATCAGAGGGATAGAATCAAGATCACGTGAAGTATTAATACCACTTTACAATGCTTTGGTAAGGCCACACTTGGAATACTGCATCCAGGTTTGGTCACCACGATGTAAAAATGATGTTGAGATTCTAGAAAGAGTATAGAGAAGAGCAACAAAGATGATTAGGGAATTGGAGGCTAAAACATATAAGGAACAGTTGCTGGAATTGGGTATGTCTAGTTTAATGAAGAGAAGGACGAGGGGGGACATGATAGCAGTCTTCCAATATCTCAGGGGCTGCCACAAAGAAGAAGGTGTCAAGCTATTCTCCAAAGCGCCTGAAGGCAGGACAAGAAGCAACGGATGGAAACTAATCAAGGAGAGAAGCAACCTAGAACTAAGGAGAAATTTCCTGACAGTTAGAACAATTAATCAGTGGAACAACCTGCCTCCAGAAGCGGTGAATGCTCCAACACTGGAAGTTTTTAAAAAGAGACTGGGCAGCCATTTGTCTGAAATGTTATAGGGTTTCCTGCCTGAGCAGGGGGTTGGACTAGATTACCTCCAAGGTCCTTCCCAACATCATCATCATCATCATCATCATTATCATTATTATTATTATTTGCTTGCATATAAATTTCAGATTAGAAGGCCAAAGTACTTGTTGCAACACTTGTGCTATCACCTTAACCTTTCTTCTGAATAAATCTTTATCAAACTCATAAGGGCTTGTTCCTTGACATATTTTTTTCCAGTCCTGATTAGAGTTCTGATGTGACCCCTGAGTCATGATTTTGACATCATTGTTTGTAATGGACATTGATGCATTGCTGTGATGATTCTATATTTATATCTTACTTTTCGGTCCAGTAAGAACTCAAAAAAAATTCTCATGGTAGAATTAGAAGGGTGGAAAACTTCTCTGTATTGAATGGGGTGAAGACAAATGTTAATTATTCGGATTTATTATCAGTCTGGCATTGAACAGGAAGTTCAGCTGTCTGATGTCTATGGAGATTCATAATCATCCAGGTCATGGTTGCCCCAAAGGTGCTTTTTTTCCCAAAAGGCAACTGGATTTTCTTAGTTTTTTCTTTGAAAACATTTGCTTCTCATCCAAGAAGCTTCTTTAGTTAGAAAAAGCAGCTTTGGGACAGCTGGATGGCTTTGATGGCCTTTTGCTAATTCTAAGACAAGTAACAGTAACATACCCTGGGTTATATGATGTTCATGTGATTTGTCTCTGGTTGGTTGGGTTCACATTTTCTATAAAACTTTGCTTCATAAAAAGCCGGCTGGGTGACTTTGGGCCAGTGACTCTGTCTTAGCCCAACCCACCTCACGGGTTGCTACTGTGGGGAAAAAAGAAGGAGGAAGTTGTGTTGGATATGTTCGCTGCCTTGAGTTATTTATAAAAATAATAAAGGTGGGATATACAGTAAATATACTGGGATCATGCAAGCTTTAAACTTAAAACATTACACGAAAAGTAAACAACGAGGCATGAATGCTACCAGAACAAAGGTAGGTCTGTTAAACCTAGTTTAATCTAGATTTAATCAAGATTGGGAATTCCCTACCCCATAAATTCCTTCAAATTTAGATCCTAAGGTAAAAATACAGTGTGTTCAATTTTGTTCTGTTCAGCTTTGTGTATACACATACGCATTTTCAGTGTAATCCTGTAAAATATACAACACAAGCAAGAACAAAAATAGAAAATAAAGGAAAAAAGAGGAAAACGTACAATAATGCCTTCTGCCCTTCTATCAAGTCATTGTCATATTAAATGTTTCCCTAACTTCTTCCTTTCATTTTAATCCCCAAATCTCATAATCAATTCATTTTTTCTTCTTTCAGCAAAAAGACCATACAAGGATTTCAGATAATGATGATGATGATGATGATGGATAGGGCCCATTGGAGATCTTCTAGTCCAACCCCTTGCTCAGGCAGGAAAACCTATACCATTTTAGACAAATGGTTGTCCAGTCTCTTCTTAAAAAGTCTTTTATTTTTTTTTCTCATGACCAAATTAATCAACTTTGGCATTTCTGCAAGTTCAGTTAATGTTGTGATCCAATCTTCTACCTTATGTTGTGATCAGCTTTTGTAGAAAAAGTCCTTTTTCCTTTGTGATATTTCTATTAGCGGAAATTGCAAGGATATCATTGTTTTGGTTATTCGTTCATGTATGTGTGATGAATTATTGGCTGCAAGTCAGGAATGAGCAAACACTTCTACATGTTAACCCCCTCCTTGCTGTCTTGTTGTGTAGGATGATCAAATGTTTGAAAAGATTATTAATGGGGCTGGTTTCTGTGTGAAATTTTATGGGTAGGCATGTTTTAAAGGGCCAGTGAACAGTCTAGCATCCCAAGTCCTATGTTACTCCTACTGCTCTAAGCTGCTTTCTTAACATTGAATAAGAATCAGAAGGAATCTCAAGATCATATAGAACAGGGGTCCCAATCCCCTGGCCGCAGCCCTCTACCACGCGCAAAGCTCCATTTGTGTGAGCGGCGGGTGCTTGCGCTTGTGTGCAAATGGATGTGCTCACGCGTGCGCCTGCCACTCACACGGAACCGTCCCCTTCCCCCGCCCTGGTCCGCCAAGCCAGAAAGATTGGGGACTGCTGATATAGAACACCTCTGAACTTGACTTCGAAGGAACTAGGAGACCACAGATGGTATCAATAGATGGAGTATGATTGAAATTTTATTTGTTGTTGTTCAGTCGTTAAGATGTTCTCTTCGCAACCCCATGGACTACAGCACGCCAGCCTCCCTTGTCTTCCACTGTCTCCCAGAGTTTGCCCAAATTCATGTTCATTGCGTTGATGACACTTTCTAACCATCTCATCCTCTGTCGTCCCCTTCTCCTTTTTGCCTTCCATCTTTCCCAACATCAGGGTCTGTTCCAATGAATCCTCTCTTCTCATTTGGTGTCCAGAGTATTTGGGTTTCAGCTTCAGTATCTCTCCTTCCGAAGAATGGTCAGGGTTGATTTCCTTTAGAAAATTGTATTCCCCCCCCCCCCGGAGGATAATTAAAGCTTGGAATGGAAGTAGAAGGCAAACAACTGTCATATCTTTCATAAAGGCTCCAAAACCCTAAAATCATACCATCGAAACATGGCACCTGAATTTTGCTGGACCAATCCTGGGGATGCTGTGACAACTAGCTTGGCTTCCACAGAGCATTTGATAACACTAGACTAGATCTCTGTTTCCCAAATTTAACTATTTTAAGATGTGTGGACTTCAACTCCAGAATATCTCAGCCAGCAACGCATCTTAAAAATGTCCACACATCTTAAAAAAGGGCTAAGGTTAGGAAATACAGGTAGTCCTCAACTTACAATGTGAGCCCAAAATTTCCATTGCTAAGCAATACACTGAGTTTTGTCCCATTTTACAACCTTTCTTGCCACGGTTGTTAAGTTGTTAAGTTAGTAACACAGATGTTAAGTGAGTCTGGCTTCCCCTTTGACTTTGTGTGTCAGAAGCTCGCAACAAATTATCACATGACCCTGGGACACTGCAACCATCACAAATATATAGAGTCGCCTCCAGGTGAAATGGGCGGCATATAAGAAGATCCATTAGAATCCATAAATTACGACCATTCCCATTGCCTTTATTGGATCTCCTTCATGGGGGAGAAAAAAATTATTTCCTCTCTTGTTTTGTTTTTTAGGATTCTGTGCAACAAATCTCATGTGCAGAGAGAGACTTCAAGATTCTCTATGTTGGAATGCAGGGCCCCCCAGCTATGGCTGTTCTGAGCGGACATGTGCTAAAGACTCCCTGCATTTCACTGGAGGCTGAAATATTTTCGTAACTGGTTGGATTGCCCTGCTTGTGGGACTCCTGCTTTTCCTTGAAAATTACCCTATACCCCATAGTCCCTCTCCTTGATTCCACCCGCGGCCATGAATGGGTTGACGGTTACTGAACTCTGCTGTCTTTTCTGCTGCCCACCTTGCCCTAGCCGGATAGCTGCCAAGCTGGCCTTCCTACCTCCGGACCCCACCTATACAATCGTCCCGGAACCAGATCCTGCGGGCAGCACCAGCAGCGCCTCCTCCCGGAGTGGCACCATGGCTCGCTGGAAGCTTCATCTGACGGACCGGGCTGATTTCCAGTATACCCAACGAGAACTGGACACCGTTGAGGTGTTCCTTACCAAAAGCAGCCGAGGGAACCGAGTGAGTTGCATGTATGTCCGCTGCGTACCTGGCGCCAGGTGAGCAAATTTGAAAAGAGTGGCAGTAGCCGTGCGGTGTCTGGGATGTTGGGTTTACAGGTAGTCCTTGACTTACAACCATTTGTTTACTGACCGTTGGAACTTACAACGGCACTGAAAAAAGTGACTTATGACCAGTTGTCAAACTGTCGCAGCATCCCTGTGGTCACGTGATCAAAATTCGACACTTGGCAACTGGCATGTATCTATGACGTTGCAATGTCCCGGGGTCCTGTGAACTCCTTTGGCCACCTTCCGACAAAGTCAACGGGGATGTCAGATTCACTTATTATTGCTATTATTTTAAAAACTGCAGTGATTCACTTAACAGCTGTGACAAGAAAGGTTGTACCATGCGGGCAAATCTCATTTAACAACCGTCTGGCTTAGCTTGTAAGTCAAGGACTACCTATATAACTGTGCAAGTCAGAATAACAGAGTTGGAAGGGACCTTGGAGATCTTCTAGTCCAACCCCTTGCTCAAGCAGGAGATCCTATACCAGGGGTAGGCAACCTTGGCTCTTTTATGACTTGTGGACTTCAACTCCCAGAATTCCTGAGCCAGCCATGCTGGCTCAGGAATTCTGGGAGTTGAAGTCCACGAGTCATAAAAGAGCCAAGGTTGCCTATCCCTGTCCTATACCATTTCAGACATATTGTTGTCCAACCTCTTCTTAGAAACTCCCAGTGTTGGAGCATCCACAATTTCTGGAAGCAAGTCTTTCCACTGATTAATTGTTCTGTCAGGAAATTTCTCCTTAGTTCCAGGTTGCTTCTCTCCTTGATTAGTTTCCATCCATTGCTTCTTGTCCTGCCTTCAGGCACTTTGGAGAATAGCTTGACTCCCTCTTCTTTGTGGCAGCCCCTGAGATATTGGAACACTGCTATCATGTCACCCCTCGTCCTTCTCTTCATTAGACTAGAGACATACCCAATTCCTGCAACTGTTCTGAATATGTTTTAGCTTCCAGTCCCCTGATCATCTTTGTTGCTCTTCTCTGTACTCTTTCTAGAGTCTCAACAAGCCCTTGTTAGAGGTGGTGATGGTAAATGTGAATTTGCTGGGATTCCATCTCAGTTTCCAAAGCAGTTCGCACGGAATTGTGGAACGCCCGGCATTCTTTTGCTTGGCTGATGGCAGTTCTTCTGTTACTGAAGAAACACCTTAGCAAAGCCCTCTGTTAAGACAACAGTTTGAACCAGTGATCATTGTTGGCGATGTTTGGGGGGGGGGGGGGGAGAGACTGTATCAACTAAGCACAGTTAAACAACAAAGTTAAGAACATCAGCCTTGCTCAAAGCTGCTTAATTGAGTTAATCTGGGGGCTGTCATTTGGTGTATAAATTCTTGCTATGTTGCAGGTGCCTCCGGATAATCATAAGCCTGGAATTGAAAGGAGCTTGTGACCTCTTCCCCCTCCCACCTCTTTCTTTTCTTTTCTTTTCTTTTAAATAGGGGTTGCTCAGAAAACTGGAAAGCTCAAGGGGATTGGACCCCAGCCTTTGTAATCTGTTTCCATGACAATGTGGGGGGAAAAAACTTCATAGGTGCAGGAATTAAGCCCCTTGAGAGCTTAACATGTCAGGTTTAATTTTGCCAAAAGAGTCCCAGTGTTTATTCCGTGTGGTGAAAATTATCAAATGAAGTTTAATTAAATCAGATTGGGGCCTAGCTGGTGGGGGTCACCAGGGCCGGTTCTCAAGGGAATTGAGCACGGGTGACGTGCTTGGAACATGTGAGCTGCAAGTGGGAAGTTGTTACCTTCGGCCTCAAACTTTTGCAGCTGTGTTTTCCTTCCCATTTATGACTGTGTGGGTCCTCGACTTACAACTGTTCGTTTAGTGACAATTCAGAGTTGCAATGGCACTGAAAAAGTGACCTATTAGCAGTTCTCACATAACTGTTGCAGTATCTCATGATCCCATGATCAAAATTCCGGTGCTTGGCAACTGGCATGTATTTACAATCGTTGCAGCATCCCAGGGTCACGTGATCACCGTTTGTGACCTTTAGAAGCCAGTTTCTAAAAAGAGACTCCATGAGGGAAACCAGATTCACTTTAACAACCACATGATTCACTTAACAGCTGCAGAGTTTCACTTAACAATTGTGGCAAAAAAGGTCATGAAATGGGGCACAAGTCAATAGCTGTCTTGGTTAGCAACAGAAATGTTGGGCTCAGCTGTGATCATAAGTCAAGGACCCACCTGTACAGAATCCTTTACAGATTTACCTAAAGGTAAATTTTACTGACTTGAGGGGGAGGGTGTTTCTAAGTAAGCAAAACCAGAACCGAACTGGAAAAGAGAGTCTGAATAGTTTGGCCACAGTAACTGGAAGATAAATGTGTATAAAAAAGTTACTAGTCTATTTGCTGTTCTCTGGACAGTATGAAATGCGAAGAACGAAACATGGGATAATAAAACCAAGAACAATCAGCAGCATCATTATCCAGGATTATGATACCAATAAATAATAATCCCCAGGTCTTTGGGAAGGACTTGCTAGGTAGATAAAAATGCCAAATCCATTCTGGGTAACTGTGAGACAAACCAAAATAATAAATATGAGGATGGGGAAAAAAACACCATAAACCGAACACCTGATAATAATATAAAGTTTCTAAAAGTAATATAAAGTTTCTTAAAGCACTACAAATGATTTTAGAAATGGAAAGAATAACGTGGCCTTTAACCAGGCATCCTAGAGCTCAAAATTGCGAGGGTTTTGTTTAGCAACTGTAACTTTAAATCAGAGCAAACAGACGATATCCTCAAAAGCAGCAACTTCTCTTTCCAAATAGGATATCTGGCTTGAAGTTGTCCCCATGTGGTTAAGTTGAAATGAGATTTAATAAATGTAGGCGATTCTGTCCTGGGTGGCCTTTCCTTTCCCCATGCTGGCTGAGGAATTCTGGGATTTGAAGTCCACTCATCTTAAACTTGCCAAATTTGATACACACAACCCTTGAAAGGTGTTCAAGAGGAACCCTTCTTGCAAACTCTTCAAGGGCTGAGGCCTTGAGTCTTGGGACACAATTGTTGAACAACCATAAAAATATCATTTGCCAGAAAATCAAGGCATCTCTTCAGCCACTGGGGCCACCTGGTTAGGCTGGAGAAGTTAGTTGAGGCCTGGACATGGGGTGGGAGCAGCAAGGAGAAGTCCTGGAGCAGCTAGATCAGAGGATTTAGACCAGTTCTTTCCTTAGTTTGACAGATGGTTGGTGGTTGTGGATAAGGGTGTTCCCTGGTCACAGTTTCCGGTCTTCTTTGCATGGGAATCTGTCTCTGTTCTCCATTGTTGATACAGTAAATCAACCATCCAGCCGTAAATCCTTAAAAATGAAAAAAAAAAAAAAAACACTTTTCATGTCCAAAACAGCTGACTGTTGCTCTTTAAACCCATTTTGGCCTATTATTCCTAGGAACCCTGTTAGATAGATCAGATTTGTGTGTCTTTGGGATTTTACACATTGAAATAATTCAATCTGTAAAAAAATTCAAAGTTCACATTGTGTGCCAAATGATTGTGCAAATGCCAAGAGAAAATGTTTTTCTTCTTTAAGCGGCCTTAATTAATTTTGTCCGTTCCTCCCCATTATGTAGAACAGAGTTAGGGTGACCCTATTTTCCTGGGGGGGAAAATGAAGGATAAATTTGAAAAGAGGGGCAAATCTGAAAGAGTTTAACAAAATAATATTCATAAATGGTTGTTTATGTTTGCAACTTTGCTTTACAAAGGAAACTTCAAGAGCAAAACCGAGAAGAACTTTACAAAAGCACATATTCTAATAAAATTATCTAAAATTGAACAGCATGTGCAAATTTATATTAAAAGGACCGTTCAGTTCCCATACTTTTCACATTCATGTGAAAGACCATGGATTAAATAGAACCATTTGTATGGTAAATGTTAAATGACTCAAATAAAGGACAAAAGTGAGTGCTTGAAAAAGAAATACATCCAAAAGTCAGCTTTCCGAAATTAAAAAAAAAAACCTGTTCTTTTATAGTAAAGAGTGGACGATCGCTGCCGTGATAGTAAATTTGAGAGAAGAAAACTCTTGCTTGTATTTCTTCCTGTAACAGAAAATGTGGGGAAATGGTGATGACAGTATTTATTTTATAGACATTGGTAGGATCTGTAGAAATTCTGATACTTTAGTCTCCATCTTTTATGTAAGGAGTAGAAACAGCGATAAATCTCAAAATGACCCAAGAACTGAGTTACGTAAAACTGCCAGTGAAGGTGAAAAGGCGCCTGAGGGCAGGACAAGAAGTAATGGATGGAAACTAGTCAAGGAGAGAAGCAACCTGGAACTGAGGAGAAACTTCCTGACAGTTAGAACAATTAACCAGTGGAACAACCTGCCTCCAGAAGCGGTGAATGCTCCAACACTGGAAGTTTTTAAGAAGAGACTGGACAGCCACATGTCCGAAATGGTATAGGGTTTCCTGCCTGAGCAGGGGGTTGGACTCGATGACCTCCAAGGTCCCTTCCAACTTTATTATTATTATTATTATTATTATTATTATACTTAAGACTGCAGCCGTCCCTTTGTAATAAATTAGTGAGGCCAAACTTCTCTGTAACAATTCTTTAGATTTCTGCAGAAAGGGAGAATTGTGCCTGTGTTTTAAATACTGGGTAAGTGTTTCAAAATGGCACCTTTGAGCTGCTAAAGGTGGTCTGGGCTCTGCTGTTGTTTCATCTGGTTCCTTACGGGAGTGGCTGGCAATGCAGACAGTCCTCGGCTTACGGCCACAATTTCCATTGCTTAGCAAAATGGTTGTTAATTGAGTTGTGCTCATTTTTATTATCTTTCTTTTTTTTTTTTTGGCCATGGTTGTTATGCAAAGCACTGCAGTTCTTATGTGAATCATGTGGTCGTTAAATAAATCAAGCTTCCGCCATCGACTTTGCACGTCGGAAGCCGGCTGGGAATGTTTGCAAATGGCAATCACGTGACGCCGTGAGTGTCTGAAACCACGCCGTGCCCGTTTCCAAGTGATCAGATTTTGATCCCATGACGGTGGAGATGCTGCAACAGGCATAAGTGCAAGGACCGGTCATACGTCCGTTATAAATGGTTCAAATGGTTACTAAATGAATAGTTGTAAGTCAAGGACTACCTATATTAGTGTTTGTACAGAGATGGGCTACAGGAAAAACAAGTGCAGCACAGCGTAATCCATTCTTCCTCTGTGTGGTCCGAAAAGACCCCTCTTGCGCTTGCCTCAGAAGTTGCCACCTCATTATGTTGTGAGGTATACACCTTTTTTTACAAGCGTAGACAGTCATATTTAAGCATATTTCACACGTACCCTAAACCAGGGGTCTTCAAACTTGGCCCTTTTATGACTTGTGGACTTCAACTCCCAGAATTCCTCAGCCAGGCACGCGTGCCTGGCTGAGGAATTCTGGGAATTGAAGTCCACAAGTCATAAAAGGGCCAAGTTTGAAGACCCCTGCCCTAAACCTTTGTATGAAAGAGGCCTAATGTAATGAGCCTTGATCCACGGCAAAATGAGATGGTAGGGACTTACGAAGGAAAGAGGCCAAACCAACTCTGAAAATAGCGGAGCCGTTTAAAACTTCATTCTCACATTAACAAATGTAAACGCGGTATTAAATAAGAGTTCCCAGCTCTTATTTAATGAGGAGAAGGGATCTTCACCAACCTCTTCTCCCCCTCCACCCCCATTGTGCTACTTTCTACTTGCATAGAGGGGGTGAGCACACATTTTCCGTTGTTAAGTGAGGCATTTGTTAAATGAGTTTTTGCACGTTTTTACGATCGATCTTGCCCCCAGTTGTTATGTGAATTACTGCAGTTGATAAGTTAGTAACCTGGTTGTTAAATGAATCTGGCTTTCCAGATTCTTTGCTTATCAGAAGGTCACAAAAGGTGACCTCACATGACCTTGGGACGACACAGCAACAGTCATAAATACGAACTAGTTGCCAAGCATCTGAATTTTGATCACGGGGAAGTTGTCAAGGTGGTAACTCTGAAAACCGGTCATAAGTCACTTTTTTCATTGCCATTGTAACTTTGAATGGTCACTAAATGAACTGTTGTAAGTCAAGGATCTATCTGTGTTCTGAAGCAACGGATGGAAACTAATCAAGGAGAGAAGCAACCTAGAACTAAGGAGAAACTTCCTGACAGTTAGAACAATTAACCAGTGGAACAACCTGCCTCCAGAAGCGGTGAATGCTCCAACACTGGAAGTTTTTAAGAAGAGACTGGACAGCTATTTGCCTGAAATGGTATAGGGTTTCCTGCCTGAGCGGGGGGTTGGACTAGATGACCTCCAAGGTCCCTTCCAACTTTTATTATTATTATTATTATTATTACTCTGTCCTGCAAAAAAAAAAGAATAGGCCTTTACCACCCTGGTTGCACCTGAGGATCAGGTGTGATCCCCCTGCTTCTTTCTGAGCCCTTCCTTCTCCTCCAGGTTCACCGTTCTATTCTCACATGGCAACGCTGTGGATTTGGGCCAGATGTGTAGCTTCTACATCAGCCTGGGCACCCGGATTAGCTGCAACATCTTCTCTTACGACTATTCGGGCTACGGTGCCAGCACAGGGAAACCTTCAGAGAAGAACCTCTATGCTGATGTCGACGCAGCCTGGCAGGCCTTACGCACACGGTGAGTCTCCAGGAAGAACACCACCAGCCTTTTGTTGCTGTTGTTGTTGTTGTTGTTCTTGTTGTTTAAAAAGCTCCAGGATGGTTCATAACAGTGTCAGGATTGATCAGTCCATCAGTTTCCAGCAAGGGCGTTCAGAGGCCTCTTCCTTAATGTTTTCTCAGAAATCGGATACTTCCTAAATAGCGACTCCATTCTTAGTTTTCGAGGCCAAGAAAGATGGGTAGATATACTGTCCATTAAGCCATAAATAGTCAAATGAAAGAAAAGCTGTACTTGTTCATTGCCTGTCTTAGCGCCCAAATTAGGGCCTGGATCTGCCAGTGTGACTGTGGACACCTGTTTTGGTGCCCACCATGTTTCTTGTCTCATCTGAGTTGGGGTTTTTTTTTAACTTAAAAAAGAAAAAAGGAAAAACGAGAAGTCAACAGTGCTACTAAGTAAGCAGCAGCCTCTGGTACTATATTGGCTGCTTAAAGTCCTGAAATGTCTTCAGAAGCATGTAGTGGTATGTGGGAATGACCTTGAGAGACTGGGTTTAGAGATGCTACCTAGGGAATAATTAGGTAAGAGGCAGCTTAACCTGCAGCTGGATAGAGGATGAGACAAGAGGCTGAGAAGGGACTCTTGGGGTGTAAAGGTGGGAGAATTGTATTTTTACACCTGCAAGGGTCTGCTAGTGTAGCTTTACAATAAAATAGAATTAGCTCCTCTGGCTGTGTTTCCTGTCTGGTCTACCTGGTAAGGCTGAACATTGGTCGGACCCTTGGTGCTCTCTAAGGTTGGTTGTTTTTTTTTGCAGATGTTGCATTACCAATCTAGGTAACATCACCAGTGCTAGTAGCTGCTAGCTCTACTAGCAATGATGAGGCTACCTAGTTTGGTAATGAAATGCCTGCAAGAAAACAACCAAGCTCAGAAAGCACCAAGGATCCCGCTGTTCAGTCCTGGGCTGCAAATATTCTCTTCTATCAATTCTTATGTTTTCTTACAAAATAATTGGCAGCTGTTGCCTCCTGCTGGGCTTGAAAATGTGCCCCCCTACCCAGAGAAGGACAGAGTTAAGCAAGAGGAAGCAAACTGTTTTGGGGGCCAGGGAGAGAGAGGGGCACAGGAGTAGTGGGGAACAGGAAAAGAAAACGTTTTGCGTGGTTCAGCCTGCCTACCCTTCCACCACTTTAGAACTGTGTGAGACTGCTAGGTGCCTTCGGGCAGCTCACCAGCAGGAGACAACAGACAAAGTGGGCTGCCCTGTTCATTCCAGCATCTATTTGGGGCTGGATTGCCTTCAAGGGAGGGTGTCCCGTCCCTTAGTCATGACAAGTAGCCCCAAATAGCATCAGCTGTCAAGTTCTACTTGGAAACCACGTTTTTACACCTGTAGAGAGCAAAATTCCATCCCTTGTACAAACTGTACTTCTTCAAGCAGTACGTAAGGCACATAAAAGATGTCATTTACCTTGCGACGGCACCTCTGCGGCTCCTCTTCCTCTCTCTACAGATATGGGATCAGCCCCGAGAACATCATCCTCTACGGGCAAAGCATTGGGACGGTGCCCACGGTGGACCTGGCCTCCCGCTATGAGTGTGCAGCTGTTATCTTACATTCACCTTTAACATCGGGCATGCGTGTTGCCTTCCCAGAAACCAAAAAGACCTACTGCTTTGACGCTTTCCCAAAGTAAGTCCTTGAGAAAGCAAGAAGGTGGGTGTGGAGCTCAGCCAAGGAAGGCAGATGTACAATTAACATTTACTATTGAAGCCTGCTGGATTTATAGTCAGAACAATTGATCAGTGGAACAACCTGCCTCCAGAAGCTGTGGAAGTCTTTAAGAAGAGACTGGACAGCCATTTGTCTGAAATGGTATAGGGTTTCCTGCCTGAGCAGGGGGTTGGACTAACTAGATGATCTCCAAGGTCCCTTCCAACTCTGTTGTTGTTGTTGTTGTTGTTGTTGTTGTTGTTGTTGTTGTTGTTATTATTATTATTATTATTATTATTATTATTATTATTATTATTATCTTTTATTCATTAAACATGAACCTCAGTCAACTGAACATTCAAATTGGCTGGCGCTGATGGTTGACACGGGTTGCTACCAGCAACTTAGGTGTCAACCAGGTACCTTCTTAAAATATAAGATGTCCCGAGTAGCGCAGTTTTTTGTAACATTGCTGGAATTATTGCAGGAAGCTGCAGTTTCTTGATGTATTTTGCAAAGTTTTTGGACATAGTTCCCAGTGCCCCGATGACAATGGGTACCACTGTTACACGTTTCATCCATAATCGCGCAGTTTCGATGGCCAGGTCGCGATATTTCGTAATTTTTTCCAGTTCTTTTTCTTCGACTCTGGCATCTCCTGGTACAGCGATATTAATCAGCTGTACGCTTCGGTTCTCTACAACTGCGATACCCGGCATATTTGTAGAGAACCGAAGCGTACAGCTGGTTGATATTGCTGTACCAGGAGATGCCAGAGTCGAAGAAATAATAATAATAATAATAATAATAATAATAATAATTATTATTATTATTATTATTATTATTATTATTATTATTATTATTATTATTATTATTATTATTATTATTATTATTATTATTATTATTATTATTATTATTATTATTATTATTATTATTATTCTTTTCTGTCAGCACCCCTCCCCCTAAATCTTTTAATTTCTTTTTCAGAAGCATGATTACTGAAAAGTCTATCCTGCCAGTGCAACTCCAAAAAACTTTTCAGTGAGAGTTTCCTACATATAGGTCAGGGGTCACCAAACATGGCAACTTGTAAGACTTGTGGACTTCAATTCCCAGAAGTCCTCACCCGGCTTGGAATTCTGGGAGTTGAAACCCACACATCTTAAAGTTGCCAAGTTTGGAGACGCCTGGTACAGAGGCTACTCAGCTTGCATTTAGTTACACATAGAAGTAGTAACTCAGTGTTTGCTTGGTTATTTCCAATTTGATTTACTATACAGTATACAGGTAATCCTCAACTTACAAATCACAACTGGAACCAGAACTTCTGTTGTTAGCCAAGATGGTTGTTAAGTGAGTCACGCCCAATTTTATGACCTTTTTTTGCCGTCGTTGTTAAGCACATCACTACAGTTGTTAAGGGAATCAAGTCATTAAGCAAAGTTCACAAATGGCAGTCACAAGACTCAGGGATGCTGCAACCCGTCTAAATCAGGGGTCTTCAAACTTGGCCCTTTTATGACTTGTGGACTTCAACTCCCAGAATTCCTCAGCCAGCGTGCCTGGCTGAGGAATTCTGGGAGTTGAAGTCCACAAGTCATAAAAAAGCCAAGTTTGAAGACCCCTGGTCTAAATACATGACAGTTGCCAAGTGGCCGAATTTTGATCATGTGACTTTAGGGATCCTGTGATAGTCATAAGGCAGAAGACCGGTCATAAGTCACCGTTTTCAGTGCTGTAGTCCAGGGGTCCCCAACCTTGGCAACTTTAAGACCTGTGGACTTCAACTCCCAGAATGGCTGGGGAATTCTGGGAGTTGAAGTCCACAGGTCTTAAAGTTGCCAAGGTTGGGGACCCCTGCTGTAGTCACTAAATGAATGGTTGTAAGTTGAGAACTACCTGTAGTCCATTTAGAATAAGTTCACGTTCAAAGCTCATTGCTCACTGTAACTCAGAAAGAGCTCCATTAGAGGGACTTGTGGCCATTTGCACAGATAATCTCTTCCCTGGCCATCAGGAATATTATGTAACCTGATTTTTCTCCTGACAAAAGAGGCCTATTTCGTGCTTAAGCAAGAGGCTGTAACTCACCGATGGAGCGCTGATTCTGTGTCAAAAGGGCACACACATTTTCAGTACAAAAGTAGCTTAGACCGTAATGACATGAGTTTACCCCCTTTGAGTATCACAGCAGACTTTGTGGGTCATGATGAGGACTGCATCATTTTGGAATTTGCTTTTTTTTTTTTTAAAGCAGAGAAATAGAGGCCTTGAGCTTCTGCGAGACGTAAGCTGCTCGTTTTGCCTCTGAACATTCCCCAAACCTTAAATCAACCCCAGATAAGTTCGTTTTAATTAAAAGGGCTGACATCGCGCATCTTTCTGAAAACCCCGTGATATTAGTAATCTCTGATTTCAGCCGTTTAATTTTGTCTCGCTATTTTAATTTGGGCTGTCTGTAAATTCCAAGGAAGGACGGTGGGCCTTGGTGCTCTTGGAATTTAAGCTACTGATCTACCTCTTGCTCAGCGAGTAAAGCCCGCAGAACTATCCAGCTCCTCTTTCAGGATAATGCTGCAGGGCGGACCCCACCTTCCCTCTGGAGAAGAGAGACTCTGTTTGATTTTAACCACAGTGTTTCTCAACCTTGGCCACTTTGAGACGGGTGGACTTCAACTCCCAGAATTCCCCAGCCCATGTATGGGCTGGGGAATTCTGGGAGTTGAAGTCCACCCGTCTCAAAGTGGCCGAGGTTGGGAAACACTGCAATAATCTACCCTCACTTTCTCTCTTCCTCTCTCTTCCGCAGTATAGACAAGGTCTCCCGCATCACTTCCCCCGTTCTGTTCATTCATGGCACCGAAGACGAGGTGATCGACTTCTCTCACGGCCTGGCCCTTTACGAGCGCTGCCCGAAGGCAGTGGAGCCCCTCTGGGTGGAAGGAGCTGGCCACAACGATATCGAACTCTACAGCCAGTACCTGGAGCGCTTACGCAAGTTCATCTCACAAGATCTGTCTGGTTAATGCAACTCCACCTGCTTGACCCTTCCGGCAAAGACCGCCCGCCTTGACTGGGCCTGGGGAAGCAGAGGAAGCATTTGTGGCTTTCGAAGGAGAAGGCCGCCGATGCTGCAAGCTCCACGTTCCCATCTGCAAAATGGGAGTAGTTCTGTCCATCCTTCCTCTATCGCAGTCTTAGCCTGCGCAGGGCTCTTGAGTCTCTCCTGGTGGTTCTTCCCCATCGCCGAGGGCCCTTTCCAGCTGTTCTCATTTCCAGCTACAGCAGCCATGGCTGAAGATGGGCCTGACCATCACAGCAAGATGCCTGAAAACGGAGTCTTGAATTGCACCTCCTCGCGGGACCCCGAAGGACTCGAGCGTTGCGGACTATTCTAAAACATGAACATCTCCATCAGGGCTATCCTCTCTGTGGCCTCCATCCACCTTTTCACTTCCTGTTTCAGATCCCGTTTTCTAAACACTCTGCGTGTGACCCACTGATAGCAATAAGCCATAGGCAGGGTGGGGCGGGAGGCAAAGCACCTTGCATGCTGGCCAAAAACGGCCTGCTTCAGTTTAGCTGTCCAGCCCATGGCAGCCCTTGAAGACAATTGAATTTCAATTCAGATTTCCCCAGGGGTGGGGATGGAAAACAACCACCTGTAATTTTTCACCCTGAAGCCTGCAAAAGGACTATTTGTGGAATGCAGCAAGGCCGTTCTACGCGTCCCGGAATTTATCGGTGGTGGGGAGTCATTTGCCAGCTTCATCACAACTCCTAGATATTATTGTTTTCATCTTCCAATATCCTGTCCCCTCCAGATGTTCCCAAGGAATGGATTACACTTTACTTAACTTTGGGTATTCAAGCAATGGGGACGGGTTGGGTGGGAAGTAAGGGAAGAATTCTCCATCCATTCATTTTGAAAGAGGAATAAAAAAAGAAAGAAAGAAAGTTCTACATGTGTTTTCTACTAAATGTTTGTGGGAGAATTGGATGTGATTGAATGAGTTGGAAGTTTGTGGAAGTGGGTATAGGTCATGAAATAGACAGCCCAAGAATTTCAGTAACGGTACTTCATTTTTTAGGACAGTGTTTCTCGACCTTGGTGACTTTAAGATATGTGGACCTCCTCTGGGAATTGAAGTCCATATATCTTAAAAGTCATCAAGGTTGAGAAACACTATTATAGGATATAATAAGAGAACCTTGAATGTCTTGACAGAGTTTCCTTCTGCTCCCTCTTATACCAAACAAAATCAAGTTGGGGCTATTTTAAGTTTCTTCAATATGTTTTCCCGTTTCCCAGGGCTGAGTTGTCATTCTTCTTCTCATAAAACCATACAGTATCTTCTTAATCTATCTGCCAAATAGGAATGATGGGTGTTGTAATTCAACATCTGGAGGGCAGGGCTGCTTGCTTTGAAGCTCTTAGTAAGAATTTCAGAAACAAAGATGTTGTTATTAGCTGTGAGAGTCATAGAAGTCAGACCAGCATGGAGCGAAAGCAGGAATGGATTCAGCCAAGGAAAGCTTTATTTATTTATTTATTTATTTTATTTGTATATATCCATCCCACCTTTATTATTTTTTTAAAATAACTCAAGGCGGGGAAAATATCCAACACACCTTCCTCCTCTATTTTCCCCACAACCACAACCCTGTGAGGTGGGTTGGGCTGAGAGAGAGAGTGCTTGGCCCAAAGTCACCCAGCTGCCTTTCACGGCTAAGGCAGGACTTGAACTCGCGATCTCCTGCTTTCTAGCCTGGTGCCTTAAACACTAGACCACGGGTCGGCAACCCGCAGCTCCGGAGCCGCATGCGGCTCTTTGAGGGATCACCTGCGGCTCCGGAGCCTCCGCCGTGGGCGCGTGCGCATGCGCCGGCGGGTGCGCGTGCGCGAACGGGTGCACATGTGCGGGATGGTGCGCATGCGCGGGCGCGAACGGGTGCGCATGCGCGCACAGGCATGCGCGCACAGGCACACATGCGCGCATGCGCGGGCGGGCGCGCATGCGCGGGCGGGTGCGGCTCCCAGGGGTTTTTTTTTTTAGGGAAACGGGTCCGTGCGGCTCGTTGGATATTTCGGCTGGCCGACCCCATGCACTAGACCAAGCTGGCTCTTCAAATTGCTTTGGTTGTCTATTAAATGTGTTCTTGATGTGCTTAAACCAGTCCATTAGAAACAGGGGGAGCGAGTTCAACACAACACACTTAGCCCATTTTAACAAAATTGGAGGCATCCACGATAAGGCAAATGATCAAACAAGCATCACACTGTTGTGATACAAATGCTACCATTCTGTACCTTTGTTGTGATGTCACACAATAGGGATGGAGTTTCTCATTCCCTAATTTTAATGAAATTGCCAAATTCTGCAGATGAATTTGAACCGCACACAAACTCCTGTTGCATCGCATGCTATGAAGAAAGATTGCATAGTAGGGCATACATATAGTCCTTAATTTATGAGCACAATTGGCACCAGAACATCTGTTGTTAAGCAAGGCAGTCATTAAGTGAGGGGTGCTAGATTTTACAAGCTATTTTGCCACAGTTGTTAAGTGAATCACTGCAGTCATTAAGTGAATCTTGCGGTCGTTAGTAAATCCAGCTTTCCCCAGTGACTTTGCATGTCAACAAGCCAGCTGGGAAGATTGCAAGCGGTGATCACACAACCCTAGGATATTGCAACTTTCATAAATACACGCTGGTTGCCAAGCCCTCAAATTTTGATCACGCGACCACAGGGACGCTACAATTATGAGTGCGAGGACCTGTCGTAAATCATTTTTTTCAGTGCCCCTGTAACTTTGAACGGTTGCTAAATTAGTGTTTGTATGTTGAGGTCTACCTATAATTTTTGCACATCCAGCACCCAGTAAATTTCTACCTGACACTAATTTCTATATATCTCTAGTCTAGAGCATGGGTCGGCCACCCGAAACATCGAACGAGCCGCACGGACCCGTTTGGCCTAAAAAAAAAACCCCCTGGGAGCTGCGCCCGTTCGCGCATGCGCGTGCACCCGCGCATGCGCGCGCCCCCCGTTCGCGCATGCGCGCGCCCCCCGTTCGCGCATGCGCGCACCCGTTCACGCATACGCACCCGTTCACGCATGCGCACCCGTTCGCGCATGCGCACGTGCCTCCCGTTCGCGCATGCGCACCCCCCGCACGCGCACCCCGTGCACCCGCACGCGCCTGCGCGCATGCGCTCCCCAAAATGGCGGAGGAGGCTCCGGAGCCGCAGGTAATGCCTCAAAGAGCCGCATGCGGCTCCGGAGCCGCGGGTTGCCGACCCGTGGTCTAGACTCTAGAGGATGTCAATTTAGAAGAAGATGGTCAAAACTAATAAATCCCAGCAGGCCTAAAATCTGTGCATCTCACTTCCCAAATCAAGCCTGATGTTCAATAATTGCCTTGTTAGATAGAAGGAGGCTGGATTTAATTCCAAGTGTTTCTTCGATTTTTTATGCTTTCTTTCCAAGAACTTGAGATGCCTCACATATCGGTCACCCTACATTTTATCCCCATAACAAGTAGATAGGTTGAGCTGAGAGCGTGGCAGAGGAGGAGCCTCCCTAGCCACTACATCACACTACTGAGCAGTCTCGCTTTTATATTGGGTTGGGTTGAATGCTGGAAGATGTGGAGCAGGTTCATGGGCCTCGTTTCACAAAAGCTTGCCCGATCCATCCAAGTTGTGCTAAGCAGAAATGACAAATTCTGGATCCAGGTGACCTTCTTAGGAAAGTCATAGGGCCTTTTCTCAAAAGTTGAGCCAAAGTGCTTTTAACTGATCCTTGAATTGGCTAGAAACTCTGCAGGCCTAAAATCGGCATTTACTGTTGCTAATCCATTTCCTGTCCATTCTGTGCCCAACCAACTGCCGTGACCTCCGACTTTTCTCCAAGATAATGGCTGAAGACATCTAACTTGAAAACCAACCTATACGGATGAAGTTGACTTAAGCCTGCATCTCTCATGGCTTAGGGATGAGATGAAGGCAACATCATGGGAACGAATACACAAAAGGTGATCAGGGTGTGTTTGTGCCATCTTTGGTGTAAGTGAGTAAAGGTGTGCAGATGATGAAGAAGATGGAAGTAAGATAGGGGCTGCCTTCATAGTAACCAATCCAAATAAATTAAGTGTGTGGTGTGAATGACCGCAATAGCCTCTGCCTGTTGCCCTTATTTTGGGTCGGCCTTAGTACACGTGTGAATTACTGTGTACATGCTTCCTTGTGAAATCCATTTCTCTGTTTTTTTACTCCATTTGTAGCCTAATTCCAAATAGAACCCCCCTTAATGATTTAATTGACTGACCTGTGTGTGCGGAGTGCATGTATTTAAGGATTACTAGACAAACCTGTGACCAATTGGGTCACTCTTTGAAAGAAAGTGTGATCTGATATGATCAAAATGAACATAAAACTTTTAGGCAGACCATATTTTGTTACCACCTTGCTGGACAACCCCGTGATCATCTAAAAAGAGTATATATCATAAATAGAAAATGATTTCTAGTGGCAGATTAACCTCAATAAGTTAATATTTACTTGCCTAACCAGAGAAAGAGAATGAAAAAGGGTGAACAACAACAACAAAAACAGTGGGAGCAGAAGTGACTTCTGATTTCCTGCTGGCTTCCCCATTGACTTTGCTTGTGGAAATCAGGTAAGGAACATCAGATATCATGAATAATTGACTGCAGGGACACTGCAGACACAACTTTGTCAATAAAACTGGTCTGAGTATCATGGAAACTTCAGTTCTACAGGAGTCACGGCTCCCGGATTGTTTACTCATTCTTTCAGCTTGTGGGTTTTAGGTACTTTGATTCAAAAATTGTTCCATACAATGCACCATTTGGGCTAACTTGAGGATACAAACAGATAAACATAAAGAGAGCTTTAATAGAATGTAGATAGATGTTTTTAGTAACTTCACAAGTCAAGTAATTATATTATGCCAAGAGAGGTTCAATTACTGAACCAAGGATAATACTTTTTTTTTAAGGCAGGAAACAACACAAGAAAGCAATATGTACCACAAACATCAGATGGAATGCATTAAATCCAAGACAAAAATATGCTCAATTTAGAGTAACTCCCCCAAAATGGTGCATGGGAATTTTAATGTTTTGGGAACAAAGTGAGCATGTGCTTCAGGCGGGAATGGAAATGTGTTTGTGGTATCCACAATGCAGGGACCTCTGAGTATGTGTGTGTGTGTGTCAAAAAAAGGGTGAATATAAAAAGGGATGGGGTACAGTCACTATCTACTTTAAAAAAACAAAACTGTTCTGTGGATGCTGCTGTCCTGAACTAACAAGAAATATTAAGAGCTTATGTGCAGAATGTTAACTGGATCAGAGACAAGAAGACTAACCAGGTTTACATATACTAGAATCTAACGTGGTTGCACAATGGTTAGAATGCAGTATTGCAGTCTAACTCACTGCTCACTGCTAGGAGTTCGATCCTGACAAGCTCAAGGCTGACTCAGCCTTCCATCCTTCCAAGGTTTGCATTACTCCTTAGAATAGACTAGAGCTGGAAGGGACTTGGGAGGTCTTCTAGTCCAGGCCCCTTCTTGAGCAGGAGAACCTAGGTCAGTAAAATGAGGACCCATATTGTTGGGGGGACAGTATGCTGACCCTGTAAACTGCTTAGAGAGGGCTGTAAAGCACTGTGAAGCGGTATATAGGTTGGTTTGGCATGGTCTGGCCACCTCAGGCTTTTTGGTTCATAAACCATTTTATGTATGGCTTAGCCTGCTGCATAAACTGAGTCTCCCGCAATTTGGTCAATAAACCATCAGAAAACAAACCAAGGTTTTGTGTGTCTTGCAAATCTAGTCTGTGGCTGGGATGTAATTGCAGGTTCACTTCTCTGATCTGTAAAGATCGCGGGGTGACATCCAGCTGACCTTCCTTGCAGGGCTGTGCTTATAACAAGTTTTTACACCAATCAAACTGGCTGGTCAGAACCATTTTGAAGGAAGAATGAAGAACAAAGAGAAAGAAGGGCAGAAATGTTTCTTCCCCCTTTTTACCAGTCACTCTCAAGCCCACTTCCCTTTGGGAATGAATGAGGATGAAAAGAATTTTTCCCTCCCTTTTGCCCTTCCTTAGATAAGCTTCCCACTTGTCCCACAAGAGCCTCTTGATTTGCAGAGCTGATGGAACAGCCTGGAGCAACTTAATCCCATGAGAGAAAACAAGGGTTGTGCCAAAGACACATGTATTTTTATCCTCCTAAGAGAATCCAGCTTCCTGTTGGAAAGAGGCAGGAGGAAGGGAGAACTGTCGTGAGCTTGCTGGCCACAGGAAACTGGGCTGGGGGTGGGGGGACACACAATAATTTCCTTGTTTTCAAAAGGACACTAAAAACTCAACCCACTACCGTACTGCTTTGGAAGATTCTGCAAACATTCACAACAGAACAGAGCAGAATAACAGAGTTGGAAGGGACCTTGGAGGTCTTCTATCTAGTTCAACCTCCTGCTCAGGCAGGAAACCCGATATGATTTCAGACAAGTTTTAAAAACTTAAACTTAAAAACTTAAAAATTTCCTTTGTTTGGAGCATCCACAACATGTTCACGCTGTCCTTACAAATGGATGTGATAAGGCACCATTTCGTGGCTGAGGTTTCCTAGATGTGTAGAACAACAGGTCCCATCCTCCTTGGCTTGCATGGCCGGGGAAGGGCCATGCCTTAGGTACACCAAGACACACACCCCCGCAGTTATCCCACAATGGCCATCCAGTTGACAAGCAAAATCCTCTTGCTCTAATACAGGTAGTCCTTGATTTATAACAGGGGTCCTCAAACTTGGCCACTTTAAGACTTGTGGACTTCAACTCCCAGAATTCCCCAGCCAGCATAGGAGTTGAAGTCAAGTCTTAAAGTGGCCAAGTTTGAGGACCCCTGATTTATAACCACAACAGGGACCAGAATTTTTGTTGCTAAGTAAGGCAGTCGTTGAGTCACCCCCCAATTTACAGACCTTTTATGCCACCGTTATTAAGCAAATCACTGCAGTTGTTAAGTGAATCACGTATTCAGCAAATCGGGCCTCCTCCATTGACTTTGCTTGTTGGAAGTTGGCTGGGAAGTTTGCAAATGACGATTACATGACCGGGAGTCTGCAATGATTGTAAACACATGCTGATTACCATGGGCAAATACTGCGAGCACGGGAATACTTCAACGGTCATAAGGGTGAGGACTGGTCGTACGTCGCTTTTTTTAGTGCTGTTGTAATTTCAGAGGGTCACTAAATGAATAGTCGTAAGGACTACCTGTAACCCCAAATCTGTTGGGTTCACAAACTCTGATTGCTCAGGCTAGCTCCGTAGGCCATAGTTCTAACTAGCCTATATGAAGAGTTATTCTTCTGATGGTTATTCTTTCTTTTGTTTCTGGACAGGATGTGAGCCTAGTGAGTTCTATTTTTATTATTTTATTAATGGGGGTGTGGGAAGAAAAGTCTTCATCCTGGTTCATCCAAGCCGGGGATAAATAAAACAACATGGCGACTGCTTTGGGAAGAAGGTTACAGTTTATTGAAGAGCCAGAAAGATGGTTCTTGCAGGAAGGAGAGAAATCAAGGGAAAAGGACTGAGCACATGTGGAGTAGGTTTTTATACCCTCTCTAGCCTTTTGTTTGGAAGTTTCCTGTTCCTGTGGCATGAACTTGGAGGCTATTTCCTGTGTCACTTTTCTGACCTCCTGAGTTTAGGTGTGCCTCTCTGGTATTCTTGATGGTAATGGGTTAGTCCTATTATGTCCCATCTCAGGTGGGGTATGCAGATTTTAGGTCTTTTGTCTTCTTGATTTCCTAGCTGGCTCCAGCTTTCTGATGGTTACATCTGCATTTGTATAGGGCTGGCTCCTGCTCTGGGGCAGAGAGACTTGCAGGCAGGGTTGGCTTCTGCTTTTAAAAATCCTTTTGAGGAAATATATTTTTCTGCCCTTTTAATATTTCCTTCTGAGGGGCTGACTTCCCACAGGGGGGCAGGGCTCCTGCGGGAAGGATAAGGAGAGAGGGGAGCTCTCTGCCACAAAGAAAAGACTCTTTTGAGTATTACAGCTGCATACTCAAGTCATGGGACCCTTGTACGCTAATCATGGGATCTGTCAAAAAAAAAAAAAAAAAAAGCAAAAAACCTCAGCACCAAACCCACCCTGAATTAAATCCTCTTAAGTGGAATTTAAAAAAAAAAAAAAAAAAGTTCTCCCCAACTGCTACTCCTTCCATCACTTGGGATTTTCACGTGCTCATCATATGAAGGGCAATGGTATAAAAGGATCGCGCACCAATCTGACTTCCACCGTCCAGAAGGAAGAAGAGCAGAGAGCAAGAGGTGAAGTGAGAGCTCCCAGCATCCAAGGCGGAGAAGAATTGCCCAGATGTTGCCAGGAGGAACTTTTCTTGAATTCAGAGGCTTGGTAAAAGTGGTAAGCAGCTCCTGATCGGGGAAAAACCCCTCCCCTCCCCCGCCTTTAGTTTTAGAATGAGGAAGCAGGATGGAGCCACTGAAAAACCCAATATTATACGTAGTGCATAACAAGAAATGGTAGCGCCCTCTTTATTAGTGCTCCTGGGTGATTACTTATTAATTTATTTGTTAGATTAACAGTCTGCCTTTCCTCCAGTGTGGCTGACGTGGAAACTATTTTTATCTCTCTAATAGTGACCCTGCTAGAACATAGAATAATAGAGTTGGAAGGGACCTTGGAGGTCTTCCAGTCCAACCCCCTGCTTGAGCAGGAGACCATATACCATTCCAGACAAATGGTGGTCCAGTCTCTTTTTGAAAGCCTTCAGTTATGGAGCACCCACAACTTCTGAAGGCAAGCTATTCCATTGGTTAATTGCTCTTACAGTTAGGAAATTTCTTCTTAGTTCTAGGTTGCTTCTCTCCTTGATTACTTTCCACCCATTGTTTCTCGTTTTGCCTTCTGATGCTTTGAAAAAATAGCTTGACTCCCTCATCTTTGTAGGAGCCCCTCAGATATTGGAACAGTGCTATCATGTCTCCCCTAGTGACCAGGGGTAGGCAACCTTGGCTCTTTTAGGACTCGTGGACTTCAACTCCCAGAATTCCTTCTCAGGAATTGGCTGGCTCAGGAATTCTGGGAGTTGAAGTCCACGAGTCATAAAAGAGCCAAGGTTGCCTACCCCTGCGCCTAGTCCTTCTCTTCATTAAACTAGACAGGCTACGTAAGCTAAACTGCTAGGTAAGCTAAACTGTGAATGGCTGGTCCAAAGTCCCCCAGGGAGATCCAGTGGTTGAAGATCAAAAACCTGGGACTTCTTATTCTTAGACCTGATCTTTCACCACTTTGCCACCTCTTGGGCTGAGAGGGACAGACTGATCCAAGTCCTCCAGGGAACTTCAATAGTTGAGGAGGGACTAACATGGGTCTCCCTACTCGATTCCACACATTAATCAGCTCAGCACACTTGCTTTGCCTACTTACTAGATGGACACATCCCTCTTGTTCTCTTGGCTTGCCATTGCCTGTTTGGAGAGAGATAAGGAAGACAAACTGGATGGAGCTATGCAAGTTCCATTACCAAAGCAATGAAGGGCAAAGCATATCCCTAACAGCCAGATAACATTCAGAAGCAGTTCAGGCAGATACTTCTCTAATTCGCTTTAACAAGGAGGAGAAAATACAGTACAATCAGACTTGCAAGGTTGGGTTCTTATGGCCAGTCTCAATCAAAGGAATTGTAGCCTTCCTGTGGAGTTGATTTCCTGGTCTGGTCTACCTAGTGGGGCTGACATTTTTTCCAAGATGTTCTTTTGGTTTCCCCGTCCAGCTTAGTTCCTGGCATTTCCTTATATACAATACTGCAATCTAGCATCCAGGCTTTATGTCCAACCTTGCTTATCTTTTTCAAGGTAATCACCTTCGGCTAAATGCTGCCACCTTCTGGGATGATTAAGACACTAGGGAAGATTTTGTATTGAGAATGTCTAGTTTCTAGTCACATGTCCACGCACCCTTTTTAAGGTTCTGTCTTCCTGAAGATCAGGCCAAGTGTTGTAAGAAGTAGAGAGACTTTTGCATAATTCTAACCCCGTCCCAGCATTTCCTTCCACTTGTACGAGTGGCAAAGAGGAGGCAGGAAACAGGAGGTCTAGAATGGGGAAACTATTGCTTAGGACAGGGGTCTTCAAACTTGGACCTTTTATGACTTGTGGACTTCAACTCCCAGAATTCCTCAGCCAGGCACGCTGGCTGAGGAATTTTGGGAGTTGAAGTCCACAAGTCATAAAAGGGCCAAGTTTGAAGACCCCTGCCTTAGGACCTATCAAGCAACATTCCTTCCATCTCTTGAAATCAATCTGTATTTGCCTGCATTTTTCTAGCCCTATTTTCTGTTTATATCTACTCTCAATTATTTTAATTATGTTAAGTGTCTATTAACATCTCGGGTCAGACTAGATAGAAAAAAGAGAGGCTCTTTCATAGGCAAACACTGTTTATGGTCTTCCTATAGCCACCAATTAGTCAAGTGCAGATCTTATGATCAGCTAATGTGTTATGTAAATCCAGAAAAGTGGGTTAGTTTCATCAGTCATGGTTAACCAATCCATGGGGAAGTACGTCATGAAAACAAATCTACAGAAAATCTAAAAATGCATATATTCTTTTAGTTAAAAAGGGGCTGGGGAAAAGAGGCTAAAATTCTCCATGCTAGAAAAATTAAAGTTCTGAACTCCAGGACAATCTACAGCTGGTCCTCAACGTACGACCACAATTGAGCCCAAAATTTATATTGCTAAGTGAGAAATTTGTTAAGTGAGTTTTGCCCCATTTTACGACTTTTCTCACCACATTTGTTAAGTGAATCACTGCAGTTCGTAAATTAGTAACACGGCTGTTAAGTGAATCTGGCTTCCCCATTGACTTTGCTTGTCAGAAGGTTGTAAAAGGAGATCACATGGCCCTGGGACACTGCAACCGTCACAAACGTGGGTCAGTTGCGAAGCATCTGAATGTAAATCACGTGACCGTGGGGATACTGCAACAGTCATAAGTCACTTTTTTCAGTGCTGTTGTAACTTTGAACGGTCACTAAATGAACTGTTGTAAGTCGAGGACTACCTGTAGTTTCTTATCAAAAATTCTGTAGTGGATAGAAATGACACAAGAGCTACCTTCTTTGGCATAATGTATTTTGCAATAACATACTGAATATATTTAGCACTTTTTTCTGTGTTTGGCAGGCACCAAAGAGGTTTACCGCAGATATGGAACTCACTAACATTTTATTCCGATGGCCCTTTGGGCTTTAGAGGATTCAGCCGCTGTTGGTCACCTTGAAGCAAATACTGTTAGCCAAATGTGGACTAGCAGCTTAATGAACAAATGTGGACTAGCAGCTTAATGAACAGGGAGGAAAAAAGGAAAGCTTAGGTCACGTGTTTGTAAAACAGCATTAGCGGCACCTAGCCCTGGCTAAAATCCCTTTATCTTTCCTTCCTTTGCGAGGTCACCGAATTCTCACAGACATTATCTTAGCTCAGGGTGAAAGCCGAGCACGAGGAGGTTAGTCCTAGGACGGCTCCCGGGAGAGAAGCAACAGGACCTTTGATCTGCAGCAGAAGAAAAGAGATGCCACAAAGCATTTAGGGAGATTAAAGGGGGCGCCGCAAACTTTAAAAGACTCTTTTAGAAATGGGTCTGGAAGGCCTGCAATGAGCATTCATGAGGTAAATGTAGTTCAGTGTGTGGAACAAAATGCAAACAGAGTAAAATGCTACAGCTGGGGGGCAAAAGTCCTTAACGTTGCCCATTACTATGATTACTAATTGTTTTATTGATTATTTATTTTATTAAATAAATTTATAGGGCCTCTAGATGGTGACTCTGGGCGGCCTTATGTGGGAAGTTGAGATTGTCTCCCCTAATTCTATTGCCATCCCCATAATAAGCCAATGAATTAAATTGGTCCAGAGTCATTGGATGCACTTACTGGAGGAAGAGAGACTTTGAGAACTTCCATTTTTATCTGTTTTTCCATCCTGGCTTATGGACCGAGGTGGATCTAACTGGGAAAGAGATATCGGGAATGTGGAGAATAATTGCATGAAAAGGTAATCTCAGCCTGTAGCAGTTGTGAAAAAGGCAAATTCCACTCTGGGAATTCTTAGAAAGGGCATAAAGAAATTAATCTAACAATACTGTCATATATTTGTTAATGGAACTAATATAGCTCATACTCAATTTATGACCACAATTGGGACTGGAATTTTAGTCGCTAAATGGTGTGGTTGATAAAGTCAGATTTTATTCACCATTTTTGCTATCATCATTAAGAGAATTACCACACTTGTTCAGCGAATCATGTGGTCATTAAATGAATCTGACTTCCCCAATTGACTTTGCTTTTTGGGAGTCGGAACATCTCAAATCACAATTGAGGATCACGAGGGCAAGCTGGTTGTCAAGGTCATAAAATTGGGCATGACTCACTTAATGACAATGATGGAGGTTCAGGTCCCAACTGTGGTCGTAAATCAAGGATTACCTGCAAGAAGGTATTTGATCTTCTCTGGCTCAGTTCTATTCTAATGATCTTATACATGGGAGAAGGGTGCCATTTGCAGTGCGTTAAAGTTCCCACCCCAGAGTTTGTGTTTATTTAGGAGACCTTGTTTGAAAAAGACACTGAAAGTGTCCTTGACAAAATGGGGATGTCGAACTCCTGCAGACAGTGCTCAACCATGCCAAGTTCTTCTCTGTATGTCTTGTTTATTTAGCAAAATTGTATGGCTGCCCATCTTAAATACATAACGCTGGCTAGCTAACTGCAAGTGTACCAGAAAACCAATATAAAAAGAACCATCATAACCAAACACAGAAAAAAGATGATCTAATGGAAAAGAAGAGCAAGGCGTCATATAACAAGACAGACCTACAGGTGGTCCTCGGCTTATAACTCCAATTGAGCCCAAAATTTCGATCGCTAAACAAGACAGTTGTTAAGTGAGCTTTGGCCCATTTTATGACCTTTTTACCATAGTTGTTAAGCGAATCACTGCAGGTGTTAAGTTAGGGCGTTATGTTCTGCATAATACAAGTAGTCCTCGACTTACAACAGTTCACTTAGTGACCGTTCAGAGTTACAACGGTACTGAAAAAAGCAACGTAGGACCATTTTTCACACTTAGGACCATTGCCACATCCCCATGATCACGATCAAAATTGAGATGCTTGGTAACTGGTTCGTATTTATGACGGTCGCAGTGTCCCGGGTCATGTGATCCCCTTTTTTGACCTTCGGACAAGCAAAGTCAATGGGGGGAGCCAGATTCACTTAACAGCCGTGTTACTAACTCATCAATTGCAGTGATTGGCTTAGCAACTGTAGCAAAAAAAAAAAAAGTTGTAAAATGGGGCAAAACTCACTTAACAACTGTCTCACTTAGCAACACAAATTTTGGGCTCCATTGTGGCCGTTAGTCGAGGGCTCCCTGTAAATATATGAATTAAATTTACTGATTTTTCTCCCTTTGTTTTTCCCCAATGCACAGAACCCTTCTATGTCCTTAATTAACCCACTGCTTTTCCCAGTCTCTTTTCTGTGAGCACTCATTCCCCGTTTCTCTCCTCTTCTCTTCCAGTGAGATCCGGTTCCCTCGAATTATGACCCGGAAAGATACCCAGCCACTGCCCTGCTTGGCTCTGTAGCTTTCCCTTTGTCATCCTATGCCTGGGAAATTCAGGGAGGCTGGGACGGTGAAGGGAAGCCCACAGCGCTATAGTTCCAGCGGGAGGAGCACAATGAGGGAGCCAGCCCTGCATCTGCTCAACACACCGTGCTATGAAAAGTCACCATCTTGTCTTCCATGGTGTTGGCAACCTCCAGAAACAGTTGAACCTTCTCAGTTTGCACTAGCTTATTTTTTTCTTTAAAAAGTTACACGTATCAATGCCATACCCATTAGCACCTGAGCCTTCAGCAGCCAGTAACTCGTACTTCATGGTTACTTCATGGTACTTAATGCAACTGGATATATCTTTTCTTGGATGTGCATGTGTGTGTGTGTGTCTTTGATATTCATCTGATTCACTTTCTATTTTGGTTTTCTTTTTATTGAATTTGTACCTTGTACGCTTCCTTTTGGATTGGGGTGAGTCATAAGAAGGCTAGATAAATAAATAAAATTAACCGGCGTCACTAGAGTTCTCTGAGAAAAGACAAAATTTAAATGTAATAAAAAAACAAACTGCCAAGGCATGTTATGCAAACTCAGCTTTTGTGGCTAACTTATGAGTCAGTGTTTGAGTGGATCTGTGATACTGATTTAACTGAATAATCTGTTAAATGTTGAATCCAAAACCACCCTTAGAAAGTTGTGTGGACATTCACAATCATCTTGGATACAGCCAGATAATGTGGAAAGCTCAAGTCTGTGACTGAGTTTGTACAACTTCTAGGCCATAATGTAGTTTCCTTATTTATGGTTTAATACAGTGATTCGCAACCTTTCATCAACCGGACCCCTTTAAATACCTTTTGTGGCCATGGATCATGGTCATAGACCCCCCAAAATGTTAACTACTCAAGATTTAAATAATATTTCTTCAAGCCTTCGCGGATCCTCCTGTGATGACATCACAGACCTCCCCAGGGGTTCATGGACCACAGGTTGAGAACCATTGGTTTAGAATGTTGTATGAATCTGCCATTGTAGTTTGTAAACCAGGTTTTCTCGTTTAAACTTGTTTTGTTTAAACTTTCCAGTTATGGTTTATTAAATAAAGCATATTATGACGTAGCTGCTCAGAGTCACTTTGGAGAGATGGACAGCATGTAAATTTAATAAATAAATAAATTTCCTGTAGAGTGAAACCAGCCAACATACCTCTAAAAGGCTCTCCAATTCTTGGGGCTACTGGACATATTGGAATTCTGAATACATATTGTTGGCACTCTCATAAAACAGTCGTCCTCTGAAATGTGGCTAATCACAAAAATGCATAGTAAAAGATAGGCAAGCACTAGATATAGACACCTTCCACATTTTATTTTTTCAAAATGCCTGCAGGTTTTTGTTTCTGGGAATCTATACATCTGCATTATAATTATTTCTGTATTTTACATGGAGTCCTCGACTTATAACCATTTGTTTAGTGACCAAAGTACATAAGTCACATAAGTCATTTTTTTTCGGGCCATTGCAACTTCATTTTCTCAACCTTGGCAACTTTAAAACGTGTGGATTTCAACTCCCCCTATTGGTTGGGGAATTCTGGGAGCTGAAGTCCATGGTTCTTAAAGTTGCCAAGGTTGGGAAATAACTGAACCCAAAATTTCTGTTCTTAAGTGAGACATTTGTTTTGCCCCATTTTATTACCTTTCTTGCTATAGTTGTTAAGTGAATCACTGCAGTTGTTAAGTTAGTAACACGCTTGTTAAGTGAATCTGGCTTCCCCATTGACTTTGCTTGTCAGAAGGTCACAGAAAGGGATCACGTGACCCTTGGCCAGTTGCCAAGCATCTGAATTTTGATCACAGATACCAATGACAAGACCATCTAACCACTGAAGCGCAGCAGTGTTTATATGAAAAGAAAATCAGATACTGGACCAGTATGTGCCCTCAATTTACAGCTGGTCACAATGTGATCAACAGTTTGATGTGGGACTCCACAATCACACTGAAGGGAGGATACTACCATTACTACTACTACTACTAATAATAATAATAATAATAACAACAACAACAACAACAATAATAATAATAGAGTTGGAAGGGACCTTGGAGGTCTTCTAGTCCAACCTCCTGCTCAGGCAGGAAAGCTTATACCATTTCAGACAAATGGCTGTCCACTCTCTTCTTAAAAACTTCCAGTGTTGGAGCACCCACGACTTCTGGAGGCAGGTTGTTCCACTGATTAATTGTTCTAACGGTCAGGAAGTTTCTCCTTAGTTCTAGGTTGCTTCTCTCCTTGATTAGTTTCCATCCGTTGCTTCTTGTCCTGCCTTCAGGCGCTTTGGAGAATAGCTTGACTCCCTCTTCTTTGTGGCAACCCCTGAGATATTGGAACACTGCTATCATGTCACCCCTCGTCCTTCTCTTCATTAAACTGGACATACCAATTCCAGCAACCGTTCCTTGTATGTTTTAGCCTCCAGTCCCCTAATCATCTTTGTTGCTCTTCTCTGCACTCTTTCTAGAGTCTCAACATCTATGCCCCATTTATACAGTGAGCCCCGGCAGATGCCGTGTCACCTGCAAACCCTATTCAGAATTGACCATTGCCAGCGTGGTAGTTCAAAATCTGGCATTTTTTTCGTGCGGCCATTTATATGTCTTCCTACCGGAATGTCTGTGAAACTTTGGTGAAAGTATATTTCCTTCTTCTCCAGCCTGGGTCCCTTCTTCCACTTGAGGGTGGGACATTTCACGTTGTCTCAAACAGGGGAAAGCTCTAATTGGTGTGTACAGGAGAGGCTAGTGCCAGCTTTTCTTTTCACACAAGATGAGCCAAGTGAAGAGTCATTTGTCTGGTCTGCATAAGGTTTCCACCACCACCTGGTGGGGAAAAAAAAAATCAGCTCTTTCATTTCTCTGTAAAGGAGCATGGAGCAATTTCCTGTCTGTCTCCACACATACACACAAACACTCCCCCCTCCCCCCCATGTTTCACGCTAGAGAGAAAAACAGCAGGGGGGAAGTGAAATCTGTGCCACCCGTTATTTTATTTCTCAGGATTAGACTTTAGTGAAATTCTGTCTCTTTCTAGCCATTGATAATTCACACATATCTTATTTACTGTTTTTATTTATCCATTTTTTACACCCTCTCTCCCCTGAGTGAAGTGACTCTGGACGGTTTACGAAGAAAAGTCATAAAGGAGACATAGTTAAAAGCAATATTAAAAACACTTTGCCTAGTTAAGGAGAAATCAGCCATTTCTTCTTAAAGCAGGCGTATAGATAGTCCTTGTCTTACAATCGTTTGTTTGGTAAACATTCAGAGTTTACAACAGCATTGAAAAAAGTGGCTTACGACCGGTTCTCACACTTACAACCATTGCAGCATCCCCATTGTTACAACCGGTAGGCATTTATGATGGTTGCTGCATCCCGGATTGTGTAATCACCGTTTGTGACCTTCTCAGCCAATTTCGGACAAGCAAAGACAAGGCAAAGTCAGATTCACTTAATGACTTTGTGATTTACTTAACAACTGCAGTGATTTACTTAACCTTTGTGACAAAAAAAGGCCATAAAATTGTGCATGACTCACTTAACAATCATTATGCTTCGCATTAGAAATTCTGATTCTAATTATGGTCGTAATTCAAGGACTACTTATATCTGCTTTTCCTAGGCTAGAAATCATGTTTAGTCTTTGAATGCCATGATAGGGATTACACTCCCAAACTAGTGGACAATTCTAAGACAAAAACTAAATTCAGTTTTATTTCATTTTATTTAATTAAAATGAAAACAGCGAATAGGCTTCTTCACCGCATATTTTCCTCTATTACATTAAAAATGACAATTTGGTATAACTTTGGAAGTATTTTGTAGCCATACCCAAATCTTTCCCAGTTTACAATAATCAGTATCTTCCAAATTCCATTTCATTTTTCCTTTCTCAGTCTGACAACCAAACACCAATGAATCTGATTCACCCAATATACTAGATCCACCTATAATAGGTTTAGTTAATTTGCAATTTATTGTTTTATAGAAAAGAATATTTGTAGCTCAGGGTTGGATTATGGGGTCCTTAGTGCTCTCTGAGCTGGGTTGTTTTTTTGCTGGCATTTCATTAAGCCAACTAGGTAACATCATCAGTGCTAGAAGGAGTAGGGTTACAGCAAACACCACTTCCTTCTAGCACTGACAATGTTATCTAGGTTAATAATAATAATAATAATAATAATAATAATAATAATAATAATAATAATAATAATAATAATAATAATAATAATAATAATAATAATAATAATAATAATAAAAAATCAAAAATACTGCAGCTTCCTGCAATAACTCCAGCAATGTTACAAAAAACTGCGCTACTCTTATACATCTTATATTTTAAGGAGGTACTTGGTTGACACCTAGGATGCTGGTAGCAACCCGTGTCAACTATCAACGCCAGCCAACTTGAATGTTCAGTTGACTGAGATGAATAAAAGACAACAACAACAACAACAATAATAATAAGTTGGAAGGGACCTTGGAGGTCATCTAGTCCAACCCCCTACTCAGGCAGGAAACCCTATACCATTTCAGACAAATGGCTGTCCAGTCTCTTCTTAAAACCTTCCAGTGTTGGAGTATTCACAACTTCTGGAGGCAGGTTGTTCCACTGGTTAATTGTTCTAACTGTCAGGAAATTTTTCCTTAGTTCTAGGTTGCTTCTCTCCTTGATTAGTTTCCATCTGTTGTTTCTTGTCCTGCCTTCAGGCGCTTTGGAGAATAGCTTGACTCCCTCTTCTTTGTGGCAGCCCCTGAGATATTGGAACACTGCTATCATATCCCCCCTCGTCCTTCTCTTCGTTAAACTAGACATAAAATAATAATAATAATAATAATAATAATAATAATAATAATAATAATAATAATAATAATAATAATAATAATAATAATAATAATAATAATAAAATGCCTGCAAGAAAACAATCAAGCTCAAAGAGCACCAAAGACCTCACATAAACCCAACTGTTATCTCAGCATGTTGTGTGACCCAGCCCATCATCCAATGGGGGTTTAAACATCACATGTTATGTGAGCATGCAACTCACCTTTATAGCAATAAGCATCTGGTACAAACCCACTCTTACCTCTGGGGGTGTCGTTGATAAAATGGGCAGGATGTAGCTAGTCCTGTCCCACACTGATAGCACTTTGCAAGCCCCTCTCTTATTTGCCAACCTTATAAAGCCACTGCAGGTGGGGGCTAGCACAGTGACATCACTGAACATTCTCGGTCACTGTGAAAGCATCTTTGTTTCTTGCTTGCTAGCAAAAAAAACAAAAACAAAAACCAGGCCAGCTTGCTGTCTGCTGGCAATCAGCAATTTCCAACTAAGAAAGCACTGCAACCAGCTGTTTTCTGCCTGGGTTTTGCTAGCAAGGAGTGATTAACAAGTCAAATTGTGTGGGGTTTGTTTTTTTGAGTCTTCTGCTTGGATTATTTTGCTTTTCTAGGAATCTGGTTTTGTCAACTGATTTAATTGCCTATAGGGTAGATATCTCTGCTGAATGGACAGAATGGGCTGATAGTAAAGCAAGAGTGTCTAACCTTGTCCAACTTTAAGACTTGTGGACTTCAACTCCCAGAATTCTCCAGCCAGCATGACTGGCTGAGGAATTCTGGGAGTTGAAGTCCACAGGTCTTAATGTTGCCAAGGTTGGACACCCTTATGGTAAAGCATCCATGAGTCTAGATGGAATCTTGTACAGGCTCCTTTATCTCCGAGAGGATCACTGCCCACTTCAGCTCCAACAGCACAAGCACCTCAAGAAAATCAATACTGCTAGACCCCACGTATGACTCTATGTCAGTGGTGGCGAACCTATGGCACACATGCCAGAGGGGGCACTCAGAGCCCTCTCTGTGGGCACGTGCACCGTCGTCCCAGGCCCACCTCCCCCTGCGGCCGCCTCCTCCCCAACAGCCCCCCTGGAGGAGACTTGCGCCCGGGCACGGCCCGTGCGGAGCAGCGCAGCCAAGGACATGGCAGCTGGGCAGCGGGGACAAGACTCCACCCTCACGCCCCGTCGCACACAGTTGATGCTGCAGGGCACGGGCAGAGGGCGTGGCCATGGCGCTGCTGGGTCGCCTAGGCAATCTGCTGCTGGTCATGGAGACGGTGAGTGGCCCTGCGGGTGGGCTGGGGCAGAGCGGGGGCAGGGCAGGCAGGGGCGGAATGGGTGGGACGGGGGCCAGGGTGGGGGTGGGGCCGTTTTTTGGGCACAGTCTCTAAAAGGTTCGCCATCACTGCTCTATGTCATTTTATCCTCTTTGCAAATATGATTTTGGAGCCTAGCATATCCAATATTGACAACTACGGGGATTTTGTATAGCCCCTCAATAGGAGGGTGTTTCTGAAGAGGCAGATGACCCTCTAGGGCAGGGGTAGGCAACCTTGGCTCTTTTATGACTCATGGACTTCAACTCCCAGAATCCCTGAGCCAGCATGGCTCAGCTTGGAAACCTCTCCCTTTCCCCTCAGCATGGCTGGCTCAGGAATTCTGGGAGTTGAAGTCCACGAGTCATAAAAGAGCCAAGGTTGCCTACCCCTGGTCTAGGGACAAGGTTTCAAGGCCCCCGGATATCTGGAGGGGACAGATTTTTTTTTCCGTCAAGGAACCCAAATCATAGAAGAGGCAGCTAAAGACTTTAAAATATTCTACTCACCAATAAGGTAGCAATAGGGACGTACTGATCTTTCTCTTACCTGCAAACCAGATACACACGGTACCCTGGGACTCAACAGCTTATGGGACTCAACAGACCAATGGGATGCTAGGAACTGCAGCAATAGGAAACAAGTCCCCCACACCATCTGTCAAGTCTCAAGAACCAAGAACAACATGTGGATGCTACTTAAGAGAAGTTTCCTTTATTGTTTTTCATCTATAGACAGAATCTTGACAGATGAAAGCAAGCATTTGCATAACTACAGTTATACTCAATCTATTTCCCAAAGCACCAGAAGGCAAGATAAAAAACAATGGTTGGAAACTAACCAAGGACAAAACCAAGCTAGAACCAAGGATACATTTTTTAATGGTGAGAGCAATCAACCAATAGAATCGTTTGCCTTCAGAAGCTGTGGGTGGTCCATCACTGGAGGCTTTTAAGAAGAGGCTGAATAACCATTTGTCTGAAATGGTAGAGGGTCTCCTGCTCAGGCAGGGGGTTGGACTAGAAGACCTGCAAGGTCCCTTCCAACTCTATTATTCTATGTTCTACTCTGAGAAAAGCTAGTGAGGAGCTGTTTAACCCTCTTTCTGTCAATCAAACTTTCCAAGCTCTGCTGCCTCTTTGCCCTCTGAAAAGCAGCTCCTCCCCTCTGGGAATCCAGACTACATTCCACCACATCATTTTAGTCACTTCCCGATCAGATTACTGCAATGTGCTCTACATGGGGCTGTCCTTGAGGACTACCATGAAGCCACAATTGAACCCAAATGCAGCGACATGGATGATGGGGATTTCTTGTTATGCACCACAGGACCATACTCTGTGAGCTCCACCGGCTCCCAGTTTTACCCTCCAAGTATAATTTAAGATTATCACCTTTAAGGCCCTACAGGGCACAGAACCAGTTAAGAGTGTGCTTTTTTGCCAGGATGTTGCCTGCTCCACATGCTCTGAGGGTCCCTTCATTGGCATTTTGTAGGACCCAGGAGGCATGTTTTCTTGGTGGTGGCCCCTATTATACAGAATGACCTTGGCTGACCTTGACCCTGACTGTCTTTAGAAAGGCAGTCAAGATCTGGCTCTTTTTCCAGGCCTTTGGGGTAAAGTTAGCACCTCAACTGGCTGAGGCAGTTGTTGCTATTTGCGAGTTATTTATCCATTTAATTTTTATCCAGCCTTTATTTTTTTTATAAATAAGGCAAACATACCTAATACAGGTAGTCCTCGACTTACAGCTATTCATTTAGTAACTGTTCAAAGGTACTACCGCACTGAAAAAAGTGACATAACCATTTTCCACACTTACGACTGTTGCAGCATCCCCATGATCACGTGACCAAAATTCGGAGATTTCGCAATTGGTATGTATTTATGACAGGTTGCAGTGTCCCAGGGTCATGTTTTATGACCTTCTGACAAGCAAAGTCAATGGGGAAGCAGATTCCCTTAACAAGCATGTTACTAACAACAACTGCAGTGATTGACTTAACAACTGTGGAAAAATATTGTAAAATAGAACCAAATTCACTTACTTAGCAACAGAAATTTTGGGCTCAATTGTGGTTGTAACTCGAGGACTACTTGTACTCCATTCTCTTCCTATTTTCTGCACAGCAATTGCCACTTTAGTTTCGATTCTTTCACTATTGTTTGGAGGTTTCTGTATTGTGGTTTTATATCCTCTTCCTTAGGTTTTGTTAAATGTGTCTTGTAAGCTGCTCAAGATCAGTTTGATTTGAGTTGAGTGGCCATATATATATATATCAAGTAAATAAATAATCTGGAGAAATCATTGGGGAGGATTCTGAGTCCACAAATGAATGGGTGTTACTGAATTCTTTAGTTCCAGAGATATGCAAACTGGGATTGTGCTCTTATTTCTTTACTTACACAGTACAAACCTCGTTTCCTCAGAAAGGAGTTCAGCCTTTCCATCTTCTCTAAGCACCTCACTTCAATATAAACAGCTACATCGCAAATCAACCCCCAACTGCAACAGCATGTTTAGAATTGCAATTATATTGCCAGTTCCTATCAAATAGAGATAATCCTGTATAGGTAATGCAATATTTTTCAACTCTGGCAACTTTAAGATGGGTGGACTTCAACTCCCAGAATTCCCCAGCCAGCATGGCTGGCTGGTGAATTCTGGGAGTTGAAGTCCACCCATCTTAAAGTTGCCAAGGTGCAAAACACTGTTGTACAGTAATTCATTTCCGTATTAATATAATTAATTTCTCTGAGAGACTACTGTAGATGATCTCCAAAGTGCCTTCCAACTCAACTTTATGGTAGCCCCACGATGAGATAGGCAGCAAATAAATTTAACAAATAAATTCTACCACATATGTCCCTTTGCATCCAACTGCTTATTCACTAATGAGTTTACAATTGCAATCTCAGGCTGCAGCCCTTAATACATTTCGTAACGCCACCAATCCCATTCTTAAGACCACCTGCAGCCCTAAAGCGGACTTATTTTAGTTAATTGGGAAAAATAACAGCCTTGACCCCGGTGCGGACTTTCCTTTCCGTCAATCAACCCAGGCGCATCCACAGCGCCATCGGGCGCTCGTCCGGATTTTTTTTTGCAGCCCAGGCTGGCAGCCCTAAACGGACGTCCTCCTCCCCCGAAGCCACCCGCTCAGCTCCCCCCCCCCCGCCTGGGAAGGTGGAGACTCGGCGGGGAGGAGGGTCACAGCCTCGGCTGCCCTCCAACCTGACGCGCCCTGGCTGGGCGGAGACCAGGCAGGCGGCTCTTCCCCCACCCTTCCTTCCGTCTCCACGTTGCGCCAGGGCGAGGCAGTCGCGTTGGTGTAGCCAGCCGCTGTATCGGGAGGCCGGGCGTCCGATCTTCGCTTGGGAGGCCGGGCGAGCCGTTCCAAGAGGCGCCTCCGACGGCTCCCCGCTTCTGGAGCGGCGTCATGTCAGGCTTGGATTATCTGGCCGCCGAGTGCCTGATGTCCATCTCCAGCGGGGCCTTGATCCACCCGGCCTCCAGCCTCATCAGCGCGAAAGAAGAGCGAGGCGGGCGTCCCCCTTCCCTCCCCAGCGCCCGCCACCCGGGGCGCCCCGACTCTGCGCTTTCGGACTGCAGCGGGAGCTGCTCCTCTTCGCCCGGAGAGGGCGAGCCGCGAAGCGGCGTCCCGGTCCTGCCGCAGGCGGGGGAGCTTCCCCGAAGAGCCGGCGCTGACAGCCCCGCCAGCCTCTCCGCCATCTCCCCGGCCAAAAGGCACCAGTGCCCTTTCCAAGGCTGCATTAAGGTCTACGGCAAATCGTCGCATCTGAAGGCGCATCTCAGGACGCACACCGGTAAGAGCCTAGCCAAGCCAAGCCCGGGATTGGATCCCGCCTCCCTCTCCCTGTTGCTCCCGGCTGAGACCCCCACAGGGTGCCCCGAAGCCCTGCAGAACTGCCTCCACCGCCTCTCAGTCCGCATCCTTCGAGCCCCCTCGGCCACCCCTGTTCCCGCTTCCTCCTCCTCCCCCCCCCGGTCTCCACCCACGTGGAGACCGCGCCTCTCTCGGCTTTGGCGCACGGATTTCCTCTCGGTCCGGGAGGGAGGCATTTCGCAGGGCTGGTCGCTTTCCTAACCTGCCTTGCTTCTCAGGCTCGTGACCTGCAGGCTTTCGCCTCCCACCCTCTCTTGATCCCTCCAAGGAAAGCAAGAGGCCGCCGCCACCCCCGCCCCGGGGATCCTTGGCCCCACGTGCTTGGCCGGGCAGCTCGAAAGCGAAAGTGGATTGGAGGCGAGGGAGGCAGGGGAGACTTTGGCGACCCCTCCTGATCGGTGCGGGTCTTTAGCCTTAGGGTACTTGCAAGTAATGGCCCTGCCCCTGCCGATGGCGCAGTAGAGCCTCTACGTTCCAAAGCAGGCTACCGTAATAGAAGGAACTCCAGGCGCGCCAGGGAGGCGTTGCCCTCACTACAGCGCTTCCAAATGTAGACTCTGCCTTTCTGGCAGGCGGGGCCCCCCGCAAGGAAAGGGGGGGGTGTCTTTCTGGCTCGCTTAGAGCCCCCGCCCTTTCCGAAAGGTTCCTTTGGAGATGGCTGCGAGCTTCAAATCTCGCCCACTCTTGTTGGCAGAGCCTGGTGTCTGCTGTCTACGCCGGACGGTCGGAGAGAGGTGGGGCCATCCGGGGTGGCCTGATGGGATGGGGGCCTCCCCGTTGGAACTTAATCCCAGGGCGGGGAGGGAGATCCAGCCCTGGATTTTTCCCCATGGATCCAGAGCCTCTTCTCCCTGCACGGCTCCCCCGCCCCCTCCAATTGAAAAGGGACACAAAGGGAGGTACAATTGTCGCTGCACCCGGGGTGGGTGGAGCAACGCGCGAGCATAGAAGCCGCGTGGGTGTGTCCGCCAAACAACCACCTCTCTCTGCCTTGTCGGTGCGAGCGCAAAGCTCGGCTCTGCAGAAAGGAGAGGAGATAAAAATCATTAAAAAAAAGAATTGAATTTTGCCAAGAAGAGCCAGGGGTCCAGCAGCTAAGATCATTATTTGGAGTCACCTCTTTGCCATGTGCTTGGAACTCGCTCCCAAGAGAAATGTTCAGCAAGGCCCTGAATGAGGTTCCTTGGAAAGGACCAGTGTAATCTGAAGTGTGGATTTGGGGCTGGGAAGAGGAGGAGTTGGTTCAAACTACCCCTCAATGAGGAAATCCACTGATGACCTTCAGAAGTCCTTGCTCAAGTTGCCCTACTTTTGCAGGGGTGTTGGGAGGGCCAGCGAATGACTGATGCCATCTTGTGGAGGATGCTGACTCGGGTGGGGTTCACTTCTCAGGGACCACACCTTCCAAAACTGGGTACAAAGTCAGTGCAGATGTGTTAAATGTGTGGCTTGGGTGAGTTTATGAGAGGCTATTTACTGCTTGGTTTGTACAGAAGACAAGTTGGCTGCTGAGACCGTTCACTAATGGGGTGGGTTTAAAGGAGGACTCTAGGGCAGTTCTTCCCAGCCTGGCTGTGTTTGCCACTCTGCAACTACAACTCCCAAGATGCCTCGCTGCGATCTTCCTATATTTCTAATGTGCTCAATGTTTATCCATCTGTGCATGTAAAAGGAGATGGGGCTGAAAAAAAAGGATGAATTTTGATAGCAGGGATCCTTTTTGAATGTGCCAGGAGAAACCTCGGCTGCTTGTTTTGCATCAGCTATGTTTGGTGCCCTTAATCCTCTAGTGGGCGGATAGCTGGGTTAAGCAGCTGGCAGGATTGTGTAGGCAAAGGCATAAAAGCTTGATTTAAAAAAAAAAAAAAAACCAGTGTGGGAGAGGCTTTCTTTGCCCAGATGCTATCATGTTTAAAGTTGGTGGTTTCTCCGATCTTGCTGAAAGCTGGCACATGAATGCATTTGCAAGCTGTTAAGCACACAGGGTCTTGCAACCGTCGGCCACTTGTGCAGACCTGTTCCACATGCAGAGATTTGGACATGATTTTTTTCCTAACTTTTAGAAGAAAGCCAAAGGACAGTATTGCAGGGTCATAAAGACCCTGGACAGTAAGGCACTGGATATAAAAGGAAGAGTGTTAAGTGGGGAAAGCCAAATGCCCTGAGGCTAGCAGTGGGCAGTATATGCAGGAAAAACGTATTATTCCATGCCTGCGCTCATTTAATTATTGTTATCCTGCCTTTATTATTTTAGAAGTAACTCAAGGCAGCGAACATAGCTACCGTAATACTCCTTCCTCCTCTTATTTTCCCCACAATAAGCCTGTGAAATGGATTGGGCTGAGAGAGAGAGAGAGCGACTGACCCAAAGTCACCCAGCCAGCTTTCATGGGTAAGGTGAGACTAGAACTAGAGAGCCAGTTTGGTGTAATGGTTAAGCCACCAGGCTAGAAAGTGAGACACCGAGAGTCTTCTTAGGCACGAAAGCCAGCTGGGTGACTTTGGGCCAGTCAGCCCAACCCTCTTCACAGGGCTGTTATTGTGGGGAAGATAGGAGGAGGAAGGTGTGTGGGGTATGTTTGACTGCCTTCAGTTATTTGTAAAAATAATAAAGGTGGGATATAAATAATAAAATAAAATAAAATAAACTCAACAGTTTCCTGGGCCTAAAGTCACCCAGCCGGCTTTCATGCCTAAAAGAAGACTAAAACTCACAATCCTTATGCCAAACTGACTCTCGTGTGACATAATGGAAAGCTGTGAAGTCATTTGGTGCTTTGGTCTTTGTAACTTATGTCCTGTTCTTCAAATTGAAAACTAATCTTGTCCCCTAGTGAAATTGTCCTCAGTTGGAGATTGAAAGGAGGTCTTTGCAGACGTAATTTGGGCAGAAGGCAAGGAGCAGGAACAAAATGTACTCCCTGTGATTTAATAACAGCAATCAACACCAGGCAAGGGACCTCTCTTATGTTAAGCTGCTGAGTTGCAGAAAGTTTCATGAAAAAGTGGATTTGTGTGTGTAAGAAATGGAAGCTTGGTTCCAGGACTAAAAGAATACCAGTTTGGTCTAATGCAGGGGTAGGCAACCTTGGCTCTTTTATGACTCGTGGACTTCAACTCCCAGAATTCCTGAGTTGAAGTCCACGAGTCATAAAAGTGCCAAGGTTGCCTACCCCTGGCCTAATGGTTAAGGCACCAGGCTCACTGGGTCTCAGCCCAACCTACCTACAAGATTGCTGTTGGGAAAATAGCACGAGGAAGGTGTGTTGGATATGTTCAGGGCTTTTTTGAGTTACTTGTAAAAAATAAGGGTGGGATAGAAATAAATAAACTAACAAATAATAAAAAAAACTATTGGGTCAAATGTGGGCCTTGCTTTGATTTGTTCTGCCTTCATCCTCTGCTACTGATTTCCACAGCATTTGTTTGCATCTGTCAAAGTTAAAAAGGAGCAGAATTTCCATGCTCTATCCAGCAAAAGCCTTTCTTCTTCAAAAAAAAACAACTTCAAAAAGCAATTTTCTTTCAGTGGGTTTTACAATAAATGAAGGTTAACTTTTCTTCATGGTGCTAGTCTTTTTCTTAATCGTCCTAAAAACTTGCAATCCTACTTTTCAACTTTTTCCACATATTGTGTTACGTTTTAAAACATGTTTTTGTTTCCCCAACTTTCTTCCTTGTGCCAGGAAATCTCTTATCTGATTGATGATGATTTGGGAGGTTTTTTTGTTTTCTTTTTTTTCATTGATTATTTTAGAAGAGGACAAAATATAGGCAAAATACCAAGATACACTACAATAAGAAAGTTTAGTTAAGCAATCCTTTACAAATACAAAAAACAGAAAAAAGCGAGAGAAAAACAAACAAGTTTACAGTCACTGGTTTACTAAAATACTACATAATATTATAGTAATCAGATACAAAATATTACTCTAAAATTATCCTAAAATCTATACCACAACAGAATTTGCTTAACCTTCTGATTGGTGGAAAATGCTGCCTTTTCCAGAATGGATAAATTACATATTTCCAAATGTCAGTCTTTAACATCTGGAATAATACTGGAAATTCCCCAATCTTTCAAGATTATTCTTTTAGCCTCCACCCATGTGGAGATTGTGAGACTGATTTCTCACAGTCAACTTCCAGAGTTTTGTTCTATCCTTTAGCATCACACTAACATCTTTAATCTTTAAGAATTTCTCCATAAATCTATTTAGGTATAGGTAGCCCTTAACCTATGACCATAATTGGGGCCAGAATTTCTATTGCTAAACAAGGTGTGGTTAAGTGAGTAACGCCTATTTTATGATCTTATTTGCCACAGTTGTTAAGTGAATCGCTTCAGTTGTTAAGTGAATCACGTTAAGCAAATCCAGCTTCACTTGTTGACTTTGCTTATCAGAAGCTGGCTGGGGTGGTTGCAAATAGTGATAACCTGACACTGGGAATCTGCAACCATTGTGAATACATGCTGATTAACAAGCACCTGAACTTTGATCAAATGACCATGGGGATACTGCAGTGGTTGTAAATGTGAGGACGAGCCACTCTTTTCAGTGCCATTATAATTTCAAATGCTTGCTAAACGAATACTTGTAAGTTGAGGGCTTACCTGTACATTAAACTGCTATGCCTAAAAAGTGTCAGATGTTTACTGGATGGGTCAATTAGTTGCGAAACCCTGATCGCAACTAAAGAACCTACAATCCAAAAAACAACAGAAGCGGAAGAAATTAATAACAAAATGGAGGGCTTTAAAGATCAACAAGTACAGCTTACTGAAAATTTAGACAATCACATAACAACTATAAAACTGGACATGACTTTCCACACAAACCAGAAGAAACCTGAGGAAGAAGAAGACCAGATCGAATTGAAGACAACTATACTAGAGCAAATATGGGGAGCTGGGCCACCAGGGCGACAACTTAATGATTATAAATGGGCCAGTTCTTCTAGAAAATTGACAATTAGATGGTCTCCTTTAATTCAAGTAACATGCACAAGAATGAAGGGAGATCTATCTAATGAGTTAAAGGCATTGGTATGGAAGCCTGGTTGGCATAAAAAGAAAGCTAGAGTTAGGTTGAAAAAATGGGGTCTTTTGATTTACTAGAGAGGATCCTAAACTGCCAACTATTGGGCTAAAGGGAGATTTTGAGATAAGGGGAAATTTGATTATTGGATTTAAAATAGTTGGAAAATAGTAAAAAATAAGGGATTAATCTGTTTAATATTGAGAATTTAGATTTACAAGGGAAATTAAAACTAACTATTAGGAAATAGGTTTGAACTATTGTTTAGCCCAGATAATATAGATGATGGACTTGAGATAACAAAGGATACTCCATTATTAAGGTGGTGATGTACTAGGGCGAGGAATAGAAAATGTTTACGAAATAAAATTAGAATATATTTAAATAAGTAATATGTGTATTTTAGACATTATAATTTTTATGTAGTGAGACAAAGGAAATTTGGGTTACCCAAAACTCAAATACTATGGATATTAAAGGTTAAATTGGAGTACTGCAATTAAAAACTAAAAATTAGGTAAAACTTAACAACAGGATATGGATATGTATAAGCAAAAAATGTATTGATAAATGTGATAATGAAGTTTTAACTGAGTTTGATACAATTAGAAATTTACTAGTTTAAATATGATATAGCAAATGTTAAGGGAAACAGAAGAAATATTTGATGATGTAACCTGAAATATATACTAAAGATTTTGTTATTGAACTATTGACTAACCCAATCACCACGTTGCTTTCCAAATACTCAAATGTAAAACTGGAAAACCAATAAAATACTATTAAAAAAAAAACCTCTCCATATCTGAGAGCTTGTAGTTTTATGCAATGTGCGCTTGCTTATTTTTTTAGGAGAAACCTGTGTGTTCCCTATCCAATCATTTTCTCCAATTGCCACTTATTCATTTATATCAAGGCAAGGCAAACTGAATTGACTAGATTACTGGTGCCAACTGGGGTTGAGCATTTATACCCTTTGGCAATTCAAACCCAACTTGGATTGTATTGTAGGCAACTTCTGATGTTGCAGCAATGTTCACGGGATAAGCCAGAAAATACCATTGGTATAAAGCCAGTTTGGTGTAGTGGCTAAGGCACCAGGATGGAAACCAGAAGATGGCGAGTTTTAATCCAGTCTTAGGCATGAAAGCCAGTTGGGTGACTTTGGGCCAATCATCAGGAGACTCGTGAGTTCTAGTCCCACCTTGGGCATGAAAGCCAGCTGGTGACTGGACCAATCACTCTCTCTTGGCCCATGTCACCTCACAGGGCTCTTATGAGGAAAATAGGAGAAGGAAGATTATTACATTTGCTGCCTTGAGTTATAAAAATAATAAAAGCTGGATAAAAAAAAATCCAAAATAAATAAATGATAGGCCGAAGAACTCCCATTCCTTCATAGCGTAGGCCCAACTTGGATGAACTTTCTTTGCATGTTTTTTTCCTTGAAGCACAAGGACCATCAAATACAAACAATGAAAGTTTAAGAAAAATTGGGGGGAAAAAACCAAAACAAGGAAGAGTCACTTTGATGGATGGGTGGCATGTAAATTTATTAAATAAATAAAAATACATATGGAAATGGAAGCCAGGAACAGCTTTTTGAAAATGAAACTATGTATGTAATGGAAGGAATTCTATGCAGAGATCTTGTTTTAAGAACCCATCTTTTTCCCTGAGAAAATTTTACTTGCATTGCAGTTCCACAATAGCAGACTTTAAGCAGAGGCTTCTTTTTCCTCTTATCCTGGTCGTCATCCTCCATTGCTCTGTCATTCTTTTTTTTTTTTTTTTTTGATGCTCAAATTAAAAAAAAAAAAAAAAAAGTCCTGTCTAGTCACATAAAATCCACCATCTGCTTCCTGAGGCCAGCCTTCTCCCATAGGGACCCCCTGCAAAACCTCCCACAAGCATAATTAAAGGGAACTGTGTCTCTTTATGTTCTCTTTATGTCGCTGCTTTTGGTGCCCATCAAATTTTTCATTAAAAGCTAACATTAAACCTTTAACAAGCACAGTGTTTCAAGCTACCCCCTATTTTTCTTAGGTTTGGGGTTTTCTATTGACTACCACTACTTATGAATCTGAAAGGAATAATAACCAGTTACACAATCTGCTAAACCTCCTAGGGAGGGCTCCCTGTCTTCTCTTTGGATAGGAGTCAGGAGTCTTCATTTTTCAATGGTTTACATAGTCTTTCTCAACCTCGGTGACTTTAAGATGTATGGACCAACTCCCAGAAACACCCCCCCCCCCCCGGACAGCATGCTATTGTGTTATTAACAGGTTGTCAGCAGGTGAAGTGTGAGAGAGTCTCTTTAAACAACTTGGAGAATCTACTGGGTTGAAGCCAAGTAGATTGCAGAATACATATCTATCTATCTATATCTATCTATCTATCTATCGATCGATAGATAGATAGATAGATACAGATATAGATAGATATAGATATAGATAGATAGATATAGATAGATAGATAGATATAGATAGATAGATAGAGATAGATAGAGATAGAGATAGATAGAGATATATGAATTTTTCAGTAAAGTATAGAAAAAAACAAAGAAAAAAAAATAGAGAAACAAGAAAGATTAAAAAAAACCATTCAATTATGTGTTCTGCCCTTCTTTCTATCCAGTAGTTATCATTTTAAACTTTTCCCCAACCTCTTTTGTCTCATTTTTAATCTCTAGGTCCCAAAATCACCCATTCGTATTTTTCTTCTTTCCATAGAAAGTCCATATGAATTCTAATCTTTCAAAAGTCCTTATCATTTTTTTTCTCTGACCAAACTGGCCAGCTTACCATTTCTCCAACTTCAGTTAATTTTATAAATCTAATCTTCCACTGGAAGCATTTTATTAATTTTTCAACTTTTTGTATACAATCATCATAGTTACCATATACAATATTAATTTTGCATATTTATTTTCTATTTCCTTGTCCATAAAACTGAGTAAGAATAATAATTGCATTGTGATATCAGTGTGTAAATTTTTTTTTGCATCATTGTACGGGTTTGTACCCAAAATTGTGTTGCTTTTTCACAAGTCCGCCATGCATGATGAAAATTCGCCTCTTCCTTTTCATACTTCTAACATTGATTGGATATCCTTTATACACGTTACACAATTGAGCAGGTATTACATAGCAATGGTACCTTATTTTATAAAAGTTCTCTTTTAAATTATAGCACAACATAAACATATTCCCAGTTCCCCGCATTTTTTTGCCATAGATCCATGTTTATATTGAACCAAAATTTGTAGCGCATTTCATTATGCAGGCTTTCATCTGTTCAAATCTTAATAACAGATTGTACATTAGCTATTATATAATCATCATTCCCACATAATTCTATTTCTGATTCAGTTCTTTTATTCTCGGGTCTGATTTTCCCTTTATCCATAATATTTATTTTTATTTATTGTATTAAATTTGTTTGCTGCCCATCCTACCATAAGATAACTACAGTAATAAACCTCTCCTTCATTGGATGTCGGCCTTACCAGGTAGACCAGACAGGAAACAAAACCAGATAAGCTTAATTCTATTTTATTGTAAGGCTACGTTAACAAAATCTTTGAAGTCTGAAGGTACATAAAAGTACGACCACAATTGAGCCCAACATTTCTGTTGTTAAGTGAAACATTTGTTAAATGAGTTTTGCCCCACTTTGACTTTTCTTGCCACAGTTGTTAAGTGAAACACAGTTAAGTGACTCTGGCTTCCACATTGACTTTGTTTGCCAGAAGGTCACAGAAGGTGATCATTTGACCCCAGGACACTGCAACTGTCATAAATATGAGTCAGGTTCCAAGCATCTGAATTTTGATCACTTGACCATGGGGATGCTGCAATGGTCATAAGTGTGGAAAATGGTAATGCGTCACTTTTTTCAATCCTGTTGTAACTTCGAACGGTCACTAAATGAACTGAATAAATGAGTAAGTCGAGGACTACCTGTATTTTCCCCATCTCCTTTACAGTCTGTAAAACTAGGGAGGGTCTCTTCTTAGTTCTTTTTCTACCATTATGCAGCTGTGAGCTATTCCATCTCTTATCTCACCATTCCCTAGGCCAGGGGTAGGCAACCTTGGCTCTTTTATGACTCGTGGACTTCAATTCCCAGAATTCCTGAGCCAGACATGCTGAGGGAAAAGGGAGAGGTTTCCAAGCTGAGCCATGCTGGCTCAGGAATTCTGGGAGTTGAAGTCAACAAGTCATAAAAGAGCCAAGGTTGCCTATCCCTGCCCTAGGCAGCTTCTCTTCCTGCCTCCCAAAGTCTTTGCCACATACTATTACATCTGATTATAAGAAAACCATTGAAGATTGTCCATCTGTTGCTAATAGTTCCCTTGTTTTCATCTTAATTTCTTCCTTATCTTGCATTAATAAATCCCCATACGTTAACCATAGTTCTTTATCTGCTGTCTTTCTCTTCTGTAGAAAGCTTCTTGAGTAGATGTCAACAGTGATATTTTTGGACAAAGTCTAGCTTATACTTGCTCCATATTCTTGATAATAGATATTATTCAGACCTACATTTACTTTTTATTTTATTATTCCATTAAAAAAAAACACCACTCAAAGCTGGTGTCTTCTTTCAAAGTTCAGATCTCTGCCATTATAATAGCAACCAGTCTCACTTAGTTCAGTGCAGTTTCCAGTGTGCATGGCAACGTGTATTGTTAATTCATTGCAAGCATGAGCTACATTCTTAATCATATTGTGACTTCCAAGACTCCCTTCTTGTGTTTAGTAGATATAATTACGTTGGGCATAATGATGTCAGTATGAATATGCTACTGAATTCTTATGATAACATGAGAATTTGGGGCCCACTACCAGCCTGACAACGTGGCAGAGCTTGGTTTGATAGCTTGGGGTTATGACACAACTTTGGGAGCACTTCAGTTACTTGGGCCTTTGATTATAAATAATCATTCTGATTCTATTGATTAGCATCAGAAATAATTTTCCTCTTTGGTTCCTCTCCCTTGCATCCAGTGGCAACAAAAACAAATATTTATCTCTGGAAGGAAATTCCCTGTAAGTATGCAACTTGTCTCTCACCCACGGAGCCTAAAGTTGGTTTAGAGCAGGGGTGGGGAATTATGGCCCCTTTATGACCTGTGGACTTCAACTCCCAGAATTCCTGAGCCAGTATGGGAACAGCTTGAGCCCGGCAGATGACTCAGGGTACAATGAGATAAACCCGTGTAAACCCCATTGTGACTGTTGGGTGGACAACACAAGGCTGTGGCAGAATCACTTATCTATATCAGTACAATCTGCCGCAACAGAAGCTGATTAAAATGAGGCAAAAATGGAGAAAGACTTGCAAAGAGCCGGTTTGATGTAGCAGCTAAACTCCTGGGGTTAGAAACCAGACGACTGAATTCTAGTCCTGCCTTAGACAAGGAAACCAGCTGGATGACTTTGGATCGGTCCCTCTCTCTTGGCCCAGCCCACTTCATAGGATTGGTGTTTCTCAACCTTAGCGATCTTAAGTTGTGTGGGCTTCAACTCCCAGAATTTCCTAGCCAGTCTTAAGTTGCCAAGGTTGAAAAACACTGTTGAGAGAAATACAAGATGAGACCATTAGCTACAACGCCTTGAATTGCACAAATAAAAGTGTGATACAAAGCTTATAATATATAGGAATAAGCTCCTCTGAAGTGCTTTAGGGCTCAAAGAACCTCTTTTTTTAAAGGACTAAGATTAGGAGCAAAATGGAAGGTTGTGCTTAATTACTACCAGCATCCCTTTTAATCATGTTAATAACAGGAAAAGTAATAAAGCTGTTTGTGCCTTGGATAACTGGACTCTTCTTTTTTTATCCTGGATTCCTCCAGAGATCTGAAGGAGGGCAGACAGAGACTTAGATAAGTTAATGCTGATGTTCAGGGTATTATTGGAACAGTGATATGCTAATGATAATAATAAAGGACCAGTGCAAGCATGCTAGAAAGGGATCTATGCATGTAAATAAATCTGTTTCTCCCCATTACAACTAGTCCTCAAATTACAACAGTTCATTTAGTGACAGTTCAAAGACATTGAAAAAAGTGACTTATGACCGTTTTTCACACTTATGACCATTGCAGCATCCTCATGGTATACATGGTCACTTGAACAAAATTCAGATGCTTGGCAACCAACTCATGTTTATGATGGTTGCACTGTTCTGGGGTCACGTGATCACCTTTTGCGACCTTCTAACAAGCAAAGTCAATGGGGAAGCCAGATTCACTTAACAACCATGTCACTAACTGAACAACTGCAGTAATTCACTTAACAATTGTGGCAGGAAAGGATGTAAAATGGGGCAAAATTCACTTAACAACTGTTTTGCTTAGCAAAAGAAATGTTGGGCTCCATTATGGTTGTAAGCTTAATTTTATCTTCCTGCATATTTTCTCTCCTTACTTTCCTTTTTCCCAAGTTAGAGCCCAAAGTTATTTATAAAACATTATCAATAGCTTTACATTTTTCTATTTTTACTGCATGTATATATTGTGTTATCCTTTGGTTGTGAGCCGCCCAGACTTCGGCTTTAAGACAAGTAACTCAAGGTGGTGAATATATCTAATCCTGCTTCCTCCTCCTATTTTCCTTACAACTACAATCCTGTGAGGTGGCTTGGGCTGAGAAAGAGTGACTGGCCCAAAGTCACCCAGCCGCCTTTCAAATAACAACAACAACAACAGTAGTAGTAGTAGTGTTGGAAGGGACCTTGGAGGTCAACTAGTTCAACCCCCCTGCTCAGGCAGGAAACCCTATACCATTTCAGACAAATGGCTGTCCAGTCTCTTCTTAAAAACTTCCGTGTTGGAGCATTCACAGCTTCTGGAGGCAGGTTGTTGCACTGATTAATTGTTCTAACTGTCAGGAAATATACCTAAGGTGGGATTAGAACTCACAGTTTCCTTGCAGTTGGCTCAATGAGTCAGAGAAACCTGCTCATTAAGAATAAGGAATGAAATGGAAATGATTATGTAATAGAAAAATAGGCCATATCAGGGAAAGGTTAGGGCTGTAACAGTACAGTATCTGTTGACTGATAGGGGCGCTTCCTCTCAGTTTAGCTAATCTGAGGGAGGGCCTGAGGGTGGGCCAGCCCTCAGAATGAACGATGAATCAGACAAAAATCTTGTTATGCTTCAACCACTGAAGTAGAATTATACAACTATTCATTCTAAGCATCTGTTCAAAATTACAATAGCACTGAAAAAAGTGAGTTACAACTAGTCCTCATAGACATGGGATCAAAATTTGGGAGCTTGGCAACTGGCGTGTACTGTATATACAAAGGTTGCGACATCCTGGGGCCATTTGCGATCTTTCCAGCTGGCTTCCAACAAACAAATCAATGGGGGAAAGCTGGATCCTCTTAATGACTGGGTAATTCACTTAATTGCAGTGATTCATTTAACAGCGGTGGCCAAAAAAGCCGTAAAATTGGGTGCAATTCACTTAACAACCAGCTTGCTTAGCAGTGGAAATTCTGGTCCAAACTGTGGTCATAAGTCAAGGACCACATGTATGTGAAAAGGAATAATATTGCAGCTAATTCACAAAATTCAAAGCATTTAAGCTGCAGCAAAGTTCTCTTGATTTTTGTTCCGTATTGTCTGACAAGTTCAATATACTTCTATGCCCCGAAGAAAGAAAAATTTCATGCTTTTAATTGTCATCTCACAGTTTTGCTGTTTTTCTGATGTCAGACGTGCATCTCACAAGTGTGTAGAATCTCTCTCGAAGTCCCAAACCTTTCTGTGAACTTATTCCTGTGCTGACTTGATTCTTAAAACAGTGTTTCTCAACCTCAGCAACTGTACGGTGAGTGGACTTCAGCTCCCAGAATTGATGTTGCAGGCTGGGGAATTCTGGGAGTTGAAGTTCAATCATCTTAAAGTTGCCAAAGTTGAGAAAGGCTGATCTGAGTGGCAGCATCTCAGTTACAGAACTATCCCCTCATCCCCACTGCTAATCTTCTTTCTCAAGGTCCCTCATGTTCAGCCAACTACTTCAGGGCAGAAGTCCTTTAAGTTTTCTTGATACAGATAATCCTCAAGTTACGATTGTAATGAAGCCTGCCCATCTCAGTAGTAACACGTGACAGCCATTAAACAGGTCTGTCATGTGACCAGCCTGATTTTATGAGCTTTTTGCAGTGCTTGCTGAGCGAATCCACGGCTAAGCAAACCAATGGTTTGCTAGGGCATGGTTTTGCTGAAAACTGGACATAAATGTTGTTTTTTGGCAAAACCATCATGAAGCACAATCGTGTCACTACAGGATGCTGCAAGCAGCCGTATTCAGCCATTCACACACTCTCAGATCAACCCACCTCACAGGGTTGTTGTTGATGGGAAAATAGGAGGAGGATTGTATGTTGGATATGTTCACTGCCTTAAATTATTTGTAAAAGCAATAAAGGCAGAATACAAATAAAGAGGCCCTGTTGCCAAGATCCCAAAGTGTGGTCACATGACTGCCGGGGAGTGGAGGTGCAAATACCCCCCCAGGCAGGTCCATTGGAACTTCAGATGGTCCCCAAGTAACCAGTCGTAAGTTGAGGACTCTCTGTACTAATTTTGTTGGTTTTAAAGTGATTTTTGTCCTTCAAGTTTGTAATTCCTGCTTGGGATGGTTTAGTTTGCTTCCCTTGCCACAAAATCCTCTGGGTTTTACTAGGATAAAGAGGAAATAAATAATTAAGAGCTTATGTGGCAGTGAACTTGTTAGCTCGCTGAAGCTTTTCATTGTCGTTTAGGATTTCTGTTTGGATTGTACTATACTTATTTACCTTTGGGATGAATGCTACCATTTAACTGTAAACATTACCTTAGGGCAGAGGTAGGCAACCTTGGCTCTTTTATGACTCGTGGACTTCAACTCCCAGAATTCCTGAGCCTGCCTTAGGAGATCTCTTCTAGTGTCTTCTTTCCAAGTAGCCAGCCTATTTGCCTATTTAAAATCTGGTCTTCAGAGATAGATTGCTTCTGCACATGGAGGCTCTAGTACCACCAGCTCCTGAGAGTAACCAAAATAACCGTCTCTCTCTGTCTCTCTCCCTGCCTTTTTTTCTCTTTGCAGGTGAGCGTCCGTTCCCGTGCAATTGGGCCGGCTGCCAGAAGAGGTTTGCACGCTCGGATGAGTTAGCCCGCCACTTCCGCACCCACACCGGCGAGAAGCGGTTTGCCTGCCCACTCTGCGAGAAGCGGTTTATGCGGAGCGACCACCTGACCAAGCACGCCCGCCGCCACCCAGCTTTCCAGCCTGGCATGGTCCGACGATCTGACTGCTACAGAGCCTCCCCTACTGACTCAGCTGGCAGCAGCTTGGCCGGAAGCCCCGCCCCTGGCAGCCCCGCCTCTGACAGCCCCGCCCCTTAAAGGGGGCATGCCATCCTGTTTCTTCTCCTTCCCAGACCTGGCCTCTAGGGGGAGACCAGGTACTATTTCAGAGGCATTTTTTTGATTCAGAAGTTTGGTTTCCCCATCACTTCCAGTTATGGTTTAATATGCCTTATTTCAGAAAAAAAAAAAAGCTCCTTCTTGTGCTTGGTGGGCATTTTGATTATTGTACAAATCCCTCTCCCTGCTTGCTTCCAAGCTGTAGCCTCTATGCACATTCCCATCCCACCCAAGCTGAGGATGGCAGGATTTGTGGAAACTGATCCAGCAGACTTGATTAAACTTTGTTGATGTTCCTTTGGAACATCCATTGTGGCCCCCAGTCAGGGGCTAACGGATGATTTCCTAGCCCTTGGTCAAAGAGATAGTCCCAACATCACTTTGCCTCAGTTTTCCAGCTGCAAAGAGACTTTATTCCAGGGGTGTGCAACCTTGGCAACGTTTAAAACCTATGTATTTCAACTTCCAGAATTCCCCAAGCCTGGGGAATTCTGGGAGTTGAAGTCCACAGGTCTTAAAAGTGCCCAGATTGGACACCCCTGCTTTATTCCAAGGTCTGTGCTTGGTATTGTTGGAACTGTTCAGCTCAACCCTTCCCTATCATGGTGAGAATGCTGATTTTCACATTCATTGTAGCCCTCAGGAAAAGAAAGTACCTTGTTTCACTTAGCTTTAAGCCTCTCTTTCTGGCCAACCTACAGATAAAGGAGAAACTATTGACTCTTCGCATTTAGAAAGAGACCTTGGTGGAAACTGCTCTCTTGTGTTCAATAATCAGAATTAAATTGCCTCTGAGTAGGGAGGGACCATCTTTAGCCATCAAGGCTAACAGCAAAAAAATATGAAATCATGGCTTTCCATCTTGTCTCCCCATCCCTGGCCTAAATTGATTGTCTGCAAACCATCTTTTGGGGAAATGTTCAAGTTGACGTAGGCCCTTTGACACTAGAACTGCAGCAAAAGTGGGAAATGATTCTTTTTTCCCCCACAGGGAAATTGGGTGTTGGTAACTAACTTTTTGACCTGATACTGTATGTAAATATATATTTTCCCCCCAGGTCAACTTTACTTAAGGTAAAAAAAGATGAGGACCTGTTTCTACGGGTGTATCTGTTTCAGGGTGTGTGTGTGCGCGTGCGCGTGTGTTGTTTATGGTTTTTATAAAATATGTATTTATTCCTTTAAAGATAGAATGTAGGAGACCAGTGATAAAGTTTTATTGTCTGAATGGTTGGCACATGGATGAACTAAACCTGAAAGGAATGGGATTTTTAGTATGACTCAGGACACCTAAAAGCACTTTTTCTCACTTTCATGGGGCTGTGGCAACTGCTCTGCACAGCTGTACACCAGGCAAGTGTGTATGTGTGTGTGTTCCTTGTTTAAAAATGGATGCTTTAATGCTTTTGGTGATGATGGTTCTTTGCAAGCTGTCAGGTGTCTCTCAACAATGCTAGACAGGAAACAGGCCCAAGCAGGCATTCGAGGACACAAAGCTCCAGTAAGTAGACTTATGGTGGAAAAATGAATGCAGCCATTATGAAAGAATTTCAGTGATTGCTCTGTATTAAATGCAAAGTACGTGTATTGTGAAATCCAGCTTTATTTTCTGGTGGCTTCTAGTGCCCATAAGGCGTAGCTGGTGTGAAGCTGCTGGTCTAGTATCAGGCTGTTTGCTTCTGATTTGGAGAGAATTGGCTCTTCTATAAAAGCATCTTTGATTTCCTTCAGTGCTCTGCTTCTGACAATGTAAATCCATTTATGCAAACATGGCTGTCTTTGCACTTGCATTTTGAGAACAAGCCATGCTGTCACCATTCTCAGCCTTGCAAATAAGGTGGAATGGAATAATGAGATCTGGGCAGAGGTGCCATTTAGATGTTTCAAGGGATAGCAATAGAAGGAACTGGGAAACAAAAAGCAGGAGGGAACAGATGTTGCCATATTAATGAGTCTTCCCCTTGGCAATACAGGTAGTTCTCGACTTACAACAGTTCATTTGGTGACCGTTCGAAGTTAAAACGACCCTGAAAAAAGTGACATGAACATTTTTCACACTTATAACTGTGCAGCATCCCCATGGTCACGTGATCAAAATTCAGATGCTTGGCAACTGACTCATATATTTATGACGGCCATAGAGTCCTGGGGTCACGTGATCACCTTTTGCGACCTTCTGACAAGCAGAATCAATGGGGAAGCCAGATTTAAAAACTGTGTTACGTAACAACTGCAGTGATTCATTTAACAACTGTGGCAAGAAAGCCTGTAAAATGGAGCAACATTCATTTAATAACTGTCTCATTTAGCAACATAAATTTTGGGTTCAGTTGTGGTCGTAAGTCAAGGACTGTACTGTACAGGTAGTCCTCAGCTTACAACCGCAATTAGAACCGGAACATTCGTTGTGAAGCGATGTAGTCATTTAAGTGAGGCATCCCTTAAACAGGCATTTTATGATCTTTTTTGCCATGGTTATTAAGTGAGTCATTGTGGTTGTTAAGCGAGATATCACATGACCACTTGCGAGCGTGCCCGCTGGCTTCCCCCATTGACTTTGCTTGTCAGAAGCCAGCTAGGAAGGTTGCAAATGACGATCACCTGACCCTGGGATGCTGCAGTGGTCATAAGTGCAGTTGCCAGGCACCCAGATTGTGATTATGTGACCGCTTGGAATGCTGCAATGGTTGTAAGTGCGAGGACCAGTCATAAGTCACTTTTTTCAACGCAATTGTAAATTTAAAAAGAGTTTACTTACAAATGGTGGTAAGTAGAGGACTACCTGTGACTTAGGCTAACCCTGACAGCAATCTTTCCCTTGGGTTGACTCCAGCTTCTAAAGCAGGGGTCCCCAACCTTGGCAACTTTAAGATTTGTGGACTTCAACTCCCAGAATTCCCCAGCCAGCATAGCTGGCTGGGGAATTCTGGGAGTTGAAGTCCACAAATCGTAAAGTTGCCAACATTGGGGACCCCTGTTCTAAAGTTCCTAGTCTGGAAGGGGAGGGAGTGGTTAAGGATCGTCTGATTGGGACAGTGGGGGTTACAAAGCAATTGAGGTAAGCGGAATGGTAACTGGGGAGAGGAGAATGTACACAAAATAGTCCAGGAAATAACATCCACCTCGTTTAACTTGAAATAGGAATCCAACTGGAATAGCATTAACTCTTGTGTCTTCAAATGCAGCCCTGTGGACTGATTCCAGGATGCACTGCCCCATCCTTATTTATTTGAACTCAGGACCCCATTGATCCTAGGCCTTACAGATTTCCAATGGTCAGAAGCAATGGCAGGACAGAGAATTTATGGTATTGGAAAGAGGCACTGTAGCCAATGAATTAAATCCACAACTGTCCATTGCAAGAAAGAATCTGGATATCCAGCATAGAGTTAGTTCACTGGTGCGTTTGATCATTGGTTCCAGATTGATCATTGCTCTTGACATAAGGAAGGCTTTCTTATCATTGAACAAGAATATGCTTTTGCATAAGTTTAAGACCATTGTTTTGTGTCCTGGCACTGTAGGAAAATAAAATGAGGTTAGATATCTTCTTTCACTTGAATAACTTCTGCTCTAGAAGTTTTGGGTGCCTACCATATTTAGATTTCTGATGTGCTCCGGGAGTGAAGTGGAGTAAATACCTTATCCCAGTGGTGGCGAACCTATGGCACAGGTGCCAGAGGCGGCACTCAGAGCCCTCTCTATGGGCACACGCGCCGTCACCCCAGTCCTAGGCCTTCAGCTGGGTTTTATAAAACCTTTTCACTTTAGGCCTCCGCCGCCATGTGCAAAAAAAAAAAAGGTTCAATCAGTCAATTTCAACTTCTCACGGGAAAAAAAAAGATCTTACAAAATTGGAATTGATTGATTGAACTTTTTAGTCCCACCCAGTCTGCCGTTACCACCACAGCCACGCCCACCCAATGGGCCACGCCCACCCAATTGGCCACACCCAGCCAGCACTCAACGATGCATAAGTGGGTTTGGGGTTGCAGTTTGGGCACTCGGTCTCTAAAAGGTTCGCCATCACTGCCTTATCCCATACATGTCATTAGGCAATTGATTTTTTTTATAGATAAATGGATATATTTAAAAAGGACCCATCCTTCCTCTTTTGCCATATATAATCAAACTGGTATTTTATTAAAGGAAAGTACAGTATATTTTCTTTCTTTTGAAATAATAATGAAAGCTTGCGCTTACTGCTGGAATGTATTTTTGTAGGAAAAAATCAAGTCATGTTGCACTTCCAAAGTTTTAGAGGAGAATTCTGATTTTGGTGGAGATGCTACAGTATTTTTTTATTAGAACAAAAGACCCCTCTTAATCCTTTCCCCATGCATTTATAACTGATAAGTCTCCTCTGCTGAGATACTGGCTACAGGAAGAGGGGAAAATAATATACAGTATGTAGGAAATAAACCTCTTACCAAGAACCCCCACCTTTGCCAGTCTGCCATGATTTTTAAAGGTTTATCATCCCAGAACCTCTATGGCAATTGCTAGATCGAAAAGTGATGAGAATGGTTTTTCAGACGCATTTATTTTACGTGATTATATACACATGTTTATGCTCTAGTGGATCCTCTGCTTTAAAATCCATCTCTGTATTTTGATCAGTGTATCTGTTGCATGCTGTTGTGTGCTGTGTTTGAATTGAGAAGGAGTTATTTTCATTTTCTCCAGATCTGTATTTTTAATAATAAGCACTGAAGTTTGGTGCACCATTTTGTGTGTATTTTCTCTGTTCTATTTTTAAATAAAACAAACAAAAACAGGCTCTTCTCTTTAACCTGTGTGCGTGAAGAGATTTAACATTTTCGTTTGTGTGAAAAGATTTTAACATTTATATATTTTGACTTATTTGCTGAGCGGCGTGGTAAACTAGTGGTGAAGAGGCTCTCCTCCCATCTGAAAGCTGAGAGTTAAATCTTAGGTAGTGGCAGATATTTCTCTCCTAGGGCACAAAGCAAAAATATCTGCTGCAAACTTCGCGTGGCATCAGGAGGGGCATCCAGCCAGTAAGTGCTCAGCTCCACCCAGTCGCCCCAACTCCACCCCAAATTAAGGGATCACAGGGTCGTAAAAAAAGTTAATATGTGATTTATTCGCTGCCTCAATCCTAGGGGATTGCTAATAAAATAAGATGAATACATTACATTGAATCATTAAAATGAAAATTACAAATCATGGAGGTATTTGTACAGGTTTTTTTTTTTGTTTATAAGGAAAAGGGTACCTTGCCAAAAAATCCACTTCGATTATTTATTTATTTGTTTGTTTATTACCAAAATGGGCCAATGAGCATCACTTCGATGAGTCCAAGTTATCGGAACTGGCATGTCTCGACATTCTCTGACCTGGTGTCTTTCAGATACATTGGGATCATATGCTAGAATTCAAAAATAGCAATCCTGTTGGAATTTTCACGTTGAGCAATCCTAAGAGCTGCATCTAAACAATCTGGAAGATGCCAGGTCTAGAAAAGGTGGTGCAAATCACAGCTTCAGCCTCTATGGTTATCTACAATATTTTTTAAAACTTGTTATCCTGGGCACAGTTTCCATTGGACAAAACGATTCCTGAGGGAAAAAAAGAAGTAGGGATGTCTGCAAAGTGGTCAAAAAGTTCAAGATGGCAGCCACAATCATGTGGTCAATATAGCATCATATATAGCTGCATATATCTCAACTTTTTAAAACATACCCTGTATACAAGTTATATTTTGTAAGATTCTCCAGTAAGCTAAAGGAGACAAATCAGTCATTTGGGTTGATATGGTTCTTTTTTTAACAACTGCCCCAGGATTGACAGCTTTATACAACCTGCAGCTAAATGATAATTTAGGCTTCACAGAACACACTACCCAGATACCAAGCAAACTACATCAGAGCTCAGCATAATTGCATGAAAACCTGTATTTAAATCCACATTTTATTTAAATTGGCCATCCAGTTTCAGCAGACTGTGTACATGTAATGTTGCAAGGGGATTGCTGTTAGATCTTCCTTCCCTTTACAAGAATAAAAGCAGGAGAACCAATCTTGATATTCTCAATGGGCTTTCAGCTTGTGCTGCCAGTTGTGAGGATCAAATGAAAGGTCAGTATCTAATTTCCATGTCTTCCACACCGGCATAGCAGCATCTGTCTACTTTCATAATTGCTTGTGGAGCTAGACTGTCTCCTGAGCTGCATTTCTCCTGGGGGAAAAAGCCCATTTAACAATGCAGATACAAAGCGTTTCTCAACGATGGCAATTTTAAGGAATGTGAAACTTAACTGCCAGAATTCCACAGCCAGCATGCATGCATACTGCTCTAAGAATGCAACGATGGAAATCTCAAGTCCAGATTTGCCAGTTTTATTATTTGAGCCTTTTGATTGTAGGGAAAAGTTCTAAATCTTTATTTCTTACTTTATTTTAAAATCTGTATATCAATGAATTTCTTTTCATAAATTACAGTCATTTTTGAACAGGCACCTTCATAGCCACCTTAAAGCAAACCAGCTGTGTTGCCATGCAAAGCCCAGAAGGGACCTGCCCTATTTTATCCAATGGCGAAGGCGCATTCCTTATGTTGTCCTTAACTAAGATGGCTGCGAAATTTTCAGCGTCTATCCCGTGCTGCACACCTTTGACCTCTGCCTTAAAGTTACAGCCGACGTCTTTGCGGAACATGCGCCCTTGGGACCCAGCTTCTTTTCCTTTAAGTAAGATGGCAACCTTGTTCCTTACTTCCTACGTCTTGCCCTTAGTGGAGGCGGCAGAGCTGGCTTCTTTCGTCGCCCTGACTCTGCGCATGCGCCATTAACTTTGGAACGATATTTTCTTGCCCAAAAGGAAGATGGCCGCAGCCTGAAGCTGCGAAAAATCAGCTGAGGGGAAGCGACAGTTGGGGTATTCCACGACCTGCTTTTCTTCTCCTCATGCACCGCCGGGATGCTCTGCTCGAGCGGCTTCTTCCGCGGCATCGAATGTCCCTACGGGCAGGCCTGCGGGAGGCCTTACTGCCACTTCAGACACCCGCCCGGGGCCCAACACACCTCCGATGGCCCTATACCGCCTCGACGCCTTTTGGCCCTGTCTGGTGCCGACAGACGCCCCACCACACTCGGAGGTAATCAGACAGCATGGGGACCTCTCCTCCAACCGCGGTCTGAGGGAAAAACCCTCTCGCCATGCTCCGTGGCGCTGTTGAACTCGGGCTGGAGACGAAAAGCATCGGCGTCCTTGTCTCGCGTCGGATAAAGGCAGCTTGTAAAGGCGGGGACGTGACTGGCTTTTTCCTAGGTTAAAGAAATCCCCTGCTCTCTATATTACGGCAACAGCCCCCCCCCCGACGGCTTTATAACCCACCCTGTCTCGTGGGATGGGGTGTGGCCGGGGGGAGGGGAAATCATTTAGGCGAGGCTTGTTCCTGATTGTTCCTGATCTGGGAAGGAGAACTAACCTTATAAGTGTGAGGGAATTTCCCAAGAGTGTTTGGGATGGGAGGAAAGCAAAGGAGAGCTTCCCTTTTCCCGGAGCAGAATCGCTCATACCCCAATGGGGTAGGCAGGAGCAGCCATTTACACGCGTGCAGCGGCTCTCCTGAACGGGGTGGGCAGAATGAAGCCTCCCGGGGCAATTACTCCTCCTCCCTGACTCCCATATCGCATCTGCGTAAGAAAAAATAATAATGTGTACGTTCGTAAGTTATTGTAACCAATTAAAGAGGTTTTTTAAAAAAATTGTCCTGGAGTATGTGTGTGTGTAGACACTTGCCTCCTACCATTCTATGCCACCTCGATTCACAGTTGCTTTGTTTGTACGAGGCTCTTTCCTCGGAAGGCATAATTTGTGGGAATCGGTGTCATGAAATGTGGGCGTGGTCATGTGTACAGTTAGCTTTAGAAATGGCGTGGTAATTAAATGGAGCATCTGCATTTAGAAAAGGTTTGTCCCTGGCTGTGTGCTGATACGGATGGGCAGAGTAAAAGGGCCACTCTGCTTCCTGGCTTGCTTCAGGTTAGGTCAGTAAATATGCAAGATTTTAAAAACAAGTTGCCAGCCTGCTTGCTAGGTAGTTGCCATAGAGGCTTGCTTTTTCCAGTTGCTCCTGTGCTGTGCAAAAGAATAGAGAATAGAAAATAGAATAGAATATAATTTTATTGTCACTTTAAATGTACACTAATCAGCATACATTAAAATGAAATTGCATTGCATTATGCATATACCCACATACACACACACATATGGCACAGAGAAACATCACAGTCTAGTTCGAATGTATACATATACATTCAATTTCCAAGAAGGTGAATTAATAAGATACCACTGCACTTTTTGTTTTAGTTTAAGCAGTTTTTAAAATTAAATTGGTGGGGAAAGGAACCTGGTAGGTAATGTTTATGATCAGGGTAAAGTGTATATCATGCTTGTTCCTCCAAGCTATACAGATGTAACCTGGCTATTAGGTTCTTCCTGCTTTAAGATTCTACAGGTAATCCTCAATTTATGACCACAATTGAGCCCAAAATTTCTATTGCTAAGCAAGTGAGTTGTGCCCCATTTTACAACCTTTTTGCCACAGGTGTTAAGCGACTCACTTCAGTTAAATGAATCTTGTGGTTGTTAAATGAATCTGGCTTTGCATGTCGGAAACCAGCTGGAAAGGTTACAAATGGTAATCACATAACCTCAGGACAATGCAACTGTCATAAATACATGCCAGTTGCCAAGAGCCTGAATTTTGACCATATGATCATGGGGATGCTGCAGTGGTCATGTGAAACTGGTCATAAATCACTTTTTTCAGTGCCATTGTAAATTCGAATGGTCACTAAACAAATGGTTGTAAGTTGAGACTACCTATATGATGTGTTTCTTTTTAATTTGACATGTGCATTGTGTAATTCTCCTGCATCATAATGATATATTTGGTGGTATTGTACATTGCCATTAAGTACTTTATAGCCTCAAAGATTTATATATAAAAAAAGATGTTACAGAAGAGGAGCAAGCTTTACTGGACAAGACTGAGACTAACAGAGGATTTAAAAATGACAGACTCCAGGAATGATATGGAAAAAGATGTACATTGGATATACCAATGAAATGGGCTGATGTCCTAAAAGGGATATATAAATAACAAACCCAAAAAGCAACCTGGATGACTTTCCTATTTTGGACTTAGAAAGACTTGTTCAAGTTTTGAAGAATTTTGTGAGAAGGGAGAAAGAAAAATGAAAAGAAATCAAGTTCTAGGACAGTGGTTGAGATATGTTTAAATATTAGTAGCTCTGAGCTTGGCGATTTGGTTGCAAACATTTCGTCTCCATTCAGGGGGACATCTTGAGTGCGCTTTGAATTGTGCTTGTCTGTCAGAGCACCGCCCTTCAAACACCTTTTTGTGTGATATAAATTGGTGTGGGTGTTATTTGTCCAGATGTTTCTGAGTCATGGTCTGGTTTCGGGCTGTTTGATTGCTGGGCCATATAGTCTTTGGTGTTTAAGCATCGTCCATGTGATGCAAATGGTGTTTGTTCATTTGGTTGCCTCTGAGTCATGGTCTGGTTTCGGGTTGTTTTGTTGGCTGGCTGTTGTCGTTGAGACAACAGCTTCTTGTGGGGGGTTGTGATTTTTGTTGCTGTGTGGCGGGGTGCCCGTTTGTTCGTTTTAAATGCTGCCTTTGGGATTGCGGTTGAAGTAGTTTTTTCGTTCTCAGCGGTTGGTAGATTGGGTTGATGTCAATGTGTCTGTTTATTGACTTATTGGTGGAGGACAGTTCTAGGATAGTATTTGCAGGGATTATATATCAAGTTTGTTAAAAGTAAAAGGAAGGAATATAAAGTTGTTATATTTGATCAAGGTTAAAGTAAATATTAATATTGGAGAGTTTGGTATAGTGCATACCAAACTGACATCAGGCTAGAAACAGTGGGATCATGACTTCTAGGCCCAGCTTAGATCAAATGCCAGCTGGGTGACCTTGGACCAGTCATTTGCTCTCAGCCCTTGGAAGAAGGTAATGGCAAACTGTTTCTGAAAAACCTTGCCAGCAAAACTGCAGGAACTTATCCAGGTATTCTCCCAAGAATCAATCCAACTGAACAGAAGAAAACAAAAGGTATATTTATCTGTGGTAACCCTTAATGGACTTTTGCTGGACAGGACTAAACACTGAGGTTTTAAGGATTTGTTTATAGATAAGAGATGATATATGAGAGGAAGAGATAATTTGTTGTATTTTAAGAGAAGATGATAAGTTACTAAAGCTTGTGATGGAGGGGGAAGTAATTTCTTATGTATGTCTTTTCTTTTTCTTTACTATAGTATATATTTTTTCTTTTCTATTTTTTCTGCACATTTTTTTCTTTTTTTAGTTTGTATTAGTTTATATCTTTTCAATTGTAATTTTAAAAGACATTACTATAAAAAGATTTATAAAATGTTTTTTTTAGGTCTTCCTATCTTTTATGAGGCATAATCTTGCTAGCTAATGGCTGATATAAACTTAAGGTTTATATACAGATTAGAAGTTGTTCATACATTATATAGTACCATATATAAAGGGGCTGTATCATAGAATAATGTGTTTGCACATCAGCATAATGCAATCAGAGACAACTTATGGATCAATATCAATGCTTCTTAAAAATTAATTCTTCTTGGCTACCATAACAAAGTCTGGTCTAAACTGCTTTGGTAGAGATTTCTCTTTAGTAGTAGTAGTAGTGGTAGTAGTAGTAGTAGTAATTGTAATAATAATAATAATAATAATAATAATAATAATAATAATAATAATAATAATAATAATAATAATAATAATAATAATAATAATAATAATAATAAGTTGGAAGGAACCTTGGAGGTCATCTAGTCCAACCCCCTGCTCAGGCAGGAAACCCTATACCATTTCAGACAAACGGCTGTCCAGTCTCTTCTTAAAAACTTCCAGTGTTGGAGCATTCACTGCTTCTGGAGGCAGGTTGTTCCACTGGTTAATTGTTCTAACTGTCAGGAAGTTTCTCCTCAGTTCCAGGTTGCTTCTCTCCTTGACTAGTTTCCATCCGTTGCTTCTTGTCCTGCCTTCAGGCGCTTTGGGGAATGGCTTGACTCCCTCTTCTTTGTGGCAACTCCTGAGACATTGGAATACTGCTATCATGTCACCCCTAGTCCTTTTCTTTTCATTAAACTAGACATACCCAATTCCAGCAACCGTTCCTTATATGTTTTAGCCTCCAATCCCCTAATCATCTTTGTTGCTCTTCTCTGTACTCTTTCTACAGTCTCAACATCTTTTTTACATCGTGGTGACCAAAACTGGATGCAGTATTCCAAGTGTGGCCTTACCAAGGCATTGTAAAGTGGTATTAATACTTCACGTGATCTTGATTCTATCCCTCTGTTAATGCAGCCTAGCACTGTGTTGGCTTTTTTGGCAGCTGCAGCACTCTGCTGGCTCATATTTAAGTGATTGTCCACTAGGACTCCGAGATCCCTCTCACAGTTGCTACTATTGAGCAAGGTATCACCTATTCTATACCTGTACATTTGGTTTTTCTTGCCTAAATGTAGAACCTTACTTTTTTCACCATTGAATTTCATTTTGTTAGATAGCGCCCAGTGTTCAAGTCTGTCCAGATCCTCCTGTATCTTAAGCCTGTCTTCTGGAGTGTTGGCTATTCCTGCCAGCTTGGTATCGTCTGCAAATTTGATGAGTTTCCCATTATCCCCTCGTCCAAATCGTTGATGAAGATGTTGAAGAGCACTGGGCCTAGAACAGAGCCCTGGGGCACCCCACTACACACTTCCCTCCATGTAGTTCCATTGAGGACCATACACTGAGTATGGCCGGTCAGCCAGCTACAAATCCATCTTTTGGTGATGCTGTTTAACCCACATTTTTCTATCTTATCAAGTAGTAGGTTGTGATCTATTTTATCAAATGCCTTACTGAAGTCGAAGTAAATTATATCCACAGCATTCCTCTGGTCCACTAATTTTGTCACTTGGTCAAAGAATGCAATAAGAATGCAATAAGATTTGTCTGGCATGATCTGTTTTTGACAAACCCATGTTGGCTTTTAGTAATGACTTTGTTTGCCTCTAGGTGTTCGCTGATTCGTTGTTTGATTATCTTTTCCAGAATTTTCCCAGGTATTGAGGTCAGGCTGATAGGTCTGTAGTTTCCTGGATCTATTTTTTCCCTTTTTTGAAGATGGGAACTACATCAACTCTCTTCCAGTCCTCTGGTAGTTCCCCAGTGCTCCAGAATCTTTGAAAAATATAGTTCAGTGGTTCTGAGATCACGTCTGCCAGTTCCTTGAGAACCTTGGGGTGTAATCCATCTGGTCCTGGTGATTTGAACTCGTCTACGCTGGTCAGATGCTCACTTACCATTTTCTTGCCTATCTTAACTTGTGTTTCTAATCTGTTTTTTATGGTGCTATTTTTGATAGGTTGGACTGTTTTTTCCCTTTGTGTAAAGACAGATGCAAAAAACGAGTTAAATAGTTCTGCTTTCTCCCTGTTGCTTGTCACCTTCTTGCCACTTTCCCTCACTAATGGACCAATCATTTCCTTAACTTTTTTCTTGTTTTTTTACATGTTGAAAGAAGTTTTTTTTGTTATTTTTGACTTTGGTCGCATTAGTTGGAAGCCTTAGTTCATTTTGAGCCTTAGCTTTCCTCACTTCATCTTTGCAGGCTCGGGCTATTTGCTGATATTCTGCCTTAGTTATGTGCCCCGCTTTCCACTTTTTATACTTGTCCTTTTTATTTTTCAATTTATCAGAGTGTTCTTTATGCAGCCATGCTGGTTTCTTTTGAGAGCTGTTATTTTTCTTCTTTGTTGGTATTGTGCTAGACTGCACTTTTATTATCTCACTTTTCAAAATTTCCCAAGCTTCTTGAGTTGTTTTCCCCTTGAGGATTCTCATCCATGGAATCCTTCCCAAGCTCTCTAAGTTTATTGAAATTAGCTCTCTTAAAGTCCAAGACACTCGTTTGACTGTGTTCTATTGCTTGTGCTTCCCTAATGTTGAATTCCAATATTGCATGATCACTTTCCCCCAAGGTTCCTGTGGCTTCAACACCTTCTATCATTTCATCTCTGTTAGTGAGGATTAGATCCAATATGGCTAATCCCCTAGTTCCCTTTTCTACTTTTTGGGAGATAAAGTTGTCTGCTAGTTTGTCAGGAATTTGTTTGATCTTCCACTTGGTGCAGAGTTTGTCTCCCAGTTGATGTCAGGGTAATTAAAGTCCCCCATTACTATTGTGATGTGCTTCCTACATACCTTAGTTAGCTGACTAGCAAAAAGTTCATCTATTTCCTCTGTTTGGTTGGGCGGCCTATAATATACAGCTATGGCAATGTCATTTCCCCCCCCCCTTTATATTGACTCAAATGCATTCAAGACAGTTTTCATCATTGTTGTGCTCTATTTCTGTAGAGATGTAGTTATTTCTTATATAGAGAGCACCTCCACCTCCTCTTTTGTTTGGTCTGTTTCTTTTAAATAATTTAAATCCCTCTAGCTGTGTATTGCATTTGTGGGTTTCATCCCACAACAATATTGGCAACAATATCATGTCTGCCCTCATTTACCTGAATTTCTAGTTCACCCTGTTTACTCTTCATACTCTGTGCATTGGTGTATAGACATTTGAGTCCTTTGGTTCCTCTATTTTCTTACCACCTGTTTGGTTAGTGCACTTTGTGTGGCACTCGTTATTAAAAGCTTGATTTTGCTTGACAGCAAGGTTGATATTCTTGTCCACACACAAATCTATGTTACATGCACTGATAACCCTATAATTTTTAGATTGCCGGGGACAGGGATGTTCTGTATCAATTAACTCACAGTCCCCGCTGTTTAGTTTAAATATTCCTCCAGAAAATCTGTGAATTTATAGCCGAGTAACTCAGTCCCTTTCTTTGATGGATGCAAACCATCTCTTTTGTACATTTTTTCATTGGACCAGCTACAGACATCGTGACTAATATATCCAAAGCCTTCCCCTTTACTCCACTCCTTTAGCCACATATTGAATTGTGCTATACGCTGGCCTTTTCCATTTTGCTCCTTATATACTGGTAAAACTTCTGAAAAAGTAAGCCTACAGCCTATTCTGCTAAGTTCCTGCCCCAAGCTCTGGAAATTGGTCTGCACAGAGAGTACATCTTTTTGGGACAGATCGTTAGTGCCAAGATGTACAATAGCCTCCACATCACAGTCCTTGCTGGCATTCTTGATTATTTTAGAAATACGCTTCTTGTCCCTACTGGCAGTAGCACCTGGAAGACACCTAACCTCTTTCGAAACTTCTGTGTCCTTTTCTAAATTTACATCCCTTATAATTGAATCACCAACCAGAAGGTGGCTTCTCTTTTTGGATGCCTTGCTTTTCTTGCATGACTGATGTGTAATACCTGATTCGCACTTCTCCCTGTCAAAAACAAGTTCTTCATCTCGGACCACGATCCCCTGCTTATTTGAGTTATCATCACAACTACCTTGACCTGTCTCCTTAATGTCCCTATTAAGGTCAGCAAGGGCACTGTATCTGTTATGCAGGGACACAGCGAAAGCTGTGTGTTTATGGCTCACAGCTCTCACCGTGCCAGATCCCACGGTTGTCCACACTGCCCTTCTCCTGCAGGATCTTGTCCTGCAGTTGTTGTCTTGTCCTGCAGTTGTTGTCTTCTCCCATAAAATATATATTTATATAATTTGGGGCTAGATTGTAAATTGGCTTTACAGATTTTTCCACTAGTTTTCCATCATGCTATAGAATTGAGGAAAAGAAGTGGAAATTATTATTTATTATCATTGTATTTCCAAAGCCAGTGACATCATAAACAAGACAGCCCTTGCTAGGGGACAATCCTTTGGACATTTTGCATCAGCAACAGAGCGAGTAAGACCTCAGTTGAAGATCTCAGTGGCTGAGCTGGTATTGCTTTGGTTCTCCTCAGCTTTCATCTAGCTGGTAGCCATTTTGCTAAATTATTTGAATAGTTTCTATTTCAAGTTGATCGCTTTATAATCTATTCTTCAGTTGTCCCAGTCATCAGTGTCAGACTGACTGGCGATGTCTGGTGCTTTCCTCTTTCCAAAGATGTGTACAGTAGCCACTTTCTAGTAATTGGGTAATTCATAAATACATGCTAACCTAAGTTATACTCAGTGAGTCTCACTATTCCATGTATATGCCCCTGCAATTAAAATATAACTCTCAGTGGTTAACATAAGAAAACAGTACAAAAAGAATTAAAATATCCATGGTAAATTATATAAAACGACCATAGTGAACTCCATTAAAATTGCAAATAAGTCAGCAACAGTGCATAAACGCCTTCAGTTGATTATTACCAACCAATCAGCTCAACACATTTAACACACGTGATGCCGCCTTAAAGCACAAACACACTTAAAAAGAATCCAGTTTTCAGCATTTTCCTAAATGTAAACATGGAGGGTGGTATTTCAAAGAATGGGTGATGTCATTGAGAAATGGCACTTTCTAGCTTCAGTCCCCTCCCTCCCTGGAAAACTGGGGCTATTTGTTTGTCCTGAGATGGCAGCATTGGCTGGAGCAATCCTGGTTGGAGTACGCAGTCCCGGAGGTAATTGCCAAGCCACATCGGGTTTTTTAAATCCAACCAGCCCTTTAAATTGCTTCTATAAGCTTATAAGGATCTAGTGTAGGGACTTTCACAAAGGTGTAATGTGCTTCTGATAGCAGGCGCTAGGAAGCACATGGCTGCTGCATTATGGATCAGGTGCAACTTCCAACTACTTTTAAACTATATATAGTTTGTAACGTGGAAATTTGTCTACTGTACATTTGGAGCTTTGGTGTATGTGAGGTGCTTGTTCTGAATGTGAGCTATTTTAAAAAAAAACAGTGGGGTAATTTAAGAGGGAAGTACCTCTTTAAGAGCAGTGTATGTGAAGGTGGGACTAACAAGCTTCCTGTCTGCTGTCCTCCAGCGTTGAACTATCTTTGCTGTCCAAGAGCTGGCAGTTGTACAGTAGGACATGTTTTGATAGCTTGATGTGTCAGGGTGGCTGTAGAGGCAAAGAAGACATTTGAAAGGGGAAGAGACCTTTGGATGAAAGTATGAACAAGTACCTCTGTTGTCTGTCTGTGCATGAGAGCCCAGGTAAAAAGAGAAAATAAAACTTTTGTCCACTGGTTATGATTTTACTTTTGTTACGTCAGAAAGAAATAACACGGTGGCAGTCTTTTTACATACTGGCTGTACTATTGAAAACGTTATACAAAAGAGCTGCTTAGTTTTTAGCCATTAGTGGGCTATTTAGCTTTTCTTTGCCACCTGTGTCCAAAACATTGGTTAACATATTTTCTTTTTAGGTAATTCTGGACTTATTTATGAAAACATTGACTAGAAACAGTTTAGAAATCAATTAAATAGCATCATCTAGTTGTATATAGTGTTAGGTAGAAGATAAAATATTACTTAGATTCTTAAGTCTTCCCCTTTCAGCTTTTAATAGCAGAACAGTGTTTATTGTCTGAGCAATTGGAATTGCATTAAGAAATGTTACATGACAAGAACATGGTATGGAAGGAAAGGATCTGAGATATGAAATGTTTATGCATCTAGGATCTTGTACATTTCCTTGTAAGCTTAAAATCCGTGGTAGGTTTTTATTCAAGGAACGTATTCAGAATTTAAAGTGATTTTGGGCAGATAGTATTATTTTCCTGAGCTTTTCCCAATATATATTTCTGAGAAGAGGAAAAAATGTAACTGTATTTGGATATGTCTAATCTGTAATTAAGTCCATGATGGCCTTTTTTGGCACGTTTTTAGACAGTGGCTAACTTTAGGAACATGAAAAGCCTCCTTATATAAGGTCTAACTTATTCTTATAGATTTTGATCTACTGTCAGTGATGGCAGTTTTTCAGATATTCAGACAGAAAATGGGCTTTTCCAGTACGTTATCTAAAACTTTTAACTGCTTAAGAAATGCTTAATATTTTTTTTTTAAAAAAAATAGGCTACTAAAATAAATCTTTTGTAGGGTTTGGGAGCTGGTTTGACCAACGTTCAAGTACTCTGTGCATATAAAGTTCTTTTCTTACTAATTATAGACACGTTAAGTTTTGAACTGCAGATGTTCAAGAAAGATTCAAACCCTTGCCATGTGTTTAAATGCAGATTCTGGAGGAGTGAAACTTGCAAGGGTTTCTAAAGTAATTTTTGAATTGCAGTTTCAGTACAATCTTCCTGAAGTGCTACAGAGCATGAGGTAGCCATAAATGTATTTCTGTGCGCCTTTGAGTCAGTTTTTGACTCCTGGCAATTGCCTGAAAAAGCCCGTGCAGTTTTTCTGGGAAGGTGTTTGCCATTGTCTTTTCCCCAGGGCTGAGAGATAGTGATCTGCACAAGGTCAGCCAGCTGGCTTCATGCCTAAAGGGGGACTAGAACTCACAGTCTCCTGGCTTCTAACCTGGTGCCTTAACCATTCAAACTGGCTCTCATAAATGCATAGACCTGCTCAAAACAACATTTCGGGCATATTTAAGTTTTGAAGTTCGGATAACTTCAAAGGGTAGAGAGAGTAGAGTTTGAGAGTAGAAGAAGAGACAAACTTTGGAGGTATCTTTCCACATGGGGTGGTTTGGATAAACCACTCCTTTGTCTACAGCGGTCTTATCTTTAGCTTTCAAGAGGGGAAGAAAAAGTGACATTTTTTTTAAAAAGGGAGTTGGAAACAGCTTTTTTAAGCAATAGTTTTTTCCTACAACTTTTCTTGTAATAGGTGCCCTATTTCGGCTTGTTCTGAGGAGTCTTTGCTGATATTTCCAAAGACGTTAATTAGATGAGGTGGAGCTCAATCCCTGTTGCCTAAGCTATTCCTTTCTCACAATGTGAGGTCGATCTGTTCCTGCCTACTGGAGCCCTGAGCATTCTTAAATTACTAGTAGTAACAGTGTTCCCTGAATGGTGGTAGCATGTATCAGTAGGCGTTGTGCAACTTTCTTCCAAGTCTTTTCTTTTCTCTTGGCATATGTGGCTAAGGAAGAGGGTCTGGGATGATAGTGAGACTTCCAAACTATCATGGCTAATGGCTGTAGGTCAGACATGTCAAACACAAGGCCCGGGGGCCGGATGCGTCCCACGAAGTGGTTTCATGTGGCCCGCGAAGCCATCCTAGAAACAGTGAAGGAACGGCCCCGGCTGCCTTGGCCCTGGCCCAGGCCGGCCGGGAGCCAATGTACAATTTTGTGGTGGCCATCTATGCTGAAACGCATTCAGTCTTAGCTCCACAAGGCTATCTGGAAACAGCGAGGAACCAGCCCCTGCCACATCGGCCCCGCCCCCTGGGTGCATGCTGGGGAGGCTCCTCCAGTGGACCATGCCTTGGCACTTGCCCTGGTCCCACCCCCTTCTGCCAGAGACCCTCAGATCTGTCCCACTCCTGCCCAGGCCTCCACAGGCACCCTTGACACGAACGATGTAGAGCTGGCCATGCCCACCCAGTAGGCCACACTCACTCCATCCACGCCCACCCAGTAGGCCGCACCCACCCTGGCCACACCCCCCCCCCCCTGAGGGCAACCGCAATGCTGATGCGGCCCTCAATGAAATTGAGTTTGACACCCCTGCTGTAGGTAAGCATATAAGGAACAGTTGCTGGAATTGGGTATGTCTAGTTTAATGAAGAGAAGGACGAGGGGGGACATGATAGCAGTGTTCCAAGATCTCAGGGGCTGCCACAAAGAAGAGGGAGTCAAGCTATTCTCCAAAGCGCCTGAAGGCAGGACAAGACGCAACGGATGGAAACTAATCAAGGAGAGAAGCAACCTAGAACTAAGGAGAAACTTCCTGACAATTAGAACAATTAACCAGTGGAACAACCTGCCTCCAGAAGTAGTGAATACTTCCAACACTGGAAGTTTTTAAGAAGAGACTGGACAGCCATTTGTCTGAAATGGTACAGGGTTTCCTGCCTGAGCAGGGGGTTGGACTAGATGACCTCCAAGGCCCCTTCCAACTTTATTATTATTATTATTATTATTATTATTATTATTATTATTATTATTATTATTATTATTATTATTATTATTATTATTATTATTATTATTATCTTTGTTCTTGAATGTTTATGAAACCCCTTTTAACTCTTATCAAAGCAAGCCTCCATAACCTCAGTACAGAACTCATCTGAATTCTGTGAATCTGCATTTTTCTTTCTATTGTAAAATGTTGGATTTATCAGGTAGAAATATTATGTGAAAGAGACGGTAGAACTCTCCTATATTTCCTTCACATCAGGGATTCGGTTAGAAATTAAAAGCATATTTCTCCTTAACAAAAAAAAAAAGTTCATGACACTCGTTCACCATGAACTGGAAGTGAAAATGGCTCATGCGTGTCTCCTTTTCATTTGTGCTCCAAACGAAACAGTCCTTGTCTCCAGTCCTTGTCTGCTGACTGTCTCTTTTGTTGCCTAAGGTTCCTTCACCTTTCTTGCAATTGTCCTGTGGTTTTGTCTCTCATTTTGGACCACAGTCTCATTATTGGTGTGTGCTAATTCATGTCCTACTTTTGAGTGCAGTTCGCCTGTTATTATTTGGAGGATTAGTTTCTCCATGATAGATTTATCCTCTATCGCTGTTAGTTATGTTAGCATTAGGATAACTCCCATAGGAACAGGATAATCTGATTAGCTGAGATTTAATCCTGAATCCAATTAGAAAGAAGGTATACCTAGTTAAAATTCCTCACTTTCTTCAAGGCCAAGCAGTTGAAAATCTCCCATTATTTTTACAAACCAATGTGAAATACTAGAGACAGTGCTAATCCATCCTAAGTTGTTTGCTTGAGACCAGAAAGATAATACTTTGTCATGGATAGGTCTCCTATATATGGGGGTTGAAGTTGCATATTATCAATTTTAGATAGGAGGAAAGATCTGGAAAGTTGTTTATTTATAAAATGTATATGCCGCTCATCTCATTGTTGAAGCGAGTTCAAATTTAGATAAGAAATGCAAGCATACTCATGTCACTGCAGGGATTTGTGTCACAAGTCTAAAGAAAAGAGGGAGAAAACACAAAAGTCTCTTCAGTGACTTTTATGCAGTGAGATTGGATGACGTAACAGGAATGATTGCTGATGTAGACTGTTCTGAGGGCCTTATGGCAGTTGGCTCTTTGCCTTCACATCTTTTCTAATCAAATGAATTTTTATAACTGGGATGTGATGGGCATTCTGGGAATGGTTGATGCTCATATTCTTGTTTTTCTTCCTTTTCCAGGGTGTGGTTATGACCCCTATAACCCAGAACTTCCCAAACCTGTGGCACAGGACAGCAATGGCACTTTGGAAAATATTGTCCAGTCAGCCTCTGGAATTCTGGAGCTTGAGCTGTTTGACAAGGCAATTGAAGCTGCCAAGAATGAAGTTGAACGTGAGCAAAAGAAGTATGAAGAGCTGCTGGAGACAGCTAAAGAGTACGGCTCATCTGAACCTCCTTTACTTGCTTCTAAGGCTGCTGGATTAGCAACATCCAACTCATTCAGTTCTCTGGAGTATAACCCAGGTAGCTACAAGGCAAATAGTGATAACGATTACAATCCTACTCCTCTTGCAGTGGCTGCTGCTAGTCAGTCTAGCAAATATACTTTGGACTCCTTCAACAATACAAAATGCAAGGTCAGCTCACTGGAATATATTCCCACTGTGGTCACTCAGCCGAAGAAGTACAGCAGCCCTGGTGTAAATAGCAAATACATAATTGACAACTCCAAGCCTTCAACAGATTTAGAATACGATCCTCTTTCAAATTATTCCGCCAGGCTGTTGAGCAAAGCTAAAGAACAAAAGGGGACCAAGCGGAAGAGAGAAGTTGATCACGAGGAGGCATATTCTCCTTCATTCAAGAAATATTGTGACGAAACTAGCAATGATGAGCCCATTGCCCGGTTTTCTGACTCGGAGGATGAATGCCAAGAAGCTTCCACCCTCCCCCTTAAATCTCAAGGAGGTTCAGAAAGCAAATTGGGTGCAGCCAAAGAAAAGGGAACCCCACAAGTAGATACTAGTTCTCGACAAATGAAAGAGACTGCCGTGCAGTATGACATGGGAGACATCGAGAGCCCTCAAAGAACTGTTGTCCAAGATTTGGTGGGGAAAAATGCCAAGTTGGTCAAAGTGCCTTCTAACAGAGATGCGAAAGCAAAGGAAAAGAACAAAGTGGCGTCAAAGGATAAGCTGAAAAAGAAAAATGACCACAAGGCACAGGGTAAGAAAAATCAAGATAGAATAGGAGACAAGGAGAAGATGGATATGAAGGCACAGCACAAAAACGGGGAAAGGAGTAAGGAGAAACAAAGCAAGTCCCACATTGACAGGCATGGACTGAAGCTCACTAAATCAAAATCCGTGATCGCACCTGGAATTAAGGAGGAGAACTCTGGCAAGAACAAAGATGTTGGCAAAGCTGCTGCTACTGAAAAATCAGGGACTAGTAGAAAAAACAGCAAGTTCCAGGCTGTAGAGTTGAAAAGGAAGCCCAAAATCTCTAGTGAAACTGAACCTAACAAGAGAAAAGACAAGCAACCTGCCTTGAAAAGGTCTAAGGAAACATTGACCAACTTCCAGGCCAAGGAGAATTCAGAGGCCAAATGCAAAGTCAAACAGCGGGCCCTGAGCCATGTCGATCTCTTTGGTGATGAGAGTGGAGAGGAGGAGCAGGTGGGCCAGCCTCTTCTTCCATTCCCTGATGTGAGTTCAGACTCCGACAGAGATGATGCTGACTTGCCTTTTCCCTGTTATGATGGAATAGCAAATGTTAAGAAACTTAAGTTATCCCAGGCTCCTGCTGCTTCCTCTTCCTCCGATGATGAGATTGATTATTCTGGCCTAGAGAAGGATTTGGATTTTGAGTCTGACCCAATGGAGGAATGCCTTCGGATTTTTAATGAATCCACTGATGTCAAAACAGAAGACAAAGGCAGACTAGGAAAACAGGTAAAGCTCTAAGAATACTGGGATGGGCTGATGGGTTAACAAGCTTCGCAGCCTGTTTAATTAAAAATATACCTGTCTTGATTGTATAATTTCTGAACGCGATGTCCCTGTGCCTTCCCTTGAATTGTAAGAAGATTTACTTAAAAGTATAAATGATGTGACACATTGAGTGTGTTATAAAAGGAAGAACTACAGGTAATCTTCAACTTAACAACAGTTCATTTTGTGATCACTCAAAAGTTACAGTGGCACTGAAAAAAGTGACTTATGACCGGTTTTCGCCACTGATGACCGTTGCAGCCTTCCCATGGTCACGTGATCAAAACTCAGAACTTGGCACCTGACTCACATGACGGTTGCAGTGTCCCAGGGTCACGTGATCACCTTTGGAGACCTTTTGACAAGCAAAGTCAGTGGGGGAAGCCAGATTGGCTTAATAACCATGTTACTAACTTAACAGCTGCATTGCTTCACTTAACTGTGGCAAGAAAGGTCATAAAATGAGGCAAAACTCACTTAACAAATGTCTCACTTAGCAACAGAAATTTTGGGCTCAACTGTGGTCGTAAATTGAGGACTATCTTAGAACGTTATAAGTGACAGTAGTTTCTTTAGACTAGATGATGACCATGGCCACTTCCATTCCATACATTCTGCGAGTTTGGATTTTCTGGCTGTAATGGCTTATAGTTAGCCAAAGGTGTCATTAAGGGAATCGTAATATATAGAGACCTATTTTGGTATACAAAAACAGTAGAAATTGGGTCATAAAATACCTTTGTATTTCAAGGATGCTTGGCCCTTGGCTTTGCAAAGTGGTTTACAGCAAGCAGGGTATTGACTAATTAGAGATAAATTTGCAAAGACTCCTGGGATTGCTTAGGGATTTGGGGCCGTTTTATTGCTTGATGCCTAATATACCTCGTGCTTTAGGAATTATGTTTTCACTGTGTCATTATATAGGAAAACATTGGGTGAGAGAAGCCTGTTGCCTCAGGCAATAGAGCTTCTTCACTGTTTTCTTTCATTAAAAAGCCTGTAGCTTAGAGGGTGGAGAACTTAGTGTTCCTTGTGGAAAGACTTAGATTCAGATCATAGCATTAAAAAAAAAAAGGAGGAGGTCCAATTAACAGTTGTTGTGGAAGGGTCTTTCTCTGCTGGAGGTTCTGGAGGAAAATCACTGTCAAGCCTTTCCTGATGTCTTGTGGCTTCAGTCATCTCTTCCAATATGTGATACAGGTAATCCTTGACTTGCAACCCTTCGTTTAGTGAGCGTTCGAAGTTAACAATGGTACTGAAAACAGTGACTTACGACTGTTTTTCACACGACTGTTGCAGCATCCCCATGGTCACGTGATCAAAATTCAGACACTTGGCATGTTTATGACGGTTGCAGTGTCCCAGGGTCATGGGATTATCTTTTGCGACCTTCTGAGAAGCAAAATAAACGGGGGAGCCAGATTCACTTTACAGCTGCAGTAACAGCTAACGTAACAACTGCAGTGATTCATTTAACAATTGGGACAAGATAGGTTGTAAATTGGGGCAAAACTCACTTAACAAATGTGTTGCTTGGCAATGGAAATTTTGGGCTCAGTTCTGGTCGTAGGTTTTACTGGGGAAATTAGGGATGTGTCAATTATGTACAGTATGTAGTCAAGTACAGTGGGCCAAACATGATTATTTTTTGTTTTTATGAAGTATCCTTCAACCCCTACAGTAGCAATTCTTTAAAAAAAAAAAAATCTGTAAAGTTTCCTGGATTTAGAAGTTACATCAGGTGCAAGGTAAGACCAAATAAAGTTATTTGCTTATCTGCAAAATTACTATAGCAAATTCAGCAATAAATTTTTCCCAGTCTTCCAGATGTGTTCACAGCGGCTGCAGAAGTCCCTGTCAGTTTCAGTCCCAATATACCTGGAAGGTGGTTATCAAAGAATGTAAGAGACTGTTTCCTCTTCTTTGCCCTGTGAGAATGATGATATCTCCCCCTCCCCAAATTAAGCTTTAAGCTGTTATAGGCAGCGTTCACCTGTTCTGCTTTTCAAAATGAGCTTTGTGTTTTTGTTAGTTTGAAAGATACACAAACAAACATCAAACCTGCTATTACTTTGGAAATTTACTGTTCTCTCTCTCTCTTCTTTTTCCTTTAGCTATCAAAAGAGGAAGGGGGTGAAGAAAAGTTGACAGAAGACAGTTTAACCACACTCTTTCCTGGACAGAAAAGGAGGATTTCTCATGTAACAAAGCAAGGACATGTAAGTAGATCTTGAAATGGCATCAGAAGCTTGTCTGTGATGCAATCTTGAACATCTCTATTCTTGCTGATGAGATTTTTTTGGCATATTCTCATGTCCAGCCAAGTAATGTGAGGTTGTGAATGCAGTGTTAAAACCTAGTACCTGTTGATTCCCTCAGGCCTTGAAGATGTACACCTGTATGTTTGTATTTGTGATTTTTAGATACGTGCTACAGTCAGGACTCAGGACATCTCAGGACATCTTTAAGGCTGTCTGGCTTACACTGTTTCTAGTATGTGAGATTCTAGAAATAGCTTTGGAACTTTCAAGGTGATCCTAAATGTGTAGCTTTTCATTTTCTTTGTATTCCTGTTGCCGTAAAATATGGAGAACATTAAAGAGAATCTTAACTTTTTGTATGCAACCCAAAACACTCAAAGAGCCACTTGGACCCGTTTCCCACCGAAAACAAAACACTGGGAGCCGCAAAACCCTTTTGATATCTAAAATGAAGATAACACTGCATATATCCTTTTTTACCTTTATTATATATGTGTGTGTGTGTGTGTGCGTGTGTGTGTGTGTATATATATATATATATATATACACACCAGAAAGTAAAATAATGAGCTCCAGGATATATGGAAAAATGGCTTCTTTATTGCTAAGCTTTCGTCAACAAACTGTTGACATCATCAGAGCAAGGGCTGAATAACAAGGGAGCCTGTGCATACACTTATATAACAGTTATAACGGTTACAATATGGCATGTGCATATAGCGTGCTAATAACACGAGCGAGTGAGCTTGTTATAACTGTTATATAAGTATATGCGCAGGCTCCCTTGTTACTTTACTGATTTATATATATATACACACATATACATATATATACACACACATATACATATATATATATACACACATATACATATATATATACACACACACATATACACATATACATATATATACACATATACATATATATACACGTATACATATATATATATATATATATATACACATATATATATATTTGTTTTCTATTGTACATATTTGTACCAAAGACCTACATATATATATATATATATATATATATATATATATATATATATATATATATATATATATATATATATATATATATATATATATATATATATATATATATATATATATATATATATATATATAAAATGAAGATAAAAAAGGATATATGCAGTATTATCTTCATTTTAGATGTCAAAAGGGTCTCTCTCTCTTTCCTCTCTCTCTCTCTCTTTCTCCCCCCCCTCTCTCCCTCTCTCCGATCTTCTGCTCACCTGGTAAACTGGCTTCAAGCTGTTCTCAAACTCAGGGGTAGGCAACCTCGGCTCTTTTATGACTCATGGATTTCAACTCCCAGAATTCCTGAGGCAGCATAGCTGGGCTAGTTAGCTCTCTCCTGCCCTTCCTGCTTCCTGCAGAGACGCAGCAAAGGGAGGAGCCACGCCCTGTAAGCTTCTCAGCTGGTCGGAACAGGGTGAGACTACTCTCTTTTTTTTACACACACACACACACACACACACACACACACACACACAAACAGAGAGAGAGAGAGAGAAAAGCTCTGTCTCTGTCTCTCTCTGCAAATGGCAGAGGAGGCTGGGAGCCGCAAGGGAAGGCTCAAAGAGCCACATGCGGCTCCGGAGCCGCAGGTTGCTGACCTGTGATGTAACATTTGCATATAAATATTGAGGATCCCAGCTAATCTAGAAGCAGGGAATTGCCTCACTCCTTAATAACTGCTTCACCCATGCAGCCTGCACCGCCAGGGGTCCTCTGCGTGGCCTGAGAGCAAAGGAATCGCCACTAAAGAAATTAAAACTGGTACTTTTTTCCTCTTTTTTTTTTTTTTTTTACAGTTTGTAACATTTTATTAGATTAGGGAATAAAATACAAAAATACAAAAGCAAGTAGTAGGACACAGTGGGGAGAAAGAAGGGAAAAAAAGTGAGGGGGAGAAGGGGAAAAGAAAAGGCATTGACTTCCAACTTCCTCTGTTGCAGTAGAACAGGGGTCTTCAAACTCGGCCCTTTTATGACTCATGGATTTCAACTCCCAGAAAGTCTTAGAATTATATAAGTCATGGAAAGGATGAGGATTGACCTGCCCACTTCTGGTAGACCATTTAGGGCAGAGGCGTCCAAATCCCAGGCATGCTGGCTGAGGAATTCTGGGAGTTGAAGTCCATGAGTCATAAAGGGGCTGAGTTGGAAGACCCCTGTAGTAGAATGAAGCCTTAACATCGAACCTCAACTTTTTACTTTTCCATGATAGTATAAACTAGCCATTTCTATAACAACAAATGAATCTAATCAATAAAACCCCAAATCCCGCCCTTTTTTCCCCAGTCATCAAGTTTTTGACACCTTGCTAAGCATTGGTGGTACTCGAATATTGTCATGTCCTAAAAGTGGTACAATCTGTGAAAAGGTTGAAAAGCCCTGGTTTAGATAACCACCAGTATTTTTCAGAGTATTTACCTCTAAATTTCTGAGATTGTTAATGGGACATATAGATGTTCCATTTGCTATAAGTTTTTAAATTATTCTTTTCTTTGCAGAAATTATCTCTAGCTTCCTTCCGCTTGAAAAAAATGTTCTCTACATTTTTCAGTTTGCAGGTTGAAAACAGATCTTTTTTTAAAAAAAAAATGAAGTAAGGAGATTCTAGCTGCTGGATCTTTAGTTGTGTGTGTGTGCGTGTGTGCAGACCTTGATTAGCCTCTTTTCTGGAACATCAATGGGCTCTTTGTTTTCACAAGTCATGCGTGTTCCTTCCATTTGTCCATTAAGTGCTGTTGTAGAGCAAGAGGGGGAAAAGGACTCCTGTGAAATGGATTGGAAATTCTGAAACTCAAATATTTGCAAGTTCTTAGCACATCTGCTCTTCCCAAACCCTTTTGCAAAGGTGTATATAGGTTCAGCACCTGTCTTCAGTATGAAAACATCACAGGTGAACAAATATGTCCCAAATTGTGTAGATGGAACATTGTTTTGCACTATCTTCAAATCCTCTTTGCTTGTGTTTTGTCTTGTATGAGTGAATCATATGCTCAGGATTGGTAAGGCCAATCATTCTGACCCATACTTTTGCCTGTTTGAAATGCATCCAAAATTTGTGGATCCAAATTCCACATGTGACAGGTTTCTGCTTTATCATGCAAACCAGCGTCCCTACGTTTCCTTTTCAGGTTGAAGTCCCAAGCAAGCCAGTGGTCCGGCCTTACCGGCCCCCAACTGCCCAGGAGGTCTGCTACCAGAGGATTCAGCTAGCACAAAAGCAGGCAGCGCAGCTGGCCCAGCAGCGGCCACAACAACCCCTGCCGACCACAAAGTTGCCTGTAGCACCTCGAAGAACTTCCATTGTTATGCACAAAGGAGAAAGGAAGCGAATTGCTCATGTGCCCAGTGCAGCTCTTTCGGCAGTTTCCAAGACGGGCAAGTGAATGTTTCCGGGGGTTTTTTCTTGCAGAAGAATGTTTCATTCTTTTAGGAGAAGCAAGGCAGAGTATCCTCATCCTCTCACCTGCTGAAGGGGATCTTGAATCAGCTGAGCAGTTTGAGGGGAAAGAGGAGGAAGGCCATGCAGATGTTACACCTCTCTCAACAAAGACTCCCCAAATACATGTTGCTCACACATTCAGAGATTTGCAGCTCAGTAATGAAACAGGAACGAAGCTAACTTTTACTCCTGTGCTGTCTTTGGATTTCTCTTTATGTTTGTATATTTTAATTCCGTTTGGAGCCAGTATACAGTCTCTACTCATAAAGTTCCCCAGGTAGCAAGACCCTTGCAGGAAAACCAGGTTCTTTGTATGAGTTTGTCAAGGATACGAGGGCAATTCGGAAATAAACCTCCGTTTGGTTATCAATGACAGACACTCGCAGATACAGAACTTTTATTATACACATTAGAAAACTACAACATTACATTACTTTTTGACATAATCGCCATTCAGATTGAGGCACTTGTCATAACGTCTTACAAGGTTTGAAATTCCTTAGTAGTCGCTCGGCGTCAAATCTGGGCTATAGGATATGTGTGCGGGCGAGCATTCTCGTGAACCAACACCACACCAGAAGTCAGCATGCCCCGACGCTTGTTATGGATGGCTTGTCTGTGTTTTCGTAATGTTTCACAGTAGACATCTGAATTGATGGGCGAACCATGCTCCATGAACTTCACTAGCAGTGCTCCTTTGGCATCTTCACATTTGGCGGGATTTTCTATGGGACCACTTCCGGTGTGGTGCTGGTTCATGATAATGCTCGCCCGCACACCGCTATACGCACCCAAGAACTTTTGAAGCAGTTCCGTTGGGATTTTTTGATCACCCCCCCTATAGCCCAGATTTGGCGCTGAGCAACTACTGCTAAGGAATTTCAAACCTTGAAGGACGTTATGACAAGTGCCTCAATTTGAATGGCGATTATGTCGAAAAGTAATGTAATGTTGTAGTTTTCTTTTTTCTTTTAGTATATTTTATTGATTTTTTACAATAACAATCTTTAATGCTTAGTAAACAGCATGTTGTCTGGGTTCATATATTTAAAAAACAATAATAATTTCTATAATTCCATAATCAATCTATTAATTGATATATTTCTTTGATCTTCTCTTCTTTCAATAGTATTCTCCTTTTATCAACATTAAGCAAATATAATTCTTAATACTTTCAATACATACAAGGTTGGATATAAACATTTTTCTTGTGTTTGTACAAATAACAGTAACAATCAGCATATAACATCTTTTCTGGTCCGCTTATGTTTCACTTGTATTTATAAAAGTCATCTTATTAAGTCACAATATATCCTGTTTTCAAGATTCTTATTTAAGCTTAATTTCCCCTCTGTATTCAAACCATTCTTATCAGTCATAATTTTCTCAGTGTTAATTACCTTTAAATATCCAAACTTTTCATTCACATATACCATTCCAATATTTTTATATTTCATATATTATAAAAGCTACTATACTACTTATATATCTTATCCCTTTTACTGTAGGGCCCCTTTATATCCATAATTTATCTATTCTTTTAACCATATTTAAATAAGTGTTTAATCATATAGTACTCCATCTGGTAAGTCGCATCAAATCTCTTGAATCTAACTATAGCCTTCTTCTTTTACGAAGTAGCTTTCCAAGTAAGTGTGTTCAGCTTGCCAGGGGATTTTCCTGTATTTTTGTGAATGTTGTTGGGAATAGAATAGAAAAGACAAATTAGGTAGGATATGTGTTTTTTGTCTCCCAAACTCTAATAATTCTCCTGGCTATTCTATAATCCATTTTGTTAGATCTTCTTTCCTATCTTCAAGATATCTTTTCCATTTCCATTGTTGTGGCAAAATCTTGCAAAGAATGTTTGTTTGTATTAGACTGTGGTTCTCTTCATTTGTAGCTTTCCTCTTTGGGTCACTGTCCTCTAGTTTGTATTCTGTTATCTGGTTTGTTTGTTCATTCTTTGTCGTCGTTTTCTGAGAGATTTTTTAATTGTAGGTTTAAGTTGAAGATGTGCTCATTTATGTTGTCAAAGTTGTTTTTTAATCTCATCATGATTTGAAACCATTGTCATTTGAATCTGTCGCACCATTGCATACATTTCCTCTTGGAAAATATTTGCCTTGTCTTGAAGTATTGCTCCTGCAGATCTCTGATGTTCCAGGCTAGGGCCTTCAGAAGGAGATGTTAGGTGTGGTTTCCTACCACTTTTAGATAGGTATGTAACATCCATTTTATCTCCCCCCTTCAGATAGTCTTTCACCGGTACCATAGTCTCTGTAATTAGCCTTTTCAAACCAGCCAATCTTAAAGTCCAAACAATCAAATCTTATATAGTTCTTGTCTTTATATATGGTTTTTATAATCCAATGCGTTTGCAATTATCAAAGCACCGCTAAAAGCAGTATTTTATCATAGTTCTTCTATTCAGGGGTCTTACAATTATCAGCCAGTCAAAGTTACAGTCCAGAATGTTTAACTACCTAGGAGCTTTCCAGTAAATTTCCCCCCTAGAAGATTAGCCAAAAGTCAAGGTTTTTCTTTCTCTGCAAACAATTCTTGAGCTTAGAGATCACAGCTCAGTAAGTATTTATAATCCCAGAAGGTCAGCTATTTTTAAAACAAATATAGTTCTCACTCTGTAGTACAGGGGTGTCAAACTCGCAACGTCACATGACGTGTTGCGACGCATCGTGACTTTTTTTTCCATTGCTGGCAATGGGGTGGGCGCGGTTTTGCCATGACGCATCCGGCCCGTGGGTCAGCAGTTTGACACCCCTGCTGTAGTAGGTAGCCCAGTATGTTTTCTTTCCTCTGTTCCCAGCTGTTCTCTATTTGGCGAGAAGCCACTGAGGTTCAAAGGAACAAGTTGTTCTTTATTTCTGGGTGTCTTGCCAATTTCTGAGTCAATGCAGCTGTTGTTCTGTGCTCTAATCCTCCACTAGATGTCAGTAGCTATTCATTTTCCAACTTTTAAAGCAAAGTTATTTCCTTGTAATTTCATCAATACTCTTTCAATTGTAAAGTCTTAAAGTCATAATTTTCAGATTTATCCAGACTGTAATATTATTAAGTTCATTTCAATATATTTCTGTCCCCCATAAAAATTAAATCGCCGCTTCGGTCTATGGAAGGGTGGGGGTGTGGTCTGGAGGAATTTTTGCTTTTGGGGGATCTTTTCCAGGAAATCAGTTACAAAATAGAAGAGAGAAGATCAATATTCTCACCCAGTTCCAAGCATGCTGTTCACGGTTGTTCTAGTTAGTACTTTTGGACTTCGGCTGCTGGTAGCTTGGGCTAGCCGCTGGTGTGCAGCTAGCCTTTCTCCTGTCGGGTTGGAGGGCTTTCCCCGGATCAAATGGATCAACCGCTGTCTTTCCATGATCCACGAGGGGGCACTCCTTCTTCATCGCCTCTCCGGAGTGACTTTAGACCCATTTAGGGTCCCCTGGCAGGGTGAAACCAGCCGTGGGGTGTGGAGCTCTGCAATCCCTCGGCCGCGCAGCTATGGCACCAAACCGGAAGTGCGTAATGTTGTAGTTTTCTAATGTGTATAATAAAAGTTCTGTATCTTGAGTGTCTGTCACTGATAACCAAATGGAGGTTTATTTCCGAATTGCCCTCGTCTTAACCCATGGCTAGATAATTACGCCTTTTATCATTCCATTAGTGCCTTTAGTCTGGTGTATCCTTTTTTGTTTCGTCTCTCTTTCCCTCAGTCTCTATAATCCAGCAATAATATGCAAGCCAGGAACTTTTTATTTATTTATGTTTTTACATGTTCACACCTTATCAATGCTGAGACCTTTTCCAGAGTTCATAGATTTCACTAAACAGAGCGAAATGATAACAAAAACATGTAAAACAGAAAGTAAAGTAATACCTTACCTGGGATACCTGAAGAGCTAGAGCAGAACAAATCTGTGCTAGATGGTAAGCTTGATTGTATCCTTGTATTGAGTGGCAGCTGTATCTGAACAAGGTGTGACTAGTTCAAACGGCATTAACGTGGCCCCTTCCAGGTGACTTAGAACAGTGATAGCTAACCTTTTAGAGACTGAGTGCCCAAACTGCAACCCAAAACCCACTTATGCATCGTCGAGTGCCGGGTGGGTGTGGCCCATTGGCTGGGTGTGGCTCATTGGCTGGGTGTGGCTATGGTGGTAGCGGCAGACGGTGGGACTAAAAAGTTCAATCAATTCCAACTTTGCAAGATCTTTTTTTTTTCCGCAAGAAGTTGAAATTGAGTGATTGAACCTTTTTTTTTTTTTTGCACATGGCGGCGGAGGCCTAAAGCGAAAAGGTTTTATAAAACCCAGCTGAAGGCCTAGGACTGGGACGACAGGACGCGTGCCCACAGAGAGGGCTCTGAGTGCCGCCTCTGGCACCCGTGCCGTAGGTTCGCCACCACTGACTTAGAACTTCAGTTACCAAATTTAGTAGCAAAGATGAGCGAAGACTTCTAGGAGATTCAGGAGTGGGTTTTCGACATTTGCTCCACTCTTCTTCTCAACTCTCCCTAAATCAGGTGTGTCCAGCCTTGGCAACTATAAGACTTGTGGACTGCAACTCCCAGAATTCAATTCAATTCTGGGAATTGAAGTCCACAAGCCTTAAAGTTGCCACGGTTGGATGCCTCTGCCCTAAATGGTCTACTTGAAGTGGGTAGGTTAATCCTCATCCTTTCCATGACTTACATAATTCTAAGACTTTCAGAGTTTCGCCCTGCTTCTGAATATTGTCTTTTTTTGTGCACACCCTTTCAGTTCCTGGAAATCTTAAGAAGATCATTCCACCCGCAAGTGTGGCCTCTTCCAATGGTATTGATGCTCCACTATTGAAAGCCCGAACACTGACTGGGATGGCATCTAAAACAACTATCACAAGTGTCCCAAAAAGGATAGCACATACTCCCACTCTGCAGGTGATGAATCGCCAGTATATGCTTACTTTTCAAGTTGAACACATGAAACATTCCCCTGCATGCAATTTTAGCCTCTTAATAGTTTGGAAGTCAAAGAGTGTTGAGGTTAAACACTGATGCAAGATTGTGCTTCCTTTTGTTTCTTCTAGGATTTATAGCCCAGCCTTGTATATAAATGGTATTTGAGTCGTTCCTAGGCAGAATTTTGGATAATTTGGGAAATACCAGTAAAGGAGAATAATTGTAGCTCAGGGTTGAAATGAGGGTTCCTGGGTGCTCTCTGAGTTTGGTTGTTTTCTTGCAGACATTTCATTACCTAAACTAGGTAACATCAGCAGTGCTAGTAGATGTAATGAAACATCTGCAAGAAAACAGTCAAGCTCAGAGAGCACCAAGGACCCCTAATTTTTATTCAGATTGTTTCGAGTGTTGTTTGAAAAAAAAAATTGTTTGACTCACCACTGAATCTCAGCAGTATGATCTTGTGGGCTGTTGGATACTGCAGAAAGTTGGCTGTTAGACCATAGGTAGCTCATAGCTCATATATAGCTTAGTAGAAGAACCAATCAGAGACAGGAAAAGCATTGTAGTAACTGTGCTATCAAAATAGCTTATTTTCTTCCCCCTTTCCATGTTCCCTAGAGCACCACCTTGAAAAGGCCAGTTATTCCCACAGAATATGGTGCCCGAGTCCCCACCAACATCCGTCAGAGGTACCTCAACCTCTTCATTGACGAGTGCTCGAAGTTCTGCCCCTCACAGCAGGGAGCATTTGACAAGGTTTGTGTATTTGTAATGGTAATGATAGGAGGAATGCTTGGGCATCTTTGAACTCTTACAGTTTGCGCTTCTTTAACTGTAGGCCCAAATGATAGAGGGATTGAATCACTTAAAAAAAAATTGGAAGTTCACTGAGCAAATACATTTGCAAGTTCAAAGTTAAGACAGACAGCCCAATGTTGAGCTTCCTGTTTGAAAAGTAAGAGAATCACAGGTCTACATATCTTACCTTATTTTTGAAAGTACTGCTTCCTGTGTTACAAACACAGGTAGTCCTCAGGTTACGGCCACTATTGAACCCAACATTTGCATTGCTAAGCAAGACAGTTGTTAAGAGAGTTTTGCCCCATTGTACAACTAGACATTTCTTGCCTAGTTGTTAAGTGAATCACGTCAGTGGTTAGTAACACAATTGTTAACGGGAATCTGGCTTCCCCATTGACTTTGTTTGTCAGAAGGTCGCAAAAGGTGCTCATATGACACCAGGACACTGCAACTGTCATAAATACGATCCAGTTGCCACGTGTCTGAATTTTGATCATGGATGCTGCAATGATCTTAAATGTGAAAAATGGGCATAAGTGACTCTTCAGTGCCGTTATAACTTTGAACAGTTGCTAAACGAATGGCTGTAAGTCGAGGACTAACTGCTTATCCTTGTTGATGACTATTGGACCCTTCTCCTGGTGGCATTGGAAGCCACCTAATATATGTTAACACAGTAGCCCTCTCTAGTCTCCTACGTCCTGCCTTAGCCATTTCATTTTGTGTATTGACATTCCAAAATGCTGATGGTGGGAATGCTGTTCACAGGCTCTTGCTGAGGAGAAGGTGGTGTATGAGCGCAGCACCAGCCGCAACATCTACCTGAATGTGGCAGTAAACACTTTGAAGAAGCTGAGGACTCTTTTGCCCAGCCCTTCTCAGGAGGTTCAAAGTATGTACTTATACTTTACTTCTTACTTTCGGACTGAAGCGTCTCTGCTATTTTACACTTCCTTTTATTCTTTCCTTAATACCCTTAAGCCTCCATTTCTAAACATTTGGAGTATCTTTAACAAAACACACTTCAGATTTGCACAATAGACTGGGTAAAAGACTGCCTACCAAGCCAACAGAGCATAATTCTGGGGGCAAAACTTTCATAGTACATCTCTTTGCCAGCCGAATAACATCGGTGCAAACACAATTAGCTGGTTGCACTGTAGTCTTGCGCCATACATCAGTCCCATTCTTGCCCACAAACTGCGGCTATTACAAATGTTATTTAGCACAGGGGTCCCCAACCTTGGCAACGTTTAAGACCTGTGGACTTCAACTCCCAGAATTCCCCAGCCAGCCATGCTGGCTGGGGAATTCTGGGAGTTGAAGTCCACAGGTCTTAAAGTTGCCAAGGTTGGGGACCCCTGATTTAGTACATTGGCAAAGGGGGTGTATGATGTTAACCCCAAAATAATTCTGGTTCCCATTATCACTTTCTGAGCTTAATTCATAGTATATTGGTCTTGACCTTTTAAAGCAGTCAGCACGTGGAGACCTGTGTAGAACTTTCATTGAGTCAGAAATTTTATTTGCGGTTGACCCAGGATGTTTGCTAACATTCCAGTTTGACATCTTTCTTTTTCTTCCAGAGGCCAGCAATAGAAAAGTGGTTTCTCATGAAGCTATGTTAGGAGGGAAACTGGCAGCCAGGACCAGTTATACACTTAATCGCTCTACAAGCTTACGGCTAGAAAACCTGACAGGTAGGTCTCCCCTTTTTTGTCATGCACACAATGACTGTGGCGGTGATGCAATTTTATTCCTTTCTGTCTGTTTTAAAGACCTTCAGATTGATTTTAGAAGTAGCCTGATTGTTTTTTTTTCACACCAGAGAACTGATAGGATCAGCGTTGAAAGCCAATTCAGAGCTATTTAAAACTGTAAAGAGCACAGAAAAGCTGTAGAGAAGAATGGGCTGAGGTCACTTTTTAGAGGTTCGTTGATACGTGGTACCTGTGATTCTTCTAAATGTCCCTCTTCAGTTTGACCAGATTTACCCTGTAGGGAAAAGGGCATTTCGTGATAAAAGTGCAGTTATCCCGAAGTAAGCCTGTTGCCCGGGTTAACAACTTCCACGATTCATTGCAGAAATTGTAAGCGATCTAACCCGTGTCAGTTTTGAATGTGGATAAAACACTAGCTTTGAAGCAAAACAAGATGTTTTTTTTTTAATCAATCACATAAACGTTCGATAGATATTCCAGGTCTGTGTGGGGAAAAAATAATCCTTCAAGTTGCATGGCCCTAAGTTGTGAAGGGGACGTCTTTGCAAATGCATTCTGTCTTGTTGAGAGAGAAGAGGAGAAAGCTTATTTCAAGTAGGCAGCTGCTTATTAGTGTTAATGAGAAATTACCCTTGGCCCAAATTGGTATCAGCAAAAGTACTTCATGATTCTTCGCTTACAGAATGGATTGTGTAAAACAAGGACGGTTAGGCACAGAACCCTAACGTCACACATATGTTGATGGGAACTGAGCTGTCCCTAACTAAATGAGAGAAAAAAACAACAACACCCAGGTCGTAGTAGATAACTCAAGTGATGTTAACTGTGCAGCAATTATGAACAAGGGAAAATTCCCTGCTAAGGATCATTAGGAAACAGATTGAACAACCCAAAGCCTTGAATATACCTTCTTTACAAGGAAAGGTTAGAATACAGAGAAGGCGAGTGCAGGAGAAAACGTTTTAAGGCATTTAAAAATCTAGCACGTCATGAAGAATGTGGGTATGAGGATCTTTTTTCCTCCCTGTCGTAAAGGGTCCTGCAGTGAAATTGAATGGAAGGAAATTTAGATGCAATTTAGATGAGACAAAGAAAGTACTTTCTATTAGTCCATAGTTCATCTTGGAGTCTTTATAGTAGTTGTTGAAGCAAAAGGACAAAGTAATGGCCGTAGACTTATATAGAGGTAGTCCCCAACATACGACCGTAATTAAGCCCAGCATTAGGCGCATAGGCTGTGGTCATTAAATTGGTCACGCTTGATCAACCCTGATTTTACAAGCTTTTTTTTTGCCATAGTCGTGTAGCGAATGTCACAGTTAAGCGAACATCACGGTCGTTAAGTGAACCCATTTTCCCCGAAGGGCATTTTTTTTTTTTTTGCCAGAAATCAAAAGTAAACAGTGACCACATATTTTTATCGTATGCGTACCATATAGTATATAATGATAAAAATTCTACACGATTTTAGTAGTTATCCAAGTGCTCAATGCCGTACGCTAAATAAATAACATCAAAACTGCTGAAAATTACGATCGTGTGACCATTGGATATTACAAACAGCCATAAAGGAGAGCTGGTTGCCAAGCACCCGAGATTCAGGGGGCGGGGCGGGCAGGGGGTAACCCTCCGAACTTTGAAAACGGGTCATACGTAGCACTGGAGAAGTCTGTCCATCCAACAGTTGCTAAGCAACCGGTTGTTAGGGGAGGATTACCTGTAGCTTTAAATTCACGAAGGACAGGTCTATCAGGATGAGGGTTATTTCTGTCTTGAGGAGAGCCCATCTCAGAATCCATGCATCTGGAGAACAAAGTTACAAGAGGGATACGTCTCCCATCACCCCAGAGGAAATGACCACCATAAGAAATAAAATGCTGAACACGCAGAGGCCTTGGCCTAGTCCAGCCGGATTGTTCTGATGATGGTCTTTGTGGAAAGAACTGCCTGGCATTTCTTCTCAGCATTTTCTCCTACTTTACCCCACCCGCCTGATGCTTAGATCTGCCTTTGCTTTGGGTTCATGCTGCTTCGACTGCAATTACCATTTTATTGCTGCGTAAGCTGTCCTGAATGTTTCCGGGTGTGTGGATGATATTGGTCTGAAAATAGCTAGAGAAAATGGCTAGGTAAACATTTCCTAACCTTTGTCGTTCTCAGGGGCTACCTTGTACCGAAGGCTCAAAGAATATGTGCTGACAGAGGATGAGTTGAAGGAGCATGGCTACCCATTACCGTGTCCCGAGAGACCTGGCCGGGCTGTTGTCTTTGCTGTGGAAGAGAAGAAATTGACTGATGGTGAGTTCTGCTGGACTGGAGAGTTTCTGACTCTTTAAGAACCACTCAGATGTTCTGTTCAATGGGAAGAAAAAGAGAGGTCAGGCAGACATCTACACTGACTGCTTGTGGATGGGATGTTAATGAGCTTTGAAGCATATTCTGAAGCTACCTACTGTAGATATTATTTTATTTTTGCACGTAGGCCCTTTGTTCCTGTGCTAAACCGTGAGAACATTTTAACCCTTCGTCATTTGCGACTTCTATAACGGCAGGTCACATTTAAATAGGTTCATGCAGAACTCTGTACCTGCTGTCTGTAGCACCAAACTGGGATGAGCAGTGTATTCAGAGTTTCCCTTTGCACTAAATATGATTGAAAAGTGCAGAGTGATACCAGTGATGAACATATGATGTCCATTGTGGTCTCCTGGATCCTTGTGCTGGAGTGTTGTGTGTACATGCAAATCCTCTGGATCTAATAATATGTTGGTTTGAATACATAGGAGGAAAAACAAGAGAAGATTACAGGTGGCTGTAGTTTGCTGTTCTGGCTAGGTTTCAAGGCGTTTAGACCAGCCCTGCAGGTCTTCTCTTGAATTGCTAGGCCCTTCCAGAGGTGCAGGCATATGAACTACAAGTAGTCCTCGACAAAGAACCATAACTGACCCTAGAATTACTGTTGTAAGTCGTTGAAGTTGTAAGTCGAGACATCACGTGACTGGACCCAATAGAAATTTTGGACTCAATTATGCTTGTTAAGTCGAAGACTTAACAAGCATAATTGAGTCCAGAATTTCTATTCCTAAGCAAGACATAGAAAGAGTACAGAGAAGAGCAACAAAGATGATTAGGGGACTGGAGGCTAAAACACGTAAAGAAAGGTTGCTGGAATTGGGTATGTCTAGTTTAACGAAGAGAAGGACGAGGGGGGACATGATAGCCGTGTTCCAATATCTCAGGGGCTGCCACAGAGAAGAGGGAGTCAAGCTATTCTCCAAAGTGCCTGAGGGCAGGACAAGAAGCAACCGATGTAAACTAATCAAGGAGAGAAGCAACCTAGAACTAAGGAGAAACTTCCTGACAGTGAGAACAGTTAACCAGTGGAACTACCTGCCTCCAGAAGCGGTGAATGCCCCAACACTGGAGGTTTTTAAGAAGAGACTGGACAGCCATTTGTCTGAAATAGGGTTTCCTGCCTGAGCAGGGGGTTGGACTAGGAGACCTCCAAGGTCCCTTCCAACATCATCGTCATCATCGTTGTTGTTGTTGCTGCTATTATTATTATTATTATTATTATTATTATTATTATTATTATTATTATTATTATTATTATTATTATTATTATTATTATTATTATTATTATTATTATTATTATTATTATTATTATTACAACTTACAACTCTCTCAGGACCCCCACAGTCACGTGAACAAAATTCAGGCGCCTGGCAACAGGGTCCTGGGATCACATGATTGCCATTTGCAACTTTCCCAGCCGGCTTCCGACAAGAGAAGTCAATGGGGGAAGCTGGATCGCTTAACAACCAAATGATTCACTTCACTGCAGTAACTGGCTTAACAACCGTGGCAAAACAAGGTGGCTAAAAAAGGGCGTAACTCACAACCGATTTGTTTAGCAAACTGAAAATTCAGTTCCAGTTGTGGTTGCAAGTCGAGGACCACCTGTACTTGATTTCTTTCATTATTTCTCAGTCCTCGTTCCTCGTACCACAAGGTGGCAAGCGGTTGAATCTCTTTTTAACAGCTTGCCTGATGGGAGTCTTGCATTTTTTGATTGGTTGGGGAAAAAAACAACCAGTGCAATGTTTTCCTCTTTGAATATTGGTTAGAAACAGTTCATAGATGAGAGAAAATAGCCATTGGCTACAATCAGTACAGTCACCCTTGAAGTTGAGGTCGAGGGGCTCCTGTTCTGATGAACTCCCAAACAGCACGATCCGTATATCTCATTGGGAGAAAAATCGAAGAATTTTTTTTTTTTAAAAAAATAGTGTTTTAGGTAGATATATAAGAATGGACTGAGAGCCAAAAATCTATATTTTCACACACTTCTTTTTCTTCTGGAAGGTTCTTGCAGGATTTGTTGTCGTTGTGGCACAGAATACATGGTAACCTCTTCTGGAAATTGTGTCCGTAAAGAAGAATGCATCCATCACTGGGGGAGATTGCGCAAGCAAAGAGGTAATAGTTTACATTCTTTTTAAAAAGCATATTCTTTCTCCAGTGGAACTCAAAGTGCACGACATTGATTTTCATTCTCACAAGAAACCTGTGAGGTTATGTACAGATAGCATTTTGCAAGCTGCTCTGAGAGCTCAGACAACTAGGTTTTAGTTCTCTGCTCACGGCCATGTATTTCTCCATTCTCTAATAGTAATGTCACATAGTCAGATTGCATTTTGGATATTGGAGGACAGTGAAAAAAATGAGAGAAGCATCACATTTTGGCTCAAAGGTGCTTTTTCAAAAGGCAGCCTGACTGTTTTTTGAGAAAGAAGACGTTTCTCTTCTCATCCAAGAAGCTTCATCAGTTGTGACTGGATGGTGAGGGAAATGGAAGGATAGGATCCCCCCACAGTCCAGTCACAACTGATGAAGCTTCTTGGGTGAGAAGTAAAAGGTCTTGTTTTTCTTTCTCAAAAAACAGTCCAGTTACTTTTTGAAAAAGCACCTTTGAGACAACTATGACCTGGATGATGAGAATCTCCACAGCCATCACACTTTGGCATTATTTGTTCCCTCAGACTCTGTTTATATATCAAGAGGGCTTTCATGAAGCTCCAATAACATTCAATAGCAAAGATTTGCAAACATTTAGGAAAAAAAACCCCAAATGAGTAAATATTCATTCAGAGCATTTTATAACATGCAAGGTTATTGTTGTCTTAAGTAAGAAGCACAAGGACACAATTGAAAGACAATAAACACAATCAGGTTTATGATGGAGACAAAATGGGATCCATTTCGTTAGAGTCACCTTAGCTGGGACCAATTGTCATCAAACCCCACTCCTCCAAGAACTAGTCTGTAATCCTTTTTAGAGATTATTTAAATGATATGGCTTACAAATCTTTCAGAAGTAAGGCTACTTTAGCTTTCTGTGTTCATTATGTAATTGTTCATACTACTGTTTGCTTTCTTTTTCCTTTAGCATCATTTTCCTAGCCTGCATCTTCATTATAAGTAATAATTTTAAACATAACCCTCCGCAAGTAGTTTGATAGAAAGGAATTGTGTTAGTATTAAAATCAAGATTGTCTCAACCAGACTAGTTTTTGCTTAATCTTTGATCGATGGTTTTGTGCACAGTGAAGATTTCCCACTTAAGCATTTCTCTCTCTCTCTCTCTCTTTGCAGTGCCAGGTGGCTGGGAAACACATTATAACTGTTGTTCAGGAGCCGTGGGTTCACTCGGATGCCAAATTGCAAAAGTATGTAACCATGTTAGGTCAAACCATGAAGTACAAGGTAAAGTGGACCACCTTCTCTCTGAGCATAGTCACAGCTTCGCCACTTTGATCTCTGTTTCATAGAAGATGCTTTGGAGATGCTTTTCAATCTTATTTTGGCTTGAAAAAAAAACATGGCTCCTTCTATCAGCCATTCTCTGTAGTAATAGGACAAAATATTTAATTTGTTATTAAATTGGTGATAGCGGTCTAATGCCTTAGAGCAGGGATGTTCAACCTTGGCAATTTTGAAGATTTTGTGGATTCAACTCCCAGAATTCCTCAGCCAGCATGGGAGTTGAAGTCCACAAATCTTAAAGTTGCCAAGGTTAGGTACCCCTGCATTAGATTTTGGATGGCCTAGAACAGGAATGTCAAACTGCCAGCCTGCGGGCCGGATGCATCATAGCGAAACTATGCCCACTGCCATTGCTGGCAGTGGCAAAAAAGGGTGACAACACGTCACGTGACGTTGCGAGTTTGACACCCCTGGCCTAGAAAATCCAGCAAACAGTAAAAACACACACCCAAATAAGCAGCCCAAACTAAGACTATCAGAATGTTAACGGATACAGTGGGACCCCACAAATACATCAATACGCACATTAAATCCAGGCCCATGAACAAATGCAGGTTTTAAGGGCTTTCCAGAACCCCAGGAGAGGGAGTGCCATTTGCATCTCACGGGGAATGCTGCTCCATAGGCAGAGACAGAGAAGACCCACTTCCTCAGTCCCACAAGATGGCAGCATTTAATAGAGAGGAGCTGTTCAAACATACTGGATTGGCAGAAACAATTGGAAATATGCAGTCTCTCAGAAAACGAGGCTCTATGCCATGAAGCACATGGGCCATTATATCAAAAATATTTCCTCTTCTTCTACCACGAGTGTTAATTTCATCCAATTAGTCATTGTGACTTGTTAATCTTCAGCAGACTGATCACCCATGAATTTTCTGTAAGAGCTTGAGATGGAAGCTTAGAACGGGGCCCTGGCTACTGAGGACAATGCTGCAGTCTCAATCAAGTTAACACTTTCCCCAAATAGAAGGACGGAGATCAAAAAATCACAGAATGTAAGGTCTGGAAGGGATCTTTGAGGTCATCTAACCCAACCATGTGCTCAGTGCAAGAGTCCACTATTGTAGTATCTCCAACAGATACTCCATTCAGCTTCTGTTCAGACATCTCCAGTGAAAGCTGTTCCTGAGGCAGTCTGCTCTAGGGTGGAACAGCTCTTGGCATTTGGGAAATTTGCTTGATGACCAACCCAAATCAACTTTCTAGTTATTTTAAATCCGTTGTTTCTTGTCTTTTTTTCCTGGGTCAGTGTTACCCCATCTTCTACACAACAGCCTTTGAGATACCTGAAGACAGCTATCACATCTTTGTGTATTTTTCCCCCCTTTCTAGACAAGGCATACCCAATATACCTCCTTAGAAGTTTTTTTCTTCCTTCCAGGGCTGGTATCATCTAAGTTCTCTGCTGAACATATTCCAGTTTAACAAAGCCCTTCCTAAAAAATATCAACCTGGTGTCCTAAGTATGATCTAAACAAAAAAATTATCTTGATCTTAATATTAGGCTTTGGTTGATCCAGCCTAGGATTGTGCGTACTTTTTTTCAGCTGGATCATGCTGTTAGCACGTGTTTGACCCACCACTACCACCACCCTATCCCAAAGCTATAATTCAGAGTATATCGTAATTACATAGTAACCCAGGTCACAGTATGAAGACATCAACAGGATTTTCCTTGACAGAGAATAAGGGAAACTGATGGTAGGAGAAAGAAGTAATTCTGTACAGGCCCGAGGCTGCTGCATTCCTTGAGGAAATGGGCTTCTCCACCATCTGTGAGAAGAGACTGTGGCTCAGTGCATTTAGAGGGATCTAGAAATAGAGCTGTGAGGAAACTAAAGGGGATCAGATCTTTTTGCTCTCCAGAGATTTTAGTCCACACCTCTCTAGGAACGTGTAGAATGTTTTGTGCTCAAAACTGACGCTCCTGGGAGCTGTCTTGATACATCCCCATTTCCAAGATAGCCTTTTCCACCTTAAAGATGATGGAATATTGGGCCTACTATCAAGGTTCCTTTTCTACATTATACGTGAAGTACATCCTATTCCCCCCCCCCCCCCCCCCCAGACATCACAAGTTTTGCTCTTTGAAAAGATTACTGTCCAGATACACTTGTTATTTTCTGTGTTGTTCTCTCGGATGTTCTTGAGAAGTTCTGTCAGTTTTATTTTTTTTATTCTGTAACAAAGTGAGGGTGTTCTCTTTCACTCTTGTAACTGTTATTGTTCTTTTGATTCTGTGTTATGGAGCAAGTCAGTGTTCAGTCTTCTCTCCATCCACCATAAAAAAAAAGGAACCTTTACTTCCCATATTGTGTTTACTCAGGTTGGCATTTTGCAAGACCACCAGTCTGCTAACTAAAAGTGGGCAAGATTGGAGACCACCTGATCCTTTCTCCAGGGATAGCTTTTTAACACTTCTTTAATTCTCCCCCCACTCTCACTTTAAGCAACATGTCCATGATGGCCGGAAGGAAAGTCTGGAAGGTTTTGTGAAGACATTTGAAAAGTTGCCAAGTGCAGGTGGGCATCCTGGCATCTATGCCTTGGACTGTGAAATGGTAGGTTGGCTATGCATATAGAATAATGTTAAGGATTTCATATTTCATCAGGAATGTGTACTTAAATGTTGTGCCCCAACAGTCCAGTATATTTGAATGGAAACAACTTTGATACCACTATGCATACTTAAAGTGAAGAGTTTGGGTAACGTAGAAAGGGTTTTCTAAGTAAAACAAGGCTGTTGAGATTCAAGAGGAGGCCATCGGCGAGGACATAAACCAGGATGTGGTTAAAGAAGCCAGGATGGTGGCCACAATGGCACAATCGAAGGCCCACGTGTGTTTTTTTGTTTGCATTGTAGAAGTAGAAAATAAAAACAACTGAAAAAATGGTGAGAAGGCAGTCCCAGAAGAAAACAGTTAGCAAGACTGATCGTGCTCAAGAGTCCACAAAATGTTGCCTGCCTCGAGTTCAGGGGAAAGGTTTCAGGGGAGATGGAATACACTGGTGCATTCTGGAAGAGGGAAGAATCTAGAAGCCTGAACCAAAATTTCATCACATTTCCATAATTCGTGTGTTTGCAGAATTGAACTTTTTTTAAAATTCTAGTTCGAGCATCATTGAGAAGGGGCTCGGGCACAGATGGACCTGCTATGTCCCTTCCCCAAGCTGGTGCTCTTTAGGTTGGTTGAAGCCGCATCCCTTAGCATTCCCATCGGTCTAGCTCTGCTGGTCGGAATTTTGGGAGTTGCAGAGTCCATAGGTCTGGAGAACATCTGGTGAGGCGGTCTGTCAGAGCAGAGGGATCTAGGACTGGTCCTTGTTACTAGACTTAACCCTAGCTGAGAACGTTACTGCAGAGATAAAATATAGAGTGGAAGGTACCAATTACAATTTCTGAACTCCTCAGAAAGAAGGCAGGATAGAAATGTGGTAAAATAAGGCACACCGAGTCCCACACCTAAATCACTGGACACATTCCTGAATCATTTTTCCCCCTGATTCTTTTTCACATCTTTCCATCCGATTGCAAAATTGGCTGAGGTGTGATGAATGGCTATTGTTGTCCAACAGCTGGCGGGAACCTTTCCTAAAACGTGCTTTCTTTGTGTCTCTCGTATCTTGTCTTCTGCAGTGTTACACTAAGCAGGGTTTAGAGCTGACGCGTGTCACTGTGATCAACTCAGACCTGAAAGTGATCTACGATACCTTTGTCAAACCAGACTCCAAAGTTGTGGATTACAACACTCGGTGAGGGCCCCACAAATTGTGAAAATGCACGAGGAACATAAACAAAAGCCTGCGCGTTTGGTGACAGCAGTTGAGTGGCCAGGGTATCTGCTAAGCATCTGCACCTTTAGAGTTGCCTGCTGAAGCACTAGAAAGAAAGCCACAGGGAGGAAGCTAGGCTGGCCCAACTTCCTCCGTGCGGCTTTCTTTTCAGAGTTTCAGCAGCTGACTTTTATTTTTGAATTTCAGATTCATTGCCTTGTCCTCTACTTGTCCTGGTTTGTGAATCGGAAAAATTAATTCAGAAGGTTTGCACTCCCAAACCGTTGATCTGTCTAGATCACGTTGCCCCAAGAAATGAGCTGAGTATTTTTCCTATGGAGGAACCTGCTTTTCGTGTTTCTTTCTGGGTTATTACTCTGAACTTTGTTCTTGCCAAGAAGACAGGGCTGGGAGCACTTTTTGTGGCGATATTTACAAACGTGTGATATTGAGGAGATGTCAGAGGGCCATGTGGCACATGTGGGTAGTGCTGGCTTTGAGGGGGAAAGTTTGAATTGGTGTTGTATCTACATTCCTGCCCATATTACAGTTTTTTATCTATTTCCCGGTACAAAACGGGGGGGAAGCGTGCCTTCTGTTTTTAGCCATCATCGTCGGAGTGCTGCCAAAAAGAAACCAGGGTCCATTTTGCTCATTTTCTTTGTGAAAGAAAAGGGAGGAGGTTCTCTGACCAGGAGTTAGCCTACAATTGCACACGTGATGGGTGGTAACCATATGTCTGAAAAGCAGCAGAATTAAAAAACAAACAAACAAACAGCTGATAATACCAACCTTTCCTTGGCAGGTTTTCAGGTGTGACAGAGGCAGATCTGGAGAACGCGTCAATAACTCTTCGGGATGTCCAGGCGGTTCTCTTGAGTATGTTCAGCACAGAAACTATCCTGATAGGCCATAGTTTAGAAAGTGACTTGTTTGCACTAAAGGTAAATGTTGCATGGAAACACACACATGTTTTACATACACCCTTCCCCTGACATGATGGCCATAGCCCAGTGGTGGCGAACCTATGGCACGGGTGCCAGAGGCGGCACTCAGAGCCCTCTCTGTGGGCACGCGCGCCGTCACCCCAGTCCTAGGCCTTCAGCTGGGTTTTATAAAACCTTTTCACTTTAGGCCTCCGCCGCCGTGTCCAAAAAAAAAAAAAGGTTCAATCAGTCAATTTCAACTTCTCGCGGGGAAAAAAAGAGATCTTGCAAAGTTGGAATTGATTGATTGAAGTTTTTAGTCCCACCCAGTCTGCCGTTACCACCGCAGCCACGCCCACCCAATTGGCCACACCCACCCGGCACTCGACAATGCATAAGTGGGTTTGGGGTTGCAGTTTGGGCACTCAGTCTCTAAAAGGTTCGCCATCACTGCCATAGTCCTTCAATCCCCCTTCAAATCCATTGCCTTCTCTGGCCTGTCTTTTAAGATGCACTTCCTTGAAACATACACTCTTGCATTTAAGCACTTTTAATTAAAAGTCCAAAAGGAAAGGAAGAATATACAGAAGAATCCAATAAATATTCTTCTTCCTTCCCTTAACTAGCTTATCCACTCTATGGTGGTAGACACAGCTGTCGTCTTCCCTCACCGCCTGGGTTTGCCTTACAAGCGGGCATTGCGTACGTTGATGGCGGATTACCTCAAGCGCATCATCCAGGATAGTGGTAAGACTGGGGAAAAAAGGAGGACCCAGATCGTTGGGGGGGGGGGCAATATGTTGACTCTGTAAACCGCTTGGAGATAGGTGTAAAGCACTGTGAAGCGGTATATAAGTCTACCTGCTATTGCTATTTATGGTCATTTGCAGTGTCTCGCGATTACCTGACTGCAACTTAAAATATTTTTTTTACTGGAAACCAGTGTTTTGTTTCCAGTTTCCAGCAAAAAAAATGCCCATTGTGGATAATGAATTTGCTTAATGATCACCATGTTGTTCACTTAACAGTGATTCGCTTAACGACCACCGCAATAAAATTTGCTGCCTTTTGAAAAACGACAAATTTTTAAAATCTACGTAATATATTAGTCTTCTTAACTTGGATACAATTGGGCACCCTAGTGTAATAGCTAATTTCCCCTCCGTCCCATATGGCAGAGCGCTTAACTCCTCTCCTTTTAGAAAAGTTGTTAAAATCTGTCCCCCGTCCCCCCAAGGTATTTGAGTCCAGTTGAACGGAGTTCCCTTTTGCTTCTTTTATTATCGTGTTTGGTGCTACTTTATATATTGGGTGTGCTTTTTAATGTTATGTGTTTATTTTGGAGTGTTGCTTGTTTTTTACTGTATGCTACCCAGAGTCCCACCGTTGCCAAGTTAGGTGGGCCTATAAACCCACGACGTAAGTAAATGAATGGCTTCTTATTTTTCTGGTTGCTAACAGTGGAAGGTCATGACTCCAGTGAGGATGCCCGAGCCTGCATGGAGCTGATGATCTGGAAGATCAAGGAAGATGCCAAAGTGAAGCGATGATCCGCCTCCACGCTGCTGCTATTCTCCTTCGCATTTTTTATCACAGGGCAATAATAAAGCCTGCAGAGACACACCCGTAGCCAGCAGCAGACGCTTCCCGGACTTTTCCCCTCTCGGCTCACAGGTGTCCCGAGGAATTGGGAGCAAGCAGCTCCTTCTGCTGGCAAAGTGACGGGCCCTGTCTGCATGCCAGGCATTGTAGTCAAGGCGAAGTACATTGTGACCCAAGAAAGTCAGCCACCCCTGTGGTGGGGAAGGGTTTGGAGACAGACTTATCATAGAAGACCGGAATAACTTCAAGAGGCACTGAGTTCCACTATTCCCTCTTCCCCTGTCCTATTTATGGGCTTTAAAAGCTAGCTTTAATTTACATTTTTTATTTAATTTGGGGTCTTGCGATTGGCCTGGGGCTACAGGAATGGCGGAGAAGGTGGTCATGGACCCATGTCTGTCAAGAAAGCAAGCCGAAGAGATGATGGAAGGGATGCGGGCTTCAGTTTAGGGAGGGAAGCTAGGAGCAGAGCTGCACAGGTGGAAGGAACCTGGCTGAAGAAGCTGTACTGAAACACAGGACCTGGAAAGGGATAGTTACGCATAGCAGAGGAGGTCTTGGGCAGAAAAATAAAAGCTATAGAAAGTCAGGGATTTCAGGCCTTGGGGTGTGACTCCAGCAGCGCTTTCCTGCTTAGGTCTTGACTGTAAGAGGCCAGAGACGCTCCCAAGTGACAAGCTGCTACCAAACTGCAGGAAACAATCCAGATGGCTTTGGTCTGTGCTGCTGGTAGCATTTCTTTGAAACTACTGAGGGGGCAAAGCTGCCCACTGACCATGTATCCCTCCCTGCTCAGGAGTTATTCAAACTAGCTGCTTCTGCCTTTGGCTTGGGGTAGGACTCATATAGCCTTTCTGGCTTGAAAGCTAGCTTCTGTTTTTCTGCAAACGAGGAGAAAGAGGCAGGATCGTGTTTGGCACTGATCACATTTTCAAAGGGCTGTTGCTCAAATGGGGAGGGAGAGGTGATGGGGAAAATTCATAACTTGCTCCCAAATTCTCCCTCTGGTTAAACTTGAATATTTTGTAGTAGGGTCTTCCGGGGGCTTTTTTTCATCTCCCAGTGGCTTTTTGTAATTGCCAGTTGAACAGTTGTGTATGAAGTCTCTCACTCTGGCCACTGAGTTGTTAAAATATTAAGTATGTGGAATAAATTCTGTTGTCCTGCAGAGAGCTCTCACACCTGCCTGGCCTGTTTTCTCACAAATAACGGGGATGTGAGACGACCCTGCTACTACAATGCGGACCTTTCTGTGCCTCTCGCCATTGGAAGCGGCCCCCCTCCCACCAGTTGTCCCCCCCCCCACACAGGTGGGCAACTCTGGTTGTGAAGAAAGAGTGCCCACAATTGACATTTCCACTAAACAACAGCTAGCATCGTGGTTCCTTTGTTTTGTCAAAGGCCTTATCTTTTTATTCAACAGGCACCTAAGGAGCACTCTTGACTCATCTTGTTCCAAGACTTCAAAGCCCATGAGCCGTGGTGGTGCAGTGGTTAGAATGCAGTGCTGCAGACTACTGCTGCTGCCTGCCGGCTGCCTGCAGTTCAGCAGTTCGGTTCTCACCGGCTCAAGGTTGACTCAGCCTTCCATCCTTTCGAGGTCGGTAAAATGAGGACCCAGATTGTTGGGGGCAATAGGCTGACTCTGTAACCCGCTTAGAGAGGGCTGTAAAGCACTGTGAAGTGCTATTGCTATTGCTTGTGAAAGACATCAATTATGTATTGTACAGTGTATGTTGGGTACCTATGTGGGTGGTCTAGTTAGGGATATTGGGTGCTGTCTGAGTAGCCAATTCTCAACAGTGACCGGTCTGTACTGGCCTCTGGAAGGGCTGTGTATTTTAGGCATGTCTGCACAAAGGCTCCTTTACACCTTAGCTATCAATTTTTACATCATTCTAATCTCTTCTGATGTGACAAGTCAGTGAAGATGAGGTGCCTCACAGCAGTTAGGACCCAACCCATTGACCACCTTTCAGATTGGTGGTGTATGAATCCTGCCTGATGGACGATGAGAAACTGTACATTTCTCTTTTGACAGCACTGTGCCTTTTAAGCCCCAGGTGGGTTTGGAAAGCAAGAGGTGCATAAACCTGTCAAGACCTTTCCTGGGAAAAAATAGGTAAGATTTCCCTTGCAGAGTATATCACACTCTGAAGCCCAGTGGGAGCATTTTAAAATGCTAGGAAATTCATGTTCCTATTAGGCCTAGGCCAGTGTTTTTCCAATTTTGACGACTTTTAAGACGTGTACTTCAACTCCCAGAATTCCCCAGCTAGCCACGCTGGTGGGGAATTCTAGGAGTTGAAGTACACAAGTCTTAAAGTCGCCAAGCTTGGACCCCCTTGGTCTAGGTAGTGAATCCTACCTTGGGATCTGGATGAACACTGTCAGAGTTCCCATAGAAATAGGCAGCACAGCCAGCTAGCTAGCAAGAAGCATGTTTTATAGATGTGACAGATAAATAAATATGACAAATACATGGGCAAAGCAGAATATTAATAATCCTGGCTTTGGTACTTTAAAAGATGGTGGGGTGGAATCCATCTTCTTGCTCAGATATGCATGTCTTTATTTAGCATTAGAGTAAAAGTGATGGTTTCAGGAAAGGAAGATTCTTGGGGTGAGCGGACGATCTGTTTAACCAAAGGAATGTATTTGCACTACAAGCTTGTACCAGGATTAATACTGATTAATCCATCATTATTAGAGAGCTCAGATGCTCCCTAACCTCCAAGAATGAAAGTTCCCTAGACGCCAACATGATGGTTAATCTCCTCCCCCCCCCCTTTCTGCTATCATTTTGATGTTTGCTGCTCACCAACTAGAGCCTGCCCTTTGCTCTTCCTTCACAGGCAAGATTTGAAATGACTCCTAAGTTGTTTAGACTTAGAAAAACAGGATCTCTTTTTCCCCCCAGGCCAACCCAGCCATTCGGGGCTGCAATTTTTCTCTGATTGTAACACTGTACAGTAATAAAACTGTAGACTTTGTATACGTTTAACTGTATACCTGTTAATACTGTTTTGTATTTTTTTTAATAAAGCAAAATGTGACATCCCTACGTAGCGTGATTGTAGGGGTGGAGGGCTATATATATTGCATTCAGAAAGTATTCAGACCCCCTTCACTTTTGTCAATTTTGTTATGCTACAGCCTGATTCTACAGTTGTTGAAATTCATTTTTTTCTCATTGATCTACACACCAAGGGTTCCCAACCCTGGGAGTGCGAGACGATATTCCAGGGGGTGCGAAAACTTGGGTTTTCAAAATTATAGTGTATATGCATAATCATTAACGTTATTTCGAACTTTTGTAAGGGGTGTGAGAATATATCAGAAGCGTTCTAGGGGTGCGGGGTATAGAAAAGGTTGGGAACCACTGATCTACACTCAGTACCCCATAATGACAAAGTGAAAACAGAATTATAGAAATGTCTGTAAATGTTGTAAAAAGAAAAAACTTACATATCGTGTTGGCGTAAGTTTTCAGACCCTTTGCAACACCACTTGAAATTTAGCTCAGGTGCCTCTCATTTCTCTTGATTATTGCTGACATGTTTCTACACCTTGATTAGAGTCGACCTGTGGTAAATTAAATTGATTGGACATGATTTGGAAAGGCACACACCTCTCTATAGAAGGCCTCGCAGCAGACAACATACTGTAGCAGAGCAAAAGCCATGAGGTCAAAGGAACTGCCTGCAGAGCTCAGAGACAGGATTATTGCAAGGCACAGATCTGGGGAAAGTTACAATAAAATTTCTGCTGCACTGAAGGTTGCTAAGAGCACAGTGGCCTCCATAATTCTCAAACGGAGGAAGTTTGGCACAACCAGGACTGTTCCAAGAGCTGGTCGTCCAGTCAAACTGAGCAATCGGGAGAAGGGCCTTAGTAAGAGAGAGGACCAAGAATCTGATGGTCACTGACCGAGTCCAGAGATCCTGTGCGGAGATGGGACAGAGTTCCAGTAGGACAACTATCACTGCAGCCTTCCACAATCTGAGCTTTATTCTCTGGTCTGATGAAACCAAGAGTGAACTGCCTGGTCTCCGTTCTAAACATTATGGCTGGAGGAAACCAAGCACTACTCATCATCTGCCCAATACCATCCCAACAGTGAAGTGTGGTGGCAGCATCACACTCTGGGATGTTTTTCAGCAGCAGGGACTGGGAGACTGGTCAGGGTTGAGGGAAAGCTGAATGGAGCAAAGTGCAGGGATATCCTCAATGAAAACCTATTCCACAGTGCTTAGGACCCCGGACTGGGCTGAAGGTTCATTTTCCAAGATGACAACGATCCTAAACACACAGCCAAGGCAACACAGGAGTGGCTTAGGGACAACTGGGAATGTCCTAGAGTGGCCCAGCCAGAACCCTGATTTGAATCCTATTGGACATCTCTGGAGGGACCTGAAAATGGCTGTCCACCGACATTCGCCATCCAACCTGACTGAGCTTGAGAGGATTTGCAAGGAGCAATTTCAGAAAATCCCCCAATCCAGGTGTGCAAAGCTTGTCGCGTCAAACCCCAAAAGACGCGAGGCTGTAATTGCTGCCAAAGGTGCTTCAACAAAGTACTGAGTGAAGGGTCTGAATACTTAGCCAATGTGATATTTCAGTTTTTTTCTTTTTAATAAATTTACAGACATTTCTAAAATTCTGTCTTCACTTTGTCATTATGGGGTACTGAGTGTAGATTAAGAAGAGAGAAAAAATGAATTTCAATAACTGTAGAATCAGGCTGCAGCATAACAAAATTGACAAAAGTGAAGGGGGTCTGAATACTTTCTGAATGCACCATATATATACATATATGTACACACACACATACACTATATATAGCAAACACATAGATTTGTTTATCTTTGGGGAATATTTGTTAAAATAGATTTGAGAAATTTTAAGGTGTGCAAATATAGATAGAAAGGCAGCCATGAATGTTGAGAGAAGCAAACCTGGCCGTGTGCATGAATAGGTTTCTGTGCACCTGGTTATATGAAAATGAGAATTGGGGACATCAGAGAAACAGAAAACCTGAATGCATTGAAAAGTGGGTCTGGAAGAAGTGCAGTGTGGTAAAACAAGAGGAGAGAGGATCAATGCTGAAGGGGTGCTGAATGATTGTGCATTGAATAGAAAAATGGCTGGCCAGCGTGAAAGAGACACCTTGAGGTTCTTTGATCATATTGAGAGAATAAATGAATTTTTAACTCTCAAAACACAAGTATGAAGAAAGAGTGAATGGGTAGAGGGGTGTGGGAAGATGGAGGAAGTTGTGATTGGATGGAATTGATAAAATATTTTGTTATTAATTCCATTCAACCACAGCCTTCTCCATCTTCCATCAAGGTGAGAAGTTTAGTGAACAAATGGCAACAAAATTGTGAGAACAAAGATATTTGGACATACAGTAGGTAGTCCTCAACTTAAAACTATTTGATTAGTGACTGTTCAAAGTCACAGCGGCACTGAAGGAAATGACTTATGACTGTTCTTCACACTTGTCTCCGTTGCAGCATCCCCACGGTCATGTGATCAAAATTTGGATGCTTGGCAACTGGTTCATATTTACGACGGTTGCAGTGTCCCGGGGGTCATGTGATCACTTTTTACGACCAACTGACAAGCAAAGTCTATGGAGAAACCAGATTCATTTAACAAATGTGTTACTAACTTCACAACTGCAGCAATTCATTTAACAGCTATGACACAAACAGTCATAAAATGAGGCAAAACTCACTTAACAACTGCATCACTCAGCAACAGAAATTTTGGGTTCAATTGTCATAAGTCAAGGACTCCCTGTAGTGAATGGTGTTGCTTTCTTTTCTGTTACTTTCTGCCTTTAGGATTATGATGATTTTTTATTTTATTTTTTGCTTACTACTCTTTTTCTGAGTGGGACTGTGTCGCATGTGAGGGATTCTCCATTTCACCCAGGTTTGGGGAAAACATGATTATAACGACACCTAGCTTTATGTCTATGAAGATTCTCAGTCATCCAGGTCATGGTTGTCCCAAAGGTGCTTTTTTTCAGGAGGCAACTGGACTTTCTTGTTTTGGGACAACCATGGCATGGATGACAGAGAATCTTCACAGACATTTAGCTATGCACTTTGGGATGAACACCCTTTCCAAACATTGCAGACTACAGGAACCATTTGCGCTTCAGTTTGAGAGGCAGGCAACAGACTCATCCCCAACAGCCTGTGCCTGTCTTCAACAGTGAAGGGATACAGGGCAGAAAACATCCTGCAGCCAAGAAGGCTCCATGCACATTTGCCCTACTCAGGTGACCCTGAGGACACAGGTAAGCCTCCAAATGGCCTCAACGACTCTCTAAAACGGGTCTTCAAACTTGGCCCTTTTATGACTTGTGGACTGCAACTCCCAGAAAGTCTTAGAATTATGTAAGTCATGGAAAGGATGAGGATTGACCTTCCCACTTCTGGTAGACCATTTAGGGCAGAGGCGTCCAATTCCCAGGCATGCTGGCTGAGGAATTCTGGGAGTTGAAGTCCACAAGTCATAAAAGGGCCACGTTTGAAGACCCCTGCTCTAAAGGAATGCAAATGACCAGCTGTCTGCAAGGAATATAAATCCTTCCATTCCCCACCATCCAGTCGGAGCCGAAGAAGCTTCTTGGATGAGAAGCGAAACGTCTTCAAGAAAGTCCAGTTGCCTCCTGAAAAAAAGCACCTTTGAGAATGACACTTAGCATTTGAAGTACAGGTAGTCCTCGACTTAACAACAGTTCATTTAGTGACCATACAAAGTTACAACGGCACTGAAAAATGTGACTTATGACTGTTTTTCACAGTTACAACCTTCGCAGCATCCCCATGATCATGTGATCAAAATTCAGATGCTTGGCAACTGGTTCATACTTATGACCGTTGCTGTGTCCCAAGGTCATGTGATCCCCTGTTGTAAGCAGAGTCAATGGGGAAGCCGGATTCGCTTAACCTTATTACTAACTTTACTGATTTACTTAACAACTGTGGCAAGAAAGGTCATAAAATGGGGCAAAACTCACTTAATAAATAATAATAATAATAATAATAATAATAATATAATATAATAATAATAATAATAATAATAATAATAATAATAATAATAATAATAATAATAATAATAATAATAATAATAATAATAATAATAATAATATAATAAAAAAAAGTTGGAAGGGACCTTGGAGGTCATCAAGTCCAACCCCCTGCTCAGGCAGGTAACCCTATACCATTTCGGACAAATGGCTGTTCAGTTTCTTCTTAAAAACTTCCAGTGTTGGAGCATTCACCGCTTCTGGAGGCAGGTTGTTCCTGGTTAATTGTTCTAACTGTCAGGAAGTTTCTCCTTAGTTCTAGGTTGCTTCTCTCCTTGATTAGTTTCCATCCGTTGCTTCTTGTCCTGCCTTTAGACGCCTTGGAAAATAGCTTGACTCCCTCTTCTCTGTGGCAGCCCCTGAGATATTGGAACACTGCTATCATGTCCCCCCTCGTCCTTCTCTTCATTAAACTAGACATACCCAATTCCAGCAACCTTTCCTTATATGTTTTAACTTCCAGTCCCCTAATCATCTTTGTTGCTCTTCTCTGTACTCTTTCTAGAGTCTCAACATCTTTTTTTACATCGTGGTGACCAAAACTGGATGCAGTATTCCAAGTGTGGCCTTACCAAGGCATTGTAAAGTGGTATTAATACTTCACGTGATCTTGATTCTATCCCTCTGTTAATGCAGCCTAGCACTGTGTTGGTTTTGGGCTCAATTGTGGTCGTAAGTCGAGGACTATCTGTACCTGAACATTTAAGACGGGGGTCCTCAAACTTGGCCACTTTAAGACTTGTGAACTTCAACTCCCAGAATTCCCCAGCCAGCCACAAGTCTTAAAAGTGGCCACGTTTGAGGACCTCTGATTTAAGAGAAGAATCTTCTCTCCATTCACACTGAGGTCTCGGATGAGAGGCTGAAAGAGTCTCTACTGCAGCAGCCTGGGAGATAAATTGGGTTTGAATGTGAAAGCAATCCAGTTGCTGATGTTTCTGTAATGTTCTCCTATCCTCTTCCAGTACATCTTTTTAAAATAAACTTTGGGATGATCTTGCTTTCTATTGGCAAGATGTATTTGGGAGATGTATGTATGTGTTTTAAATGGCTTACACAACTGTTGCATTGGGTTTCCCATTTAACAGCAAAGGGAAATTGCACCATGTTTTTCAGCTCTGGTGCTTGTGAAATCTGGCAGCATATCTGAGGGGATTCTCAAGTGTTGGCCACAAAGTTCCTGCCTCTAAATAATAAACGTGATCTCTGTTACTTCCAAATACAAGGTCTGTCTGTTCCTGCTGCATTTGCAAGCCCACTTCCTCGTAAAGGCCCTTAATTTCTCCTCTGGGTCTGGTCCTGCTGGCATTCCTGATTGTTCTAGTAAAACAATTCTAAGGGATTAAATCTCACGATCCATTTGATGTGGGCTTGAGAAGCAACTAGGAACTGTAATTCTTACTGGTAATGAGTCTTTTATTGATGCATTATATCCCAACATATCACAGGAAGTACATCTCTGCTGTAAGGGCACATGCAGATTTGATCTCAAAGTAGAGATAGAATCAAGATCACGCGAAGTATTAGTACCGCTTTATAAAGCCCTAGTAAGACCACACCTCAAATACTGCAGCCAATTTTGGTCACCATATCACAAAAAAGATGCTGAGACTTTGGAAAAAATTCAGAGAAGAGCAACTAAGATGATCAAAGGCCTAGAGACCAAAACATACGAAGAACGGCTGTGGGATTTGGGTTTGGCTAGTCTAAAGAAAAGAAGAAATAGGGGAGACATGATAGCAGTATTTCAGTATCTGAGGGGCTGCCACAAGGAAGAAGGGGTCAGGTTGTTCACCAGAGCACCAGAGGGAAGGACGAAAAACAATGGTTGGAAACTGATCAAAGAGAGAAGCAACCTGGAATTAAGGAGAAAGTTCCTGACAGTGAGGACAATCAACCAGTGGAACAGCTTACCCCCAGAAATCGTGGGCGCTCCATCACTGGAGATTTTCAAGAAGAGACTGGACAATCACCTGCCTGAGATGGTATTGGTTCTCCTGCTTGAGCAGGGGGCTAGACTAGAAGACCTCCAGGGTCCCTACCAGATTCTATTCTATTCTATTCTATTCTATTCTATTCTATTCTATTCTATTCTATTCTATTCTATTCTATTCTATTCTACTCTATTCTACTCTACTCTACTCTACTCTACTCTACTCTACTCTACTCTACTCTACTCTACTCTATTGAGTATTATTGGCTTCTGACAATGTTGCAACAAACAAGAAATGGACTGTGTCTAATAATCCTGCTGGGCCAAACCAAAAAGCTGTTGAATTTAGCATTCTACGGATTCTCACAGTGTCTAATTAGCTGTACTCAGGAAGGTCCTTAGCTACTGGTATGTAAAATAATCTGTCTACGATTCTAGCGGTTGAATGATTGGAAAGAACCAGCAAAATTATCCATCAGCAATAGCCCAATCCTCCATGAATTGCGCCTGTTTCAAAACAAATGGGTGGCTATTGCCATATTTAGTAACTGTGAATTCAAACACTTTGACAATGCTAGTGTTTATACAATGAACTGATCAGCTGATCAGTGCTTTTTTATTTATATTTGTTCATCAAATTTAGACACTGTCCATCTCACTGTCCCAGTGGGCTGTTTACAGATACAAACTATAAAATCATATGAAAAAGACAGAATGAAAAACTGAATTAAAACAAAGTGCAGAATAAAATAAGAATAGGCAAGTTGAAAGCTGGAGAGAGCACCCTCAAGCCAGCAAGTCATTCCAGGTTTGTGTGCCATTCCTCAGTTCTCACACTAGTTCACGCTTTTCCTTGTTTCTGGACCATAAACTTACCATTTACTTATTTATTTATCCCACCTTTATTATTGTTTTCAAAAATAAGGCAGTGATCATACCTAATTCTCCTTCCTCCTAGTTTCCCCACCTCACTCTGTGAGGTGGGTTGGCTGATAGAGAGTGACCTGCGCAAAGCCACCCAGCCAGCTTTCATGCTGAGGTGGGACTAGAACTCACAGTCCCCTGGTGATTGGCCCAAAGTCACCCAGCTAGAGGTGTGTGTGGACAAGAATATCAACCTAGTTGTCAAGCAAAATCAAGCTTTTAACAGTGAGTGCCACACCAAGTGCACTAATCAAACAGGTGGTAAGAAAATAGGGGAACTCAGGCACCACACAAGTTATGTAGAAAGTAAACACAGGGTCAGTCATAAAGGACTCAAATGTCTATACACCAACGCACAGAGCATGAGCAATAAACAGGGTGAACTAGAAATTCAGGTAAATGAGGGCAGATATGATATTGTTGCCATTACGGAAAATTGGTGGGATGAAACCCACAAATGGAACACACAGCTAGAGGGATTTAAATTATTTAAAAGAAGCAGACCAAATAAAAGAGGAGATGGAGTTGCTCTCTATATAAGAAATAACTACATCTCTACAGAATTAAAGCACGATGAAAATTGTCTCGAATGCATTTGGGTCAATATAAAAGGGGGGAAATTGACATTGCCATAGGTGTATACTATAGGTCACCCAACCAAACAGAGGAAATAGATGAACTTTTTGCTAGTCAACTAACTAAGGTATGTAGGAAGCACATCACAATAGTAATGGGGGACTTTACCCAGACATCAACTGGGAGACAAACTCTTCACTAAGTGGAAGATCAAACAGATTCCTGACAAACCTAGCAGACTTTGTCTGCCAAAAAGTAGAGAAGGGAACTAGGGGATTAGCCATATTGGACCTAATTCTCACTAACAGAGATGAAATGATAGAAGGCGTTGAAGCCACTGGTACCTTGGAGGGGGGGGGAGTGATCATGCAATATTGGAATTCAACATTAGGGAAGCACAAGCAATAGAACACAGTCAAACTAGAGTCTTGGACTTTAAGAGAGCTAATTTCAACAAATTTAGAGAGAGCTTGGGAAGGATTCCATGGATGAGAATCCTCAGGGGGAAAATAACTCAAGAAGCTTGGGAAATTTTGAAAAGTGAGATTATAAAAGCCGAGTCTAGCACAATACCAACAAAGAAGAAAACTAACAGCTCTCAAAAGAAACCAGCATGGCTGCATAAAGAACTCTCTGATAAATTGAAAGATAAAAAGGACAAGTATATAAAGTGGAAAGAGGGGCACATAACTAAGGCAAATAGTCCGAGCCTGCAAAGATGAAGTGAGGAAAGCTAAGGCTCAAAATGAACTAAGGCTTGTGACAAAAGTCCAAAATAACAAAAAAGCTTCTTTCAACATGTAAAATACAAGAAAAAAGTTAAGGAAATGATTGATCCATTAGTGGAAGAAAGTGGCAAGAAGGTGACAAGCAACAGGGAGAAAGCAGAACTATTTAACTTGTTTTTTGCATCTGTCTTTACACAAAGGGAAAAAACAGTCTAACCTATAAAAAACAGATTAGAAACACAAGTTAAGATAGGCAAAAAAAAAGGTAAGTGAGCACCTGTCAACCCTAGACGAGTTCAAATCACCAGGACCAGATGGATTACATCCCAAGGTTCTGAAGGAACCAGCAGATGTGATCTCAGAACCACTGAACTATATCTTTCAAAGATCCTGGAGCACTGGGGAACTACCAGAGGACTGGAAGAGAGCTGATGTAGTTCCTATCTTCAAAAAAGGAAAAAAAAATGGATCCAGGAAACTACAGACCTATCAGCCTGACCTCAATACCTGGGAAGATTCTGGAAAAGATAATCAAGCAACGAATCAGCTAACACAGGGGTGTCAAACTCAATTTCATTGAGGGCCGCATCAGCATTGCGGTTGCCCTCAGGAGGGCCGGGTGGGTGTGGCCAGGGTGGGTGCGGCCTACTGGGTGGGTGTGGATGGAGTGGGTGTGGCCTACTGGGTGGGCGTGGCCAGCTCTACATCGTTCGTGTCAAGGGTGCCTGTGGGGGCCTGGGCAGGAGTGGGACAGATCTGAGGGTCTCTGGCAGAAGGGGGTGGGACCAGGGCAAGTGCCAAGGCATGGTCCACTGGACGAGCCTCCCCAGCATGCACCCAGGGGGCGGGGCCAACGCGGCAGGGGCTGGTTCCTCGCTGTTTCCAGACGGCCTTGTGGAGCTAAGACTGAATGCGTTTCTGCATAGATGGCCACCACAAAATTGTACATTGGCTCCCGGCCAGCCTGGGCCAGGGCCAAGGCAGTGGGGGCCGTTCCCTCACTGTTTCTAGGATGGCTTCGCGGGCCACATGAAATCACTTCGCGGGCCACATCCGGCCCCCGGGCCTTGTGTTTGACATGTCTGAGCTAACACCTTCCAACTTTATTATTATTATTATTATTATTATTATTATTATTATTATTATTATTATTATTATTATTATTATTATTATTATTATTATTATTATTATTATTATTATTATTATTATTATTATTATTATTGTTGTTGTTGTTGTTGTTGTTGTTGTTGTTGTTGTTATCATCTCCTGGATTCTGGTGTGTGTTGATGTGTGGGGTGGGATCGCCTCTATACACCCTGTCTATAGTGTTCATCCTGCTTCCCTAATTGCCATGAAGCTAACATGCAGGCGCTGTGCTGCTTTGGTGACAGTTGTTGCCTGTGCTGACTTTGTGGGGGAAGGTCAGAGGTGAGGCAACCCTCCTTGACCCTCACAATGAAGAAGCTGTTGCTTTAACTTGCATTAATGTGGGTTTTTTTTGGACCAAGTGCCTTCTTGGTTCTCTGCAGGGGTCAGGGGCTGATTGCCCTCCTGCCCCCAAATCTTATTGTCCTGGTTATTGATCAAGGTGCTGAGCTTCATTCGGGACAAATTTGGGAAGGGTGAAGGATGTGTGACTGTTAAGTGTCCTGCTGAGCTATTGACAGATGTGTCAGATGCAATTTGTACCTTGTGATGTCCATGATGTTGCTAGGCCTTGTCCCAGAGTGAAAAGCTTACTACTAGGTAGACAAAGGGTGCTTATTTTATCCACAGTGTATAATTATTCCACCTCGCCTCCATAAACTTGCAAGAGGTTGTCATGGAATTATCAAGAAAGATTAGCCCTAAGTTTCCAGTCTTCATGGTTGTGTTAATGTTTGGTTTCAGTCACTCTCATCAGGCAAACTGAACCCTTGGACTTGCGTTGTGAAAGCTTCCTGTTCTGGTTATGTACTTCTCTTCTGTCATGTTCTTGTCGTACGGTAAATAATAAAAAAAAATGTTCTGGTTATATAGTCAAAAGATGGAAGGTGGGCGGGCAAGATAATCCCGCCTCTCGTCTATATCAGGTTTGATTGGCAAGCTCAATTACCGTTTGTGAACCCTTTTGGAGTGTCAATATTTCTGCATAAATATGATCTAAAACGTGATCTGTTCTCTACACAAGTCCTAAAGCTAGATGAAAAACCCAATTAAATGAGTCACAAAGATTATATTATTTATTGAGGAAATGATCCAAAGCTACATATTTCTGCATGGCAAAAGTAGTTGAACCTCTTGAATTATCAGTTGATTTGAAAGGGGAATTAAGAGTCAGGTGTTTCAATCAATGGGATGATAATCAGGTGTGAGCATGGGAGTTCCTGCTTTATTTAAAGAGCAGAAGTCTGGGTATTACCCGTAGTTAAGCAAAGTGATGACAGAGGCATGTCAAGTATGGCATGGCTCAAACAAGATTTTTGAAGGCCTCTGAAAAACAGTTGGTATTCACCAGGCTGGAAAAAGTTACAAAACCAGTGCTTTTTTTGGTAAAAATAAATAAATAAATAAATAAAGGTGCCAGAACTCACACACAGGTCCGGCTCCAGTCGAAAGCCCTTTTTGGAGTGGGGTGGGGTGGGGTAGAAGAAACCGCTTTAGGGAGCTTCCGAGGCGCAGATCACGTGAGCAGCATCAGCTGACGGACGCCATTGCCGCGGCTTTTGAGAGGGCGCTTGTTCGGAGCCGGCATGTCTTCTGCCACCTTGTCTGCCTCTGATGACACAGAGGCTTCTCCAGAGCCCAGATCTATGGCCGCGGAATGATTTTGCGGCCCCCAGCGGCCCGATCCGGGCTCTGGAGGCCTGGAAAAGACCTCCGGAGCGCAGATATATGGCCGCAGAGCGATTTTCCGGACCCCCAGTGACCCGATCTGGGCTCCGGAGGCCTTTTCCAAGCCTCCAGAGCCTGGATCCATGGCCGCGGAGCAATTTTGTGGCCCCCAGCGGCCCGATCTGGGCTCCAGAGGACTGGAAAAGACCTCCGGAGCCCAGATCTATGGCAGCGGAGTGATTTTGCAGCCCCCCAGCAGCCCCATCTGGGCTCCGGAGGCCCTTTCCAAGCCTCCAGAGCCCAGATCCATGGCCGTGGAGCAATTTTGTAGCCCCCCAGCGGCCTGATCTGGGCTCCGGAGGGGGGCTGTAAAAGCGCTCCACGGCCATGGATCCGGACTCCAGAGGTCTTTTCCAGCCTCCGGAGCCCGGATCGGGCTGCTGGGGGGTAGTGGATGCGTCCCCTGGCCTCAGATCGGAGCGGCAGCAGGAACCGCGGCAGAGAGGAGACAGACCTTTTCCAGGTGAGTCCCGCGCAGCAGGAAGGGAGGGGGAAGCATGAGAGCGTTACGTGAACGCTCGTAACTCGGGGATTACCTGTACTCGCGCTGGCAGCTTAGAAGGAACTGGTTCTTCCGTTCAAAAAATGGTGCCGGAACGCCGTTCCATGCATTCTATGACAAAAAAGCACTGTACAAAACTATTTCCAAATAAGTTTAGACTCAACCAGTCTACTGTCAGGCAGATTGTGCACCAATGAAGGCAGTTCAAGACCATTATTATCCTCAGGAGTGATCACACCAAGAACAAGCATGTAGGGTAATGTCTAAGGGATTAAAGGCTTCTCCTGCATTTATGAATGTCAATGTTCCCAAACCACCATCAGAAGAACACTGAACAACAATAGTGTGCATGGCAGGGTTGCGAGGATTATGCAACGATTATTCAAAAAGAATATTGCTACCTATCTACAGTTCACAGAAGACTGCATGGATAAGTGAGAAGGCCATTGGAAGAATATTCTATGCATGGATCAGACCAAAGTAGAACTTTTTGTTTAAATACTTTTCTTTTGGCATATTGTGTACAGCTCTGATCACCATGATACAAAAAAGATGTTGCAGACAAGAGCAATAAAGATGATAAATGGTCTGGAGGCTAAATCGTATGATGAATGGTTGAGGGAACTAGATATGTTTAGCCTATCAAAAAAGGATTAAGGGGGACATGATGACTGTCTTCCAATATTTGAGCAATAACAATAACACTTAGTCTTATATCCCGCTTCACAGTGCTTTACAGCCCTCTCAAAGTGGTTTACAGAGTCAGCATGTTGCCCCCCCAACAATCTGGTTCCTCATTTCACTGACCTCGGAAAGATGGAAGGCTGAGCTAACCTTGAGCCGGTGAAAATCGAACTGCTGGCAGTCGGCAGAATTAACCTGCAATACTGCATTCTAACCACTGCGCCACCACGGCTCTTGGCGGTCTGTCTCAGAGAAGAGGGGATTGACTTGGCTTCCCAAGAGGGGCACGTCAGTTACTGAAAACAAAGATTTACATACTTTTGCTACATAGAAATAGGTAGCTTTGCATTATTTTACTCAATGCATCAATGAACAAGTATAATGTTTTGACACATCTATTTCGTTAGGTTCCCTTTGTCTAGTTTTAAGATGTGTGGAGAACAGAAGACGTTTCAGGCCATATTAATGCAGAAATATTGAACATTCAAAAGGGTTCCCAAACCCTTAAGCACTACAGTACTTTCCTGATGTAGATTCAGTCATGCTCCCCTGATTATATTATTATCAGAGGCATTATATTATGCCTCTGAACGAGTTCCTGCTTTAGACTCAGTGTCAGAATTGCCACCTCACACCTGTGCTTTGCATTTGCTCCACACCGGTCCCTCATGAACTTTGGGGGGGAGGGAGCTGTATGGGAGGAGGGGGGAAGTTCACTATACACTCTATCTTCTGGAGACACAACTTCAAGGTCAGACAACTGGGGATGGCATGCAGTTGCATACAGGCCAGCCCACAACTGAAGAGACTGTTCCCAAAACATTTCATTTGAATCCCAAAGGTGCTTTTTAAGGAGGCAACTGGACTTTCTTGTTTTTCTTTGAAGACATTTCGCTTCTCATCCAAGAAGCTTCTTCAGCTCTGACGGGATGGTGGGGAATGGAGCTGAAGACGTTTCTGTGGGTCATATATTTTGACCCACATTTATGACCGTAAGCAGTGCTCCATGGTCACATGAGGCCAATTTATAATTTTTTTGCCAGAAATCGATGTTCACTTCTGGTTTCCTGCAAAAATTACCCCGTAGCAAACAATGGATTTGCTTTACGACCACTATGTTTGCTTAATAACTGCTGCAAAAATGGTGTGGTCACATGGGGAGACGCTTTACGACGGCCATGACTTACGACCAAAATTGTGAGCTCAATTACGGTGATAAGTCAAGGACTGCCTGATTGCTATCCTTATCAGCAATGCAGATGAAAGAACATCTGGGTTGGTTTAACAAATGCTAACTTGTTGGGTGGATTGGCTAGTTAATCTCCTTCTAATGTGTGTGAAGTTGGCCATTATTTGTGAGCCGTGGGCATTGAGGCCATTGTGACTGGCTCAAACTCTGATTAAGCAAGCCATGGCTTCACCGGGCGCTAATCTGATCTCCTAATTCTGTTGGTCCTTGCTTTTTGTCCAATAACACTTTGGTAACAAGTCACCGACTTTGACTTTGTTCTTCCAGTGAAGAGGCGTTTTGTTGACTTAATCTTTTTTTCCCTGAGAGTGGGGATCAAGTCAGAATGAAGGGGTAAAAAGATTTGGGTGACAAACACCCCCCCACACACACACTCACACACCCGTATTGTGTACAAAGGCAAAGAACGCTGCTCCATCACTGGAGTCTGCTTAGCACTGCCTGTCCAGCAGCTCCCCAATTCCTAATCAATACTTGGGCCACAAAGCCCTCCATTCCTTTGACTGTCTATTATCCCCTCCTCTCGTTTGCTTCGGCTGTCAAAAGGTTGGGACTCAGTGGAGCTGAAGTGACCTTTCAAAAGGCTGCATCGATCATCTCCCATCCCCTCTGACCCCAGGGCTGCAGAGCTCTTGGGAGAGCAGTAAACTGCACAGACGTCCCATGAATGCTGCTCGGCAGGGGCCCTTCAGCCCCACATTGGGGTGGGTCTCCTGGAGAGGAGGAGGAGGAGGAGGAGGCGGTGGCGGCTGGGGAGCAAGGCCAGAGCTGATGAGCCCTAGATGATGGTCCTCACGTAACAGCATCTCCCAGGCATGGATCAAATGAGAGGGGATTGAAGAAGATGTTGACCTGGTAAATGTGGGCAGCAGGAGTTCAGCTCTGATTCCCTCCAAAGATGGGAGTGAGCATTATTTACCTCCAGAAACAGATACATTGCCAGACCTTCAATAATCGGACTTACAGTGTAGGAACTGCAAAGAGGAAGCCTCTGAGCATCTGCAGGCTGCTTTTTTTTTTTCTTCCTTTCCATGTATTGCAAGTTTGCAGCTGAGTTTTTAAATTTCTCTTTCCATTAGTTATCTAAAACTGGATGATTTGTTGGGTGGCAGATACAGTTGGCTAATTTTATATATAGGTAGTACTCAACTTACAACCACATTTGGGCCTAGAATTTTGGTTGCTAAAGAAGATGGTTAAGTGAGATGCCTGGTTTTTTTTATGAGCTTTTTGGTCAGGGCGGTTAAGCAAATAATTACAGCTGTTAAGTGAATCATTTGATTGTTAAGCGAGTCCGGCTTCCCCCATTGAATTTGCCTGTTGGAAGCCAACATGGAAACTCACAAATGGCGATCTCGTAACCCTAGGACACTACAACAGGTGTAAGTAGAGGTAGTCCTCGACTTATGACTACAATGGAGCCCAACAATTCTGTTGCTAAGTGAGACAATTGCTAAGTGAGCTTTGCCCCATTGTACAACCTTTCTTGCCACTATTGTTAAGTGAATCACTGCAGTTGTTAAGTTAGTAACATGGTTGTTAAGTGAATCTGGCTTCCCCATTAACTTTGCTTGTCTGAGAGTCGCAAAAGGGGATCACATGACCCCAGGACACTGCGACCGTCATAAGGATGCCGGTTGCCAAGGATCAGAATTTTGATCATGTGACCATGGGGAGGCCGCAATGGTTGTAAGTGTGAAAAATGGTTATAAGTCACTTTTTTCACTGCCGTTGTAACTTTGAACGGTCACTAAATGAACTGTTGTAAGTCGAGGGCAACCTGTACGTGCCAGTTGCCAGGCGACTGAATTGCAATTACCATGGGGATGCAGTGATGGTTGTAGGTGTGAGGACGGGTCAAAAGTCCCTTTTTTCCGGTGACATTGTAACGTCAAATGATGGTTAATGGAATGGTTGTTAAGCCGTGGACTACCTGCAGGCCACATATATCACAAACCCACGAGCTGCTATTCACTTCAGCTTCTGGGTTACAGACTTGAAGCTGAGTTTTACCTGAGTCTTTTACACTCCGTGAGTGGATTTATATGCAGGCCCACATGTAAATTCCTCTCAGTTTCTGAGGATAGCTCATCCTTTCCTAAGCGGGGGGGGGGGGTGGTGGTTCCCAGATCAATTGGACTATCATTTCTATCATCCCACCCATACACATGGAGGGCATCTGCTTGAAAAGGGTTTAGATAATTAATTGTTTTCGGTCTCCAGATCTCAGATGGGACTTCACAGCTGTGTCTGTCATCTGGTGCAGGGGGGGGGAGCTCCCCCCCCAAACAGGTTTGCAGTTGGGTCATTCCAGCGGCTCAAGTCTTCTCCTTAAACCCTTTGTTTGCTTGTTGCATCCTCTTAACACAGCAAATTATTCATTTTTTCCCCAGTAACCGCTCCCTCTAAATGCAATATTCCCTTGGCCAATGGAGTAAGGAGGATTAAGGACTTGAGTGGGGAAAAAAAGTTTGCTTCTAAGTTGGGAAAACCTGAATATTGCTGGGTTGTAAATTCAGATATCAAATATTTGGGAAATTATTTCCTCAACTTTGCAACTTTGTAGGAATCTTGGATATTGTATTTCACCACAAAGATGGGGTGGGTGGCCCAAAGTCACCTAGCTGGCTCTCACACCTAAGAGAGGACTAGAACTCACCGTCTCCTGTCTATGGAGATTTTCAGTCCCACCTAAGGCGGGACTAGAATTCACCATTTCCTGGTTCCTAACTTGGTGCCCTAACAACTAGACAAATAAGTGTTAAATACCATGGATACATTATCAGAATAACAGAGTGTGAAGAAATGATAGCTAGAAAAAAAAAACAGGAGGGCCACACATTCTCAGTTTGAGATAAAGAGATGTTAGATTTTGTTAGATAAAGTGAAAGACTTAAAAGAACCTATTTGGAAGCAAGGATGGAAAGTGAAACATTTGGGTTTATGTTAACTGTTACTCCATAGTTAACAAACAGTAAAGATTTCTATGAAGATTCTCAGTCAACCAGGTCATGGTTGTCCCAAAGATGCTTTTTCAGGAGGCAACTGAACTTTCTTGTTTTTCTTTGAAGATGTTTCACTTCTCATCCAAGAAGCTTCTCCAGTTCTGACTGGATGGAAGGACACAGTCCTTTCAGCAGTTCCAAGAAGGCTCCACACCCATTTGCACTACTCAGGTGACCCTGAGGACACAGATAAACCTCCAGGTGGCCTCAGTGTCTCTCTAAAAGAATGCAAATGATCAGCTGTCTACAAGGAGTATAAATCCTTCCATTCCCCACCATCCAGTCAGAGCTGAAGAAGCTTCTCGGATGAGAAGCGAAACGTCTTCAAAGAAAAACAAGAAAGTCCAGTTGCCTCCTGAAAAGGCACCTTTGGGAAAACAGAAAAGATGTTTACAGCATCCTCAACTTACAGTCCCATTCAGGACCAGAATTTCCTTTGCTAAGCAAGGCAGCTGAGAAGTGAGTCTGCCCAATTTTACAACCTTTTTTTTTTTTGCCACGGTTGCTAAGCGAATCGCTGCCGTTAAGTGAATCATGTGACCATGAACTAAATCTGGTTTCCTCTACAAACTTTGCTTTTTGGAAGCCAGCTGGGAAGGCCCCAAATGGCGATCACATGACCCCAGGATGCTGCAACTGTCATAAACATGCCAGTTGCCAAGCACCCAAATTCTGATCACGTAACTAAAGGGGATGCTGCAATGGTCATAAGTGTGAGGATTGGTTGTAAGATGCTTTTTTCACTGCTGTTGTAACTTTTAATGGTTGCTAAACAAATGGTTGTAAGTTGAGAACTATCTTTACAATGGCAGATACAGGTAATCCTTGACTTGCAACCATTTGTTTAGTACTGTTCAACATTACCTATGGCCATTTTTCACACTTACGACCATTGAAGCACAGTCACGTGATTAAAATTTGGGCACTTGGCAATTGACTCATATTTATGATGGTTGCAGGGTCATGTGATCACTTTTTGCGCCCTTCTGACAAGCAAAGTCAATGGGGAAGCCAGATTCACTTAACAACCATATTACTAACTTAACAACTGCAGTGATTCACTTAACAACGGTGGCAAGAAAGGTCATAAAATAGGGCAAAACTCTGTTAGCAACTGTCTTGCTTAGCAACAGAAATTTTGGGCTAGTTGTGGTTATAAGTTGAGGACTATCTGTATTTTAATTTTCTTGTGCTGAAGAATAAGGATGGATGGCGTACTGGAGAAATAAATAGGAGATTAGCGCTATTGAAGAAGGCAATAACAACACAGATCAGAATAGTTAAAGCAATGGCCTTTCCAATAGTAACTCCTGGCTGTGAAAATTGGTCATTGAAAAACAGCAAAGGAAAGAAGATAAACCTCTTCCAGTTATGGATTTGGAGGTGGTTACTAAGAATTCCATGGACTGCAGAATCAATCAATCAGCCCTGAACCAAATAAAAATTGACTGATCCCTCGAAGCGATGATCAGCAAGCAAAAACTCACATAGTGGGGGGCATTTGTTGTGAGCAGGTGCAATTGTACTGGCAAGGCTTAGGGAAGTAGAACAAGACCACCGCAGATAAGGTTGATCATAAACAGTTTAATTGAATGACCGTGGAGGAAATAGCATTGTTGCTTGATTGATGAATGGGTGACCTGAAAATTAACAGAATTACAGAGTTGGAAGGCACCTTGTAGGTCTTCTAGTAGTCCAACCCCCTGCTCAAGCAGGAGATCCTATACAATTTCAGACAAATGGTTGTCCAATCTCTTCTTAAAAACCTCCAATGTTGGAGCACCCACAACTTCTGGAGGCAAGTCATTCCATTGATTAATTGCTCTAACTATCAGGAAATTTCTTCTTAGTTCTAGGTTGGTTCTCTCCTTGATTAGTTTCCATCCATTGCTTCTTGTTCTGCTTTCAGGTGCTTTGGAGAATAGGCTGACCCCCCTCTTCTTTGTGGCAGCCCCTGAGATATTGGAAGACTGCTATCCTATCACCCCTAGTCCTTCTTTTCATTTACTAGACATACCCAATTCCTGCAACCGTTCTTCATATATTTTAACCTTAAGTCCCCTAATCATCTTTGCCGATCTTTTCTGCACTTTTTCTAGAGCCTCAGCATCTTTTTTATATCGTGGTGACCAAAACTGGATGAATGACGGAATGAAGGAATGAAGGAATGAGGAAGGAAAGAAGATCATTTTTCTCTTGCAGTCACTTACAACTCAAAGGCACTCCTTGCTCATTTCATTACTTCCCCCTCTGGCTCTCTTAATTAGTTGGCTACCTTTCCTTAAAAGTTTTTCCGACTTTGTCTTCAAAACGTTAAAAGTTACTGGGTTAGGCAAATAAAGATTTCAGCGTTGAGAAATCTTTTTTCATAGAACTGGATGGTCCCTTAGTTTTTCCATTCTATTCTCTTTGGAAATTAATGACCGCTTAGTAGAAAAGGCAGAAGCCGGAGGCCCACTTGGAGGGTCAAAGAGAGCAGGGAGGACACAGCTTTTCAACTCTTGGCATTCTTTTACCCGCCTTGAAAATTAATCCACATTTTGAATGGTGAACAAAATGGACACATGGAGACACACAAACACACACACACACACATGTCCCTGAGCTCTGCTTAAGACTACTCAAATCCCCCCAGACCCCCAGCCCCACTCCCAGAGAGGAAAAAAAACCACACACTTTTTAATCCAGCTTTGGTTATGTTCCTCTTGGATATGGCCTGGGTAGGCGGGGGATGAGATTGTAAGGGGAGGTGGGGGGGTGGATGGATATATATTGTTTTCCCCTATCCCAAAGTGGTTAAATAGCAGAAGAGAAGAGGGATTGTCACCAGGTCCGCAAAGCTGAAAGAGTAAAGAAGAGATCTTGCAGCTGGTAAGTGATATGGGTGTGACAAAGGTAACACTTCTGAATTAGAGACAAGCGCAACATGTCAAATTCAGAGAAATTTGATTTGTGTTGTGGTGTGGGTTTGGTGATTTTAGGCTCTGGTCTTTTGCAGATGGGCGTGAGGCACTAATTTGTCTAAACACTTCCAAAGGTTTCTTAGAATAAGGGGTGAAATGGTCTTCCTTTCCTCCTATACCCAAGACTGATAGAACTGGTTGCATTCACACAACACAGGGAATCCGTTAAATATAAACCTAGCAGATGCATTCCCATATATGTTGCATTTGGCTACTGCTAATCTTGGTGACGACTTAGGGTTTGGGAAGTTTTGCAAAGGTAAGCAAGTGGTTAGTTTAGGATTCAGTACCTTGTTCCAGCTCAAAATTTGGGTTAAGAGTACAAACGGTCTTTAACGTACAACAGTTCATTTAGTAACCATTTGAAGTTACAACAGCACTGAAAAAAATGACTTATTACCATTTTTCATACTTATGACCATTGCAGCATCCCCATAGTCATGTGATTAAAATTCAGACGCTTGGCAACTGGCATATATTTGATGATGGTTTCAGTGTCCCGGGATCCCCTTTTGTGACCTTCTGACAAGCAAAGTCCATGGGGAAACCAGATTCACTTAACAACAGTGGCAAGAAAGGTCTTAAAATGGGTCCACTTAACAACTGTCTCACTTAGCAACAGAAATTTTGAGCTCCATTGTGGTCATAAGTTAAGGACTACCTGTATTATATAAACCTAACTACGTTATATTTCTTACCATTTTCCAGCCCTGTTTTATTTAAGGGCACCTCCTGTTTATTCTGCTTGTATCTTAACAGCACTTTCTTCACGGCACTGCTCGGGTTTATCCTCGCTTTTTCACACTGTGCCCCATTTGCAAGCAAACCTTCCTAGCTTGGCCTGTGATTGTGTAAACTAATAATAATGGCAATTATGCTACATTATGATGAGATCAAAGTTTGGAAGAAAATTTCCTTGGCTATAATAAATGTAGTTTGGCCGTTTTCTCCCGATTCATTTTGAGCATCCTATGGTAGAACATCTGCTGGCCATTGATATGGGCTATCAGGGCTGTTTTCTTTAGGGGTTTGCTAGCTTAGTGATAGCCAAATATCATACATTACTAGTGAGAATCTGCTACGTCAAATGCCGGATGTCTCTGGGGACGTTCAGGCAACATGCTCAACTGAGCTAATGTCAGACTGAGTTGGTTTAGTTAACCACGTCGTAGGAAGCCAGCTGTTATTTTAATGTGTTGGGTGAGTTAGGGCATGATATTAAACCATAATATGGTTTATTTGAAGGATCGCTTCTCCCCTAATACATCCAACCTATTACATCCACGAGGATGAGAAGGCAGGGTGTGCCTGTTAGGGGCTCAATTGTGGTCGTAAGTTGAAGACTGCCTGTATTGTGCAAATGCTGAGAATTGAATTGATTGCGACAAGGTGCAAAGGAAATCAATCAATAACTTATGGAGTAGGTTCCAACCCGGCAAGGGAAACTTCAGATTTGATAACACCGACATGGTACCTGTGATCAAGCAACCTGCCATCCTTTTGTCCCTAAGGCACGAGTAGCACAGGTTTAAGTTTGCCCTCAGTTGTAGCAATGTTAAAGCGGTGTTTGCTTCCCTGGTTCCAACAGCGTCTAAAGGCAGAATGCAAAATTGATTTGGCTTGCCTTGACTTGTGTGACGGCTGGCTGCATGCTGGGACGGCTTTCTGCCAGTCTAAAGGGAGGGTTGCAATACAGGAGAGCAGTACAACCTGGCAGTGGTGAAAGGCCCACAGCAGAAGGAGATGCAAAAAGGGTAAAAAAAAAAGTCACGCAGAAATAACCCCCATTTGATTTTTAAAAAAACGTGTCATAGAAACATAGAAAACTGAGGGCGGAAAAAGATCTAGTGGACCACAGAGTCTGCCCTTCGAGGTTTTTTTTGTTTCCTTTTTAATTTATTAATTTGTTATTTTTAATTATTATTTTTATATTTTATTTATTTATTTATTTATGCATGCATGCATGTTTAAACGCAGTTACTGATGACTGACCCGCTTACCTCCGCTGGGAATTGGTTCCAGGCTTCCACGACTCTTCCTGTGAAGTAATATTTTCTAATGTTCTTTTTGAACTTCTCTTCTGCCAATTTGAGGTTATGCTGCCATGTTCTTGATTTTTGCTTAATACTGATAATACTGCCTTCTAGAACTTTACTCACCCCCTTCATGTATTTAAAGGTCTTAATCATATCCCCCTTTCCCAGGTTGTACATATTCAGTTCCTCCTGATTTGTTTTCTCCCTCAGATTTTGCACCATTTTTTTTTGCTTGTCTGTGGACTTTTTAAAATGTACAGTATACAGGTAGTCCTCGACTTACAACCGTTCATTTAGTGACTGTTCAAAATTACAACGGCACTGAAAAAAGTGACTTATGACCATTTTTCACACTTACCACTGTTGCAGCATCCCCCGTGGTTACGTGATCTCAAAATTGGGACACTTGGCAGCTGACTCATATTTATGACAGTTGCAGTGTCCTGGGGTCACCTTTTGCGGCCTTTTGACAAGCAAAGCCAACCCAGAAGCCAGATTCACTTAAAAAACTGTGTCGCTAAGTTAACAACTGCAGTGATTCACTTAGCAACTGTGGCAAGAAAGGTCGTAAAATGGGGCAAAACTCACTTAGGAAATATCTCGCTTAACAACAGAAATTTTGGGCTCCATTGTGGTCACAAGTCGAGGACTACCTGCATTCCGATGCACAAAAAAGGGTGCAGAGCTTTGATTGAGTGGTTGTGTCCACCATCTTGAATTTTTCAACCTCTTCTCTCCAGGCTCCCCCACCCCACCCCGGCTCCCAGGGGTGTGAGAAAGAATGTCGATCAACTCATAACAATATATCTTCTTCACCTCTTTCTTTTCCTCTGTTTTCGCCTCCTCCAGGCAAAGAGAGCAGACGTGATGTACTACCTTCATGGAGCCATTGCTTATCCACTTCTTGCCTTCCCATCCCTGGGATACAACCTGCAGCCCCCTCAACAAACACAGGAGGGTTATACTTTGCCTTTGGCGCCTGGGACTCAGCCCTCTGCTTCCTGCAGGGTCCTCACGACAGACCATTTGGCAGGTGAGTCTTGTCTGTCAGGCTGGCATTGAGGTATGAAGGCCGTTACCAGCCTGACAGTGGCTGTGTGACCTACACAGCTACTGTCAGGCTGGTAACGGCCTTCATACCTTGTTCAACCATCATTGTCTATAATTTAAGCCTCATTTCTAACACAGTGGATAGGTTTCTTCAAAGGGGAATGACAAAGATTCAATCTCTCCTCTCCCTTGCCAGCACTTTCCAAATTTCACAGGGACAGTCGCCCTGTAAAACTTTGATTTGGCACCAGGTTTTTCTTGTTTTTAATGTTTTAATCAGCTGAGTCTTCCTTCCTTCCTTCCTTCCTTCCTTCCTTCCTTCCTTCCTTCCTTCCTTCCTTCCTTCCTTCCTTCCTTCCTTCCTTCCTTCCTTCCTTCCTTCCTTCCTTCCTTCCTTTCTCTACCCATCTCAACCAATAACTCTGAGAAGCTTACAATTTAAAAAATATACAACAATTAAAAACAACAAACACATTTTAAAACAATAACAAACATCCAAAACATATACAGCAGCTGAGATACTTGGCCAGTTAACAATAAAGCCAGGAAATGGGGGCCCTTGATACATTCAGTGCCCCAGACTCAGGAATACAGAACAGGTTTTTAAAGCCTTACAGAAAGGCTGACAGGGTTGAGGCCATTCTAATCTTCCATAGAGCAGGGGCCACTGCAGAAAAGGCCCGTCTTCTAGTCTCCACCAGCCAACATTCTTTGGCTGAAGGGATCAGCAACATGCTAATCTGCTAATGTCAGGTGCGAAGAATCAACATCACACGTTCAGTTAAGTTGACTAATGGCTCAGGTCTATACACAAGAATCGAGCCAACTTACACTTAGCACTAAATTGGCACTAAAGAAGAGTTAGTGGCATTCAAGAGGGGCTGGACTTGGATCGCTCGTGGGAGCGTAATGACTCCAGGCTGATTCCTCTCTTGACTCCAGCCCCAGGCTCCACCTCTTCTTCTACTGCATTTAGATTGTTTTACAGTAGTCCTCGACTTATGACTACAACTGAGCCCCAAATTTCTGTTGCTAAGTGAAACAATTCTTAATTGAATTTTGCCCCATTTTATGATCTTTCTTGCCACAGTTGTTAAGTGGATCACTGCAGTTGTTAAATTGGTAACATGGGGATACTGTGGTAAGTGCAGTGTGGAAAACTGTCATGAGTCGCTTTTTTCAGTGCCGTTGTAACTTTGAACAGTCACTAAACAAACTGTTGTAAGTCGAGGACTACCTGTCAGTTGAGGGCTACCTTTAAATGTGATTTTATGTATCTTGATTGGGAGCCGCACAGAGTCGATTAAAAGATGGGCGGCTAGATCAATGTTTTAAATAAATAAATACAGATGGGAATGATGTCAAAACATTGGGCGTAACTGGGCGATCAAAGCCCCGCCTCTTGTTACACATGAGTGATGCACATGACAGACGTTGAAAAGGGGCAGGACTTTTACTGTTCAGTTATATCTGCCATTTTGATGGCCTTGACCCCTCGGTGGATGCCTCTTTGGGGGGGGGGGATGAGCAGAAAAGGGGTGACTGCCCATCAAATCTTGCTCTAATTTGACACTGACAAGAGTACTTACAGATCCGAAGAGAGTGTTTGACTCTGAATGATTTGGGGAGATAAAAGTCACCGATGATGACCCTTCCCTTCCCCCCTTCTCCAAACACACAGCCCTGTTGCTGGACCTGCCCTATGGACACTCCCGGAAACGCCGGAGGAGCCGTACAGCTTTCACCGAAGAACAGTTGGAGGCGCTGGAGAACACTTTCAAAGAGACCCATTACCCAGATGTGAACACTAGGGAGCGCCTGGCCATGTTTGCCAATCTACCTGAAGCTCGGGTTCAGGTGAGCCTTTGTAGCCCTTCCAGATGAATGTTGCAGATTTGCCATCAGAAATTCTCGACATTAGGTACAGGTGGAGAAACTAGAGATCACTGGCTGGAATTACATCAGAAATTCCCATTTCTATCGCCTCTACAGCAGTGTTTTTTGCAACCTTGGCAACTTGAAGATGGGTGGACTCTAACTCCCAGAATTCCCCAGCCAGCCAGCCTTGCATTCTGGGAGTTGAAGTCTACCCATCTTCAAGCTGCCAAGGTTGAGCAACACTGCTGTACAGTATTGCCTCTGTTTCTAATCACCACAAGCTTTTCAAGGTAACAGATTTTATTGCAAAGGTTTTTGTTGGTTTCATTTTGTTATTGCTGTGTCAAATGTCCCTAACAAAGATTCAGCTGTCAAGAATACATCTTCTGGTACTTTGTGCTGAGCTGGATTACAATCTGCATAGCACCTGAAGGCAGGACAAGCAATGGATGTGAATTAATCAAGAAAAGAACTAACCTAGAACTAAGGCGGAATTTCCTGACAGTTAGAACAATTAATCAGTGGAACGACTTGCCTCTAGAAGTTGTGGATGCTGTAACACTGACTGGAGGTTTTAAAGAAGAGATTGCACAACTATTTGTCTGAAATGCTATGGTGTTTCCTGCCTGAGCAGGGGGTTGGATTAGAAGACCTCCAAGGTCCCTTCCTACTCTGTTATTCTGTTATTCTTAATTGCCAATAATTATAAAGTTGTACAAAACAGCAGATTGGCCACTGCCAGTAAGAGGATTAAACTAACTGTAAAACACATGCTGGCTTAGACTCTTGTTTTGCCTCTTACCCTTCCCGTTAATTAAATAATTTTTGGCTAAGGCTTGCTTTGAATTTGGGGGCAGAAGTTTCCCAAGTTACCTTATTTTTTGATCGACAAATTGTATAACAAAATTTGGAGAAAATATAACTTCAACAGGTAACTAAGTTTCGGTCCGTGTTTGCTCCAAAAGCAGTTGAATGTGAATTTAAGTAAATTTCTCCTGCACTCCCAATGAGAAGTGGTTCTGATTCAAATGGAGCTTATAAATTTCATTATATTGCCCATTACACATTATTTTGAATTATCTTTGTCATAATCTCGGCACCAGTTTTGCAGAAAACTGAGTGGATTTGCACATCCTCATAAATGGAAATGCAGAAATCACTTAATTAATGGTTTGACTTTTTACAACTCTCTCTGAACAGGGCTTTGGAGTCATATTTTTCAAGTTTTCACAATTTATTACAGGAGCATTCCTGGATGTTTTGTAATACCCTTATGTTCCCATGGACATGCTATTTACCCTTATCTTGGACATTATTCAAGCTACCTGCAATTCTGCTCTTCTTTATGGTGTAATAGATTTTCTTGCACCCAGAGAAGAGAGTGTATCAACTGGCTGTTCAGTTTAACAAGTGGAGAGTTTAACAACTTTCCTGAGTGTGTTAATATTCATTGCACATTCAGGAAAGTTTAATCTCAATTAATTTGATTGCACTCCATTTGCAATACAAAACTACTTGGCTTTGCAGTTCAAAGATGACTGACTAACAATGGGCGCATACCATCCCATATAAGCATGTATGTTTTTTACATGCACATGCCCTAGAAGAGTGATCCACCTTTGGTTTTGTTTTAATTAGGGATTGTGAAAAGAAGCCTATGAGTGCTCTTTAAATGATAACATGATGACATCTGCTAAGACAGTGTTGTACGTACTGATAAAGGAAAATATTTGTAGCCCAGTGTTGAAACGAGGCGCCCTTGGTGCTTGTTTGGGTAATGAAACATCTGCAAGAAAACAACCAAGCTCAGAGAACATCAAGGACCTCTCTCGATGTTGTAAGTTGCAGTCTAACAACACACAGCACCCCCTAGCGTCTATTTTCCTATCTTCAAACTTTCATATAGAATGGTATAAATTAGGGCAGTGTTTCTCAACCTTAATAACTTTAAGAGGTGTGGACTTCAACTCCCCGAATTCTGGGTGGGAAATTCTGGGAGTTGAAGTCAACACCACTTAACATTGCTGAAGTTGAGAAACACTGAATTAGGTGATGAAACATGAAACCTGACTATTTGGTAAAATTGTTGTTGTTGTTGTTGTTAGTTGCGAAGTCGTGTCCGACCCATCGCGACCCCATGGATGACGTTCCTCCAGGCCTTCCTGTCCTCTACCATCTTCTGGAGTCCATTTAAGCTCACGCCTACTGCTTCAGTGACTCCATCCAGCCACCTCATTCTCTGTCGTCCCCTTCTTCTATTGCCCTCAATCTTTCCCAGCATCAGGCTCTTCTCCAGTGAGTCCTTCCTTCTCATTAGCTGGCCAAAGTACTTGAGTTTCAACTTCAGGATCTGGCCTTCTAAAGAGCAGTCAGGGTTGATCTCCTCTAGGACTGACCGGTTTGATCGCCTTGCAGTCCAAGGGACTCGCAGGAGTCTTCTCCAGCACCATAGTTCAAAGGCCTCAATTCTTTTGCGTTCAGCCTTTCTTATGGTCCAACTTTCACAGCCATACATTGCAACTGGGAAAACCAACTGGTAAAATTAGGCGTTAGCAACTGTCCGTTATGGATAACTACATTTGAAGTGTACATATTATAAAGAGTTGTGCATTAGAAAGCGTATTTTGTAGGAGTAATTAAAAGCAATGAGCATGTTGGAGACATGTTTTCTTAATAAGAAAGGAATAAGTACACTATTGCATTAAGACAGGGGTCTCCAACCTATGGGCCGCGGCCCGGTACCGGGCCGTGGCCTGTTGGCCACCGGCCCCCAGGAATGGCTGGCGAGTGCACACAGGTGTATGCGAATGCATGGGGCGCTATCTCCGCCACCAGTATCACACGGGCACTAGCGGCCCGTTTGCACATGCACTTGGGTGCTAGCGCCCCATTGTGTGCACGCTCATTTGCGCAGGTGCACACGCACATTTCCCTGCTCCTCCCTTTCCCTCCAGGCCGCCAACCCACAAAGGTTGGGGAGCTCTGCATTAAGACTTACCTTGTACCCCAAAGTCCTATACTACATTTCCCAACCTTGGTAAATTTAAGGTGTGTGGACTGCTATTCCCAGAATTCTAATCAATGGCTACGCTGGTTGTGGAATTCTGGGATTTGAGGTTTACTCATCTGGAAGTGGCCAGCATAGGGAAACATTGTTCTACCCACATGGATTTTTTCAGACTCATTTACCAGCATAAGGAATGTGTGTTTTTCTTGGGTAATGAAGAAATAAATTGCATCTGTCTCTGGGTGTATTTCTGCTTTCCTCACATTTGATTATGTGGGTAGCATGGGGCAAACTCCTTGTACTCTCATGTGAGTCAAAGAGAAGAGAAAGAAGCACTTAGAACGATCCTCAAGACAAATCCTTATAGATTACAGCGATATACTGGTAATCCTCGACATACAATAATTCGTTTAATGTCCGTTTGAAGTTACAACAGGACAGAAGAAATGACTTACAACAGGCCTCCTACTTATGACTGTCACAGCAGCCCCATCGTTGTGATCTCAATTTGGCTCTTGGCAATTGGCACGTACTTACACTGGTTGCACTGTTCTGGAGTTACATGATCACCATTTGTGATCTTCCCTGTTGGCATCCAACAAGCCAAGTCAATGAGAGAGGCTTGATTCACTTAACAACCACATGATTCACTTAACAATCATGGCAAAAAAGGTTGTTGAATTGGGTATGGTTCACTTAACAATCACTTGGAGATTATGGTCCATTTGTGGTTGTAAATTGAGGATTATCTGTATACACTTTGAAAAATAATAAAATAGCTGATCCCGAATGTTTTCACCTGTGCTGCTAATTTTCTGCAAGGCAGGAATTTCCTTTGCTTGAATTCCACTTTCAGTGTTCAGACTTTACAGCTCCACAGCTGCAAAGAACTTTTTTTGTACAATGGAGAATTTCCGTAATTCTTAACCCAAGCATCATTTTCTCCCCAACCCTTCTTGGCCCCATCACAGGTATGGTTCAAAAATCGCCGAGCAAAATTCCGCAAGGGCCATCCTGGCTTGGCAAAGAAACCAAGGTCGACTGCTTTCCTAGGGACAACTGGGGAAGGCAGAAGACGAGATGCCGAACAATGGTGCCGTGTGAAGATGTCTTGGATCCAACCAGCCTCGGTGACCAGAGTGCTGGAAAGAAAACAGTGTATGGCATCCATTACAAAAGAGAGCGTGACTACCTTTCCATGCTACTTCCCAGGGGACAGTTCAACATCTCCTGGCTTTTTCCCCCCTCTTGGCCCAACATTACTCTGCAAAGAGCTCCAGAAAAGTCAGGATTTAGGATTGTGCTATGGATCAGCCTGGCTCTTGCCAGCTTATTGGCCAACTGCATAGGTGCAAACGCCTGTTTTCCAACATGTGCATAGAGATGGCTTAATCCCTCCCCATCAGCTACGAGGCCCAGCCCTTCAACACCCTTAGATTTGTCATTAGGTAAATATATGAAGCTCATCACACCCACATAGCAAAATGGGAAAGGCAGATTAGAAAGACTCAAAAGGGGTGGTTTGGAAAGGCCATCTGGGCAAGGAAAAGCAATAGTGGTCTTCCCTAACTTGGAGTCATCCAGATGTGTGGGCCAGTAGATGGGTTGGAATTGCTGTCCCCATTACATCTGAATCCAGAAGCCCAAGAATATGCACCAGCCAACTTGGGAGGGTGTCTTCATGAATCACATCCTGGTGGCAATAGTGTCCATTAACCCTCTGATCAGTCAACTAACCCACCATCCTATAAAACAGAGGCATCCAAACTTGGCAACTTTAAAATCTGTGGACTTCAACTCCCAGAATTCCCCAGCCAGCATGGCAGGCTGAGGATTTCTCAGGATTGAACCCACAGGTCTTAAAGTTGCCAAGGCTGGATAACCCCGTTATAAAGATTTGCTTTGAGAGAAACCTAGTGGGTTTACCAGATCCAGAAAGACAAACACCCTGAAAGACTTTAAGTGCTGGTTCAAATCACATGTCTAAGACAAGAACATAATGAGAGTATACAGTAAGATAGCACATGTATTTATTTACACTTGCTTATCTAAGTATCTGGTTTCTTGATTTCATGAGTCACTGTTCAGGTTAAGTGAGGGAGGATTAATTTTATCTTAATGGCTCCCTGATTCAGTGATATCTTTAGAAAGTGCCTAACTCTATTTTGAGCACCAACAATACAAGAATACTTAAAGCTGGGTAACGATATAATCTTAAATCAGTTATATGGTGGCCAGTTAACATTTTTAATGATTATGATCTTGGGACCATGTGTCTTTATTATAAAGTACAGTCCTTTATTTCAGAAAGCTCCCTTTTATTAGAATATACATTTTTTGTGAAGTTTTTCTCTTAACTTTTTCTCTGTAAAGCAAAGTCAGAAGCAAAAACAATTGGGCCACCTGATGACCAGGAACTGCCCACCTTTCTCTTAAACAATTCTCCAAAAAAAAAAGGGGAGGGGAGATTGGCTAGTATGCCAGGAGACAAAATATTAATTACATAAGCTAATGTATCTATAGCATCCTATAATTACAATTGTAGCCCTATTAACAGCTTGCTATACTACTTCCCTTAATTCTTGTACTGTGGTTTTATGGCTGAAACACCTTCTATAGCAATTATATAGAAAGAGTTTCCCTGTTGTATCTCTGCTTGATCTGTACTCTTCCTCCTCCTAATATGCCTTTACTAGAATGGCTTCCTGAACCCCAGTTCACTAGAAAATTTCTACAGTGTAAGAAATTTATTTACTTTGTCTTGCTCATTGCCAGATTTACTATAGCAGCACAACGGAAAATGCAAGTATAATTTCCTTTGGATCAGTGATATTTAAAAGTACACAAAACACTTTTGGTTGAAAAAAAACTACAACACAGTGGTTTCTTGAAGAACTTTTTAAAGCGAAGAGTTGCTTAACTTGCCTGTGATTATTATGTATTTAAATGTAATGGATTGGCCACCAACTCCGGTGGACTCTGATTACTGTAATGTACAAAATCAGAGAAAACATAAAAACAATGAAGAATGTTAAATCAAACAGACAGCCCAGACTAAAATAATCTAATAGTAAAATGAGCAAAAAAACCCAAACAAACCAGGGGCCATTGATCAAATAATAAACACGAACCCCATAATTATGTATTAGTAAAATAATTCCAAATTAATGATTCCTGTTTATGTAAATATTTTGATACACAAATATATGTTAACACTTCAGGGTAGAGCAGGTTGGGAAATGGACACCATAAGGAGTAACTCAACTCTTATTGTTACAGGGTATAATAACAGAAAAATTTCCTCAGGGGAATCTTGAGTTTCTTCCTTATCTTCTCCTTTCCGCATAAGATGGTTTTGTTTTTCATAACAACTGTTGCATAACTTCTTCAGGATGCTCTCTAGACCTCTCTGCCATATGGAATGTGAATGTCAAAGATGATTAGGGGATGGGAGGCTAAAACATACAAAGAATGGTTGCAGGAATTGGCTATGTCTAGTTTAATGAAGAGAAGGTCTATGGGTGACAATGCTAGCAGTCTTCCAATATCTAAGGGATTGCCACAAAGAAGAAGGGGTCAATCTATTCTCCAAAGCACCAGAAGGCAGAACAAGAAGCAATGGTTGGAAACTAATCAAAGAGAGAAGCAACACAGAACTAAGGAGAAATTTCCTGACAGAACAATTGATCAGTAGAATGACTTGCCTCCAGACATTGTGGATGCACCAACACTGAAGGTTTTTAAGAAGAGATTGGACAACCTTCTATCTGAAATGGTACTATAGAGCCTCTTGCTTGAACGGGGTTGAACTACTAGAAGACCTCCAAGGTCCCTTCCAACTCTGTTATTCTGACTAAAATATTGTATCTCTTTTTAGGGTTACAAGTGTATTTACCCTGCTCCCAGATTGAGCACCTGGAAGAAATGGATCAAAACAAGCTCAGAGCTGCAGATTAATATCCCATCTTCTTTTTTTCAGGCAAAAACACATTTTTGTGTTTTGTGTGTGTTTATGAGAGGAAACTTCAGTGTTGTAGCTATGGACACCATCTTCTCTTATTTGACACCCACCTCACTGCAGCTGTCCCTCATCCCAATCTATGGGTTTTGATTTCCAAAATATTTTTTTCCTAGGTTTCATTCCTTATTTAATTTCTGTCTTTAAGGATTTTTTGATGTGTTGTTTAAATAAAAATAATTTAATTTCTAAAATTCTTCTTAAGTGTTATGAGGCACAACTGAAGGAGCTGGGTATGATTAGTCTGAAAGAGAGACAATAAAAATGCATAGAAGAGAATATTTTTAGCTCAGGATTGAAAGTGAAATGAGTTTTCCTGAGTTAGAGCTTCTTCACTCTTGATCAAATTTGTTCCACCGAGACCTTCAAGTAGCCAACAATGCTGTTATATTGTGTGTTAATTGTGGGGTCCTTGTTGCTATCAGAGCTTGGTGGTTTTCTTGCAGATATTTCATTACCAAACTAGGTAATATCATCAGTGCATTGAATGAAATGTCTCCAAGAAAGCCACCAAGCTCAGAGAGCACCAAGGACACACAACTAACACACAATATAACAGCATTGTTGACCACTTGAAGGTCTCGGTGGAACAAATTTGATCAAGAGTGAAGAAGTTCTAAACTCAGGAAAACTCATTTCGTCTTAAACCATTTCAGAGGAATAGACCAGGGGCCTTCAAACTTGGCCCTTTTATGACTTGTGGACTTCAACTCCCAGAATTCCTCAGCCAGCGTGCCTGGCTGAGGAATTCTGGGAGTTGAAGTCCACAAGTCATAAAAGGGCCAAGTTTGAAGGCCCCTGGAATAGACTATCTTGGAAAGGAAGGGGCAAATTCTTTACACTGTAGGTCAGCGCCCCCCCCCAACTTTTGAGTGTCAGGAACCTGTTCCATGGAAAGAGGTTTTTCTGTGGTCTGGAGGGGGCATGGTTTTATGCGCTGCCTGCATCTCGCACATGTGTGGATGGGGTTTGCTCATTTGTGCGGCCCGGTTTCTGGCACATCATAGACTAGTGCTGGTCCACAGCTGGGGTGGGGGGTGGGGACCCCTGCTGTGGGTATTTAACAGGAGCTGAATAAAAAATAATTAAAAAAAACTCATTTCCAGTCAGCATACAGGTAGTTCTCAACTTACAACTATTTGTTTAGTGACTGTTCAAAATTACAATGACCTGAAAAAAGGGACATGGCTATACTTATGACCGTGCAGCATCCCCATGGTCACATGATCAAAATTTAGACTCTTGACAACTGGTTCATATTTGTGATGGTTGCAGTGTCCTGGGGTGTGTGTGTGTTATGTAATTAGCTCTTGTGACCTTCCGACAAGCAAAGTGAATGGGGAAGCCAGAATCACTTAACAACCGTGTTCCTAACTTAACAACTGCAGCGATTCACTTAATAACTGTGGCAAGAAAAGTTGTAAGATGGGGCAAATTTGACTTAACAACTGTTTTACTTAGCAACAAAAATTTTGGGCCCAGTTGTGGTGGTAAGTCAAGGGCTACCTGTAATACAAAGAATTAGCATACTGGTTTGTAATCCTTTGTGATTGCCAATTTGCATCTGTGGTGGCTGATTTTCTACATTGGTTAAGAGTTGGACCAGACTATTTCTGACTTTCTTTCCAAGTTTAGGATATTATGATTACACTGTGATGGGTCTTTAGTATGTTGCCCATTTCTGCAAGAATTAAATATGAAAGATGACATTGGAAAGATGGTATCAGAAGCCTCATCAAATTGCAATGTCTGCAATTTTACATACAATCCAGAAATGTAACTAATGAGAAGTAAAATTGTGAAGGGACATGCAGATCCCATTCTGAAATTAATGAGATGCCAAATGCTGGGAATAAGTCAGAATAAAGTAATCTTGGAAGTATTTTCTGATGCGAATCATCAGACCTTTGGATAACAGTGCTGTGGGTGGATGATGCAAATGGCTTATGCAAATGTTGATTTTATGGGGGATGAGTTATTAAAGATCTATTAACCTGAGCAGGTCTAGGGGAAACATATCCTGATTATCCAGTTACAGTCTGAATTCCAAAACATAGGGCAGGTCCCTATATAATTGTCCACAGTAGCTTTGCCTTCAGCATTCAGCTAACAAGAGATGCTATCAAAGAAGCAATATTCCTGAGCTGCTAATAACATCCTTGGAACTGTTTCTATGTGCCAGAGAAAGATCCATCCATTTTGCTCCACATTGGGAAAAAGAAAACTATTTTAAACAGATAAGGAAAATCCCAGACTGCCTGCACTGCAAAATTTGTTGTACGGACCTGTGAGATGCAGAAAGACTCCAGGTTACCAGAAGATTTAAAAAATGGGAAACAGGCTAACCCAGGTAAATCCTATTACCCCATCTTTCAGAATTGATTTCCTCAGAGCTGTTGTATGTTTGGTGATGTTGTGACCAGTTATAGTTTTATTTTGTGCTGAAGATGCATGACTGTAGGTGATAGAAGTTTCCTTGGTTGGTCCCTCAAGTGGTTCTTAACCTGGAAAAAAACTTACCTCTTTTCTTCTGAAAATCATGTTTGGTTTAAGCCAGGGATCTTTAAATACTTTTACTTTACCACAGAACAAACATGCCTGAGCAAACCAATTTTTTCTACCACATCACTGGCTTTTTACCTTCATTTCACTCTGGCCTGTGATTCAGATAGAAATAAAGTATCTTCCAAAGTCCCAAAGGTGCAACTGGACTTTCTTGTTTTTTTTCCTTGAAGATGTTTTGCTTCTCATCCAAGACGTTTCTTCAATTCTGAGTGTTCAAGATGGCATTTTCTTCATCTGATCTCTTCAAAGGGCAGCTAAAGTATATGAAATGAATTCTATTAGAATAGAATAGAGCTGGAAGGGACCTTGGTGGTCTTCTAGTCCAGCCCCCAGCTCAAGCAGGAGAACCTACAGCAGTGGTGGCGAACCTATGGCACGCGTGCCAGAGGCGGCACTCAGAGCCCTCTCTGTGGGCACGCACGCCGTCGCCCCAGCCCCACCTCCCCCCCTGGCCACCTTCTCACCAGCAGCCTCCCCGGAGAGCCGCCCCCGGGCGCAGCCCGCGCAGAGCAGCAAAGCCAAGGACATGGCAGCCGGGCAGCAGGGACAAGACTCCGCCCTCACGCCCCGTCGGGCACAGATGATGCTGCAGGGCACGGGCAGAGGGGGTGGCCGCCATGGCACTGCAGGGCTGCCTGGGTGAACTGCTGCGGCGGGCCATGGAGGCAGTAGGAGGCCCTGCGGGCGGGCGGGGCGTCGGCAGACGGGCGGCGGAGCAGAGGTGGGCAGGCAGCGGGGCAGGCAACAGAGTGGGGCGGGCAGGGGGGGCAGTTTTTGGGCACTCGGTGTCTAAAAGGTTCGCCATCACTGACCTATAGCATTTCAGACAATTACCTAGAAGAGATTGCAGTGATTGGAATAGAAACAGTATAGTTCAGTATTTTTCAACCTTGGAAATCTGAAGATGTGTGGGCTTCAACTCTCAGAATTCCCCAGCCAGCATGCTGGTTGTTAAGCAAATCGCTGCAGTTGTTAATTAAATCATGCAGTCATTAAGCAACTCTGGTTTTCCCAGTTGGCTTTGTTTGTTGGAAGCCGGCTGGGAAGGTTGCAAAGGGTGATCACGTGACCCCGGGATGCTGCAACTTTTGTAAATATATGCTGGTTGCCAAGAGCCTGAATTTTGATCATATCCTAGTTTATGTAATGTCTTTATTATGGCTTGTGGTAACAAGATCCATGATGCCCAGGAGGAGGGTCAAACAAAATCAAGGGGGTGGCTACATCTGCATGATTTAATATTTGCTTTTTATGTGCATGCAGTGTTGTTGCATGTACAAAAGGGATAGGCTTTGGACAGTGGTGGGATTCAAATACGTGAACAACCGGTTCTCTGTGTGGATGTCGCTTCCGGAAGTCCATTCTGGGCCTGGGCAACAAAAAATTAGCTACCGGTTCTGCCGAAGTGGTGCGAACCGGCTGAATCCCACCACTGGCTTTGGAGTATGCATGCAGCTGCCAACTTGGCTTTTTTAGCCCTGAGAATACTCCTAGTATATGATTCATGATTAAGACATAATCAACAAGCCACTATTAAAATATTAGTTCGTCACTTAGTGATATAATGGAACCAGCTTCCATGGTCTGTTCAGCAAATGATGGTGAGTAGAAACCCTGGTTAAGCTGATGTGTGAATCTAGCCATTATGACTTAACCCTGTTTAAAAAGCATTGAGCAATTGAGAAGTCTGGCATGTGGGCATGTGAGGGAGGGAACCTTTACTTGAGTATATTGTGCAAAACCACCTATATTGTTTGTAAACTGTTTTATCTCATAGCCTAAACAACTCACCTATCTGCAGTTTCCTAGCCTAATATGACTTAGACCAGAAAGCTGGGTTAAAAATGACTCCATGTGGCAGGTTGCTTTAGTTGCCTCTGATGCTTGCATGGTAAACTGCAGCATTTGCTACCATCAAAAGTAGAGACTGCAGTCAATTTAGAGGGTTTTAAAAGGAAACTGGGCAAATACAGGTAGTCCTCAAGTCAGAACAGTTCATATAGTGACCGTTCAAAGTTACAACACTGGAAAAAACTGACTTGTCCATTTTTCACAGTTACAACCTTTGTAGCATCCCCATGATCATGTCACCAAAATTCAGATGCTTGGCAACTGGTTCATACTTATGGCCATTGCTGTGTCCCAAACTCATGTGATCTCCTTTTGCGACTTGACAAGCAAAGTCAATGGGAAAAGCCAGATTCACTTAACAACCAGGTTACTAACTTATCAACTGCAATGATTCACTTAACAACTGTGGCAAGGAAGGTCGTAATATAGGGCAAAACTCACTTAAATGTCTTACTTAACATAAATTTTGGGCTCAATTGTGGTCATAAATTGAGGACTACCTGTAGTAAGAGATTGTGCTCAGGCTGAGTGAGAAGGAGGCATATGTCTTCACCCAACCAATCAGCAGAGGAGATAGTCCAGTGTTTCCCAATCTTGGAAACTTTAAACTGTCTGAACTTCAATTCCCAGAATTCCCCAGCCACCATTTTTCTTTTTTACTTCTTTTTCACACATATGTTAGCTGCAAGCTTCAATTATTTAGTCTTTCTCTTTATGATCTTCTTCTTGTTTAATTAGAATAGAAACTTTATTAATTTAGTCATTTGACCATATCAAAATATAAAACTAACACAAATATACAAGTACATACGAAGAAAACAAGAGGTCATGTACATAATAATAAGTCATCACCCTCACAGATAATCCCAATCAGATCTAAATATTCCTGCCTCTTTAAAATGGCCTTTAAAATAAAGAGTGCATCTTACTATATGGGGGTGTACACATACAGGTTTGTTTTCTGCAAAATATAAGACACTTTCTCCCAGGTGACCCAGTATTTTTTAGCTTTTAAATAAGAAACTAAATAAGCAGCCCTTTCTGCAAAGTACAGTTTGCAGGCCAGTATCTTGAATAGCAAATGCGCAGTCTTTCTTCAAATGGGACTCCATGAAACTTACTCCATGTCTTACCAGGAAATCTAGTTGTTTGAAAGGAGCATTAGATAGAAAAAGATCTTCTGAGATGTTGAGGCATCTCCTTCTTCTTTACTTCCTCTTTCACTACTTCAGGTGTTGAGGGAGATACAAAGTTCCAGTTCTTGCTCTTCTGGCGGCCTCAACCATTGTTATTTGATGCTCTTGTAATATGTCTTTGATGCTGTCTTTCTATCTTCTTCTGGATCTGCCTGGTGTTTTTGGACCTTATCATCTTTTTGTATATGCCTTGTATGGTAGGGAATCCCAGGACATCCTCTCCAGGTGAGCAAGCCACTTTATTTGCTGTTGAGGCATACAAGTTTTAAATATTTCCTAACTGGGAGGCTGAATTGTATAACAGAAGTGTGGGAAGTCAGCCCCCCACCCCCCAGAGAAAGAATTTTTTTTGGAAATATTTAAAAGGCAGAATATATTTCCCTAAAGGATTTAAATGCAGAAACCCCCCCCCCAAAGTCTCCCTGTCCCAAACAGAAACCAAGTCTGCAGAAATGCAGATGTGATAATCTTGTCAGAAAGACTGGAATCAGGAAACTGGGATTAGGAAGAAAGATCCCTAGAATCAACACACCAAAAATCTAAGAGTCATCAGCCACAGCCCCAGGGAAGCAGGATTGACCTTTAGGACATAATAGGATTAACCCACCACCATCAGAATACCAGAAAGGCACACTCAGACTCAGGTCAAAGTTCATGCCACAGGAACAACTCCAAACAAAAGGCTCAAGAAGGTATAAAAACCCACTCCCTACATGTGCTCGCTCTCTTTTCTTCCAGAGTCATCTTTCTGTCTGGCTCTCCTCTTCAATAAACTGCAACCTTCTTTCTAAAGCAGTCGCCATGTTGTTTATTCCCGGCTTGCACTGAACCATGATGAAGACTTTTCCTTCAACAGAAGGATAACAGAATAACAGAGTTGGAAGAGACCCTGGAGATCTTCTAGTCCAACTCCCTGCTCAAGCAGGAGACCCGATACCATTTCAGACAGTCCTGTCTCTTTTTAAAAACCTTTAGTGATGGGGCACCCATAGCTTCTGAAGGCAAGCCGTTTCACTGGTTTATTGTTCTCACTGTCAGGAAATTTTTCCGCTCAGGGTACTAGTGATCACTTTTCAAGTCTTTCATGGTTTGGGGCTGAGTTCTTGCTGTACTGCTTCAGGCAGATAGAATGATTTAAGTACCCTGTTAACCCTCTGTTTGCATTCTTAACAGAGGAATTGTTTTATTACAAGGCCAGAGTACTTATAACAGATTCGGGGGTTGCACATACCAGCTCAAACTAGAAGAACCAGCTTTGATCCATCAGCCCATGATTTGAACATAGCACCCCTACCTGATGATGCTGGTACTACCTGGAAACTTATACCTTAGGGCAGAATCTTACCTCTGAGCTAAAGATATTCCTTTCAAGGTAAAATCATGCTCCATTTCTCATGATGCTAAATAACGTACTGGGTATTTAGGATACCAGGTGACTTGCACTAAATGAGGACATCAGGCAGAGCTCCCCTCCCCCGTCTGGGTAATTGACTCCATGTTGATCTAATTTTTCTTCTAGGAGATTTTTCCAATTGTTCCCTTGGGATCTGCTTTCCTATTAACAGGTCGTCCTTGGCGTACGACCACAATTGAGCCCAAAATTTCTGTTGCTAAGCGAGACAGTTGTTAAGTTTTGCCCCATTTTACGCCCTTTCTTGCCATAGTTGTTAAGTGAATCACCGCAGTTGTTGACTTAGTAACACGGTTGTTAAGTGAACCTGGCTTCCCCATTGGCTTTGCTTGTCAGACGATCACAAAATGGGGATCGCTGAGACACTGCAACCGTCATAAATACATGCCTGTTGCCAAGCGTCTGAATTTTGATCACATGACCATGGGGATGCTGCAATGGTCGTAAGCGTGAAATATGGTCGTAAGTCACTTTTTGCAGAGCCATTGTAACTTCGAATGGTCACTAAATAAATGATTGTAAGTCGAGGACTACCTGTGCTTTATTCCATGTCATGTTCTCTGAAAGGATGGAGAACAGATTCTGCCGTTCTTCGGTTCACGGAATAACCTCTTGGCTATTTGAAGGATGCTTATAACTATCCTTAGGCTTCTCTTAGCCATATGAGATGGTTTCCTGAAGCTAAGGAATTGGTTGTGATCACCCACAGTGACAACTGGTGCAGGGAGAAGAGGCCTAGCTCACACGTCAGAGCAAGTCCTTCAATCTGCTGTCGCACTTCCCTGAGTTCTTTGGCATGCAGGTTTCTTTGACAGAGGTCCGAAAAGGGAAAATTAATTCATGGTACGTTTTGGTCCTCCTTTTCTGTCCTGTAGAATAATCTCCAAACAAGGATACAATACCTTTAAAGTAGGGATGGGGAACAATGGCCCTTTTATGACCTGTGGACTTCAACTCCCAGAATTCCTGAACCAGGCACGTGTTCCTGGCTCAGGAATTCTGGGAACTGAAGTCCACAGGTCATAAAGGGGCCATAGTTCCCCACCCCTGCTTGAAAGCAAAGATAGCAGGCAATAGTTTAGAAACAGTGAAGCACAGCCAAAATAAAAAGAACGGTGCAAATAAAAATCTGTGTCAGATGTTAAAATTTTAAAATAAATTGCAGATACATTTGCAGGTGAGAAAATCATACAAACGTCCTGATGGAATAGGATTTTTGCTGGAAAGGAATAAAATATTGCAGATTCTGCTCCTAATCCAGTGTCCTAACCTTGGGTTTTTTAAAAATGTTTCTCTCTCGCCTATGAATTATTACCTGGGAAAATGATATTATCTATTAGGTCTAACCTTAGCTCCCCTTGTGATGAAAATGATCCATTTTTGATGAGGATTTTCAAGCTTTATTTGGTGTGATTCCCCAAACTGAAGAGACAGTGAGCTTAAAGCTTAAAACTACAGTGAAGAAGGTCAATTTACTCTGCTGGTTTTTCAGCAATGAGGCGTAACTTATTTTGAACACAAGTTTCATATTTGGATGAAAGAGGCTCAGGTATTCAAGAGCCATCAAAGCTTAGCCCCAGAAAATGCTGTTTTGCTGAGTATGTCAGAAAAGAAAAGAGATCAGTTTCTAAATGTTGGCACAATTCCAGTTTCACCATGCAGTTATTTTCATTTTTACTTCTACCCATTTCTGCAACTGGATTACCAATCACCAGGAACAGATAGGTTTAGCGAGAGTAGAAGAAGAAAAGACTGCGACATTCTTCTAATATTTTGTTGATGAGCTAAAACCTTGCATAATAAAGCTTCCATAAAAGAAGTTGGACGACCGTGTGCTTTGATCAGGTGCCCAGGCAATTGGTTCTTTTGGATCCAGAATCAATAAACAAACCATTGAATAAAGGGATTTTAAGTTTTTTTTATTAGCTCAAGCAAACGGATTTAAAAGCATAACATAAAAAGCATACATACCAAGGAAATTGATATCCAAATCTCTTACAAGCTGCCAGGAGTTCCTTAATAACAACAGCAGAGAAGGGCGGCCAATTTCAGTTTTGAGTCCGTTGAGTCCGATTCTTGGCAATTCTATGGGCCAGGTCTCTCCATGTCTTGCATGATCTTGCACTATTTCTTTGGGTTTCTCTATGCTATGGCTGATGTCAGCTTTGATAGTATCCAGCCAACGTGTTCTTTGACAGCCTGGCTTCCTTTTACCATTAACTCTTCCAAAGATAATTGCTTTCAGAATCATAAGTCTGGAAGGAACCTCACAAGTCTTCTTGTCCAATCTCCTTCTCAAGACAGGAGACCGTATGGTGTCAATGGTGTCCAATCTGTTTGTGAAAACCTCCAATTATGGAGCACCACAACTCTGGGAGGCAAGCTATTCCATTAATTCATTGTTCTCACTGTCAGAAAATTTCTCCTTACTTTTAGGTAGGATGTCTCATCTACCCATTGCTTCTTGTTCTGCCCTCTGGTGCTTTGGAGAATTAGTCAATCCCCTCTTCTCTGTGACAGCCCCTCAAGTACCGGAAGACAGCTGTCATGTCACCCTAATCCTTCTCTTCAATAGGCTAGATCGGGGGTCTTCAAACTTGGCCCTTTTATGACTTGTGGACTTCAACTCCCAGAATTCCTCAGCCAGGCATGCTGGCTGAGGAATTCTGGGAGTTGAAGTCTACAAGTTATAAAAGGGCCAAGTTTGAAGAGCCCTGGGCTAGATATACCTAGCTCCCTCAACCGTTCATTGTACAATTTAGCTTATGATAATAAGGAAACACCTTATTTCTATACTAGCCACTGCTACATTCTGTGCAGAAGGGCTCAACAAACAAAACAACCTCAAGGTTTTTATCAAAACCTGGCACCATGACTCCAAGGACTGCTATGGTCATGAAACTGCAAGATTGGACTTTGGGTGGCACATGAGTCTGGGATGGGATTCAAAAGTCTGAGATTTTCACATTGACAAAAGCTTTAAAGCTACATGAGGTTTCCTCACTTCTCCTTAATCACTAAACAAGTTAAAAACCAGCAGGCTAGCTCAGAATGAGCTTCTAGACTTGATCGGATGGAGAAATCAAAATATGCCACTAAACTCCTCAAAATAACAATGGTCTTCTGCATTGCTACTACATCATGCTCAGGAGATCTTAGAACCTTCAAGGCAATGGAAACTGAAGTGCCCAAAATAAAAATGAACACGTGACTAATTTATTTATTTGTGATATTGATTTACATAGTTGCTCATCTCACAATTGTTACTCTGGGTGGTGAACATAAGATTAAAACCACCACCACCACCAAGACATAAATAATACTAACAAAAACACAATAAGAATAGAGCATCATCCAAGGGCAAGCTAATATAATCCATATGACTGTCATCATAATGAGTCACATTGATAGGTTTATCAACATCCCCATCCTAGGGCTGAAGGGACATCTAGATCTTTAAGGACTTCTAAAATTCCAGCAAGGTTTGGGCGAGACAAATCTCAGGGCCTATGTTTCTCAACTTGGCAGCTTGAAGATATGTGGACTTCAACTCCCAGAATTCCCCAGCCAGCTATGCTCTTATTGTGTTTTTGTTAGTATTATTTATGTATTATTTATGGTAGCTTTATACTTATGTTCACCACCCAGAGCAGGGGTAGGCAACCTTGGCTCTTTTATGACTCGTGGACTTCAACTCCCAGAATTCCTGAGCCAGCCAGAGTAACAACTGTGAGATGGATGGAAATTAATCAAGGAGAGAAGCAACCTGGAATTAAGGAGAAACTTCCTAACAGTGTGAAAAATTAACCAGTGGAACAGCTTGCCTTCAGAAGTTGTAGGTGCTTCATCACTGGAGGTTTTTAAGAAGAGACTGAACAGCCACTTGTCTGAAATAGTATAGAGTTTCCTGCTTAAGCAGGGGGCTGGACTAGAAGACCTCCAAGGTCCCTTCCAGCTCTATTCTGATTCAAGATGTGCAGCTATGTAAATCAATGCTCAGGGGTAGGATGTTCCAGAGGGCAGGCAGTACACCAGAGAAGACATCCTCATCAAATTTGCAGATGACACTAAGCTGACAGGAATAGCCAACACCCCAGAAGACAAGATCAGGATTCAAAAGGATCCTGACAGACTTAAACAATGGGCCCTATCCAACAAAATGAAATTTAATGTAGAGAAAAGCAAGGTTTTACACTTGGGCAGGAAAAACCAGAGGTACAAGTCCAGATTAGGCAAAATCTGGCTCAAAAACAGTAACTGTGAGAGGGCCCTGGGAGTCCTAGTGGATGATCACTTAAATATGAGCCAGCAGTGTGCGGCAGCAGCCAAAAAAGCTAATAAAATCCTTGGCTATATAAACAGAGGCATAGAATCAAAATCACATGAAGTGTTAGTACCACTTTATAAAACCTTAGTAAGACCATACCTGGAATACTGCATCCAGTTTTGGTAACCACACTACAAAAAAGATGTTGAGACTGTCGTGGAAAAACCCAATTGAAAAGACAAGAGACAGCAACACAAAACAATAATTCTTACTTTAAGATTCAGAGGTTTATTTTGCTAATGATTTGGAACATAGCAAGCATAATAACACAACATCACTTACATTAATAACCCATTGCAATGAGGACCATATGGTATAGCAAATTCCAAATGGACAGCTATAGGCCAATGGCAAATCAATCAGGTCCAGTCCCAACCCTTTATATCCTTTCTCATTCTAAGACTGTAGTCAGATGGTCCACTGACGTTTGCTGACTTCTGCTGACTTTTTCTGACTTTTTACTGACCTCCTGCTGACCTTCTGCTGAACATAACTTTCCACATATACCCGTGTACATTGGAACCTGCATCCATCAGCTACTTTCAGTTCCCTATTTCTTACTGTTCCAGTCCTTATGTTCCAAATATACACAGAACTACCTACTTTGCAATTTCATATTGCACAAAGCTCAGCAGATTACAAATAATACGTCCATATTGTGACACAATATAGAGTTCGAGTTAAAGCTTTGTTTTAAATCACTACTGTGGGGCCTATCTCAAATTTGCTCTAGGTACATATTGTTACATGAGGAGGGGGCTATATTTTCCATCTCCCACAGTCCCCACTTTGGAAAAAGTGCAGAGAAGAGCAACAAAGATGATTAAAGGCCTGGAGACTAAAACATATGAAGAACTTTGGAGGATTTGGGTTTCACTAGTCTAGAGAAAGAAGGACTAGGGGGTGACACGATAGCAGTATTCCAGTATTTGAGGGGCTGCCACAAAGAAGAGGGGGGTCAAATTATTTTCCAAAGGACCAGAGGGCAGGACAAGAAACAATAGTTGAAAACTAATCAAGGAGAGAAGCAACCTGGAATTAAGGAGAAACTTCCTAATGGTGAGAACAATTAACCAATGGAAAGACTTGCCTCCAGAAGTTGTAGGTAGTTTAACAATGGAGTTTTTAAAGAAGAGATTGGACAACCATTTGTCTGAAATGGTATAAGGTCTCCTGCTTGTGTAGAGAGTTGGGCTAGAAGACCCTTCCAGCTCTATTCTATTCTAAATTCCTTCTTGGGCCCCACCATTATAAGTTGTAGGTTTTTCTGAAGCTTTTGCGACAATAGAACCTCCATCTTGATCTTCCAGCTGAAATATCCTGTTCTCACAGATTCTGTTCAGGTGAAAATGCTATTGAGAGATGTTTGAAGAGAACGGTGGCTTGAATCATTGGGTTTTTGTTGTTATTGTTGTTTGTTTGGTTCAGTTACATCTCAGGAGAAACATAACATCTTCATCCTCAGTTTCTGTCACAATTTGTTTTAGAAGAAGATTATAGTCTAATTTTCATTTTCTCTGTTTTGGCTGGCCTCTGGGCCAATAACAAACAAACTCAGAAATATTGAAAAATCATTCTGGATGTCTAGTAAAGACGATAGAACAGTATAAGTCAGATAACGCTTGAATGGGCTAAAGTTCCGCTGAATGTATTATTTTAATCCAAAGTCTAATATATTTTGCATGGGGCGGGGGGGGATGTTTGCTGAGTTATTTTACTAAAGTTCTGGTCACTCAGCGAAAGCTAGGGAGACACCTGTTGTTGATAATCGCACTGGGACTAAACACTCAACGAGATCTTCTCCGACTCTTACAATTCAATCTATGTACATCGATGATCATATCAACATTATTCTTGTATTTTAACATTACAGATATATAGCCAAGAACAATATACTTTAAAAAAAAAAAGCCTGTGTTTTTCAGAATGTTTTAGGGAAAGAGGAATTGACAAGCTTCTTTTCAGCTGTTGCTGTTCCGTCGGGTTTCCTTGTTGCCTTTGGTGGTAAAAACATACAGGTAGAACTTGACTTACAATGATTCATTTAGCAATCATTTCAAGGTAGAATGCTGCTGAAAAAAAGTGATTTACAACCAGTCCTCACACTTACGATTGCCACAGCATCCTCACACTCATGAGATCAAAATTTGAGCACAATGGTCGCAGCATCCTGGGATCCCATGATTGCCATCTGTGATCTTCCCAACTGGCTTCTAACAAGCAAAGTCAATGGACGAAGCTGGATCCACTAAATGACCATATGATTCTCTTAATAACTACAGTAATTCACTTGACAACCATGGCAAAAAAAGGTTGTAAAACTGGGCACAACTGCAACAGTCACCTTGCTTAGCAGTTTAAATTTTGGTCCCAATTTTGGTCGTAGGTTCGAAGGCTATCTGTGTCTCCAAAAGAGATGAGTCAACTGCTAATGCAAACAGGTTTTCCTACCTTTAGACTGAATGATCGACAGCTTACATAAGTTAGATTTAGGCTGCCTCCTAATTAGAAAGCAAGCTGTGCACGCAAAGAAATACCCGGAAACGCAATGTTATGGTGTTATTGCTGTTCTTATTTCAAGTTGCCCAGTGAATTGGCTGGCAGGAGCTAAAGGCATGAGGCTCAGAGGATTCTGGAACTCGAGAAAACATTGCCAAGATTGTTTTAACTGTTGTATCCACGAGGGCTGCATATAAAACCACGCCCACAAATAAAAGGAATTCTAAAATCACCTGTAAACTGAGCAGCTTTTTCTTTTTTTAAAAAGTCTGTATCGTAAAGCAACTCTCTCTGGGATGAATTGAACCTCAACTTCTAGATTTTGAAGTTTCCACCCACCTCCACACCACGGAAAAAATAGAAACAAGGTGAAATTACATGCCACCCACGTATTTATGACTTTCCTGTTATAAAGCACTGCATTCCTTCCCTCCACAATTTCATGGAGTGATCAAAAGTGGCATGGCAGAACTTCATTCTAAATTCATTTTTGCAGATAGATCAAAATGCATTCAAGAGTTTGCAACGGGTGATACGTATTTTGGTGCATGTTTCTTCAAATACATGCAGTTTTGTGGGTCAATTTGCCTAATGTGCAAAATGTGATTTTTGCAAACAGTACCCCCAATATAATCCACCTTTGCACATTCTTTTCATCCATGTATTTCATTCGATATATGCATCAGTGAGGTGTCTTTTCTCTAGCATACTTTAAAAAAAAAAAAGATAAAACTGCAATATGAATTTTGGTATCGAATGATGCCTAAAATCCAGTTTGTGTGGACCTGATTAGTTGTTCGGAGACCACCAAAAGGGTTACTGCTAATAGTTTAGATTGGGAAGTTGAAACAACTTTCTAAAATAAGATAATGGAAACCCCCCTTCTGAACCATTGTCAAAATAATTACATGAAGCCTGTGAAGTTCTAAGGAATCACTCCCAACTTGAAACGCCCTGATCTTTCCTTTGGTTTAGATATGTGAAATTAAATAGTTTGCATTCAGATCCAGATTAAGTTTAGCCCTACCTGGGAGGCTTTGAAGATTATGATATAAAATCAGATGACGTTCGTCCACCTGCAGAGGAGGGGAAAGAGAGATTCTTAGCAGAACTGGTCCGGGACAGAAGCCAACAATGTGGTCAAGATGCTGATAGGTCAAGCATGACTGAGATGATGCAGTTCTTCTGCCTTGGGTACAACCCACTGGTCAAACTGGGTTTGGGCCAAAGAAAAGCTAGAAAGGGGAGGGGGAGGAGAAAAGGTGTTGGATGACAATGATGTGTTTGGCTTCTTCTTGGCAAAATGCCTGTTGAGCATGGAAGAAGTGAAAGGGGATATCGTAATAGCTTGCCATGAGTTGGAAAGATTTTGCTTCTCAGGTACAGGTGAGCAAGATTTGCAGGTATTGTCATGGGACAGGTTTCAGGAGAGAGAGAGAGAGAGAGAGAGAGAGAGAGAGAGAGATGAAGGAGAGAGCAAGAACAGGAGATTGGGTGGAGTGAGTTACTTCCTGCTCCCTTCGTGCTGCTTTTTAAAAGCCTCTATGCCTTGGCAAAGTTGGTCTTCTGTGCCACAGCTCGGAAGCCACTTGAGGTCATCAGAAGCATCCTGGAGATCTGGAGAACGGCAACAGCGTTCCCCTTGGCAGGAAGGGAAGGAGATAGGCAGGTAAGCCATGAGACCTTTTCTTGCCAGCAATGCACAGCATGATATATATTTGTCTCGTTATCCCTAATGAGCCCCAAGGGGAAGAGAAGAGCAGTTTGGGTGACTCCAAGCTTCTTCTACCTAAGAATTCAATGGCGGCTGACGATGTAACAGGGGAAACATGTTGTGCTACAGGAAGACGCAGAGGTGCTGTCATTAAGGTATCTTAGAGATGGAAAGCAGGCTGTGCCCAGGGAGTCTGTTAGCTAGTGCAGAAGAGGAGAAAGCGCTGAAGAAGTCAATTTGAATGATTATGAAGTTAGAGTAAGGTTTCAGGCTTAGTGGTTTTTCTTTCGGGGTGAAAGAGAGAGAAAAGAAATGTATATAGTTCAATTTGGTGAGAGGAATGGCCTGCAAGAGAAAGGGATCCTTTACACAATGCATCATAGACCCAGGGAACTGACTATCGTACTGTTTTTAGCTCATTTGAAAAGGTAATTTGAGAGGTTCATAGAGAAGAACAGAAGAATAGAGTTGGAAGGGACCCTGAGGGTGTTCTCGTCCAACCCCCTGCTCAGGCAAGAAACCCTATACCATTTCAGACAAATGGTTGTCCAATTTCTTCACAAAAACCTCCAGTGTTGGAGCATCCACAACTTCTGGAGGCAAGTTGTTCCACTGGTTAATCATTCTGTCAGGAAATTTCTCGTTAGTTCTAGGTTGCTTCTCTCCTTCATTAGTTTCCATCCATTGCTTCTTGTCTTGTCTTCAGGTGATTTGGAGAATAAATTGACTCGCTCTTCTTTGTGGCAGCCCCTCAGATATTGGAACACTGCTGTCATGTCATGTCATGTCATGTCATGTCATGTCAGTCGAATAGAATAGAATAGAATAGAATAGAATAGAATAGAATAGAATAGAATAGAATAGAATAGAATAGAATAGAATAGAATAGAGCTGAAAGGAACCTTGGAGGTCTTCTAGTCCAGCCCCCTGCTCAAGCAGGAGAATCTATACTATTTCAGACAAGTGACTGTCCAATCTCTTAAAAACCTCCAGTGATGGAGCACCCATGATTTCTGAAGGCAAGCTGTTCCACTGGTTAATTGTCCTCACTGTCAGGAAGTTTCTCCTTAATTCCAGGTTGCTTCTCTCTTTGGTCAGTTTCCAACCATTGTTTCTTGTCCTTCCCTCTGGTGCTTTGGAGAATAGTTTGACGCCCTCTTCTTTGTGGCAGCCCCTCAACTACTAGAATACTGCTATCATGTCATCCCTATTTCTTCTTTTCTTTAGACTAGCCAAACCCAAGTCCTGCAGCCGTTCTTCATATGTTTTAGTCTCCAGGCCGTTGATTATTTTAGTTGCTCTTCTCTGAACATTTTCCAAAGTCTCAACATCTTTTTTGTAGTATGGTGACCAAACTTGGTTGCAGTATTCCAGGTGTGGTCTTAGTAGGGTTTTATAAAGTGGTACTAATACTTCGCGTGATCTTGATTCTATGCCTCTGTTTATACAACCCAGGATTGTATTAGCTTTTTTGGCTGCTTTTCATTAAATTAGACATACCCAATTCCTGCAAATGTTCTTCATATGTTTTAGCTTCCTAATTATCTTTGTTGCTCTTCTCTGCACACTTTGTAGAGTCTTAACATCTTGAGATGCTGAGGAGGAAGAGAAGGTATATCAAAGGTTCTTGGCAGATGCTAGGAAGAAAGATGCTTCTTTCATTCATTCAATATGAACTTTTCAGAAGTATCCTTTTGCCTACTGTGGAAAAATAGGGAGAATGAATTGAGCAAATGATTGGGTTTAATCCATTCTCTTTCTCTGTTGGAGAAGAATTGCATAATGCAGAGGTCCTCACCTCTGGGGGGGACATATGAGGTTTTGGATAAATGTGAGTAGTGACAAGGCATCATCATTTCATCTGATGGTTACATCCCCAGACCAGGTGCAATCTATGCACTGGGCTGTGATAATAATCTTAAAGGAGTAGGAGGAACAGGTGTATAGAACAGAACAGAACAGAATAGAGCTGGAAGGGACCTTGGAGATCTTCTAGTCCAGCCCCCTGCTCAAGCAGGAGAACCTATACCGTCTCAGACAGGTGAATGTCCAGTCTTCTCTTAAAAATCTCCAGTGATGGAGCGCCCATGATTTCTGGGGGCAAGCTGTTCCATTGGTTGATGTCCTCACTTGTCAGGAAGTGTAATTAAGGTAATGGTCAGGAAAAGGAAATTTGAGTCCAAGGAAGAAATATAATGTGAGAACGTGTCTCACACTTGGCCATTTTTCACACTTATGACCATTGCTGCATCCCTATGGCCACATGATTTACATTTGGATCTTTGACAACTGGTTCATATTTATGACAGTTGCAGTGTCCTGGGGTCATGTGATCACCTTTTGCAACCTCAACAGGGAAAGTCAACAGGGAAAGCCAGATTCACTTAACAACATTGTTACTAAGTTAACAACTGCAGTGATTCACTTAACAAATGTGGTAAGAAAAGTCGCAGAATGGAGCAAAACTCACTTAAATTTCTCAGCAACATAAATTTTGGGCTCAATTGTGGTCGTAAGTTGAGGACTACCTGTACAATCCTAGGCTGTATTAATAGGGAGATAGAATCAAGCACACGTGAAGTACTAGTACCACTTTACAAAGCCTTAGTACAGGGGTGTCAAACTCGCAACGTCACGTGACGTGTCGCGATGTATCGTGACTTTTGTGCCATTGCCAGCAATGGGGTGGGCGCAGTTTCGCTATGATGCATCCAGCCCGCGAGCTGGCAGTTTGACACCTCTGCCTTAGTAAGACCACACTTAATATACTGTATCCAGTTTTGATCATCACAATATAAAAAAGATGTTGAGACTCTAGAAAGAGTGCAAAGAAAAGCAACAAGTATAATTAGGGGGCTGGAGGCTAAAACAAATGAAAAACGGTTGCAGGAATTGGGTATGTCTAGTCTAGTGAGGGAAAGGACTAGGGGTGACATGATAGCAATGTTTCAATATTTGAGGGGCTGCCACAAAGAAGAAGGGGTCAACCTATTCTCCAAAGCATCTGAAGACAAGACAAGAAACAATGGATGGAAAGTAATCAAGGAGAGAAGCAACTTAGAACCAAGGAGAAATTTCCTAATGGTGAGAACAATCAACCAGTGGAATGGCTTGCCTTCAAAGGTTGGGGATGCTCTATCACTGGAGGCTTTCAAGAAGAGACTGGACAGTCATTTGTCTGAAATGGTATAAGGTCTCCTGCTTGAGCAAGGGGTTGGACTAGATGACCTCCAAGGTCCCTTCCAACTCTGTTATTCTATGATGTGTATGATGTTTAACAGGTTACTAGAAATAATAGGAGTTTAAACTTGCTTGGGATAAACACATGTCCATCTTCTAACAAAAGTTAAAAATACATTTAAAAAATTAGTAGTAGTTTTAACTGTTCAGTCATGTCCGAGTCTTGGTAACTTTCTAGGCAAGTGATCTCCATGCTACCCTATCAAACACAGCGTGTTTCAGTGGTTGATGGTCATCTTTGCATCAGTTGTGACGGTATCAAGCCAGCGAGTTCTTTGCTTTCCTCTTCTTCTTGTTGCACTAACCATTCCTAGCATCACTGACTTCTCCCACGAATAATAATAATAATAATAATAATAATAATAATAATAATAATAATAATAATAATAATAATAATAATAATAATAATAATAATAATAATAATAATAAAGTTGGAAGGGACCTTGGAGGTCATCTAGTCCAACCCCCTGCTCATGCAGGAAACCCTATACCATTTCAGACAAATGGCTGTCCAGTCTCTTCTTAAAAACTTCCAGTGTTGGAGCATTCACAGTTTCTGGAGGCAGGTTGTTCCACTGGTTAATTGTTCTAACTGTCAGGAAGTTTCTCCTTAGTTCTAGGTTGCTTCTCTCTTTGGTTAGTTTCCATCCGTTGCTTCTTGTCCTGCCTTCAGGTGCTTTGGAGAATAGCTTGACTCCCTCTTCTTTGTGGCAGCCCCTGAGATATTGGAACACTGCTATCATGTCACGCATGACATGGCCAAAGTAAATCAGACGTACTCTTGTGAATTTGGCTTCTAGTGATGTTTCTGGTTTTATACCATTCAGCTGTTGGATGCTCTGGCTGTCCGTGGCATACGCAATAATTTACCCCAGCACCACAGTTCAGAGGCATCGATTCTTCTTCCATCAGCCGTTCTTAGTGTCCAAAATGAATAAAAAGAAATAAAACAAAAAACAGTAATTAAAAATAAAAACTAAATGAAAACCAATAACCGAGCCAAAAATAAGCAGATTAAAAAGAAAACAAAAAAAAACCACAAATTCAAAAGGCAGACTCAGTGGACTGCCAGGTCTTTTTCTGCCACCAGTTGTCAATATTTCTATACTTCTAACAGGTTGGGTTGGGGCAGAGTGACTGACCTGAATTCACCCAATGAACATTTATGGCCGAGAGTGGATACAATATGTGATTCTCCACTTCTATTTCAACCACCTCAACTACTCCAACACACTGGTTTTCTTTTGGGGGAAAAAAATCAACCATTAATAGTTGCATAGGCTTTGGTCACTTCACATTTGGATTACTGCAGGGTGCTTTGGGTAGGGCTGCACTTGATGATTACCCAGAAGCTACAACTGGTCTAGAATGCAGCAGTGTGCACAGCATTGGGCCTTTCCAGGTTTGCCCACATTGCACCTCTGCAGCATGAGCCACACTGGCTCCCAGTTTTAACTTCCAGGTGCAAATCAACATGCTGATTATCACCTTTAAGGCCCTATGAAGGACATGGCCAGGTTATTTGCAGGAACATTTCTCCCTGAAATGCCTATCCTATCCCACCAGATTAGATAAATTAGGCAAGTTCAGGTCCCTTCCCTGAAATAGAATAGAATAGAATAGAATAGAATAGAATAGAATAGAGTAGAACAGAGTAGAACAGAGTAGAACAGAGTAGAGTAGAGTAGAGTAGAGTAGAGTAGAGTAGAGTAGAGTAGAGTAGAGTAGAGTAGAGTAGAGTAGAGTAGAGTAGAGTAGAGTAGAGTAGAGTAGAACAGAATAGAATAGAATAGAATAGAATAGAATAGAATCTGGAAGGGACCTTGGAGGTCTTCTAGTCTAACTCCCTGCTCAAGCAGGAGAACCTATACCAGTGGTGGCGAACCTATGGCACGCGTGTCAGAGGCGGCACTCAGAGCCCTCTCTGTGGGCACGCGTGCCGTTGCCCCAGCAGAGTTCGCCAGAGTAGCGAGCACGTGGCGTTTGGAAGCGACAGGGCAGGAAGTGAGCGAGCAAGCAGCGTTGGCCCCCCGGAGATGGCGAGGGATTGGCCCCGGCCATGCTCACCCAGTCTGCTGTGACCACTACAGCCACGCCCACCCAGTGGGCCATGCCCCTCCGCCCTCCCTGAGGGCACCACAATGCTGATGCAGCCCTGGCACTTTGCGATAAATAAGTGGGTTTTGGGTTGCAGTTTGGGCACTCAGTCTCTAAAAGGTTCGCCATCACTGACCTATACCATTTCAGACAAATGACTGTCTAATCTCTTCTTAAAAACCTCCAGTGATGGAGCGCCCACGATTTCTGAGGGCAAGCTGTTCCACTCGTTGATTGTCCTCACTGTTAGAAAGTTTCTCCTTAATTCCAGGTTGCTTCTCTCTTTGATCAGTTTCCAACCATTGTTTCTTTTCCTGCCCTCTGGTGCTTTGGAGAATAGTTTGACGCTCTCTTCTTTGTGGCAGACCCTCAAATACTGGAACACTGCTATCATGTCACCCCTATTTCTTCTTTTCTTTAGACTAGCCAAACCCAAGTCCTGCAGCCGTTCTTCACATGTTTTAGTCTCCAGACCTTTGATCATTTTAGTTGCTCTTCTCTGAACTTTTTCCAAGGTCTCAACATCTTTTTTGTAGTATGGTGACCAAAATTGGTTGCAGTATTCCAGGTGTGGTCTTACTAGGGTTTTATAAAGAAATTTTTGTTTTATCTTTATGGTTGCATGGCTTGTGTTTTTTTTAATAGCTCTGGGTTTTATTACTCTTGTAAGCCATCCAGAGCTGTGCTTTAAGATAAGCAGCCATACAAATCTTTTAAATATATAAACAAATAGTAATTAGCCCTGAGTGATACAGGCATCAATGTCTCATTTTCAATAGAATGATGTTAATTATTACAGTAGCTATTGCAATAATTACTCTTACTCATGCCTTAGTCATCTCTCCTTTGGATGCTTGTAAGGTGCTGTCCTTGAAGAGCATTTGGAAGCAGCATTTGATCCAGAATGCAGGGATTCGGATACTTACAGGGGCTTCAAAATCTGCCCTTGGGCCACCCCTATTGTAGCTAGTCTTATGATTGATGGCAGTTTTTCCCTATCACAACCTTTCCTACTGAGTCGGGATAATTCTCAATATTTCTAATTATGTTGCTTTGGAATCTTTTTTCTTTTTTTAAAGGGTTTTTATTGATTTCCCCCCATACATTCAATAGTATTTATTCAACAAACATGCTGTCTGAGTTTACATTCGCTAATACATATTTAGTTCCTCATCCTTTATTCTTTCCTCTAGCCATCGATAAAATAAGTCCCAAGTTTGATAATATTCCGTTTCTTCTTTTTCTTTCAGTCTCAGAGTCAGTCTATCCATCTCCGCGCATTCTAATATTTTTTTTTATTATTTCTTCATCTGATGGTATTCCTTCATTTTTCCAATATTGCGCAAATATAATTCTTGCCGCTGTTATAACATACAAAGTCAAATATATGCTTTGTTTACCAGTCTTTTCTGGCATTATACCTAATAAAAAAAGTTCAGGTTTAAAATCTATGTGTTCTCCCAACATCTTTTCTAGCCAGGCATGTATCTTTTTTCAATAACTTTTTGCTTTGACACATGTCCACCAAACATGGGAATAATAATAATAATAATAATAATAAAACTTATGTTTGCATTTCCAACATCTATCTGACATGTGTTTAAACATTTTTGCTAGTATTGCTGGTGGCAAGTGCCATCTATAAAACATTTTATATAAATTTTCTTTGTAGGAAGTAGACATTGTCAGTTTATAATTTCTTTTCCATAAATTTTCCCATTTTTCTAATTCTATATTATATCCAAAAAAATTTGCCCATCTTATCATTGTTTCTTTAACTTGTTCGCTTTCCATTTTCAAAGTTAATAAAAAATTATAAATTTTCTTGATTAGTTTCTCATCAGAGGTTAACAATATCTTACCAAACAAAGTTTGCTCCTTATAAAATCCATACAGTTTAACATCTTTATCATATCTAGCTTGCATTTGTAAATGTGCCCACCATGATAAATTGATACCCTGATTTTCCATTTCTTGTTTAGATTTTAAATTCCCTTCAGAGTTTAGAATATCTCTATATGTCCAGATTTTTTCAAAGTCAACTAAATTTGGGTGTACAAATGCTTCCATTGTTGACAACCACCCTGGAATTTTCAGATGTATTTTACATTTTATTTTTTCCCATGTTGTTAATAATGCATTTCTTATATAGTGATTTTGGAAGTATTTATGAATTTTATTTTTCCCGTACCATAAGAAGGCATGCCACCCCAACTGTAAATCATGCCCCTCCAGATATAACAACCTTTTGTTTCTAAGAATTATCCATTCTTTTACCCATGTTAATACAGATGCTTGGTAATATGAAACCCACTCTGGTAAACCAAAACCTCCATTTTCCTTGGCATCTTGTAACATTTTCATCTTAATTCTAGCTTTCTTTCCTTGCCAAATAAATTTCAAAATTAATGAATTTAAATCTTCAAAGATTTTTTTCTCAAGTTTTATAGGTATTGTTTGGAATAAAAATAAGATTTTTGGTAATATATTCTTTTTCACTGTAACAATTCTTCCTAATATTGACAACTGCAAGTTTTTCCATTTTTCCAAATCCACTCTTATTTGATTCAATAGTTTTGTACAGTTATCTTCTTTTATCGTTGAACATCTTGCTGTTAAGTATATTCCCAGATATTTGACCTTTTTGACTATTTGTAATTCTATTTTTTCTGACATTTGGTTTTTTTGTTTATCTGAAAGATTTTTGACTATTTTTTCTGTTTATTTTCAGTCCTGCTATTTCTCCATATTGTTCTATCTTTCCCAGTAGTTTAGGAATCATCTCCAAAAGTTCTTCTAAAATAAATACCAAATCATCAGCAAATGCTTGTAATTTGTATCTTTCACCTTTTATTTCTAGTCCTTTAATTTCTGTATCTTGTCTAATATTTCTATTTAAAACTTCCAAGGTCAGAATAAATAACAATGGAGATAATGGACATCCTTGCCTTGTACCTTTTCTTATCTCAAAGTTCTCTGTATAATCTCCATTCACAATCACTTTCGCTGTTTGTTTATTGCATATTATTTTAATCATATTTATAAAGTTTTGTCCAAAGTCCATATATTTTTAATTGCTGAATCATAAATTGACAGGAAACATTATCAAATGCCTTTTGGGCATCTAAAAATATTAGTGCCAATTGTTTCCCTGGATGTAATTCATAATATTCCAATACATCCATTATCACTCTTAAATTATTTTTAATTTATCTCTTTGGTAAAAAAAACCATTTTGGTCTGAATGTATAAATTCAGTTAAGAATCTTTTCAGTCTCTCTGGAATCTTGGGGCCCTAATCCTATCAAAGCTGAGTAGTACAAAAAAATCACAACTCTCAATTTAATAATAGAATAACTGAGTCGAAAGAGACCTTGTAGGTCTTCTAGTCCAACCCTCTGTTCAAGCAGGAGACTTTATACCATTTCAGACAAACGGCTGTCCAGTCTCCTCTTAAAAACCTCCAGTGATGGAGCACGCACAACCTCTAAAGGCAAGTCATTCCACTGATTAATTGTTCTCACTGTCAGGACATTTCTCCTTATTTCTACCGTGGATCCCTCCTTCATAAGTTTCCATCTGTTGCTTCTTGTTCTGCTTTCAGGTGCTTTGAAGAACAGGTTGACTTCTTCTTCTTCGTGGCAGTCCCTTAGATATTGAAAGACTGCTATCATGTCACCCTTAGTCCTTCTTTTCATCACACTAAATATATCCAGTTCCTGCAACCATTCTTCATATGTTTTATTACCCAGTCTCCTAATTATCTTTGTTGTTCTTTTCTGCACTCTTTCTAGAGTTTCAGTATTTTTTATGTATCATGGTGACCAAAACTAGATGCAGTATCCCAAGTGCGGTCTTACCAAGGCATTATAAAGTGGCACTAACACTTCACATTTAGAAAGGGTTCCTGGTCTAATCTGGTGGGGGTTTTGATAACCACATTGATAACCACATGCAGTTTCCACATGCAGAAACAAATTACTTTTGATGCTTTATTTGTGAGCTTCACAAAGGCCACCTATTGGAAATAGGTTCGGACTTTAGATGGATAATGGCTCAGCAGGACTTCTCATAAATTTAAGAAAGGCAATCTTCATTTCCATATTTATTCGTGATTATTAAAACATTGTATGTGTATATACCCCTCCCTGTCCAGAGGCAGTTGATCTCTGAAGATCAAGTGTTAGGACAACAAAAGAGAGAACTATCTCCTTAAAACTGTTTGTAGTCTCTCTCTCTACATCCCCTGGTTAATCATTGCTGGAGGCAACTCTCCAAGGAGTTACTTCCCATTTCAAAGCTGGAAAGTGCAGTAGACAAGAACTGCATGAAAAGGGCAGCTGCAGAACACAAAGCATCCTGCTTTCATACCTATAAACTGAGTTACACACTTACAGAACCATTGCATTCATGAGCATCCACTTGAGGCTGTGCACAATGTTTTTATAGCATTAGTTACATACCTTGAAGCTACTCGCTCTTGGGGTTGAAAAAAAAAGGAAGGGAAGAAGGAAAAGGAAAGGAAAGGAAAGGAAAGGAAAGGGGGAAAAAAAGAGAAGAGAAGGAAGAAGAAGGAAGGAAGGTTATTCCTTGTTGTTTTATTGCTCTTGCTTCTGTTGATATTATTACAGTACTTACTTGGTTTCTCATTTACAGAGCTTAGATCTCGATAGTATAATGAATTGAATAATTGCTATTGTTTAAGTATCTCCATAGCAATGGTCCTTTACAAAGTACAAGAGGACCAGTCCCTGTCCCGAAGGGTTTACACCCTTTAGACAGTACATACACTTGGACAGTTCAATGAAATGGCGTGAGAACGATCGTCCTTTGAGCAAGGCCATCCAAAGGTTAAAAGCAGCAGCACTTTGAAGATTTTCCAGGGACAGCTGGGGGTACAAAGTGTCTTTCAAGAGTCCACTACAAAAAGATCTCAATTCATTCTGGTAGGCAGAGAAAGTTCACAAACTGTTTCTTCCTGATAATGTACTTTGATATCCATCTGGTGCTTTGCAAAGGCAAATTTTAAAATGCCTATTTCCTTGGCATGGAATTGTGATAGAAGTCATGGTGTGCCAGTGTGTGTGTGTGTGTGGGTGCTTGTTTTTTTTTTGAAGTGTCTGCACTTTGCCTTCTTAAAATGCATATGCTGGACTCTCTTTATAGAACATGGTCTTCTCCCTCCCACATCTCAGAACCACTGACCTTTAGTTGTTGGTGCTATTTCAGAATAATAAGATCACTGAAAGAGGGTTTTTTTTTTTAAAAAAAATGGTTTAATTTCCAGGTGGGTTTAGAGAAAAGATGGCATATAAATTGATGCAAAGAATGACACCAATAAACAAAACAGTAATAGCAATGAAGAACAGGGATGGAGAGAACCTGAGGATAACAGCCAATGATTAAGACAAATTGTATCCAAACTTTAGAGAAGCACATAGCTATAAGGAAAAAAAAGAGGAAATGTCTCATCCCTGAGATTAAAAATCAAAATAATATTGATCTTTTATATAAAAAAAATGTCTATCCAGATCTCAAGACGCTCCCCATGAATGAGCCTCCAGCTGAACTCTCCCCAATGTGGCACCCTTTAAAAAGGGGTGAGAGTAACATATGCCAAGATCCAAACTTGGCTTTCAATAGAAGAGAATATATGTAGTTCAGGGTTGAATTTGGGAGCCCTTGATGCTCTCTGGGCTTGGTTGTTTGCTTGCAGATGTTTCAGTGCCAATGAATGTGGGTCTTGTTCCCTGTTTACATTCAGCAGCTTGCCGTGCAGGTGTGGTTTTCTTCTTGGTGGTTTCATGATTGTTTTCTGCTTGATTGTTTGTCCGGTGTTAATCTCTGCTTATCTGGATGTTGTTTGCTGTATGTTGTTTGCATTCTGGTCTTTTTGTTTGCTTCTTAGTTTTGAATGGTATGTAAATGTGGTTTATCTCTATGTGTCTATTGATGGCCGATTTGTCTCAATGCCAAACTTCCAAGGATTCTTGGAATATCCAGAATCATGGACCTCATCAACCTCTACCTCACTACTGACTTTCAGTTTGATGGACAAATGTACCAGCATTTTTTTTAACGGAAAGATCATTGTAGGAACCTCCTCATGGGTTGCATGTGTAGGTAAGCCTGCTTTGGGTACGTGGCTTGGATTTGTCTCCAGCAAATCCTACGCTGAAAGGTGCTTTTTTTTTTTTTTTTTTGGCTAACAGTTTAAAGACTTGTACCTGCCTGTTTGTAATATTATCTGTTTTTGTTGGTTTAATTAACTGGCTGATGAGTGAAAGCTATGCAGGAAAGTGCAGGAGGAAGAAATAAAGGATTATTTTGCTTGCCTTCTTCTCTTCCTTCTTCTTCTGAACTGCGTTGTTAGCTCATCCTTCAGGCAATCAAGCTTAATCATGGAAACCTAAAGATGGCAATTATGATGATCTACCAACGAGTCGGTTTTGACTCCTAACAGTCTCATAGATGGATAGGTTTTCTCCACGAGAATCAAAGAATGCTCCTATCAACCCCATCTTAATTGAGCATTTTATTTCTCACTGTGGTCATCCAGAGAAAGCCACCACGGCGAAGAGGTGAAAGTCCCGGAATAGAAATGAGAAGACCCAGGTCCTAGTTCTGCCTTAGGCTGGGTGACTTCTCAGCTCTGATCATCATCAGGCTCTGCAACAATCAGCAGAATCACTCATCACAACATGTATTGGTAGCTCTGGTTTAAAGCCATCTAAGACAGGGCTTTTCAACCTTTTCACCCATTGTACCACTTTTAGGATATGGCAATATCCGAGTACCACCAGTCGCCTAGCAAGGTGTCAAAAACCTGATGACAAAAAAAAAAAGGAAAAAAGTGATAAAGTACAGGTAGTCCTTGACTTACAACAGTTCGCTTAGTGACTGTTCGAAGTTACAATGGCACTGAAAAAAGTGCCCCCCAAGCCACAGCCGAGCAAGACACCTGCCTGCCCATCCGGCGGCGCTCTTCCTCCTGTCCGAGGTTTTCATTGTTGTGAACATTTCTGTTGAGGATTGGCAGCGGGGGTGGGGTGGTGTTTGGTTTTTATTCCCCCCCGTCTGCTGGGTGGTTGCAGCAGGTTTTGGTCACTTCACATGACCCTGGAACACTGTGACCGTCATAAATATGAATCAGTTGCCAAGCATCTGAATGTAAATCACAAGACCCTGGAGCTGCTGCAACATTCCAGCTGATCAGCGCTTCTTCTGGGCTCAGCAGAAGCACCAGGATCAGTGCTGCTTTCCAGCTGATTGGTGCTTCTTCAGGGCTCAGCAGAAGCACCAGGATCGGCGCCGAGCTCCAGCTGGAGCCTGCCGCTGATCCTGGCACTTCCACTGAGCCCTGACAGCCCTGCAACTCCAGCCATCTCTCACTCAGGCTTGTGCGGTGCTGCCACCGGTTCAGCTCATTCCCCTCCCCCGCTACCACTTTTCTAGGATGGTCGCAAGGTGCCAATGTACCACAGGTGGTACCCGTACCACTGGTTGAAAAGCTCTGATCTAAGAAGCCATCTCCGTAGTCTTGTGGTAATGAGTTCCACAGGCTAAAATGAGTTAAACTTATATGATGCATACTTACAGGTAGACTTTGACTTAAGACCAATTGCTTAGCAACTCTCTGAAGTTCTGACTTATCTGGGGGTACTTACAGTATGACCTACCTGGGGGTACCTGTGACCCAGATTCAAAGTTCCAGCAGTCAGAACCCCCACCCCTACTCTTTGCAGGCGTGTAACCACACTTAGAGCACTCAGCAACCAGACCACATTTACATCAATTGGCAGTCGTGTGACTGTGTTTTATGATGATTTTGCTGAAAACTGGCATTTACTTCTGGTTTTCAGAAAAACCTTGCCTATAGCAAACCTTTAGTTCATTTAATAACATGGATTCACTTAACAACCACTGCAAAAAAGGTTGTAAAAGCAGATCAGTCACATGACTGTCATTAGTTATGACTATAGAACATAGAATAATAGACTTGGAAGGGACCTCAGAGGTCTTCTAGTCCAGTTTAAGGAAGAGAAGGACGAGGGGGGACACGACAGAAGCGTTCCAATATCTCAGGGGCTGCCACAAAGAAGAGGCAGTCAAGCTATTCTCCAAAGCATCTGAAGGACGGATGGAAACTAATCAAGGAGAGAAGCAACCTGGAACTGAAGAGAAACTTCCTGACAGTTAGAACAATTAACCAGTGGAACAACCTGCCTCAAGAAGTTGTGAATGCTCCAACACTGGAAGTTTTTAAGAAGAGACTGGACAGCCATTTGTCCGAAATGGTATAGGGTTTCCTGCCTGAGCAGGGGGTTGGACTAGATGACCTCCAGGGTCCCTTCCAACTTTATTATTATTATTTATTATTATTAACCCCCTGCTTGAGCAGGAGACCGATGATGAGCAGGCTCCGTAACGGTTGTAACTCGAGGATTACCTGTATTCCATCAGTGTGGGCTGTAGGCCTCAGGTTGTCACAGAGAAGAGGGGGGCGAATCTCTTCTCCAGAGCACCTGAGGGCAGGTCAAGAAGCAATGGATGGAATCTAAGCAAGGAGAGAGAAGCAACCTGGAACTAAGGAGGAATTTCCTGAGAGTGAGAACAATTAATCAATGGAACAACCTGCCTCCAGAAGTTGTGGGTGCTCCAACACTGGAGGTTTTTAAGAGGAGATTGGACAACCACTTGTCTGGAATGGTAGAGTCTCCTGCCTGAGCAGAGGGTTGGACTAAATGACCTCCAAGGTCCCTTCCAGCCCTATGATTCTATGATCTATGATCCATTTATCTGCTCCTCCTCCTTTGTTTCAGCCATGCATCTTTTTTTGGTAGTGACAATAGAAATAGAGGCCACAGATTAAAGATTTCAGTACTATAGCTGTTTCCCTGCTGTACCCAGAAAAGCCTTTATGAGAACTAGGAAGTTTTATAAACAACAGCTATTTTTCTGCGTGTGCTGCTTTTAACAGTGGCACTGCTTTTAATTTTGCTTTCCCCCCCTCCCTTTGGCAGCCATTAAGAATTAGAAGCTTTGGTTGTTGTGATAAAGCTAAATAGTTCAGTTAGCTGACTTTGGGGTCCTGTAATAATGAGGCATGTTTACATCGTTTGCATAACTGGTTTTGTTCTACATTGTTTGGTCTTATTGTTCTAGCTTTGGGAGTGATAATTCCCAGTCCACTCAGGTTTCTAAGGTCCTACTTCACAAACATTTTTCCATGCACATGCTCCTAAATAGTGAGTTGATTTAAAAAACAGAAGAGTAAGTTTCTGGGGAAAATATAACCCAGCAAAATTTAATTTATAATTTACAGAGACTGCATTTTCTACAATTTCATGAACGCAACATGCTTTGAATAACCTTTATGCCTGTTACCTTTATGCCTCTTTTTTCTGTTTTTCCTCCTCCTCCTCCCCCCCCTCCTCCATTGATGAGGATTTTCCCTGCTTAACACCTCTTCCTCCTATCATTGCCTTCCTTTGGCTGGATCCTACTTGTCTGGGAACCCTCCAGATTGGATTACTCAGGATTTCTGCCCCATAGTCTGACAGATCTTTCTAAACCTTCCCAAGAGAACTCTGTGTTGTTGTTGTTGTTGTTAGTTGCGAAGTTGTGTCCGACCCATCGCGACCCCCTGGACAACATTTCTCCAGGCCTTCCTGTCCTCTACCATCTTCTGGAGTCCACTTAAGCTCACGCCTACTGCTTTAGTGACTCCATCCAGCCACCTCATTCTCTGTCGTCCCCTTCTTCTATTGTCCTCAATCTTTCCCAGCATTAGGCTCTTCTCCAGTGAGTCCTTCCTTCTCATTAGGTGGCCAAAGTACTTGAGTTTCAACTTCAGGATCTGGCTTTCTAAGGAGCAGTCAAGGTTGATCTCCTCTAGGACTGACCGGTTTGATCGCCTTGCAGTCCAAGGGACTCGCAGAAGTCTTCTCCAGCACCATAGTTCAAAGGCCTCAATTCTTTTGCACCCAGCCTTTCTTATGGTCCAACTTTCACAGCCATACATTGCAACTGGGAAAACCATGGCCTTGACTATACGCACTTTTGTTGGCAGGGTGATGTCTCTGCTTTTTAGTATGCTGTCTAAATTTGCCATAGCTTTCCTCCCCAGGAGCAAGCGTCTTTTAATTTCTTCGCTGCAGTCCCCATCTGTGGTGATCTTGGAGCCCAGGAAGATAAAATCTGTCACTACCTCCATTTCTTCCCCATCTATTTGCCAGGAATTGAGAGGGCCGGATGCCATGATCTTGGTTTTCTTAATGTTGAGTTTCAAGCCAACTTTTGCACTCTCCTTCTTCACCCACATCAAGAGGCTCTTTAGTTCCTCTTCACTTTCTGCCATTAGAGTGGTATCATCTGCATATCTTAGGTTGTTGATATTTCTCCCGGCAATCTTAATTCCAACTTTTGATTCATCTAGCCCTGCCTTTCTCATGATGTGCTCTGCATATAAGTTAAATAGGCAGGGCAACAGAATACAGCCTTGCCGGACTCCTTTCCCAATTTTGAACCAATCAGTGGTTCCGTGTCCAGTTCTCACTGTTGCTTCTTGACCCGCATATAGGTTTCTCAAGAGACAAATAAGATGGTCTGGTACTCCCATCTCTTTAAGAACTTGCCACAATTTGTTGTGATCCACACAATCAAAGGCTTTAGCATAGTCAATGAAGCAGAAGTAGATGTTTTTCTGGAACTCCCTAGCTTTCTCCATGATCCAGCGTATGTTGGCAATTTGATCTCTAGTTTCTCTGCCTCTTCGAAATCCTGCCTGTACTTTTGGAAGTTCTCGATCCACATACTGCTGGAGTCTAGTTTGTAGGATTTTAAGCATAACTTTACTTGCATATGAAATGAGTGCAATGGTGCGATAGTTTGAACATTCTTTGGCATTGCCTTTCTTTGGAATTGGAATGTAAACTGACCTTTTCCAATTCTATGGCCACTGCTGAGTTTTCCAAATTTGCTGGCAAATTGAGTGTAGCACTTTTACTGCATCGTCTTTTAAGATTTTGAATAGCTCAGCTGGAATACTGTCTGTCACCTCCACTAGCTTTGTTGTTGCTCAGCTTTCCTAAGGCCCATTTCACTTCACATTCTAGGATGTCTGGCTCGAAGTCAGTGACCACCCCATCGTGGTTATCAGGGATGCTAAGCTCGTTCTTGTATAGTTCTTCTGTGTAATTTTGCCACCTCTTCTTAATCTCTTCTGCCTCTGTTAGGTCCCTGCCATTTTGGTCCTTTATCATGCCCATCTTTGCATGAAACGTTCCCTTTATATCTCCAATTTTCTTGAAGAGATCTCTGGTTCTCCCTATTCTATTGTTTTCTTCTATTTCTTTGCATTGTTCATTTAAGAAGGCATTCTTATCTCTTCTAGCTATTCTCTGGAATTCTGCATTCAACTGGGTGTATCTTTCTCTTTCTCCCTTGCCTTTCGCTTCCCTTCTTTCCTCAGCTATTTGCAAAGCTTCCTCAGACAGCCATTTTGCTTTCTTGCATTTCTTTTTCTTTGGGATGGTTTTAGTTGCTACCTCTTGTACAATGTTACGAAGCTCCGTCCATAGTTCTTCAGGCACTCTGTCTATCAGATCTAATTCCTTAAATCTATTTGTCACCTCTACTGTATATTCATCAGGGATATGATTTAGTTCATACCTGAGTGGCCTAGTGTTTTCCCCTACTTTCTTCAATTTAAGCCTAAATTTTGCAACGAGAAGCTCATGATCTGAGCCACAGTCAGCTCCTGGTCTTGTTTTTACTGACTGTATAGAGCTTCTCCATCTTTGGCTGCAGAGCACATAGTCAATCTGATTTCTGTGTTGATGGTCTGGTGATGTCCATGTGTAGAGCCGTCTCTTGGGTTGTTGGAAAAGAGTGTTTGCTATGACCATCGTATTCTCTTGACAAAATTCTATCAGCCTGTGCCCTGCTTCATTTTGTACTCCAAGGCCAAACTTGCCTGTTATTCCGGTTATCTTTTGGCTTCCTACTTTAGTATTCCAATCCCCCATGATGATAAGGACATCATTTCTTGGTGTTGATTCTATAAGGTGCTGTAGGGCTTCATAGAACCAGTCAATTTCATCCTCTTCAGCACCAGTGGTTGGGGCATAGACTTGGACTACTGTGATATTGAATGGTTTGCCTTGAATTCGCACTGAGATCATTCTGTCATTTTGGGGATTGTATCCCAGTATTGCTTTTCCTACTCTTTTATTGACTATGAAGGCTACTCCATTTCTTTTGAGGGATTCTTGCCCACAGTAGTATACCTGATGGTCCTCTGAATTAAATTCACCCATTCCTGGTCCATTTTAGTTCGCTGATTCTTAAGATGTCGATGTTCAGTCTTGTCATCTCTTGTTTGACCACGTCCAGTTTGCCTTGATTCATGGATCTTACATTCCAGGTTCCTATGGAGAAAAAATCTTTACAGCATCGGACTTTCCTTTCACCACCAGATGCATCCACAGCTGAGCATCCTTTCGGCTTTGACCCAGTCACTTCATTCTTTCTGGCACTACTAGTACTAGCCCTCTGCTCTTCCCCAGTAGCATATTGGACACCTTCCGACCCGAGGGGCTCATCTTCCAGCGTCATATCTTTTTGCCTTTTGGTACTGTCCATGGGGTTTTCATGGCAAAGATACTGGAGTGGGTTGCCATTTCCTTCTCCAGTGGATCACATTTTGTCACAACTCTCTGCTATGACCTGTCTGTCTTGGGTGGCCCTGCATGGCATAGCTCATAACTTCATTGAGTTATGCAAGCCCCTTCGCCACGACAAGGCAGTAATCCATGAAGGAGCTGTGATGTTGACATGGGTCCAAAAAATACAGGAATCTGCGTAATCTCAGAGGAGACTATTTCTCCAACTAGAAGTCGAAATAATTGCATTATTTAAATAAGGAGATGGGGAAAAGCCCTGTGGTTTTAACATTTGCCATTGCCACAGATTACAAGTTTAAAAGATCTCTGTTTTCTAAAATCCTCAAGAGTGTTTGCTTAAGTGGATTGCAGTGTTTCTCAACCGTGGCAACTTTCAGATGCGTGGACTTCAACTTCCAGAATTCCCCAGCCAGCAGAGCTGGCTGAGGAATTCTGGGAATTGAAGTCCACGCATCTGAAAGTTGCCAAGGTTGAGAAATACTGAGATGAAGGATGACCACATTACTACTATGGCAAGCATAATATTTCCTGCAGGCATTTGTAAGCGTGTGAATGGCACCACTGGATTCCTTACAGCATTCCTTTAAATCAAGATCCCGGCCAGAAGGACGAATGCCATGTTCAGATTGGAAGGCAGCTGAACAGATAATATTCCAAACACATCTTTGAAGCTTATGGGTCGTCTGAATGCATCCTAGCAAACCAGAAAGGCCTGGTTATTTTGTATACAAACTTCCCAGGCAGGTGGCCAGCTCCTTGCAGGCTTGTGATGCTGTTAGCAGCTTATTCCATCCAACGAGGCCGATTGCACAGTCAGGATTAAACTAGCCATTGACGCCGTTCCTATGCTTGTGGTGAACTGGCGTGCCGGTTTCTTTTTCTAAGTATGCTGATGTGGAAAAGAGATAAGAAGAAGGGTGAGCCTGTTTAAGCCCGTGGGAAGGAAGGCTGGTACATTTTATAATCCTAATCTACCTTTTGGTGTGGGAAGGACTCAGGGGTATTTCCAAAGAGGCTCTTGCAGTGATAGTTTGTCCTCATGATAACACACCCTCAGGTAAACCCATCTGATTTTCCTCTGGCCAGGCTGCAACACTTTTGCAACTCTAGAAAATTTGGAAGTGAACTGTTTTCCTGTCCAATGATCCTTGGTCCCCCACTGCCTCTTACCACTGAAATCTGGTGTTACTTAAGAAGCCTTTACCCAGTCTTAATTCCTCTAAGCTATTTGACAATCCCTGTGGAAAAACAAATAAACAACCCCCAGGAAATCAAAGCATGTGATTCCCCTGCTTTCTCAGCCAGAGCAATCGGGCTGAAAGATAAGGACTGTGTCCATCACACACAGAGAGAGTCAAGAGTAAATGGGGATCTGAACCCAGCTCTCCCCTCATTCCAGCTCAACCTTTCCAGGTCTGGCATCTTTCTGATCTGTGGACTTCAATTCCCAGAATTCCCCAGCCAACCTGGCCCTTGATGAGAATTCTGGAGGTTGAAGTCCACACATCTAGGAGGCACCAAGGTTGGGAAAGGTGTGTTGTAAATGTTACACTGTCCCTGGAAAATAAGTGCAAGTTGCAGAATGGCTAAACAAGTACTGCAGCTGCAATGGAATATACAAGACGTGAGCAGATTATCCCAGACTGGTGCATGTATCATGCACCAGTTATAACCATAATCATAAATGCTACAGATCCTCCTGGGAGCATCTCCAAACTCTCTTGGGATCATAGCCAGCAAGGGCTAAGCTAGCAAATTGCAGGAAGGTTAAATGACTTGATCTTTTTGCTTTCTAGATTTCAAAATGCCAAGCCAGGAGTCTCTCGGGAGTTACCAGGATGAGACTAAAACAGGACAAGGTAAGTACCTGTGGGGATTTCTAGAACCACCTTTGGCCAATCACAGGTGGGAATATTTGGGGGGGGGGAAATAAAGATTTTTGAACCGTGAAATGTGTATAACTGAAGTAATTGTATTTTCCAGGCTAAAGCTTGTCCCCAGCTTTAGTTTAATCTCCAGCCAATTTAATCCAAAGTGGGGGGGAAACACCTCAGAAACTTGAAAAACTTGATTTTGTTTTGAGATATGCTTTTAGCAGCCTTGGTATTTCTTCCCTGGACCTGAGGTTGGCAGACTTTGTTGGCAAACTTTGTGATCAATAACAAGGAATCCATTGTGTCCTGTCTCATTTTATGTGAGTCACTCACCCATCTAAGATCCCATCCCACTCACCCATCTAAGGTCTCTCTGAAAGGTGTGTGTGGATCTGCTCCTCACATAAGCTCCCCTCTGTGGACCAGAGCTATGGAATTATAGAATCGTAGGGATGGAAGGGACCTCGGAGGTCTTCTAGTCCAACCCCCTACTCAAAGTAGGAGCTTTATACTGTTTGGAACGTGGCTCAAGATCCCAAAACAAACAAAACTCACTTGGAATTCCAGCAACAAAGTTTTATTCAAAAAGAAGCGTTTGCAAAGGCCTGGTGGACTGAAACACACACAGGAGTTCAGCCACACCTTAAAGAGCTGTTTGACACATTTTTATATCCTACCTCCGACGCAGATTCCCCCCTCCACTATCGCACTCAACGCCCCTTTCCTAATCATCCGATAAACTTTCCAGACCACCTAAAACCACTGTCGTTCCCATGTTCCAGGAACCCCCTTTGTCCAATATCCTATCTTTCACCATCGTTAGCACAATTTGTCTCCTTTAGTTATTTCGATATTTCCTCTGCTTGCAATTTCAGTTAGCTAGCAACTTCTGCTTTTCACATTTATACCTGTCAATACTTAGATATATATTATTATTTCTGATCTTTAGTTGGCTTCTGTTCCTTTAGACTCATTAGAAATTTCTGAATAATACTTTATTCCTTTCAATCCACCCTCTCTTTTCTTTATTCTTTCAGAAATTTATAGACAAACAAACAAAAATACACTTTGCATATATGGGCTACAGTTTATACTTATATATTGGTAAGCAAGCCTAAGCTATAATGATCCCAGTTATAAAGGGATTTTCATCCACTTTGATAGTTCTTGTTCTACCTCTCTGAGATTTTCCAGTGTCTGACTTTCCTGTTGGTCTTCCTCATCATTATCCCTCAGACACAATCTATTCTATATCCCATGGAATTTGAATATCACTATCCCCCAATATAACTGAATTTAGGTCAGGTTGTGTTTCTGCTGTCTAAATTTCAATTGCTCCTATAATTGGGTATGTGGGCTAAAGAGTCTGTTGATGTCAGACCTTTACATATTTTTAACCAATCCTCCACTATTAACTATGTCACAAAGTTCTTCACAGGGACAGACTGGTCCACAATCGCAACAGTGATAAGAACAACAACATTCAATGACACAATTGCCATCACAGAACCAACACATTATGTAGAAGTTTGTAGAATGTGGAGGTCCACAGCTTCTTCTGGAATCCTTGGATGGAATAACATTGGCCACCACTCAGATCAAAAAAGCCAGAAAGCTGCTACTCCTGCAATGAGAAAAATCACAAACAAACCCAGGCTATTATTTCTTCACCCCACAATGACCATATCAGTTTTTGGTGATTTTTATTCACAGAGGGTCTTCTCAGAGGTTTCTGGGCTAACAATCCTTGCTTCCTGAGATAAGACAAAACAGAAAACAGCCCCAGTATCTAATTCTTTATAAACATGTCATTAGTTTCATATTGTGGAATTTCCACAATATGAGGTAATTTAAAATCAACTTGAATGCATTGAAATAGCCTCACCATTAGATGTTATAGAACATTTTATGTATTTGTCTACATATCATACTTATCATATAACCAACCATATATTAACCATAGAAAAGTATCAATTATCCCTCCCCTAGCCATTCCTTTGTCCATATTTACAAACAAATTGCTTACTAAAGAGCCAACAAAGGAGCGCTCACCAAACTCTGCTTGAGTTTGTTTGCACACAAATCTTTATTCAAAACAACATACCTCATTTATAATCTCCAAAATTTTCTCAACTCCTTCGTTTTAAACAAGGGTTGAATTACAATTCCTTCAATTCTTTTAATATTATTTTTTTTTATCAGTGTGTCCTGCACACAGACATAAAAACATAAAAAAAAATAAAACAACAACAAAAAAGCAACTCCACAAAATAAATAAACAAACAAGCTTAATAAGATATTCTGAGTTACTGAAATAGTTTTGTATCAACTCTTTGCTTTTAATATAAATTTAGTCAAATTCCAATTTAATCAGATTCCATTCAGATGGAAACAAATTTCCACTAAATAGGTTAAATCATTTATAAATCTAAACAAAACAATTCAAAGTCATTTCTATTGGTTAATGGATATATAGGTGTATTCAAGTTCTTCTCATATTTCATTTATTTAAAAAAATAACCTTATTGCTTACTGCAGGAATGGGTATTAAATATCACATCCACCCCACCTTCCTCAAACCAGAATTCTAAGCAGAGAAAAAAAAAATAGTTAAAAAGATCAGACCCCCCCTTTTCCTTTCTGTCTCTCTCGCTCTTAAAGCAACCCAGCCAGCGGGGGAAGAGACAGGAAAAGAAGAAATTACACAAAAATCTCACCACTAACAAAATAGTTTTCTCTTTTTCACATGCATTTTCCATGAATTCTCTCACACATCCTCCATGGGACTCTTCTCATGCAAACACTTGCTATTGCCTTTCCATTTCACTTTTACAGCAACACAAAAAAAAAAATCTGCAGTTGGGGTGGGGAGAAACACACACACACACACACACACACACACACAAACACAGGATCAGCATATCCACACATTCACTTCCATTCAAACTGCTTGTATAAACACTTTCACATACAGATATTTCATCTCATACTTTCTCTTGATAAATCAACTATTATTATAATTTCAAGGAGCTGTTCAAAAGACAATGAACTTCTTTCCCCCCCATTTCCGTTGCTCTTAGAGCGTGCCTATTAACTTTCTTGCAAATGAGACATCCGGCTGTTATTTGTTTCACAACAGTGAAAACTCTCCTGTAGCCATACCTTTCAGAAACACATCTACTAAAGCCCTCTTGGAGCGTTTGGATTACTTCATGTGTTATGGCTTTATTCAACACCTGCTTTCCATCAGGTAATATCCATTTTCCTTCTGTATTCCTTTCTTTTTGAATTCACCAATCCCTTTTCTAACCAAATTTTTCCAAATGTATGGACTACTCCACAGGCATATTTAGAGTCAGTGTAAACAGTGCCAGATATTCCTTTTAATAATTTCAGACTTTGTCTAAGGGCGTACAATTCACAGGTTTGAGCCGACCAAGATTTAGGCAAGCTTCCAGCCTCTACCAGAGTCTTGTTAATCCCATCTACAATTGCAAAGCCGTTTTGCCTCTTCCCTTCTATTACTCAAGATGACCCATCTATAAACCAATGTAGTCCTTTTTCTAGTGGAGAATCCTGCAAATCGTTTCTTATTTTAGTTTGTAAGTCTATAATATCTATGCAGAAATGTTCTAATTCACATTTGAATCCCTTTTTCCTTTTGAGTTAATACACCCAATGCTGTACCTTCATAATAATAATAATAAAGTTGGAAGGGACCTTGGAGGTCATCGAGTCCAACCCCCTGCTCAGGCAGGAAACCCTATACCATTTCGGACAAATGGCTGTCCAGTCTCTTCTTAAAAACTTCCAGTGTTGGAGCATTCACCGCTTCTGGAGGCAGGTTGTTCCACTGGTTAATTGTTCTAACTGTCAGGAAGTTTCTCCTCAGTTCCAGGTTGCTTCTCTCCTTGACTAGTTTCCATCCATTACTTCTTGTCCTGCCCTCAGGCGCCTTGGAGAATAGCTTGACTCCCTCTTCTTTGTGGCAACCCCTGAGATATTGGAATACTGCTATCATGTCACCCCTAGTCCTTCTTTCATTAAACTAGACATACCCAATTCCAGCAAACGTTCCTTGATATGCTTTAGCCTCCAGTCCCCTAATCATCTTTGTTGCCCTTCTCTGCACTCTTTCTAGAGTCTCAACATCTTTTTTACATCGTGGTGACCAAAACTGGATGCAGTATTCCAAGTGTGGCCTTACCAAGGCATTGTAAAGTGGTATTAATACTTCACGTGATCTTGATTCTATCCCTCTGTTAATGCAGCCTAGCACTGTGTTGGCTTTTTTGGCAGCTGCAGCACACTGCTGGCTCATATTTAAGTGATTGTCCACTAGGACTCCGAGATCCCTCTCACAGTTACTACTATTGAGCAAGGTACCCCTATACTATACCTGTACATTTGGTTTTTCTTGCCTAAATGTAGAACCTTACTTTTTTCACCATTGAATTTCATTTTGTTAGATAGCGCCCAGTGTTCAAGTCTGTCCAGGTCCTCCTGTATCTTAAGCCTGTCTTCTGGAGTGTTGGCTATTCCTGCCAGCTTGGTGTCATCCGCAAATTTGATGAGTTCCCCATCTATCCCCTCGTCCAAATCGTTGATGAAGATGTTGAAGAGCACTGGCCCCAGAACAGAGCCCTGGGGCACCCCACTGCACACTTCCCTCCATGTAGATGCGGTTCCATTGAGGACCACACGCTGAGTACGGCCGGTCAGCCAGCTACGAATCCATCTGGTGGTGATGCTGTCTAACCCACATTTTTCTATCTTATCAAGTAGTAGGTTGTGATCTACTTTATCAAATGCCTTACTGAAGTCCAAGTAAATTATATCCACAGCATTCCTCTGATCCACTAATTTTGTCACTTGGTCAAAGAATGCAATAAGATTTGTCTGGCATGATCTGTTTTTGACAAACCCATGTTGGCTTTTAGTAATGATTTTGTTTGCCTCTAGGTGTTCGCTGATTCATTGTTTGATTATCTTTTCCAGAATCTTCCCAGGTATTGAGGTCAGGCTGATAGGTCTGTAATTTCCTGGATCCATTTTTTTTCCTTTTTTGAAGATGGGAACTACATCAGCTCTTTTCCAGTCCTCGGTAGTTCCCCAGTGCTCCAGGATCTTTGAAAAATATAGTTCAGTGGTTCTGAGATCACATCTGCCAGTTCCTTGAGAACCTTGGGGTGTAATCCATCTGGTCCTGGTGATTTGAACTCGTCTAGGCTGGACAGATGCTCACTTACCATTTTCTTGCCTATCTTAACTTGTGTTTCTATTCTGTTTTTTATGGCACTATTTTTGATAGGTTGGTCTGTTTTTTCCCTTTGTGTAAAGACAGATGCAAAAAACGAGTTAAATAGTTCTGCTTTCTCCCTATTGCTTGTCACCTTCTTGCCACTTTCACCCACTAATGGACCAATCATTTCCTTCACTTTTTTCTTATTTTTTACATGTTGAAAGAAGCTTTTTTTGTTATTTTTGACTTTGGTCGCAAGTCTTAGTTCATTATGAGCCTTAGCTTTCCTTCATCTACATTTACATATAAATGAAAAGGTTTGTCCAAGTCTGGTAAAGCCAGAACTGGAGACTTAGCTAAATTTTCTTTTAGTCTTTGAAAAGTTTGTTCCTCTTCTGATGCCCAGACTAATTTCCATGGTTGTTCCTCTAATAATTTACTATACAAGGACTTAGTTTGTTGTGCATAATTATCTATCCACAGTCTACAACAGTGGTTCTTAACCTTTTTGAACGAATCGCCCCCTTGAGCCAATGAGGAAGTTGTCATCACCCCCTCCCCCAACGTAACCTCTCAATCACAACATAGGAAATAATTCTTCAATTTATGCAAACACTTTTTTTTGTTTCCTTTAAAATTGTCATCAGGACATATCGATGCAAATAATTCTTCCCCCACTCAGTGTGTGTGTGTGTGTGTGTGTGTGTGTGTGTGAGAGAGAGAGAGAGAGAGAGAGAGAGGCACTTGCGCTTCTTCTTTGTCTCCTCTCTTTCCTCTCTCTTTCTCTCTCTCTTTTTCTCTTTCCTCTCTCCCTTTCTCTCTTTCCTCTCCCTCCCTCCCCCCTCTCTCTCTCCAGGTGAGGAGAGAGAGAGAGAGAGAGAGAGAACGAAAGGCAGACGGTGCCGAAGGGGCAGGGAGGGGGGCAGGAGGCAGCAGAAGGCGCTGAAAGGTGCCCGGGGCACCACGGACCGGCCCGGGGAGACGCGTGGCCGGCTCGGCTGCCCAGGGAGTGGCCCGGAGACGGCCCAGGGAGCGATGCCCCTGCCGGCCGCCGGCCCAGCCGGGACTGGAGCGAGAGACGCGGCTAGGGAGAAACACCTGTGCTGGATGGCGGCGGAAGGGAGGCTGGGTCCCGGATGGCTGCTTTTCACGGCCAAACGCCGGATGCTGGGCAATTGACTGGGGCAGAACAGCGGGGTGGGGGGAGGCTATGTAAAGCGCGTCTCCCCGAGCCGGTCTGGTCAGCAGTCCCGGCTGGGGCATCGCTCCCTGGGCAGCCTCCCCCCACTCTGCTGTTCCGCCCCAGTCAGCTGCCCAGCATCCAGCATTTGGCCGTGAAAAGTAGCCATCCGGGACCCAGCCTCCCTTCCACCGCCATCCAGTGCAGGTGTTTCTCCCTAGCTGTGTCTCTCGCTCCGGACTGCGGGCCCGCCCCTGGCCTGCGGTGGCCTCACGAGACCCCGTCGCCGCTGGAGGCACCCAGCTCCGCTGCCCGCCGGGCCTGCGGGGACACCCCAGCTCACGGTCACGTTGGCAGGCCATCCCACGTGCCGCCAGCATCCCTGGGCTCAAGTCATGGGCCGCGGGGCATCCGCAGAACGCCCCCCCCGTCGGCTGCATCGCCAACCCTTCTTCCGCGCCACCGGCATCCTCGGTCGGAACTGGGGCAACGATCCGCCTCCCGCCAGGACCGACGCTGGAGCCTCCCGTGCCACCGGTAGGTCTGTCGTGCTGGAGGAGCTGGGGCCGCTCCATACTGCACGGCGCTCCCGGCGATCCGTGACCCACCGGCGTCTGGCTGTGCGACGGGCTGTGCGGCGGCCGCCGCCTGGAGTGTGGCCGGCTTGGCTGCCCAGGGAGCTGCCCGGGGACAGCCCAGGGAGCGATGCCCCTGCCGCCCCAGCTGGGACTGCCACCCAGGGGACAGCAGGAGGAAGAAGGGGAGGAGGAGGAGGAGGGCGAGGAAGCCGCCGCCTCTGCCCCAGCCGGGACTCCACGCTGCCCGGGCTCGCCCTCCGCCCATGAGATGTGGCTCAAGATCCCAAAACAAACAAAACTCACTTGGAATTCCAGCAACAAAGTTTTATTCAAAAAGAACCGTTTGCAAAGGCCTGGTGGACTGAAACACACACAGGAGTTCAGCCACACCTTAAAGAGCTGTTTGACACATTTTTATATCCTACCTCCGACGCAGATTCCCCCCTCCACTATCGCACTCAACGCCCCTTTCCTAATCATCCGATAAACTTTCCGGACCGCCTAAAACCACTGTCCTTCCCATGTTCCAGGAACCCCCTTTGTCCAATATCCTATCTTTCACCATCGTTAGCACAATTTGTCTCCTATAGTTATTTCGATATTTCCTCTGCTTGCAATTTCAGTTAGCTAGCAACTTCTGCTTTTCACATTTGTACCTGTCAATACTTAGAGATATATTATTATTTCTGATCTTTAGTTGGCTTCTGCTCCTTTAGACTCATTAGAAATTTCTGAATAATACTTTATTCCTTTCAATACCATCCCAATCAAATGGTTGTTTATGAAAACCTCCAGCAATGTAGCACCTACAACTCCAGGAGGCAAATTGTTCTCAGTGTCAGAAAATTTCTCCTTACTTCTAGGTAGGATCTCTCCTTAACAAGTTCCAGCCATTGCTTCTTGTCCTGCCCTCTGGTGCTTTGGAGAATAAGTCAATCTCCTCTTCTCTGTGACAGCTCCTCAAATATTAGAAGACAATTATCAAGCTCCACCCTAATCTTTCTCTTGAATAGGCTAGGCTAGACACACCTAGCTCCCTCAACTAGGTCTCCAGCTGTCTCCAGATGCCTGTTCCTGGCTTTTTCTGAGCTCAGGAGGGAAACAGATATTAGGGAGAGATGGTTATGCATGCTGCGGGGGTAGGATAGGGAAGACTGAGTGACAGTAAGTGAGATATTAAAATTAATGGAGAGACTTCATTTATGCATACTGGTAGCCAATGATGATTTTGCTGGGGGCAGATCCTTGCTCAACTGGACCACAGAGGGCACACTATTTTTGAGGCCTCCAGAACTCACAGCATACACATATGGAAGATTGGGGTGATGATGAGATCCCAAATGTTAGAGCAGGGCTCTTCAAACTTGGCCCTTTTATGACTTGTAGACTTCAACTCCCAGAATTCCTCAGCCAGCCATGCTGGCTGAGGAATTCTGGAAGTTGAAGTCCACAAGTCATAAAAGGGCCAAGTTTGAAGACCCCTGTCTTAGAGGTCTTGTGGTCTCTGAACTACCACTGAGTGAAACAGTCATCAACAGGCACAAAGACATAAACAACATCTTCATACTTTTCAAAGGGGACAGTCAAAAAGCCAAAAGGAAAACAAAAAGACCAAAATACCTCCTCACCAGCATGAGATGAGCAGAGTAACACCAAGATTAACATTAGAATTACAATCAAGAAGCAAACAATACCCCAATCAAGGAACAGCCAAACAAGCTAACAACAGCCTGACCAAGGAACCACCAAGACCACTCCTACCAACACGGACACGACAAGTCACTAGTATATAAATGAGAGCAAACCCCACTCTCTACTAACACTGATGATGTTACCTAGTTTGGTAATGAAACGTCTGCAAGAAAACAACCAAGCTCAGAGAGCACCAAGGACCCCACAGTTCAATTCTGAGCTACAAATATTCTCTTCCACTCTGGAAGACTCTGTGCAATGATCACTTCGCATCCTTTCTGTGAGACTCCCATTGTTGCAAAGGGTTCTTCACCTTTTGAGGACTCCCCCAAAGGGACCCCTCCTCAGAGAAGCAATTTTAAATGCATAACTAAACTTCTAGATTGTCTTGCAAAGCCAATTGGTTATACTCAGACTCAGGGATCAAGATATTAACAGTATTTTCTGTCCTTTTCTTCCAGATTTTACCTGGGTGGTTAAGGCTAATAACCGGGCTTATCATGCACAAATTCAAAAGAGGCATTTATGGTGTTTGAAGAAGAGAAAATATGCAGTAAGTCTTATTGGAGGCCATGGGAGGGAGGGAGGAATAAAAATGTCATGGATTTCAAATCCTCTTTATATTCTGCTTCTGTATTTGTGTGTTTGTGTGTTTGTGTTTTAAGTTTAGTGAGCCTCCCAGAAGCTAGTTTTTTTCCTTTCCTTTCCTTTCCTTTCCTTTCCTTTCCTTTCCTTTCCTTTCCTTTCCTTTCCTTTCCTTTCCTTCCCTTTTCACATTTTTAAACTGTTTTGCTGTTTTCTGCTGGAAAAACAGCAACGTCACAAATCTCGGTTTGGGTCTTGCCGAGAATACCTGCCTACATGTATTATATTCCATTTTTCAGACTTCACAAAGTGGATTTTGATTTATGAAAATTTATATGTGATAATAAATTAAGTCTCATGTGAATCTTTGCTGATTTATCGTTTGCAGGACAATGCCATTAAGACGGCTAAATACAACTTTTTCACTTTTCTCCCTCTCAACTTGTATGAACAATTTCACCGGATGGCTAATGTATATTTCTTGTTCATAATACTTTTGCAGGTAAGAGGGGTCTTTATTCCATTCTCGATTAGCAGCAAAATTAGGACCTTTCTACTTTTTTAATAGAGAAATGTACATAATTTTTTCTGAGGTACCAAAGGCTGTCAGCTCTCTAAAGAGATTCTATTCCCTGCCTTTTTTTTTTTTGACGCGGCATCCTTTGGGATGGGGCAAAAGAATCAAGATGGATGCTGCAATCACACAATTGAAGGCCTGTCCCGTGTTAGCATGCATCACGCATGTGAACAAGAGGTAGACCTGTCAGCCTTATGAGGTAGACCAGTCAGAAAACACAACTAGATGAGCTAAGTCTAATTAGAATTAAGTAGAAGTATAAAAGTGTATTTTACAAGTCTACAGGTACATTTTTTCCCCTGTCTCTTCTACAACCCAAAAACTAGGGAGAGTCTTTTCTGAGCTTCTTGCCCCACCCAGATTTGTGCTGAGGGCTAAGTTGCCTTTTACCTGACATTCCCTTGGTGATATCCCTTTGCTCTGTCTTCCAAGGTCAGATGTCTTCTAACATCGGATGTTTTTGCTTTGACAACAGATGGAAATGTAGCCATTTTTTACCTTTCGCTTTTAGAGTTAGATGATGCTGGGGAGTGGGGATGTGAATGAGAGTCCAGCTAGACATAACAGCACTGAGCTTAGTCTGAGAATCAAGGTTATTGAAATCAGAGCTGATAAAGAATTGGCGGGCTGGAGAGGAAGCCTGCCCTTCAAGCTAATTGGGGAATGTGATTTATGACTGCAATTTGGAGGAGGGAATTGTGCTTTGATACTATGTATCCAGGGGAGGGGAATTCAGTTTTTGGCTTCGATTATGTAAGTGCCGATATTATGCTACTCAAATAAAAGATCCTTTAAGGTAAGCAACGCCTCAATGTTCTTTGAAGAGTTTCATCTGTCGGAACCATGACACATTTCCACATAACATTACAAAAGCTTCAATCTCATGGGCAAACTTGCCATCCTGACTTTTTGGGTTTATTTTCCAGAGCACTCCTAGTGGGAGAAAAAAAAAACCCATGAGAAATTACACCACTCAAATTTGGCCATTCTGCCACCAAAATTGAGGAGTATGAACTTGAAGGTCTGGAAGCTGGAAGTAAGGCTTCCGTGTGGCTTGATGGCATTGATGCTCACCAGACTGAAGTTTGAGGTTAATGGGGGTTTGAACAAGATGAACAATATTCTTGTGTAGGCTTTCACGGCTTGTATTTATTGGGCAGGGTTGAGCTTCAGGGTTTAGTAATTAGGATTGTTGTCTAGACTATGATCACTAAACTCTGAAGCTTGACACTGTCTAACAATATTCCATCATTGGAGGTTTTTAAGAAAAGATTGGACAAGCATTTGTCTGAAATGGTATAGGGTCCGTTGCTTGAGCAGGGGGTTGGACTAGAAGACCTCCAAGACCCCTTCCAATTCTGTTATTCTGTTACTAAAATTGGCTTCTATTTTCCCCCTCACCTTTAATTAATCCTATTCTATCAGGATGCAAGGAAAATTGCATTTATTGTTTTGTCATGTCTCATGAGTTGCCAAGGTATTTTTCAAGGGTGACTCAACTTTATTTCTTGGAAAGTTGAGTGCTCAAATTACCTTTTCCCGATTCTTATAATGTATTATGGCTTGTAAATTACAGAGCAAACAAAATAGAAGCTGGCATAAAGAGTTTGTATATTTAATTTTGAAGACAAAGGATCCTTGTAGTAGTAACTTTTTCAAACTTCCTTATTTCCTGTTCCTTGCCCGCCTCCCTACCCTGCTTGGGTACCATAATATATAGATCTAAGTAGAACAAACTTCTACATCAATGAAGTGGGCAGGATTCTAATTAATCTTATCAGATCTACCTTCAGATCTACCTTGGGCTAAGAGCCTACTGTGCCTGTGAACATCAAGGCCTCTGCTTTGCCTAATTGTCTGGCCCTGCTTGTACAGCAAGATAACAGGTAGCCCTCGATTTACGACCTCAGTTGAGCCCAAAATTTCTGTTGCTAAGCAAAACATTTGTTAAGTGAATTTTGCCCCATTTTATGATCTTTCTTGCCACAGTTGTTAAGTGAATCACTGAAATTGTTAAGTTAGTAACAAGATAGTTAAGTGAATCTGGTTTCCCCATTGACTTTGCTTCTCAGAAGGTTGCAAAAGGGGATCACATGACCCTGGGACACTGTAACTGTCATAAATGTGAGTCAGTTGCCAAGCTTCTGAATGTTGATCACATGACCATGGAGATGCTGCAACAGTCATAAGTGTGAAAAACGGTCATAAGTTACTTTTTTCAATGCTGTTGTAACTTTGAACGCTCGCTAAACGAACTGTTGTGCATGTGCCCTGTTTTGATCCTGCTTTCCCCAAATGGGCAGGGATGCCTTGTTCCTGCTGAAGATACTAATGCAAAGTTCTCTCTTTAAGCCTCCTTTGTAACAAGAAAGGTTCCCGCTTTGCCTTCTTCTATTACAGACCTTCCCACAGATCTCCACACTGCCTTGGTTTGCACTTCTCTTTCCCCTCAGTATCTTGCTCTCCATCAGAGGCATCCGTGATTTAATTGATGATGTTGTAAGTATTTGTTTTCAGCACCTGCAAAGGCATCCGTCTAACTGGGTGACTGGCTGTAATCTCTTAGAGGAGGATAAGAGGATCATTCTGTAGCAGATGAGTTTATCAGAGTCACTTGGGGGACAGGGGAAGACAACTCAGCAATCTAGACCAGTGTTCTCCCAGTTTGACAACTTTAAGATCTATGGACTTCATCTTCAACTCCAGCTTCAACACAGGGGCTGAATGTCTATGGAGATTCTCAGTCATTCAGGTCATGGTTTCCCCAAAGGTGTGTAGCGTTACCTCCTCAGAGGCCGCTAAAGCCCAGGGCCCACCCCAGCCCCGTTCCCCTTAGTCAAGCTCGGCAGCTGTGCTCTCTAGGTGTTAGTAAAGTGTCTCTTCCAACAGAGGCTCACACAAAGTGAGGAGATGGCAGGCTCTTGTCTTCAGGGAGGGGCTTCCAGGAACAAAGATGACCAGCCCCTAGCCCCAATAGTCAATGCTATGATGGTGTCTAGCAGCCCCAGGCTGTCAGAGCAGCAACAGTCAACGATTCCTCAGCGACCTTTTTGGAAACAAGTGGGGAAGGGAAAACCCCCCTGGCTCCAGGCAGTAATAAAACACGAACAAAAGCAGTCAGCTTGCTGCAGTAACGGCTTGCCCCCCTCAGGGCAACTCCCCACAATGTCTAAAACTGGCACAAGCAGCAATAGTCACAGTTCAGATGGCCTTCAGTCTTCACAGCAACAGTCTCTCGTCCTCTTCTGTGGCTTCTTGCAGTCTCCGACAGGCCAGTGTCAAACCCCTCCCCCCTTATCCTTTATTATTAAAATCTGAGGTTAACAGCCCCAGCAACTTTCTTTCTCCACACACTCTCTCTTGCCTCCGCTTGGGATATCTCCCTTGCAAAAGAAAGCAATAAAATTCCACCCCCTCACTCTCTCCTTTCCCCCTCCTTCACCAGAAGGGATCAGCTTAAAATCTCCCACCCCTCTTTGTCTTCACCTGACGAACTGCAACAACCAACAACCCCCCCACACCTTTCCTTCCTTCCTTTTATATCTTTTTTCCTCGTCCACGCCTGCCACACCCAAAACCAGCAGCAGCTGTCCCAATCTCTCTCTCCCCCAGCCAGGCTTCTGCAGACACTTTCAGACAGCCCCACTACAGGTGCTTCTCCCAAAAGGCAACTGGACTTTGTTTTTCCTTGAAGGCATTTTGTTCTCATCCAAGAAGCTTCTTCAGTTCTGACTGGGGTGAGGATGGAAGGATTTATACTCCTTGCAGTCACCTGGTCGTTAGCACTCAGAATGATAAGATGAGAAGCGAAACACGGTCAAGGAAAAACAAAGTCCAGTTGCCTTTTGAAAAAGCACCTTTGGGACAATGCATGGGCTACCAAATTCTGGGAGTTAAGGTCCACACGTCTTAAAGTTGCCAAGATTGAAAAACACTGATGGAGCAAACAGGTCATTTTTGGCACTACTCTTTATTCTCAGATCCCTCGTTGGCTCTATATCACCCAGGGAAATTAAGGTTGTTGGTGTTTTTAATCAATGACAAACCCCTAAGGCCTGCTGTGTGTTATTTTGAAGTGGAACTATAGAGGAAACTGCTGTAATAAACTGCCTGGTTGAAGACAAGGATTCTGGTTCATTTCTCTTTACTTCTTATTTGAGCATAACTAGAACAGGAGAAATTTGTTTTAAGCCCCTAACTCACCAGGATTCAGACAGAAGGTTTTAAAGGCTCCTTCCCAGTGCTTTTTTTGAAAAAAAAAAGGTGCCGGAACTCACACACATCATACAACCCACCTTGCCTACCCTACAAGGTTCCATCCAAAAAAGGTGCCGGAACTCCGTTCTGGGTGTTCTATGACAAAAAAAAGCCCTGCTCCTTCCCATCCAGGGGTAGGCAACCTTGGCTCTTTTATGACTCATGGACTTCAACTCCCTGGACGAGGGGATAGATGGGGTACTCATCAAATTTGCAGACGACACCAAGCTGGCAGGAATAGCCAACACTCCAGAAGACAGGCTTAAGATACAGAAATATCTGGACAGACTTGAACACTGGGCACTATCTAACAAAATGAAATTCAATGGTGAAAAAAGCAAGGTTCTACATTTAGGCAAGAAAAACCAAATGTACAGGTATAGTATAGGGGGTACCTTGCTCAATAGCAGTAACTGTGAGAGGGACCTCGGAGTCCTAGTGGACAATCACTTAAATATGAGCCAGCAGTGTGCTGCAGCTGCCAAAAAGGCCAACACAGTGCTAGGCTGCATTAAGAGAGGGATAGAATCAAGATCACGTGAAGTGTTAATACCACTTTACAATGCCTTGGTAAGGCCACACTTGGAATACTGCATCCAGTTTTGGTCACCACGATGTAAAAAAGATGTTGAGACTCTAGAAAGAGTACAGAGAAGAGCAACAAAGATGATTAGGGGACTGGAGGCTAAAGCATATAAGGAACGACTGCTGGAATTGGGTATGTCTAGTTTAATGAAGAGAAGGACGAGGGGGACATGATAGCAGTCTTCCAATATCTCAGGGGCTGCCACAAAGAAGAGGGAGTCAAGCTATTCTCCAAGGCGCCTGAGGCAGGACAAGAAGCAACGGATGGAAACTAATCAAGGAGAGAAGCAACCTAGAACTAAGGAGAAACTTCCTGACCATTAGAACATTAACCAGTGGAACAACCTGCCTCTAGAAGCGGTGAATGCTCCAACACTGGAAGTTTTTAAGAAGAGACTGGACAGCCATTTGTCCGAAATGGTATAGGGTTTCCTGCCTGAGCAGGGGTTGGACTAGATGACCTCCAAGGTACCTTCCAACTTACTTTATTATTATTATTATTATTATTATTATTATTATTATTATATTTATTATTATTATTATTATTATTATTATTATTATTATTATTATTATTATTATTATTATTATTATTATTATTGTTGTTGTTGTTGTTGTTGTTGTTGTTGTTGTTGTTGTTGTTGTTGTTGTTGTTGTTGTTGTTAATCTCCTAGCATTCTGGGAGTTGAAGTCCACGAGTCATAAAAGAGCCAAGGTTGCCTACTCCTGCCATAGCCTTACAGTTTAAAGGAGCCCAGGGCAAGAAAAGAGCAAAGAAAAGCAAGCAGAGTACTTTACAATTATTTTATCCTTGCTCAACTGGAGAACTCCAGTGTTAAAATATAGCAGTTGACTCTATTCTTTATGCCCTGGGATTCTCGGGTTGACCAAAGCTAAATGAACCACATCTTACAGGACAGAATTATTTCCATCCAGAAAAGGCAAAAGAAGACCAGGGACTTACCTAGCATTGCAAAAGCCCATTTCCTGTATGCATGGTTTGTATACATTTTTCATGATTTGACGGAAGTATTTCACATTCCACATTTAATATTTCACACTCCGCATTTGATGGAATGTGTGATAAGAATTTCTGGTCAGAGGGCTGGCAGTTTTTAATATTGGATTAAAGCAGCATTTCTCAAACTTGGCATGGATTCTTGGATGAGTTTGGGGAAACCCTGGATTAGATAAACAAGAAGCTCAGTGTACCAATGCTTTTCATTCATTCCTTTTTGCTTCTCAGGCACGACACCGAAGTGATGGGGAAATCAACAACCGACCTTGTGAGATCTTGACAGGTGGAAGGTAAGCCAGCCTGGAAGATGCTTTCAGGAACATGTTTACTTTCTTTGAAAAGTACTATGTTTTTAAGTAAGAGAATAAAGTCGGAGAACAGGGGGGATACCTCACGCTTTCTAAATACATATATTCTTCCTGGAAGTTATTGATAGTAATGGGCTTCCTAGAATGGAATATCAACTCTTGGCCAAATATGGAGACCTTCATGGCATTGCCAAAAGACCCATATTAGAATAGGTAGCCATGATAAATTTGGGATGTGATCTTCTACCTCAGGGCTTTTCAACCAGTGGTACGGGTACCACCTGTGGTACATTGGCACCTGGCAGGTGGTACGCAACCCTCCTAGAAAAGTGGTAGCGGGGGAGGGGAATGAGCTGAACCGGTGGCAGCACTGCACAAGCTTGAGCGAGAGATGGCTGGAGCTGCAGGGCTGTCAGGGCTCAGCGGAAGCGCCAGGATCAGTGCCGCTTTCCAGCTGATCGGCGCTTCTTCGGGGCTGTCAGGGCTCAGTGGAAGCGCCAGGATCAGCGCCAGGCTCCAACTGGAGCTCGGCGCTGATCCTGGTTCTTCTGCTGAGCCCAGAAGAAGCGCCGATCAGCTGGAATGTTGCAGCATCTCCAGGGTCTTGTGATTTACATTCAGATGCTTGGCAACTGATTCATATTTATGATGGTCACAGTGTCCCAGGGTCATGTGAAGTGACCAAAACCTGCTGCAACCACCCAGCAGACAGGGGGAATAAAAACCAAACAACCCCACTCCCGCTGCCAATCCTCAACAGAAATGCTCACAACAATGAAAACCTCAGACAGGAGGAAGAGCGCCGCTGGGCGGGCAGGCAGGTGTCTTGCTTGGCTGTGGCTTGGGGGGCACTTTTTTCAGTGCCATTGTAACTTCGAACAGTCACTAAGCGAACTGTTGTAAGTTGAGGACTACCTGTACTTTATCACTTTTTTCTTTTCTTTTTTTTGATCATAAAGTTTTTGACACCTTGCTAGGCGACTGGTGGTACTCGGATATTGCCATATGGTACAATGGGTGAAAAGGTTGAAAAGCCCTGTTCTACCTGACTGGCAATTGGCTGGAATCACCCAAAGAAGATAGCATTAGCAATAACACTTAGACTTATCTACCATTTCACAGTGTTTTACAACCATCTCTAAGTGATTTACAAAGTCAACATATTGTCCCCAACAATCTGGCTCCTCATTTTATTGACCTCGGAAGGATGGAAGGCTGAGTCAAACTTGAGCCGGTCAGAATCGAACTCCTGGCAGTGGGCAGAGCTAGCCTGCAATTCTGCATTCTAATCACTGCACCACCAGGGCTCATAGGGTAGATGGCTTGACTGATTTGATGATGGTTATTTTTCCCAATGGCGCTGAATCATCAGGCAGCAAATGCCCAAGGAAACCACAAGAAACAGGGAGAATGGAAATCCATCGGCATTTATCTCCCACAATTATCACAGTTCATGCTCAAAATGCTTGCTTGCAAAAAGTGAACTTGGTGTCGAATGCTGACCTACAGTGTCTAGAGGTCTGTGCAAAGAACATCTGTCACTTCACTTATTTGCAACTAAACTAGGGAAAGCTGACATGAGGGCAACTTGGAGTAAATTTCTTCCGAGGGGGGGAAACATTCTCCAGCAACTCTTTTAAAAAAACTTTTTCCAGTTTTAAAACTTTATTAACTTTAAAAATAAAATATAAAATACAAAGAAAAAAAGAAAGAAAAGGAGTTAAAAAAGACGGAAAGGAATAACAAAAATAAATAAATAAATGAATTGCAGTGTGCAAGCAACAACAAAAAGCTATAAAAAAAAAAGGATCTTCCGGCTTTCTTTCATACAGATAAAAACCTGTAAATCAAGGACCCTTTGAACTACAATAAACCATAACAAAGAGTATGTCTACCATCGTAAACATATTTAATCATCAAGACCCACATCTCATTTTTTTTCAGTCAAAAAAATCCAAGAGTTGGCTTCCAGGTAGAAACGAAGCTAGATAAAGACTTTTCTTTAATCAAAGCAATCAATTTTGCCATTTCTCCAGTCGTTCTTGAGAGTGATGGTATTCACTACAAATTCACCTTCTTTCTTTCATGAGCTTTTTAGTTTATTGACACAAGTGCTCCAGCCTTTCCGTTGGTCCCACAAAGTGGATTTATTTATTTTATTTTTATTTATTTATTAACTTGTATCCCACCTTTTTACAAATAACTCAAAGTGGCGAACATATCCAACACAGCCTCCTCCTCCTCCTATTTTCCCCACAACAACCCTGTGGGGTGGGCTGGGGTCGAGAGAACGTGATTGGCCCAAAGTCACCCAGCTGATTTTCATGGCTAAAGGGGCGGACTTGAACTCATGGTCTCCTGCTTTCTAGCCTGGTGATTTTACCACTAGACCAACACTTTTCTTATCTATTATCTTTCCCATATTCCTAGTTTCTGCAAAAAGAAATGGTGCGATATTCAAGTGGGTGATATTGTTTGCCTTCACAAGGATAGCTTTGTACCGGTAAGAATTTGTCTTTTCTTGTCTTAATCAAGGCTGCCACTGAATAAAATTTAAATTCTCAAGAGACATAATCACGGTTCAGCTTCTATCAGGAATTTTTTGTTTTTTTTTTTGCTTTTCCAGCAAGTTGTCTAGGTTGAAATGAAAGATGAGGATTAGAAGCAGGTGCCAAATTTCCTTTACATACTAAACAAAAAAAAAAGTTTTTGGCCAGATTATTTCAAGAGCGGTCAAAATATTGCGATCCGAAAAGAAGCTTCTGCCTCTTCTAATTTTGACAGCTGTGTTTCAGTTCAGAACAGAAGAGCAGAGTTTTGAAAACTTCTGTGTTTGCAGTTCTCCATCTTTAGATTGGATCCAGGGGTTGAAAGGGAATGTCTTTTGTCGCGTAGAGGCTCGTGTGAAATTGCTGGTGGAAAAGGGCAGGTTTTAACATGTTTCCCCTTCATTTGCACAGTGAGGCTGTTTTGTGTATAACTGGACCTGGAATCATGAAATCCATCCAGGGCTGCATTCTAGATGGCTATAATCTACTTTAAAAAAAATATATCTTTTTTTTAAAAAAAACTTCCCCAAAGAAGGCAATGGAAAACAATATTTATTTTATTTATTTATTTGAGTTTTGTTTGCCTATTATTTTATTAGTCATTCACAGTGAATTACACACTGTAATATTCCTTCCTCCTCTTATTATCCCCCTAACAACAGTATGAGGTGGATTGGGCTGAGAGAGAGGAATTGGCTCAAAGTCGTGCCGCTGGCTTTTATGCCTAAGGTGCGACTAGAACTTCCCGTCTCCTGGTAATTGGCCCAGGGTCACTCAGTCAGTTTTCATGCCTAAAATGGGACTAGAAGTCCCAGTTTCTAGGCCAGCATCTTAACCATCACACCAAAGTGGCTCTTGTATTTCAGTCTCAATTTACCTAATTTTTTTATTTTCCACCAATTCGTGAACTATAATTTTGGAATCATTTAATATTCTCACTTTTCTGAATTTCACCCTTGTTCTGCAGTTCACCCTTGTTTTAAAAAAGTATATTAGGGAAAAACTGTATGGAAGCCACTTACTTATTTATAAAATTTATAGGCTGCCCATCTGACCTCAAGGTAACTCACACCAACATATCACAAGCATTAGGGCAGGGGTAGGCAACTTTGGCTCTTGAAGTCCACGAGTCATAAAAGAGCCAAGGTTGCCTACCCCTGCATTAGGGGAATTGGTTTCTTAAAACTGCATTGTGCAAAATTACAGAATTAAAATCTCTGTCTTTGGAGAATTGTGGACAATTGAACTGATGGTAATCCTCGACTTACAATCACAACTGGAACTGGAATTTCCATCGTAAGTTGTTGCCGTTATAAGTTGAGTGAGACCTGATTTTATTACAAGTTTTACTGGAGTCATTAAGTGAATCATTGCAGTTGTTAAGCGAATCATGTGGTTAAGGGCGTGGAGAATCCATTTACATTGTCCAGTTGTCATATTCCATGAATAGATAGCCCTCGACTTCCATCCATAAGGGAGCGGGGAGTGGGCAGCATCAGAAATTTGTAACTGTGTCATAAGTACTTTTGGGGGATCCGTCATAACTTTAAACACTCGCTAAGCAACGTTGTAAGTCGAGACTACCTGCACTAGGTATGTAATTGAAGAGAACTTTTTTTTAAGCTTTATTAGACTCCATCATGCCCATATAGAAAAAGGATTGTCTAGGACAGCATTTTGCTGGAGACGTAATAAAGACGATGCTTCTATAAAACATGTTTTTACAAAGTCTTATATTTACTAAGCTTTGAAACAAAGTAGTGGATAATACTGTATAAATGCGATTGTGTGACAAAAGCCAACATTTTCAAAAGATGGATTGGTAGTTGCTGGATATATTTGGATCTATCAACAAAGCTCCCTGCTTTTTCCCCCCAGGCTGACCTCCTCTTACTCTCCAGTTCAGAACCAAACAGTCTCTGCTACGTGGAGACTATGGACATTGATGGGTAATGTCTTTGCTTGTTCTTATTACTGTTGTTATTATTATTTGCTCTGTCACAAGAACATGTTGTTGTTGTTAGTTGCAAAGTCGTGTCCGATCCATTAGCGACCCCATGGACAACGTTCCTCCAGGCCTTCCTGTCCTCTACCATCTTCTGGAGTCCATTTAAGCTCACGCCTACTGCTTCAGTGACTCCATCCAGCCACCTCATTCTCTGTCGTCCCCTTCTTCTATTGCCCTCAATCTTTCCCAGCATTAGGCTCTTCTCCAGTGAGTCCTTCCTTCTCATTAGGTGGCCAAAGTACTTGAGTTTCAACTTCAGGATCTGGCCTTCTAAAGAGCAGTCGGGGTTGATCTCCTCTAGGACTGACCAGTTTGATCGCCTTGCAGTCCAGGGGACTCACAGGAGTCTTCTCCAGCACCATAGTTCAAAGACACAGAACATGAACCTTCCTCAAATACTGGCTGGGGAATTCTGGGAATTGAAGTCCATACCTCTTAAAGTTCCTGATATAGGAAACACTGATATAGATTTTTCACCTATCAAAGGTGCTCTTGAATAGTGGTAGAATAAGGGCAAGAAAAATTATTTTGATACCAGGGCTGTATATCAACCAGTGGAACAGCCTACCTCAAGAAATCGTGGGCATCCCATCACTGGAGATCTTTAAGAAGAGACTGGACAATCGCCTGTCTGAGATGGTGTAGGTTCTCCTGCTTAAGCGGAGGGCTGGACTAGCAGACCTCCAAGGTCCCTTCCAGTTCTGTTCTGTTCTGTTCTGTTCTGTTCTGTTCTAGTCTAGTCTAGTCTAGTCTAGTCTAGTCTAGTCTAGTCTAGTCTAGTCTAGTCTAGTCTAGTCTTATTTCATTCCTGGCATAGGGATAATTGAAGACAATGTAGGAAATAATTTTGGCAAGAGTCATGCTCCGGTTAGGTGCCAGTAGAGCAACACATTCAATTTATTAATTTAAATAAATTAATTTTGATGCAATGGCATTGGTTTATTTGTGAAACATGAATACAGGTAGTCCTTGACTTAAAGCACAGTTGAGGCCAACATTTCCACTGCTACGCAAGGTGGCTGTTGAGTGAGTCGTGTCTAATTTTACGACCTGTTTCACCATGGTTGTTAAGTGAATCACTCAATCTTTAAGCGATTCCAGCTCCTCCCATTGACTTTCCTTCTCGGACGCTGGCTGGGAGGGCCACGAATGGCCATCCCATGACCCAATGCCATGTATCACAAATCCATGCTGGTTGCCAAGTGGCCATCTTTTCATCACGTGATTGTGGGGATGCTGCAACTGTCAAAAGTGTGATGACTGGTTGTAAGCAGTGGTGGGATTCAGCCGGTTCGTACCGGTTCAGCAGAACCGGTAGCTAATTTTTTGCTGCCCAGGCCGAGAGCGGTCTTCCGCAAGCGGCATCCACACAGAAAACTGGTTGTTCACATATTTGAATCCCACCACTGGTTGTAAGTTACTTTTTTCAGAGCCATGGTAACTCTGAGCACTAAATAAATGGTTGTAAGTCAAGGACTACTTATAGGAATCCAAAGAAAGTAGCACCTATTCCCATCCCGGCCTTCATTTAAGAAATGTTCTCTGTTAAATTTAAACTGAAACAATGCAATACAATACAGGTAGTCCTCAACTTACGACCACGATGGAGCCCAAAATTTATGTTGCTAAGTGAGAAATTTGTTAACTGAGTTTTGCCTCATTTTACAACTTTTCTGGCCACATTTGTTAAGCGGATCACTGCAGTTGCTCAATTAGCAACACGGTTGTTAAATGAATCTGGCTTCCCCATTGACTTTGCTTGTCAGAAGGTCGCAAAAGGGGATCACGTGACCCTGGGACACTGCAACTGTCATAAATGTGAGTCAGTTGTCAAGCATCTGAATGTAAATCACGTGACCATGGGGATGCTGCAACGGTCATAAGTGTGAAAAATGGTCATATATCACTATTTTCAGTGCTGTTGTAACTTCGAACCATCACTAAACAAACTGTTTAAGTCGAGGACTACCTGTACCATACTACAATAAAAAAGCGCCACTCATTTTCCGGTTTTGAAGCTGATTCCACTCTGCTTTTTTCAGAGAGACCAACTTGAAATACAGACAAGCTCTCCTGGTAACACATGAGCAGCTGACCTGCGTGGAGAACATGGCTGCCTTTGACGGTGAGTGTTTCTCACAATCCTTTCTTTTCATTTTCAGAAATGGTTCCACGGGATCAGTAATTTCATTTATTATTAGCCTGGTTGTACTGGGGTTTTACATGATTTGAAGAATGCTGTAATTGAATTCTCTTTCCTTTGCTATTTAAGTTTTGATTTTATACATAACTTATGTATATCTTATATATAAATTTTATAATCACAAGTGCTTAATATTTTATCAGCAACATATTGTCTGGGTTCCGACATTTAACTTACTAATACATGTTAAATTCCTTTCTTTCTACCTCGTTTTTCTAGCCATTGATAAAAGGTATCCCATGTTCTAAAATATACTGAATCTTCTTTCTCTTTCATTTTCAATGTCAATCTATCCATTTCTGCACAATCTAAAAAAATTTTTAATTAACTCTTCCTCCGTTGGTAAATCTTCATTTTTCCAATGTTGAGCGAATACAATTCTCGCTGCAGTTAATACATGTAAAATTAGATATATACACTCTTTCTCATAATTTCCTACAATTATGCCTAACAAAAATAATTCTGGTTTAAAATCTATATGTTTTTTAGTCATTTTCTCTAATTATATATGTATTCTTGACCATACATATCTTTAGAGATACATTTCATGGAAGGAAATGCGCTTGATAGATAGATAGATAGATAGATAGATAGATAGATAGATAGATAGATAGATAGATAGATAGATAGATAGATAGATAGATAGATAGATAGATAGATAGATAGATAGATAGATAGATAGATAGATAGATAGATAGATAGATAGATAGATAGATAGATAGATAGATAGATAGTACATAAATAAGTACATAAGTACATAAATAAGTACATAAGTACATAAATACATATATTGATAAGTAACCCCGGTTGGAATAAATGCACCAAAAGAGATGTGGGGTTGCAGGGAAAAAAGGATATTTTGTGGGGGGAGGAGAGGAGAAATAGGCAGGGCTTTTTTTGTCATAGAACGCCCAGAACGGAGTTCCGGCACCTTTTTTGGATGGAACCTTGTAGGGTAGGCAAGGCGGGTTGTATGATGTGTGTGAGTTCCGGCACCTTTTTGTTTTACAAAAAAAGCACTGGAAATAGGTAAACCATGTTCTCATCTCCTCTTTCAACTGTCCAGGTGAGGTGGTCTGCGAAGAGCCAAACAGCCGGTTACACAACTTTGTCGGCACCTTAGAATGGCACGGAGAGAAATACCCTCTTGACTATGAGAAAATCCTGTTGCGTGGCTGCAGAATACGTAACACAGAGGTTTGCTACGGCCTGGTTATTTATGCAGGTGAGTGAGAAAGATCAAGCTTGCCTTCCATGGAATCAGGGTTGGAAAGGACCTCTGAGGTCATCTAGGCCAACCCTGCTGTACATGGCAACCTTAAAATATGATGCAGCTCTTAACAGTGAAACATTTACAATTCAGTGCTCTTGTGGCAATTTGTCATTGCCATCTCTCTCCAGCAAAAAATCTGTCTGTCTGTCTGCCTGCCTGCCTGTCTGTCTATCATCTCCCTCCCTCCCAAGGCAGAGTATTCAATCATCCATTAAGAAGTATTTCCTAAGGTTTTCCAAATCCTGCTTCTCTGTAAATATCCCTTTTCCTGCTATCTAGAGAAACAGGAAACAAAATTGCTCTATCTTATCTTCAGCAGCTGGTCAGAGACATCTGAAGGGAGAAAGAGCACTAATCAGGTGCCACAGAAGCCACTTGCCATCTTAACTGGAGATGGATTGCCCAGATTTATGTAATAATAATAATAATAATAAAGTTGGAAGGGACCTTGGAGGTCATCTAGTCCAACCCCCTGCTCAGGCAGGAAACCCTATACCAGTGATGGCGAACCTTTTAGAGACTGAGTGCCCAAACTGCAACCCAAAACCCACTTATGCATCGTCGAGTGCCGGGTGGGTGTGGCCCATTGGGTGGGCGTGGCCCATTGGGTGGGTGTGGCCCATTGGGTGGGCGTGGCTGCGGTAGTAACGGCAGGCTGGGTGGGACTAAAAAGTTCAATCAATCAATTCCAACTTTGCAAGATCTTTTTTTTTCCCACGAGAAGTTGAAATTGACTGATTGAACCTTTTTTTTTTTTTTGCACACGGCGGCGGAGGCCTAAAGCGAAAAGGTTTTATAAAACCCAGCTGAAGGCCTAGGACTGGGGCGACAGCGCGCGTGCCCACAGAGAGGGCTCTGAGTGCCGCCTCTGGCACCCGTGCCATAGGTTCGCCACCACGGCCCTATACCATTTCAGACAAATGGCTGTCCAGTCTCTTCTTAAAAACTTCCGGTGTTGGAGCATTCACCGCTTCTGGAGGCAGGTTGTTCCACTGGTTGTTCCACTGTCTCTAATCCAGGGTTTTTCAACCTTGGGGATTTTAAGAAGCATGGACTTCAATTCCCCCGCTGGCTGGGGAATTCTGGGAGTTGGAAGTCCATACATCTTAAACCAGTGGTGAGATTCAGCCTGTTCGCACCACTTCGGCAGAACCGATAGCTAATTTTTTGTTGCCCAGGCCCAGAATTGACTTACGGAAGCGGCATCCACACAGAGAACCGGTTGTTCACCTATTTGAATCCCACCACTGTCTTAAACTTCTCAAGGTTGGGAAACTATGCTCTAAATCCTTTCTTCTCCAATTTAGATTTCTCCATAATCTTTTAACCAGCGCCAGCCTACTTCTTCCAAATGAACTTTTCTTTTGGATCACATGCCAGTCACTTTTCTGGCATATTCTTCCTTGCTCTTTTTCTACATTTCCTCAGGCAGGAAACATTAAGAGAAACTGACCGTACCAGTTCATGCTTTTTCAGGCTCAGGATAATCATAAATAGGATCAGTCTTGCTTCACTTGAAACAGCTGCGCCCACACCTGGGGTGAGATGAGAGGCTTAGGCTCAGGTTTGAAACTGTTTTAAGAGTGTTTAAATTAAAAACAGCTAGATAAGTAAAGGAACCCAAGCACCAATCACTCAAGATCAGATAATGTGCCAGCTCTCAACATTATTTCATAATGGCAATTGGAGGCAGCCTGTTTCCGCATATGCCCATCTGCCCTCAAACATCAAACCTGAACCTGAGGTGACCCAGAACACTGAGCCAATCCAATTTGCCTTTCAAACCTACAGGCATTGGGTGACTGGTTTCTCCCACGGTGGCAGCTGTGTTTATTTTGTTTTAATAAATCCTACCATCTCAAATGTCTCTTTTCCAGGTTTCGATACCAAAATCATGAAAAACTGTGGAAAGATCAAGTTAAAAAAAACAAAACTCTGCCATCTGATGGATCGTCTCGTGCTCATGGTAAAAGCTCCCTACTTACTATTCAAGGTTTCTAAGGCCAGGAGCAACAAGAGGGATGTAAGAAAGGGGAGGTGATTCTACTTCGAGCAGCAGGCATACGGGCTGGGGTGGGGTCAAAAACAGCACGAGTGTGACATTGATACCTGTATAGAAGGGATAGGATTCCAATTGTATGGCCAAAGCCACCATTTTGCTTTATTTGACTCCCCCCGCCCGCCCCCCTGCAAATGCCATGCTACCCTCTCAGAGGTTAGAAACATTCAGTTTTGTTATGCAACATCTGCTTGTCACATCCCTGAGAACTGAATCTACAAAACTATTTCCACAAGCCTTGAGGTTCTTCTCTCTTATGTATAAGGTGGTCCTTGACTTACAAGCACAATTGGGATTAGATTTTTTTCCATTGCCGAGGAAGGCAGTTGTTAAGTGAGCTGCACCTGATCTTACGACCTTTTTCCCCACGGTTGTTAAATGAATTGCTGCAGTTGTTAAGTGCATGATGCAGCTGTTAAGCAAATCTGATCTCTGCATCGAGTTTGCTTATGGGAAGCTCCCTGGGAAAGTCGCAAGAGGTGATCACATGGCCTCCGGATGCTGCAACTGTCATTAAGTACACATTTTGATCACATGACCGTGGGGACGCTGCAACAGTTGTTAAGTGTGAGGACTGGTCATAAGTCACTTTTTTCAGTGTCCTTGCAACTTCAAAGTATCCCTAAATGGATGGTTTTAAGTTAAGGATTACTTGTGTAGATCAGATTCTACACCAGCCACTTTCTGTGGACTTTGCATTGTACTGAATGCATCCAGAGAGCATCGGGTTGAGAAGGGCCTGGCATCCTCTTTTTTGATTTAGGTGGAATTTCCCCCCACTTTTCCTTGGAGATGTGAAGCTGGGCCCTGAGTTTTTCCTTCACAACCCTTCTTCAAACTAAGCTAATTCCATTCTTATTGTTCCTTGTTTCCATAGATCACAGTCACTCTTCTTCTGACCTCCTTCGGCCTTGCCATTGGCTCAGGGTTATGGGCCACCAAGTTCTTCCAGGAACACAGCTACCTTTTTGCCTTCTACCGCCATACCAGTGCACTCAGTTACGCCTTTTTTGCATTTTGGGGATTCCTTATCCTCCTCAGCCTGGTCATCCCCATGTCCATGCTCATCACGTAGGTTTCAACTCTTATCTTTTCTTACTCTAGAGCAGGGGTGGGGAACATGGCCCTTTTATGACTTGTGGACTTCAACTCCCAGAATTCCTGAGCCAGCCATGCTGGCTCAGGAATTCTGGGAGTTGAAGTTTACAAGTCATAAAAGGGCCAATGTTCCCCAACTCTGCTCTAGAGCACCTATAATCCTCTGAATGCTGCAGAGATGCATCTCTTGGTGGAATTGTTGAGAACAACTACAACTCAGCAATCCTAGAAGTCCATAAGTTTCCACCTGTTTCCTGCTTGAATTTGATTGGTCCGCTGCAGAGCAATGGATTGGCTTTGATTTTAGTCAGATAATGGGATCTTTCATGGAAATCCTTTTCCTGGAAAACTGCAGTATCTTATTGGCTGAGGCTCTATTTCTGCTGGGCAGTAGCATTGAGGTCCACCTCAACTGGAAACTGGTGGGGCTGGACTTTGTGTGGGAGAATTGATTTGTAGTTGAAAACGTTTCTGATAATAGTATACAGGTAGTCCTTGACTTACGACCACAATTGGGATGAGAATTTCCATTGCTAAGCAAGGCAGTTGTTAAATGAGTCTTACCCAATTTTATGACCTTTTTTTGCCATAGTTATTGAGTGCGTCACTGCAGGTGTTAAGTGAATCACATTGTTGTTAAGCGAATCCTGCTTCTCACATTGTCGGAAGCCCCCTGGGAAAGTTACAAATGGCATTCACACGACATCAGGATGCAGCAACCATCATAAATATTTGCCGGCTGCCGAGTGCCTAAATTTTGATCACATGACCATGGGGATGGTGTGACAATTGTATGTGCGAAGATCAGTTCTAAGTTACTTTTTCCAGTGCCACTGTAACTTTGAATGGTTGCCAAGCAAATGAGTATAAGTCAAGGACTACCTTTATATTCCTTTGATCCAGTGATTTAACAAAATAACAGAGTAATAAAGTTGGAAGGGACCCTGGAGGTCTTCTAGTCCAACCTCCTGCTCAAGCAGGAAACCGTAATACCATTTCAGACAAATCGCCGTCCAATCTCTTCTTAAAAAACTCCAGTGATGGAGCACCACAACTTCTGGAGACATTCAATTTATGGAAGAGGCAGCCACATGGTACCCCAAAATAACAAGATTGTCCTAAATGGCAGCTCCAAAGATCCCACAAATATAAATATATTCTTAATTGTCCAAATCTCTCAGTGGGCCAAATGTCATGAAAGTTTGGGTTCTTGTTAAGAAATCCTGTGGGATCTCAGGTAAGAACATAATAAACCCATAAAATTTTGCCTGCAAAGGTAAGTGAGATTTCAAGGTCTTTCTATGAACTCAAGTGAAAGTTCATTGTTTTTGGACATAGTCTCAATCTTGTGCAGTTTAAACTTCTTCACATTTGAGGTGATTTATTTCTTATATATATAAGTTTTTATAGGATTAGGAATAAGGTGTGGTTGGGATTGGGGTTGGGATTTGGGTTAGGGTTAGGGTTAGGATTGGGGCTGGGGTTAAGGTTTTTTCAAATAACATTCTCAATATTTAGCAAACAGCATAATGTCTGGGTTCATGTGTTTAAAAAAACAATGAGTAATAGTTAATTATCATAAACAATATGTTAATGGTCTTCTTCTTGCTAATATATATTCAAAGTTACATATCACATTCCTTTCTCTCTAACTCATTTTTCTAGCCATTGATAAAAATTATCCCATGTTCTTCTTTCTCTTTTATCTTTAAAGTCAATCTATCCATTTCTGCACACTCGAAGAGGCGATTTATTTCTGATTGTAATGAAGAAACTTCTGCCATGGTTTAAACTAGAAGTTTACTTAGTCAGCAGAACCATTTTAAAGTAATAATATATTTACTATATAATAATATAGTCAATATAAAATTTTAATCTCCACAATTAAGGAATATTTTGTCTTATTGTTATACAGTAGTGTAAACAGATGTATTTTGAAATTAATAATTGACAGCAGGTAAGAGTGGGAGAAGATTAACAAGAGAATTACACAGCCTGAGAACATCTGAATCTTCACTCTCTGCCTCCCATCTCTACACAAGATATACAATAATATTAGCCATGCCTATTGTTTATTTCCAACACTTCTACTTAATGGGTTTCCCACTACCTTGGAAATCCCAGGAGGGAGATTGAAACTTGACATCTTGTAGTCTCCCGTTCCCAAACTGCCCAATTAAATTGTGGAAACAGATAAATAACTGGGACATGTGAACTTGAAGAGGCTGATAAGCCATATGGACAGCCCTAGAGCTAAAGATTTCTCAGCTTTGATTCATTGTGACTAGCGTCAGTTCTCCAGGGTTTGAAATGCGAATCTTCCCCAGCGCTTCCTGGAGATTTGAAGGGTTGAATCAGGACTCTTTGCACCCAAATCTGCTGGCTAGATTTCCTTGTCCAGGGAAAAGAGAGTGGGGCATCTCATCGGCCTTCCTGATCATCGATGTCCTTCTTCCCTAGGTTTGAATTTATCTATCTGGTCAACAGCTGTTTCATCAACTGGGACACCGAGATGTATTATGCAGAGAAAGACACACCTGCCAAAGCTCGGAGCACAAGTCTGAATGACCAGTTGGGGCAGATCGAATATATCTTCTCAGACAAAACAGGCACTTTGACTCAGAACATCATGACTTTCAAGAAATGTTGTATCAACGGAACCATCTATGGTAAGGTTGACTTGGAAATGAATGGATTCAGAATGCAGGCAAATGTACCGGTCATTTTAGAAGGCTGAAATTTGCAAACACTTTGAATTAGCTGGAGGATTCAAATGAGATTGTATCTTGCCGACAGATTCTTGTTTACATGAACGAGTAGCCCTTGACTTACAACCATTCATTTTAGTGAGTGTTCGAAGGTCCCACGACAGTGAAAAAGTGACTTATGATAGGTCCTCCGACTTATGACCAATGAGCATTCTCACAGTCCTGTGATCAAAATTTGGGTGCTTGGCAACTAGCATATATTTTTGATGGTTGCAGCATCCCGGGGTCACGTGATCACTATTTGAAACCTTACCAGCTGGCTTATGACAAGCAAAGTTGGTGGCTTAATTTAAGTGTGATTTACTTAACAATCAGGGTGATTCACTTAATAATTGTGGCAAAAAAAAGTCATAAAATTGAGCACAATTTTGCAAATGAGACCAGTGCCAACTTTGACACTCTTTTACAAGGCTCTGGTTTTGCCAACAGGCCTGGGGAACCCAGAGTGGGATGGAACCCATCAAGTGGCTGGTTTGATTGCTTGATCTCGCATGGATCATATTTGGCTATAACGGTTGACAAATCCCTAAAGCAGTTATTCTTTTCACAGGGTTTATTATGGTTGGTGTAGATTCCCTGAAAAGCCTCAAGCCACCCAGCTATCATGTGAATGCAGAAAAAGAAGTGATTCCTTAAAGGAGCTACTGCCAATACAGCAAGGGGGCCCATGCTTAGCAATTTAAATCTGAATATTTAAATTCAGTTTAACTTGCGAAATACATTTTTGCTAATTTGCAAAATAAAAATATTTATTAAGAGAAACTACTTGAAAGCCAAAACAAAACAAAAGCTTCAAAGAAGCATTTTTTTGCATGGCACACAAAGGAGATGGAAAGGTAGGCGTTCCCAGGCAAATATAAACCCCTTCCTTCCACATTTTCTACCATGAGGAGTATTTTGTCTATGAAGGAATTTAGTAGAAACATCACGTTTGAGCTGCCAATGTGCAATTTACAATCTCCTTTAGAAATCAGTTCCTTGAACTATGTGCACATTAGCTATCCTAGGGATGTGCATGTGCTTAACTGCCAAGCATTGTTTCCTTAATATTCTCTTTTCATCAATTTGTAGGTTCAAGCAACAAGAGTGAATGCAGCTCAATGGTACGTCACATGTTCCTGCTGTAGATCTGCCTGTTCTTATTGCACACTAGGAATCAAATGAATCTCCCACCAGCTGGTGGCAGGATTGTACCACTGCATTTATAGAAGAAAAATAATTTTCTCAATCAAATGTCTTCCGGAAACTCATCACTCCCATTCATTTAAGCATTACAAGGCAATTGGATGTACCAGGCTGAAGATTTTTTATTGTGGATGCACAACTTTAAGACTTGTGGACTTCAACTCCCAGAATTCCCCGGCTGGCTAGGGAATTCTGGGAGTTGAAGTCCACCTGTCTTAAAGTTGTCAAGGTTGAGAAACCTCTGTGTACAAGCTCATGCTGTTCTTTTGAGATCAGTGAGGTTGAAAGAATTTGCAGGGATAATCACAATAATAGAAATCATTTTTCTTCAAAATGTTCATTAAGCCCTCTTTAAAAGAATGGCATTAGATAACACAGTATAGGTTAGTGACTTATGATTTTAAATTGATCCGTCTGCTTTTATGAGTGTTGGGGGAAAAAATTCTGTATCCTGGAGATGTTGTTGAACTACAGTTCCTGACCAGGAGTCTATGAAATGAAGAACCATGGATATTGAGAGCGGAGTTGTCTGAAATGGTATAGGGTTTCCTGCGTGAGCAGGGGGTTAGACTAGAAGACCTCCAAGGTCCCTTCCAACTTTATTATTATTATTATTATTATTATTATTATTATTATTATTATTATTATTATTATTATTATTATTATTATTATTATTATTATTGTTGTTGTTGTTGTTGTTGTTGTTGTTGTTGTTGTTGTTGTTGTTAACAACAACAACAACAACAACAACATAGGGTGGAAAAAGTTATTTAAAATGAGAGGGTGAAGATCTTGTGGGACTTTCGAATACAGACAGATTGCCATTTGGAACACAATACGCCGGATATCGCAGTTGCAGAGAACCGAAGCGTACAGCTGATTGATATCGCTGTACCAGGAGATGCCAGAGTTGAAGAAGAAGAACTGGAAAAAATTACGAAATATCGCGACCTGGCCATCGAAACTGCGTGATTATGGATGAAACGTGTAACAGTGGTACCCATTGTCATTGGGGCACTGGGAACTATGTTCAAAAACTTTGCAAAATACATCAAGAAACTGCAGCTTCCTGCAATAACTTCAGCAATGTTACAAAAAACTGCGCTACTCGGAACATCTTATATTTTAAGGAGGTACCTGGTTGACACCTAGGATGCTGGTAGCAACCCATGTCAACCATCAGCGCCAGCCAGTTTGAATGTTCAGTTGACTGAGGTTCATGTTTAATGAATAAAAGATAATAATAATAATAATAATAATAATAATAATAATAATAATAATAATAATAATAATAATAATAATAATAATAATAATAATAATAATAATAATAATAATAATAATAATACAGGTAGTCCTTGACTTACAACCATTTGTTTAGTGAGCGTTCAAAGTTTCAGTGGCAGTGAAAACAGCAACTTACAACTGGTCCTTGCACTTACAACCATCTCAGCATCCCCACAGTCACGTGATCAAAATTCGGGCACTTGGCAACCAGCATGTATTTATAATGGTTGCAGCCTCCCAAGGTCATGTGATCATTATCTGCAACCTTCCCGATGGCTTCTGACAAGCAAAGTTGATTGGGGGAAGCCAGATTCGCTTAAAGACCACGGTTCACTGAATAACTGCAGGAATTTGCTTAATAAATGGCATGACAAAGAAAGATCATAAAATTGGGCATGTCTCTGTTATCACCTTGCTTACCCACAGAAATTCTGGTCTCAGTTATAGTCGTAAGTCCAGAATTACCTGTAATTCAGCAACATCTGGAAAGTGACAGTTCCCCATTCCCAGCTTTGAGAGTGAGTTTTTAAATATGGGATGGAGCTTATTGAACCAGGGTGCAGCAGCGGTGGCCAATAAAACATAAGCAGGCAACCCAGAGATTGTGGGTCACCTGTGATTTTCCAAGCCCTGTTTGTGCTCTCTCCCATCCTGAAAAGCCCAATTTGACATTGCTAAAGCACAGTGGCAAAATCTCAGCTCTACCATTGTCGTTCTGTTTATATCCCTCCACGCCCCAAAATAAGGGTGTAAACAAAAAGGCTATAGGAATTGAAAGCCGTCAAAACAGAGCAAAATATTTGAGCACCAATCCGTCCAGTGATGTTCCTGTGTCCTGGGAACCTCTGACAAGTAAATGAGCCTCAGGCAAAGAAAGTGCCCCACCTACCCCTGTACTCTATGGTTTTTCCCTCCCTCCCAAGATGTGGTCCCAAAGGTCCTTTTTCCAAGAGGCAACTGGACCTTCTTGGCTTTTCCTTTGAAAATGTTTCACTTCTCATCCAAGAAGCTTCTCCAGTTCTTCTTCCGAAGTTCTGAACTGAAGAAGCTTCTTGGATGAGAAGTGAAATCTTTTCAAAGGAAAAAAAACACCAAGAAAGCCTAGTTGCCTTTTGGGACAACCATGATGACCTGGATGATTGAAAATCTCCATAGACACTCCCAAGATGTGGGTTTACACCAGGGGTAGGCAACCTTGGCTCTTTTATGACTCGTGGACTTCAACTCCCAGAATTCCTGAGCCAGCATGGCTCAGCTTGGAAGCCTCTGCCTTTCCCCTCAGCATGGCTGGCTCAGGAATTCTGGGAGTTGAAGTCCATGAGTCATAAAAGAGCCAAAGTTGCCTACCCCTGGTTTACACAGTCAGAGCCAACCAATATAAATGGGGAAATTATCCTGGTGGTTTCCAAGCTCATCGCTAACCCTTGTTTGTCTTTTCCCCAAGGACTTGAGCTGGAACAAATACATAGACAAGAAACTGGAATTTCATGATCAGTTGCTTTTGGATACCATCCGGCGTGACCAGGACCCGATTGTGAAGGAATACATGCGGTTACTTGCCCTGTGTCACACCGTCATGGTGGAGGAGAAAGAAAGTGAGTAGACTAGTAGTTGATTCTACTTTTAGTCATCTCAGTTTTGTAGGAGTTGGTCATGAGCGAAGCTAGAACAGGCCGGGAGTGGAGGTAACAGAAAAGCTTATCTCTAGCACTTGTGGGGGGTTTTAAAATTTGTATCCCGCCTTTACTGTTTTTACAAATAACTCAAGGAGGTGAACATATCCAACACATTACTTTCCCCACAGCAACAATCTTGTGAAGTGGGTTGGGCTCAAAGGGCATGACTGGGCCAAGATCACCCAGCTTGCTTTCATGGCTAAGGCAGGACTTGAACTCATGATCTCCCGCTTTCTAGCCTGGTGCCTTAATCACTAGACCAAACTGGCTCTCGTCTTTGGATTCTGAGTCCTCTTACACCCCAAAGAATAGAGTTTATGTGGCTTCAGGTTCTGCTGTGGTCTTCAGGAAAAGGTTTAAGCTGATCTCAGCAGAGAGACAACCTGTATTCAAACAGAAAGTTCAGATGGGAACTAGAAGGGCTGGAATGTCTAAGCCAGGGGTCTTCACACTTGGCCCTTTTATGACTTGTGGACTTCAACTCCCAGAATTCCTCAGCCAGGCACGCGTGCCTGGCTGAGGAATTCTGGGAGTTGAAGTCCACAAGTCACAAAAGGGCCAAGTTTGAAGACCCCTGGTCTAAGCTATGGCCCAGAAACACTTCAGACATGTATTTGCCACTTTTCCAAGAAGCCAGTTGCCTCTGATAACCAATGCAATGCCTAATCTTTCTAACATTACTCAGACAGACCAGCTGTAGGTCTTTTGAGCATACTGATATCCCCTGTTTTGGTTGTTGTGTTGGCATCTGAACCATCTGAATAGCTTGACAGCATTTCATTGCCAGTGCTGGCATTGCTTGACATTAGATATGAAGATATTAACATCTTCTTTTGAAACTTCAATTAATTCAGTGACACTTGAGCCTCCCTTTCTCTTTCTAATCTGATTACCTGTACAGCTGAGGTGTGACAAAAGAGGGTGCCTCCCCAAGTTACAAACAATGCTGGCACTAATGTGACATCCCATCATCAATGCTGAAAGAAATACAGTTGTATTTTGAGGAACAAAACAAACGTTGGCAACAGGTATGGTTATTGTACCTGTGTCAAGAACAGTATTTATGGCATGTCATTATAACATCTCTGGACCAGCAGAAATCAAACTTCAAAGTAACAGAATATGCTGTTGTGAAGTTTAGAATCAAATGGTTGGAAGGGGTCTGGAAGGTCTTCTCGTCCAACTCCCAGCCCAGAGTCTTCCTACCATTTTGGATAAATGGCTGTCCAATCTTTTCTTGAAAACCTCCAGTGATGGAACCCCCTCAACTTCAGGAGCCAAAGCTTAATAACTCTCACAATCATGAAATTCTTCCTTCTTCCATCCACTGGTTCTTGCCTTGCCTTCAAGTATTAACACTTCCCATGATCTTGATGCTGTATCGCTGTTCATGCAGTCTAGGACTCCATTGGCTTTTTTGGTGGTTGCAACATACTGCTGACTCATACTTAACAGAATAACACAGGGGTAGGCAACCTTGGCTCTTTTATGACTCGTGGACTTCAACTCCCAGAATCCCTGAGCCAGCATGGCTGGCTCAGGAATTCTGGGAGTTGAAGTCCACGAGTCATAAAAGAGCCAAGGTTGCCTACCCCTGGAGTAACAGAATAACAGAGGTGGAAGCGACCTTGGAGGTCTTCTAGTCCAACCCCCTGCTCAAGCAGGAGGCCCTATACCATTTCAGAAAGTGGTTGTCCAATCTCTTCTTTAAAACCTCAAGTGTTGGAGCATCCACAACTTCTGGAAGCAAGTTGTTCCACTGATTATTTGTTCTAACCGTCAGAAACGTTCTCCTTAGTTCTAGATTGCTTCTCTCCTTGATTATTTTCCATCCATTGCTTCTTGTCCTGCCTTCAGATGCTTTGGAGAATAGCTTGACCCCACCCTCTTCTTTGTGGCACCCCCTTAGATATTGGAACACTGCTATCATGTCATCTCTAGTCCTTCTTTTCATTAAATAGACATACCCAATTCCCGCAACTTAAGTTATTATCCACCAGGACCTCTAAATCCCTCTCTAGTTATTACTGTTGAGCAAGGCATCACCTATTCTGTACTTGTGCATTTGGTTTTTGTTATCTAAGTTTAAAACACTGAATTACATTTTGTTGGATAGGGCTCAGTGTTCAACTCTGTCAAGATCTTTCTGAATCTTAAGCCTATCTTAAAGTGTTAACTATTCTCCCCAGCTTGGTGTTATCTGCAAATTTGATGAGTTCTATCCCCTCATCTAAGTCATTTATGAATGAGCTTCTCAGTCATCCAGGTCATGGTTGTCCCAAAACTGCTTCAGTTCTGAACTGAAGAAGCTTCTTGGATGAGAAGCAAAACGTGTTCAAGGAAAAACAAAGTCCAGTTTCCTTTTGAAAAAGCACTCTTTGGATGTTTATGAAGATGTCGAAGAGGATAGGATAGGACCTATGACAGAGTCTTGGAGTACCCCACTGCATGCTTCCCTCCATGTAGATGTAATATTCACGGTCCACCTATCTCAGCATTAAAGCCTTCTGCAGACGGCTGAGCCTTCACATAATGTATTCCAAGTAGGATCATTTGAACCTGGCCATTCGTGTCTTGAGAGAGATTTGTTCAATGAGCCATTTGTTTATTTTCTTGGCTGTCCACAAAATTCTCAGGAGTCTTCCACAACACCAAAGTTCAAAAGCGTCAATACTCTTCCTATCCTGCTTCTTCAAAGTCCAACTTTCACTTTCATGAAATATTGCAGAGAATACTAAGGCTTATGGACACATCACAGCATCTGAAGAATCATAGGATGGCTTCTATTTATTAATTCTATTATCAAAAGGCTCCGAGAGAAGCATAGATGGCTTCCCGATCACCCCCACTACACACTTTTTATGTTCAGTCTAATCCTGTGAGGGCTTTTATTGCCTTTCAACTAAACATTTGTGAAATGGTTTACAAGACACTATAAAGGAGCAATAATAAAAACAACAATTCCTGGCAACCGTTAATAGCCTAAGAACAGCCACAGCAGAAATAATAAAAAAAATACACTCGAGTTTTTGAAAGTCAGGAAGAATAAAAGGTAAGATATCTAAAGATGCTAGCATAAACCTCAAGTGGGTTTCCTTGAAAAAAGGTTGCTAGCCCAGACCTTTTCCCCCCCTAAGATTTAAAATGTTTTACAAGGTCAAAATATTTCAAGTACACATCATTTGTAATAATGTCAAGCCAATAGTTTCTCCATATTTTCTGCTATATTGTAGTGAGCACAGAAGGGGGAGGTGTAGTAAATAGATGCTGGTGAAATCAGCTCTCTTGCTTATACCCATCTAAAGCAGAAGATTACCCAAGATCCCCCAGGAAGCAGTAGGATGATTGATTGATTGATTGATTTCATGAAGGAAGGAAGGAAGGCAAAATATACGTGTCCCAGGATAATACAGGTAGTCCTTGACTTATGACCACAAATGAGCCCCGGATTTTTGTTTCTGAGTGAGATATTTGTTAAGTGAATTTTGCCCCATTTTATGACCTTACTTGCCACAGTTGTTAAGTGAATCACTGCAATTGATAAATTAGTAACATGGTTGTTAAGTGAATCTGGCTTCCTCATTGACTTTGCTGGTCAGAAGGTTGCAAAAGGGGATCACATGACTCCGGGACACTGCAACGGACATAAATGTGAGTCAGTTCTGAATTTTGATCACGTGACCATGGGGATACTGCAACAGTTGTTAACTGTGAAACATGACCATAAGTCACTTTGTTCAATGCCATTGTAATTTTGAATGGTCACTAAAGGAACTGTTGTAAGTCGAGGACTACCTGCATTGTAGGATCCAATCTGGGTCAGTCAAGGAACCAGAACTTTAGTCTTCTGAGGTTTCAGGCTTACGTTGGAGCCCAGCCTCAGAGAACGTCTCTCGGCCAGAATGTGTCACACACTCTGCTAGAGAGAAATTCCCTGAGGATGGGCCCCAGCACGAGTCCGAAACCTCAGAAGACAAAACCTCTGGTCTCGGTGACCGACCCAGATTGGATTCTGCAATTTATTTATTTAGAAGTTTTGTATGGCTGCCCACTAACTCTCAGTGACTCTGGGTGGCTTGCAAACAATAAAAAACCAATATAAATTTTTTTTTAAAAAAAACCAATAACCATCCTCATTATCTTTAAAGAGGAACTGAGGTGGTGCAGTAGTTAGAATACAATATTGCAGGTTAACTCTGCCCACTGCCAGCTGTTCGATCCTTACGGGCTCGAGGTTGACTCAGCCTTCCATCCTTCCGAGTTTAGTAAAATGAGGATCCAGATTGTTGGGGGCTAGTAGGCTGACTTTGTAAACCACTAAGAGAGGGCTGTAAAGACCTATGAAGCGGTGTATAAGTCTAAGTGCTATTGTCATTGTTATCTTGAAAGGGTGTTATGGAATTCCCTTAAGCACTTGGGTTCAACATCTGTGTCTGCTCTAGAAGCATCACTAATGATTTGCACTGTCATCCATTTTCAACGCCAAAAAATAACAGCTATGGAGAGCATCTGATAGTGTTACATCCCCAGCACAAATATTTGCATTAATCCACAAAGCAGTTTTTGGCATTTCTAATAAGATTCAGAAGAGACCTTCAGTGTGGTTTGGGCTCCCGTTCTCAAGAGCTCCAGCCAGCTCCATTGGTCAGTGACAATGATATGCTTTTAATGCCTGGGTTTCATCAGTTTATCTGGTTTATGAGCTGCTCCGAAACCATTGGGAATGGGTTGCATATAGATTTGCAAAACTTACAGTAGGCAAATGTAATTGGAATGCAGTACAGGTAATTCTCAATTACAACAGACTGTTCAAAGTTAACCACAGTGCTGAAAACAGTGACTTACGACTGGTCCTTGCATTTATGACTGTTTTGCAGCACCCCCATGATCAAAATTCGGATGCTTGGCAACATGAATATATTTATGATCGTTGCAGGATCTCAGCGTCATGTGATTGCCATTTGCGACTTTCCCAGCTCTCTTCCAACAAGCAAAGTCAATGGGGAAAGCTAGATTTGCTTAATGACCACATGATTCAATTCACAACTGCAGAGATTTGCTTAACAACCATGCCAAAAAAATAACATAAAACTGGGCATAACTCACTTACCAACTGTCCCTTGTTTAGCAACAGAAATTCTGATCCCAATTGTGGTTGTAATTCGAGGACTACTTGTAATGATAGATTTTGGTGTGTTTGCAAACAAAAATGTCTTTGTTTTAAATCCATCATTTACACTAAAATATGTACAAATGTTAACACAAAGACTTTTTTTCTATGCAGAAGTTCCCAAAATTAAACTTAACATGTTTGGGGGAAAAATGTTCAGGTTCCTAATCTGAACTGAACTTAACAGAATAACAGAGTAATAAAATAACGGAGTTGGAAGGGACCTTGGAGGTCTTCTAGTTCAGCTCCTGCTCAAGCAGGAAACCTTAATACCATTCCAGACAAAGGGTTGTCCAATCTCTTCTTAAAAACCTCCACTGATGGAGTACCCACAACTTCTGAAGGCAAGATTTTTCTGTTATTTTAATCGTAATTTTTTTTTGTAATTTTTCTCACTGTTAGGAAATTTCTCCCTAGATCTAGGTTGGTTCTCTCCTTGATTAGTTTCCATCCGTTGCTTCTTGTTCTGCCTTCAGGTGTTTTGGAGAATAGGTTGATCCCACCTTCTTTGTGGCAGCCCCTGAGATATTGGAAGACTGCTATCACGTCCCCCCTCGTCCTTTTCATTAAACCTCTGGGACACTCTTTTGATTATGGTCTAATCTTTTTGTTCTAAGGTGAGCTTGTTTACCAAGCTGCTTCGCCAGATGAAGAAGCCCTGGTAACAGCTGCCAGAAATCTGGGGTATGTCTTTCTCTCCCGCACTCAAGATAGCATCACAATAAGTGAGCTGGGCATACAACGGACTTACAAAGTGCTGGCATTGCTAGATTTCAACAGTGTAAGAAAACGAATGTCTATTTTAGGTAAGTGCGGACTCTTCTGGTGCTATTTCTGTGCATATTTGTTGAGCTGCAAGGTAGTTTCTCTAATGGGTATTTGGGCAAATGTGCAGGATTGGAAAGAAAATCTTTTTAAAAAGTGGAGAATTTCTTTTTAAGGAGGATTAGGCAGACGCATCTCTTTTATTGAAAGCAGCTTAGAACCACAGGAAGTGGTGGTGTATAAATTAATGCAACTAAGTAAATCTGGTGAGAAACAAAACTGCCTTAAAATCTGAGCCAAAATTGGCAGAGGAAAAGTGAAGGCAGCAGATAAGGATTTATTTTTTTTTGTCTGTGCCTCCATGTTCACTCCTTACCTGCTGCTGAATTGGGATAAATTAAAATTAAATTTAATTGCTTTAAGACAAAATAAGCTGGGAGATATTCCAAAGGTGCTTTTTCCAATAGGCAACTGGATCTCCTTGGTTTTTGCTTTGAAAACATTTCGCTTCTCATCCAAGAAGCTTCTTCAGTTCTAACTGACTGGTGGGGAGATAGAAAATTGTTGCTTTTTTGCTGGAGATGGGTAGGTTGTGTGACATGCCAGCAGGGTCAAGTTAGGCATTTTCTGAATTTTTGACACATTGAGCCCAAAACGTTTACCATCACTGGTCTAGGAGCAGAAAGACCCAGGTTTACGTGTTCTGACTTCAACCATGAAAGCTCATGTATAACTTGGGTCAACCTATCCTAAGAACCGAGTGCTTGGAGGGAAAGTGGAATGTGAATCTAACAAGCAAAGCAAGCAAACAAACCAACAGATAAATGCAGGGTTGCATAAATATCCTTATCACTTTTTCTCAGTGCAAGATCCTGAAGGTTGCATCAAGCTTTATACCAAAGGGGCAGATTCTGTGATCCTAGAAAGACTCCACAGTGACCAGACCAACAAAGGTTCCACCATCAAGGCACTGGATGTAAGTTTTGTATTGTAGAAAAGCCAGGTTGGGGGTCATGATTATCTAGTTCAGGGGTCTTCAGACTTGGCCTTTTTATGACTTGTGGACTTCAACTCCCAGAATTCCTCAGCCAGCGTGCCTGACTGAGGAATTCTGGGAGTTGAAGTCCACAAGTCATAAAAGGGCCAAGTTTGAAGACCCCTGAGCTAGCTGAAGCTCCACCCCATTTTTAGGTGTGTTAAAAGGGGCGGGTCTTCAATCTTGCAGTTCAGCTGTCATCTTGATGGCTTTAATTACAATCAACACCACCTAACTTCTCTATTTAATTTTGAGCCAATCACTCTTCGCCCAGGGACCTTGTGGGAAAATCCTGAGCTAAGAAGAGATTGGACAACCATTTGTCTAAAATGATATAGGGTTTCCTGCTTGAGTAGGGGGTTGGACTAGAAGACCTCCAAGGTCCCTTCCAACTCTGTTATTTTGTTCTTCTGCAATATACACTGCTGAAGTTCCTGGAGGAAAGTTTGGATGAGAATGCCATAAATGGACACACAAATTCATAGCAAATGCTACCTCCTTAGAAACCCACATTTGTCCTCTCCCTCAGAGTTTTGCAACAGAGACCTTAAGGACTTTATGCCTGGCTGTGAAAGAGTTGGATAAAAAGGAGTACGCTCTGTGGAGGAAGAAGCACCATGCAGCGAGCATCGTATTACAGGGCCGGGCCCAAGCGCTGGACACAGTATATGAGGAAATTGAGCAGAATCTCAAGGTAAATGTTGGTTTTGGTCTGGACTGACAGCCGAGTCAACGTGAGATCGTGGATATTGTTCCATTTCTGAGAGTTGACATTATTTGATATTGATTTGGCTGAAAAGAGCTTTACAGGTTGTCCTCAACTTACGTCCACAGTTGACCCCAAAATTTCCACTGCTAAGCAAGACAGTTGTTCATTGAGTTTTTCTCCATTTTACAACCTCTCTTGCCACAGTTGTTAAGTGATTCACTGCAGTTGTTAAGTCAGTAACATGGTTGTTAAGTGAATCTGGCTTCCCCATTGATTTTGCTTCTCAGAAGGTTGCAAAAGGGGATCAACAGTGCAACCGTCATATATACATGCCAGATGCCAAGCATCCGAATTTGGATCACATGACCACAGGGATGCTGCAATGGTTGTAAGTGTGAATAATGGTCCTCAGTCGCTTTTTTCAGTCATGTTGTAACTTTGAACGATCACTACACCGATGGCTGTGTTTTGAAATGTTGGGCTCAGTTGGGGTCATAAGCCAAGGCCTACCTGTACTGTACTATGAAATTTGTGCTGTTAAGTTTGGATTGGGAAGTTTTCAATCGACTCTTGTTTTGTTCTTTCAGCTTCTGGGTGCCACAGCCATAGAGGACAAATTACAAGATGGAGTCCCTGAGACCATTCATCTTCTCAAAAGGGGGGACATCAAAGTGTGGGTGCTAACTGGAGATAAGCAAGGTACATCAGCCAACTCGTGCATTTTTTTTAGTCCCGGAGAATCCTTCAGAAATGACATTCTTTTCGGGGGGGAAAGTGATTTCCAGGCGTCCAAATGATTTCATTCTGCTTCAAGAGACATGCCCACAGCTAAGTACAGAATCTGAAAAATTAACTGTATAAACCAGGGCTCTTCAAACTTGGCCCTTTTATGACTTGTGGATTTCAGCTCCCAGAATTCCTCAGCCAGGCATGTGTGCCTGGCTGAGGAATTCTGGGAGTTGAAGTCCACAAGTCATAAAAGGGCCAAGTTTGAAGAGCCCTGGTATAAACAAACTGAAAGGCATTACTCATTGTACCCTTAACACATTTAGATAGAGATATCCATATTTTCAGATATACAGGTAGGCCTTGACTCACAACAGTTCATTTAGTGACCGTTCGAACTTACAACAGCACTGAAAAAAGTGACTTATAACCGTTTTTCACACTTACGACCGTTGCAGCATTCCCCTGGTCACGGGATCAAAATTCAGACACTAAGCAACTGATTCATATTTATGACGGTCGCCGTATTCCCGGGTCATGTGATCACCTTTGACGACCTTCCGACGAGCAAAGTCAACAGGGAAGCTAGAGTCACTTAACAACCTTGTTACTAACTTCAGGACTGCGCTGATTCACTTAGCAACTGTGGAAAGAAAGATCTAATACAGGGCAAAATTCACTTAAAAACTGTCTTGCTTAGCAAACTAAATTTTGGGCTCAGTTGTGGTCGTAAGTCGAGGACTACTTGTATGTTCATCTTTTCTGAACAAATTGGACTGCAAAAAAAAAAAAAGATGTTTAAGAACCAAACAATTCATATATGAAAGGTTGTGGAGGCTGGGAAAGGTGTGGAAAAGAGAGAAAGAGGCCTCAATAATTGAGAGACTCAGAGTGAGGCCATTAACAGCTTACCTCATAAACCGCAATTTAGCCCAGGTGGAGAGAAATCTGGGAAGAAGAATTTCAGATCATTGAAAGAGATTAGATAGTGAACTGACCACTAACTCGGAGTTAGGAAATTCCTGTTAGATCCCAAGATTCTTTATGTACTCCTGAAGAGCTTTAAACAGATGCAAAGAAGTTGTTGCTGTTTGTGTGGAATTCTGTGTAGCTTTCTTGATTTCGTTTAATTATATGAGACTTGATATTAGGGATGTATGTGTATTGCAAAATCATTCGTTTTAAGTTACAGGTAGTCCTTGACTAACAACCATTCATTTAGAGACCATTCAAAGTTACAGCAGCACTGAAAAAAAGTGACTTAAGAACATTTTTCACAGTTGCATCCTCCTGGACACATGATCAAAATTCGGGCGCTTGGCAACTGGCATGTATTTATGACGGTTGCAGTGTCCACGGGGTCATGTGATCAACTTTTGCAACCTTCTGACAAGCAAAGTCAATGGGGAAGCCAGATTCACTTAGCAATTGTGTTATTAACTTAACAACTGCAGTGATTCATTTAACAACTGTGGCAAGATAGGTCGTAAAGTGGGCCAAAACTCACCTAACAACTGTCTTCCTTAGCAACAGAAATGGAGCAATAGACTCCATTGTGGTCATAAGTTGAGGACTACCTATAGTCTTTAAAGCAGAAATGGAAGCAGAAATAGAAGAGAATGTGTCACGTTCCAGCTTTTAATCCCATTTCTGGTCTTCATTATTCATTTGCAGAAACTGCTGTCAATATTGGGTTTGCTTGCCACCTCCTTTCCGAAGACATGACCATTCTGGAGGAGAGCGAAATCAGGTACGGAGATATGAAAGGTGTCTTTGGTGGTCTGTGGTTGGGCAAGGGAAAGGAAGTGACTCAAACTGAAAAAGAATCAGGTGTTGTTTGGAAACCCCAGATCAAGTTTAGATCTAAGTTCACTGAAGCCAATTGGAGTCAAGGGGAGAACTAAAACTCGTAGTAGCCCTGTTTCTAGCCCATCACACCAAACTAGCTCTCCCTTATGCTCAAATCTTTGGGTACTTAAACCCTGTCACCCATATTACTGTGTTTGTTGAATAGTTCTGGTACAATTCATGCAGAAGTTTTCCCACCAAAACTGCATGATCCCGTAATACAGGTAACCCTCAACTTATGACAATTAATCAGTGGAACAACCTGCCTCCAGAAGCTGTGAATGCTCCAACACTGGAAGTTTTTAAGAAGAGACTGGACAGCCATTTGTCCGAAATGGTATAGGGTTTCCTGCCTGAGCAGGGGGTTGGACTAGATGACCTCCAAGGTCCCTTCCAACTTTATTATTATTATTATAACTGGGGTCAGAGTTTCCATTGCTAAGCAAGGCAGTTGTTAACTGAGTCAAGCCCGATTTTACTACTTTTTTGCCAGTGTTGTTAAGCAAATCACTAGTTGTTAAGTAAACCATGCGGTCATTAAGCAAATCCAGCTTACCTCATTGACTTTGCATGTCAGAAGTTGGCTGGAAAGGTTGGCAAAGGTGAACGCATGACCCTGTAACCCTGCATCCCATCATAAATACATGCTGGTTTGCTAACCGCCCAAAGTTTGGTCACATGACTGTGGGAAAGCTGTGATGGTTGTAAGTGCGAGAACCATGTGTAAGTCACTTTTTTTCTGTGCCATTGTAACTTCAAACAGTCACTGAATGGTTATAGGCTGAGGACCAACTATATCTGAAAATATCAGGGACTGATCTTGAACCTTCCCTTTCGTTTTATCATCACATTCATCCAAATAATGTTGACATCTGGAGAGGCAACTTCAACTGCCTAATACCGTACGGGTAGTTCTCGACTCACAACCACAATTGAGCACTAAATTTTTGTTGCTAAGTGAAACATTTGTTAAGTGATTTTTGCCCCATTTTACGACCTCTCGTGCCACAGCTGTTAAGGGAATCACCGCAGTTGTTAAGTTAGTAACACAGTTGTTAAATGAATCTGGCTTCCTTGTTGACTTTTCTTGTCAGAAGGTCACAAAAGGTAATCACACACGACCCCGGGACACTGCAAAAGTCATAAATATGATCTGGTTGCCAAAAGTCCGAATTTTGATCACGTGCCTATGGAGATACTATAACGGTCGTCAGTGTGGAAAAACAGTCATAAGTCACTTTTTTCAGTGCCATTGTAACTTTGAATGGTCACTAAATGAACTGTTGTAAGTCAAGGACTACCTGTATTTCATTTGTTCTTTGGCTATGAAATTCTTTGTTGGGCCCACTAGCTTTTCGTAGTCCATCTCTCCATCTTGTAGGAAGGATGTCTGAGTACAGAGTAAATGCAGACTCTGTTCCCGAACTTCAACTTTTCTTTGTCTTTATCTCGGACTCAGAAATTAAACTTTCCATGAACATCCTGTAGATTTGCAATAGTGGCGAGTATCTGTAGCTCAGGTGTAGGATGAGGGCGAAGGTTCGTTCTCCGAGCTTGTGGCTTGGTTTCTGAACGTTTCGTTACCAGGCTAGGTAACTTCTTCAGCGGAGTTTAGGGGATGTCAGTGTCCGTGTTGTTCTGTTTCAACAGACACATTGACCTACAACCAGCCTAGGAACCCCTCAGAATCCAAATCAACCACGCAGCCCATCAGAGACAGCACCGACCCTCAACCAACCCACGCAAGCCCCCCTCCCAGCAGCAGTTCACCTCCCAGTGACCCTGACCTAATGTAACCTCCCCATCACGAGACCGATCACAAGCCCCTCACTGATGACTCACACCTGACCCATCACAAGACCCATCACCAGACCCTTACTCCACACTCCCACACTTGTAAACAGAACAATGACATCCCCTAAACACCGCTGAAGATGTTACCTAGCCTGGGAATGACACATTTGGAAACCAACCCACAAACTCGGAGAACGAACCTTTACCCTCCTCCTGTAGATTTCACAGCTGTGGGATGGGAGGCTGAGATGTTGCAGATGCAACTTGGGGAACACTTGTGATTTCAACCTGTATGAAGACTTGGGCTTCCAGGTTAAAAGAGACCTGCTGTCATGCCTCCGTCGGAGCCTGAATCTGCGGAGGAAAATGAGCTGGAACGGGACCCTATGGAGGTCGAGGGAGAGGTGTTTGTGGTTTCAGAGGAATGTGGGGAAGAGCAGGCCGAGGCAGGCCAGGGCCCTCCAGGAGTGGACAGGAGGAACAGGAGAGACAAAGTTCAGGCGATGAGCAAGGGCCACCCCCACCTGATCCTGGAGCACGGATTGTGGAGACAAGGAGGGAACAACGCAGGCAGGCTCAACTACTCGGGAGGAGAGCATCCCGCCCCTCTCCACAAGGCACACCTGAAAACTGAGATTTAAGAAGATGCTGTGGGGAGAGGCATTTGTCGGGAACAAATGCTGATTCCTTGGAGTTTTGTGTGTGTTGTTGCTGGTCTCTTGTTCTGTGACTTCTGCTTGGAAACCCTGAAACTCTGACCATTGGACTGGCTGACAATGTTGCTTGGATGTTTAAAGATCTCGGACTCTATTTTGGCTTCCTTTTTGAAACTGTGCAGGCAAGTGTGTATTCACACAGACTCATTAGATTTATGATGTATGTGTCATTTCCTTGTTATCTCCGTGGCCTTGATTAAAATCCTCTCCTAATCAGACTGTATGTGAAACTACTTGCAGCCAGAGGTGGCTGAAAGGTTTGTGTGTCTTCCTATGTCTGGAGGCTTGCCAGAAACGTGGGAGCATTTGGGGAAAATTTGGAGCAATTAAAGGGCGGTTTGAATTGCCAGCTGACTGCATTGCCTCGGTGCTGTGCCCTGGGTCATCACACCTGCTCTTGTTTCTTCCCCCACCTTGTTTTGCAGTGAGATTCTTGAACCAGCCTGGTGCAGCAGCAGCAGTTTGACTGGCAGTGGTGAAGCCCTTTGCAACATCAACTCTTTTCTTCCTTATCAAGCATCCGCAGCGCATGGCAAAAAAGCCTTGGTGATCACTGGGGATTTCCTGGTAAGATAGCATTTTTTTAATGGGTCCCTCTCCTCTGTAGTACAGGTAGTCCTCGACTTACAACCATAACTGAGCCCAAAATTTAGGTGGCTAAGTGAGAGCTTTGTTAAGTGAATTTTGCCCCATTTGCCGACCTTTCCTGTCACAGTTGTTAAGTGAATCAAGGCAGTTGTTAAGGTAAACACACGGTTGTTAAGCGAATCTGGCTTCCCCATTGACTCTGTTAGTCAGCTGGTCACAGGACACCAGGAGACTGCAACCATCATAAATATGAGTCAGTGGCCAAGTGTTCTAATTCTGATCACGTGACCACGGTGATGCTGCAACAGTTGTTAAGTGTGAGAAACGGTAATTGAAAAGTCATTTTTTTCAGGGTGGTTGTAACTTTGAACAGTCACTGAATGAACCGTTGTAAGTCGAGGACTACCTGTAACCAGTTTTTGTTTGTGGAGTATGGGATACTTTCCTGCACCTTGATAGGGGAAATTCAGAAGAAGAGGTTTCTATCAAGGTGGGCAAAAGCCTATTTTTTTAATTAAGGGTTCCTTGACCGCTCTAATGACTAAGGTAGGACACCTATAATCCTGGCTAAGGAAACCAGAGCCCTGGGTTGTAAGTCTGGGCTTCATCTCTCCCCAGGAGAAAATCTTTCACACGGAGGAGGACAAGAAAGCAAAGAAGAAGAAAGGCCTTTTGGAGTACCTCCACTTTCGGACTGCGGACACCAGCAAGGACCACGGGAGACTCATTGAAAAAGCGTTTGTGGAACTGGCCACCACCTGCCAAGCTGTGATCTGCTGCAGGGTCACACCCAAGCAGAAAGCCCTCATTGTGCAAATGGTGAAGAGACACAAGAACGCCATCTCCTTGGCCATTGGAGATGGGGCCAATGATGTCAACATGATTAAAAGTGAGTCTCCTGCCCTTTTTGGTCTCAGAGATACAGCCTTGAGTGGCCAGGTTATGATCTTAAATTGGCTTTCCTCAGGACTAGCCATAGGCTGTTGTCTATGCTAGTTATGGCTCGCAAAATTACAGTCCAAAACATTTGAATGCTGCCACGGTGGAGAAGGTGGGTTTAAATTTGCAGTTGGTTAGATTTGCCTGGGTAAAGCAGAGGGCTTGGGGCTTGTCCAGGGCACAGTAGAACTGTCACCATGGAAATATAAGTTTAACTTTTATACACACAGGGACTTCCGTTCCTGCAGAGAAAGAGCTAGATTGGTCTTACAGGTGGGAAAGAAAAGAAAGTGTGCTGGAGAGAGTTTGGACATTTGGGGTTGAGGACGTGTTAGATTTAGGATAATTTAGCAACCTTTTTGTAACTATTACCTTTTGGCACATTGAGAGAGATTTTTTCTTTAGAAAAGCTTCTAAGGTGGATGAATTCCACCCAACTAAGTTTTTTTTTTAAAAGAACCAGGCAATGGGATAGCAACATCAACCATAAGGGTTTAAAAAAAAAAAGATTAACAAGATGGGCAAGACCCGGCAATTGAAGCCCCATCCCTTTTGTGTCCATGGGATGAGTGTGACACACATGAAAAGGGGCGGGGCTTCAATTGCCTGATCACTCCTCCCATTTTGATATTGACCTTCCCAGGGATGTCATGATCAGCCCATTAGATTTCATCATGTCATGTTCCATGAGCCCTTCAGTTGCAACTCGGTCGTTACTCTCTCATAGTTTGCCTTGTTTGCTTACTTATTTATTAAATTTATAGGCTACTCATCTCATCATCAAGTGACTCTTTTGATATGTCAAAAGACATATAGCTATAGCAATAGCTATAGCACTTAGACTTATATACCGCTTCACAGTGTTTTACAGCCCTCTCTAAGCGGTTTACAAAGTCAGCCTATTGCCCCCAACAATCTGGGTCCTCGTTTTACCGACCTCGGAAGTATGGAAGGCTGAGTCAACTTTGCGCCGATCAGGATCGAACTGCTGGCTATGGGCAGAGTTAGCCTGCAATACTGATTTTAACCAATGTGCCACCATTGCTCTATGCCAGAGATGTGCATTTTCCCCCCTAGTAAAGGCCAGCTCACATGATAAAGATAAAACTTTTACCTTTCAGAAGTCACATAGTAAGTGGAGCCAAAGCAAGAGAGTGTGAGATCATGGAAGGTCCCCCCTTTCCCCTCTTTTTCTAACATCCTTTTTTATTTTTCTATACCTCCTGCTTTTCTTTTAAAGTCCTCAGGACCAATTTTGAAAAGCCACACATAATTTTGGTTAGTATTTGGATGGAAGACTAAAGAAATCCCTGGCCTATAGGTTAGGTTTGGAAGTTGTGACTCCTTCAACTTAAATTTGATTGGACACTATCTTTAGCTTTTTTTAAAAAAAAAAATTTCCAAGCATCAAGAAAGGGAGAACTATCCCTTACAAGAAATCTAAACAGATTTCTTGCTGAGGATGGTTAAGAGTTGGCCAAAGTTGACTTCAACTTCACCATCACAGGGCTATCTACCTGGTTCGTTGGGACAGACGGTGGTTTTCCACTCCTTTGGGCCTCTGTTTGGGAACTAAAGTTGGGGTGATTCGCAAACAAGACTTGCAGTCCTCTTCAAGGATCCTTTCCTTTCCCAATCTCAATTACATCCAGTTTTGGTCACCACAGTGTAAAAAAGATCTCTGAGACTCTAGAAAGAGTGCAGAGAAGAGCAACGAAGATGATTAGGCGACTGGAGGCTAAAGCGCATGAAGAACAGTTGCTGGAATTGGGTATGTCTAGTTTAATGAAGAGAAGGACGAGGGGTGACATGATAGCAGTGTTCCAATATCTCAGGGGCTGCCACAAAGAAGAGGGAGTGAAGCTATTCTCCAAAGCACCTGAAGGCAGGACAGGAAGCAATGGATGGAAACTAATCAAAGAGAGAAGCAATCTAGAACTAAGGAGAAATTTCCTGACCGTTAGAACAATTAACCAGTGGAACAACCTGCCTCCAGAAGCGGTGAATGCTCCAACACTGGAAGTTTTTAAGAGATTGGGCAACAATTTGTTTGAAATGGTGTAGGATTTCCTGCCTAAGCAGGGGGTTGGACTAGAAGGCCTCCAAGGTCCCTTCCAACTCTGTTATTCAGTTAAATAATTGCTGAAGTCAAAATTGAAATGTGATCTAATATTAGCCCTTCCTCATGTTCTCTCTAGCTGCGGACATAGGGGTTGGAATCAGTGGGCAAGAAGGCATGCAAGCAGTGCAATGCAGTGATTATGCGCTGGCTCAGTTCCGCTACCTTCAGAGGCTCCTCTTTGTCCATGGCAAGTGGTCCTACCTCCGGATCGCCAAATTTCTCCGCTACTTCTTCTTCAAGACATTTGCTGGCATGATGATGCAAATCTGGTTTGCTTTCTATACAGGCTTCACAGCACAGGTGGGTGTTAATTCCCCTACCCCACCCCAAATCCCCAATTCTAATCTTTTCAGTCTGACTTTCATTTCTGAGCTCATGTGATGTTGGGAAGCTCCCAGCCAGGCAGGGAGGAGGAGTCAAGCAGGGAGGTAGGCATGAATCCTTGCGCAGCCACAAGAGGCATAAAGCCTAACCCTCCCTTAATTTCCATGAAAACTGATCAGTTTGTTCCCAAGGGAAAACAAGCAGTCTGGGGAGATTCTTGTAATATAGGTAGAACACAATAAAGTTGCTGACGTGAACCATTCACGAGTGGATCCGGTTGCTTGTTTATACCCGACATGTCCGTCCATAGCATTTCTCTGGTTTAGTAATTTTGTCACACTGCAAAGAATGCAGTAAGATTTGTCTAGCATGATCTGTTCTTGACAAACCTATGTTGGCTTCGGCTTGTGACTTTGCTTGTCTCTAGGTGTTCACAGATTCGTTGCTTGATTATCTTTTCCAGAATCTTCCCAGGTATTGATGTCAGGCTGATAGGTCTGTAGTTTCCTGGATCCATTTCCCCCCCCCTTTTTTTTTTGAAGATGGGAACCACATCGGCCCTTTTCCAGTCCCCTGGTAGTTCCCCAGTGTTCCAGGATCTTTGAAAAATATGGTTCAGTTGTTCTGAGATCACTTCTGCCTGTTCCTTCAGAACCCTGGGGTGTAATCCGTCTGGACCTGGTGATGTGACAAGGTTCTCAGCATAAATTTCTTCTGAACTCAACCCATGGCCTTAAAACAACCATGATACACCAATGTATTTTACCTTTGCTTCAAAGAGGCAGCAAAGCTTAGATAGTTTGGTTAGGAGAAAGAGAGTTAAGAAGGCTCCTGCCTAGCAATTCTCAGAGTATATTTTTTGTGCTGCGAATAGTTGCTTCAGTTCGGCAAGGGGTATGTCCATAGAAGAGGAACAATAAACGAAACTGCTCAGAAGTAATTCCGTGTGTATTTCTTGGTTCTTGGGGCCTGATGCTGTGCATGCTTATATCAGTCACTATTATGGGGAAAGGGCAAGGAAGAGGCACAGTTAAACAGAAGGAAGGAAACATTGTGGCATTTATGTGTACAAAGCGTTTTGCACATTGTATTGACGGGTCAGCTGCATTGGAGAGCAAGGCTGGGCAAAGCATTTAAAGACACACTGCAAAGTGTGCCGGCATAAAAACAGCTTCCTCCTTGATGCCCAGAGGCAACCATGGTTTGCAGGGCTCCTGGCAGGATTTTTTTCAGATTGTCTCTTTATGCAGATGCAAACATAGCTACATCTTCACTAGTAGCTGAATTGTTGTTGGTGCTCACACATATCTCCAGAGACAAGGCCCTTGCCTTGATTAGTTGGCCATGAAAATCAACAGAGGGAATCTATCTGTTTATCCTGTGATTTGTAGATTGACTACTACTGATTAAAAACCAAATGTACAGGTATAAAAACCAAATGTACAGGTATAGTATAGGGGGTACCTTGCTCAATAGTAGTAACTGTGAAAGGGATCTCGGAGTCCTAGTGGACAATCACTTAAATATGAGCCAGCCGTGTGCTGCAGCTGCCAAAAAAGCCAACACAGTGCTAGGCTGCATTAACAGAGGGATAGAATCAAGATCACGTGAAGTATTAATACCACTTTACAATGCCTTGGTAAGGCCACACTTGGAATACTGCATCCAGTTTTGGTCACCACGATGTAAAAAAGATGTTGAGACTCTAGAAAGAGTGCAGAGAAGGGCAACAAAGATGATTAGGGGACTGGAGGCTAAAGCATATCAGGAAGGTTTGCTGGAATTGGGTATGTCTAGTTTAATGAAAAGAAGGACTAGGGGTGACATGATAGCAGTATTCCAATATCTCAGGGGTTGCCACAAAGAAGAGGGAGTCAAGCTATTCTCCAAAGCGCCTGAGGGCAGGACAAGAAGTAACAGATGGAAACTAGTCAAGGAGAGAAGCAATCTGGAATGAGGAGAAACTTCCTGACAGTTAGAACAATTAACCAGTGGAACAACCTGCCTCCAGAAGTGGTGAATGCTCCAACACTGGAAGTTTTTAAGAAGAGACTGGACAGCCATATGTCCGAAATGGTGTAGGGTTTCCTGCCTGAACAGGGGGTTGGACTCGATGACCTCCAAGGTCCCTTCCAACTTTATTATTGTTATTGTTATTGTTATTGTTATTGTTATTGTTATTGTTATTGTTATTGTTATTGTTGTTGTTGTTGTTGTTGTTGTTATTGTTATTGTTATTGTTATTGTTATTGTTATTGTTATTGTTATTGTTATTGTTATTGTTATTGTTATTATACACCAGGACTGTGGGCGTTCCCTGGCATATTGCCTTCCCAGAAAAGCTACCCAACTTTAGGAATTTTTGTGAATGCAATGCACAAGTGTGTTTTTCTTTTTTACATTCTCCTTCCTTCTATTGATAACCCCCCTCCCCCCCCACACAGAATCTAACAGACTCTCTGCAGTTTATAAGCATACATTAATAATCCAGTGCAAACAGCCCCAGTTTGGTTAAAGCGAATCAGCAAGAGCTCCTAAAAGCAAAACATCTACCAGTGATGTATGATGTCCACTCCTTCATCTAAGCCCTCCAAGATAATTCACATTTTAGCATCTTCAAGCACAATTTCCACAGGGAGGCTGTTCCACAAGATAAGCACAGCAATTGAAAAGCTGCCTCCCAATTGCACCAAAGCTGAAGACACCCAGCAATTTGTCCTAGGATGCAGATCCATTCCGATTAGGAGAGGCATTTCTTGAAATCAAGGTCCTTAGACTTCCTTTTCCCATTTATATCTTTGCATGTATCATATATATCAGGGGTCACCCAACCCCCAGTCTGTGGCCTGGTAACGGTCCACAGTGCATTGGGAACCGGTCCTCGGCCCATTGGGAACTGGTCTGCACAAGCATCAGGCGAGTGAGCAAGCACACGACAATCCACTCGCACAAGCAGTGGACGCACGTACAAAACCGTCTCCTCTCCCCCCCCCCCTTACCACTGCTGCCACCATTGCTGGTCTGCTGAGCCGGAAAAGTTGGGGACTATATATGGGATGCTTTTAATTTATTAGCAGCCCATCTTACATTCATGACTCTGGATAGCTTACAGGTGCTCCCTGACTTAAAACTGGTTGCTTAGTGACCATTCAAAGTTACAGTGGATCCCACAACCTGGTTCTTGCAACCTGGTTCCAAAGTTCTGATGGCCCTCAGTGTCACATGAACACATTTCAGGTGCACAGCAACCAGCCTGTTTGCCGTGTCCCACATTCATGTGACTGTGTTTTACGACCTTTTTGCCAAAAACTCACGTTTAAGTTCCAGTTTTTGGGGAAAATGCCCCATAGCAAACAATAGGTTCATTTAATGACCAAGGTTTCACTTAAGAACTATGGTGACTCACTTAACAACTGCCACAGAAATGTCATAAAATCAGGTTGATCAAATGATGATCTACTGCACAACCCTCATGATTTACAACCATTATGGGCAGAATCCATTGTGGTCCTAAGTTAAGAGCTTAGGTGTCCACTCTCAAATATCGTATTTAGGATAGGTTAAGATATGAATTTTCCTTTTTCTTTTAAAATATATTTTTTGTGCACTGCACTGAGATATTTTAGCCCAGGAAGTGTGTTAAATAAATAAATAGATATTTCAGAATGGTTGAAAGAATGGAAGAAGAGCAAAGTGCAAATAAACTGGTTCACTTTAGAAGCATAATCGTAGCTGTGTTCAGATTTTAAAGGTTTTTTTTTCTGTTCTGATTCTGGCTAATGCTTTCATATAGAATGTGCTGATAGTCCTGGGCATGGATTTCAAGGTATCTCTTTAATGTTCTCTTTCTTTTTTCTCTTTCCATTCAGCCTCTGTTGGAGGGCTGGTTCCTCGCTCTTTATAATGTTGTCTACACCTCCTTCCCAGTTCTCTGTTTGGGCTTGTTTGAACAGGTAAGTATCTTTGCATTGTGCAGTGTTTTACACCAGAGGTCTCCAAACCTTTTGGGCACTAGGGACCGGTTCCGTGGAGAGAGGTTTTTCCACGGACCGGAAGGTGCATAGTTTTGTGTGCTGCCTGCATCTTGCGGATGGGGCTTTGTTTGTTTGTGCGGCCCGGTTGCTGGCATGCCACGGCCCAGTACTGGTCCACGGACTGGGGGTTGGGGACCCCTGTTTTACACTGTATCATTTTAACTGTAAATTAAATCAATGGTCACTGGTATGTTCGTAAATATCTTTTACCTCCCTAATGCAAAATAAAAACGAAAATGTGCATCCCTGATTTAAAGACAACCAAGAAATATTCCACTTAGCCAGAACCTCAAATAACGCAGTCAGTTCCACTGTTCCAAGCAGCCTTTTCCCTCAGTCCTGATTGCCTTTGCTCTTTCTCCCATTAGGATGTGAATGACAAGAAAAGTCTGCAGTTCCCTGAGCTGTACAAGGCAGGTCAAAAAGACCTCTTCTTCAATTTTGGAATATTCTTTGTGTCGTTCATCCATGGATCCTTTGTCTCTTTGGCCAACTTCTACGTCACCATGTGGGCCATGGGGGACAGATCGGGCATCCGGGTCACTGGTGATTATCAGTCCTTCGGCATGATTGTTGCAACCTCTGCCATCTTGACAGTTATGGCTGAGGTGAGTAGCTTTGTGTGGTGGTGGTGGTGGGAAGGTTGAGTGCGGTAGAATTTCTCCATGAATTCCTCTGGGAGTAGATTTAGGAGCAGATGCCTCCATAAACATCCCGAAAGATACTGCCCAGAGATAGTCCAGAGTTGGCACAAAATCAGATGAATAAAGAGCTGGCTCGGGATTGTGCATGGTCATTCCAGGAAATGCTGAGAAAGGGGAGAAACCCTTCTAGAAATATCCTGTCTCTACTATAAGCACATCAGGGTGCTTTTTTAAAAAAAACATAAAATTAAGAAAGCTTTAAATTGGTGTTTTTTTTTTATAATCCCCTTTGTTCAATCTTATCCAATTTGCTTTTCCCCCCAAAATTTTATTCTGGATCTTATGTTTCTCTTCCAGATATTTTTTTAAAAAAAACTTGTAGCCGCCCATTCTCTAGCTTAAAAAGTATACAGTCCTGGCAATATGGACACTAAGGCAAAGCTGATGATTGATAATCCAGAGAAGCGTAGAATTGTGGAGTTGGAAGGGACTACAAGAATCATCTACTCCAACCCTCTGAAATCTATCAGAAAATCAACTGAAGCATCCTCGAGATGTCCAGCCTCTTTTTAAAATTCTTCAGAGAATTCCATTGTTCTACAATTCTTATTATCAAGAAGTTTTTCTATATACAGTGGTACCTTGATATTCCACTGCTTTGAAACTCATCAAATTTGGTATTCAACACATTCCGACATGAATGTGCTGGTACACATCGTTTGGTACTCAATGCACAAGCTAGAAATTTAGAATAGAACAGAGCTGGAAGGGACCTTGGAGGTCTTCTAGTCCAGCCCCCTGCTCAAGCAGGAAAACCTATACCATTTCAGATAAGTGACTGCAAGCTGTTCCACTGGTTAATTGTCCTCACTGTTAGGAAGCTTCTCCTTAATTCCAGGTTTCTTCTCTCTTTGATTGTTTCTTGTCCTGCCCTCTATTGCTTTGGAGAATAATTTGACCCCCTCTTCTCTGTGGCAGCCCCTTAAATACTGGAATACTGCTATCACGTTGCCCCTATTTCTTCTTTTTTTTAGACTACTCAAACCCAAGTCCTGCAGCCGTTCTTCATATGTTTTAGTCTCCAGGCCTTTGATCATCTTAGATGCTCTTCTCTGAACTTTTTCCAAAGTGTCTACAAAAAAGATGTTGAAATTTTCGAAAAAGTTCAGAGAAGAGCAACTAAGATGATCAAACCTGTTGGTGTCAGCTGCTTTGTGACTCACTACATCATTCCTTATGGGAAAAAATTGTTTGGTACTTATCGTGCCTCCCAGAACCAATGAACCAATGAACCAATGAATGATGAGTACCAAAATCTAGATAGATGTACCTATGATTTCTAGTCCTATTTTCTATGCCCACAGGAAGTGGTTCCTAGCCATTTTACTAATGGCAACTTTTACATATCAATAGAAGAGAATATTTGTAGCTCAAGGTTGAACTGTCCTTGGTGCTTGGTTGTTTTCTTGCAAAGGTTTCATTACCCAACTAAGTAACATTATTAGTGCAATGTACCTAGTTGGGTAATGAAACATCTGCAAGAAAACAACCAAGCTCAGAGGGCACCAAGGACCCAACTTTGATAAAGTAGATCTACATCTACATGGAGGGAAGTGTGTAGTAGGGTCCCCAGGGCTCTGTTCTGGGCCCAGTGCTCTTCAACATCTTCATCAACGATTTGGACGAGGGGGTAGATGGGGAACTCATCAAATTTGCAGACGACACCAAGCTGGCAGGAATAGCCAACACTCCAGAAGACAGGGTTAGGATACAGGAGGATCTGGACAGACTTGAACACTGGGCGCTATCTAACAAAATGAAATTCAATGGTGAAAAAAGTAAGGTTCTACATTTAGGCAAGTAAAACCAAATGTACAGGTATAGTATAGGGGGTACCTTGCTCAATAGTAGTAACTGTGAAAGGGATCTTGGAGTCCTAGTGGGCAATCAGTTAAATATGAGCCAGCAGTGTGCTGCAGCTGCCAAAAAAGCCAACACAGTGCTAGGCTGCATTAACAGAGGGATAGAATCAAGATCACGTGAAGTATTAATACCACTTTACAATGCCTTGGTAAGGCCACACTTGGAATACTGCATCCAGTTTTGGTCACCACGATGTAAAAAAGATGTTGAGACTCTAAAAAGAGTGCAGAGAAGAGCAACAAAGATGATTAGGGGACTGGAGGCTAAAACATATAAGTTAGAACAATTAACCAGTGGAACAACCTGCCTCCAGAAGTGGTGAATGCTCCAACACTGGAAGTTTTTAAGAAGAGACTAGACAGCCATTTGTCCGAAATGGTATGGGGGTTCCTGCCTGAGCAGGGGGTTGGACTAGATGACCTCCAAGGTCCCTTCCAACTTTTTTTAAATAATAATAATAATAATAATAATAATAATAATAATAATAATAATAATAATAATAATAATAATAATAATAATAATAATAATAATAATAATAATAATAATAATAATAATAATAATAATAATAATAATAATAATAATAATAATAATAATAATAATAATAAATTTACCAAAACAGCTATGGAGACAGAGAATTCAAGAAGACCCATTTTTACAGAGTCTCTCTCAAAAACGTTCTCTTGATCTCAGAACTGTCAAAAGCGTTCCCATGAAATCATAACCTGAAGGAAAAACTTGACCCTCTGCTCGACTAGGTCTATTTGATCCCCCTCAGGATTAGTTGACTACCTCTCTCTCTCTCTCTCTCTCTCTCTCTCTCTCTCTCTCTCTCTCTCTCTCTCTCTCGAGGCAACAGGACTTTCTTGTGTTTCTTTTAAAGATGTTTCGCTTCTCATCCAAGAAGCTTCTTCAGCTCTAACTGGAGCCAAGAAGGCTCCACACACATCGGCACTACTCAGGTGACTCTCTAAAGCAGGGCTCTTCAAACTTGGCCGTTTTATGACTTGTGGACTTCAACTCCCAGAATTCCTCAGCCAGCCTGCCTGGCTGAGGAATTCTGGGAGTTGAAGTCCACAAGTCATAAAAGGGCCACCTTTGAAGACCCCTGCTCTAAAGGAATGCAAATGATCAGCTGTCTTCAAGCAATATAAATCCTTCCGTTCCCCACCATCCAGTCAGAGCTGAAGAAGCTTCTTGGATGAGAAGCGAAACATCTTCAAAAGAAACACAAGAAAGTCCAGTTGCCTCCTGAGAGAGGAAAAAAACAACACTTTTGGGTCTTTCCATTCTCCTCCCCTAGTTAGTTAGTTAGTTAGTTAGTTAGTTAGTTAGTTAGTTAGTTAGTTAGTTAGTTAGTTTATTTATTTATTTATTTGCTACCTTTATCATTTTTACAAATAACTCAAGGAGGCGAACATATCCAACACACCTTCCTCCTCCTATTTTCCCCACAACAACAACCCTGTGAGGTGGGTTGGGGTGAGAGAGGGCGATTGGCCCAGGTTTTACCCCTCTTCTCCCCCAAATCCGTCATTTGTCCCAGCACAATTCTGACTTGTCTTTTTTTTTCCCCTTCCTTCCTTGCATAGATCATGCTGGAGATGAAATTCTGGACCCTCTTCTCTTCCCTGGCTATCTTGATCAGTCTGGGGCTTTATTGTCTTTTAACGTACCTCTCTCAAAACTTCCAAGCCTTCAGAACCTCTCCCCAGATGTTCCCCTTTCCTGGTAAGTTACCTCCAGATGTAACTGTTAGTTTTCTCTTGCATATGCAGATCTAAGCTGCAAGCTTGATTGACTCCTGGGAGGTCTTGGGTAGTATTTACAATCCGGTCCCAAGATGTTAAAAGAAAGAGAATGAGTAAAGTAGATTGGATCCCTTATTTACTTTCTCCCAACTTCTCCTGCCTTAAAACCATAATGTTCATATTAAAAGGGGGTGGAAGCAGCAACCTAAGAAAGAGGTTGGTTGGTTCTCCCCAGAAGCCAGAAGAAGGGCTGGACCCTTTATGGTCTGTTGTGATTAATTTATTCTCTATCTTATTGTCATCAGATTGATCCCTAAAACAGCATGTAGGTAGTCCTTAACTCACAACCATTTGTTTTGTGACCATTTGAAGTTACAAGGGCTTGAAAAAAGCAACAGGACCGATTTTCACACTTAACAACCATTGCAGCATCCCCATGGTCACATGATCAAAATTCAGACGCTTGGCAACTGGCATGTATTTATGACGGTTGCAGTGTCCCGCGGTCATGTGATCCCCTTTTGGGACCTTCTGACAAGCAAAATCAATGAGGAAGCCAGATTCACTTAACAACTGCTTTACTAACTTAACAACTGCAATGATTCAGTTAACAACCGTAGCAAGAAAGGTCACTCAGTGAGGCAAAACTAACAATTGTTCTGGCTTGACAATGGAAATTTTGGGCTCAATTATGGTCGTAAGCCGAGGACTACCTCTCTGTTTGCACAGCACACCGCTATGCAAACTCAAGTTGAAGGTTTAGCAAGTTGTGTGACTTGGCCTCCTCACAGCATCCTCCTTTCTCTTCCAGAGGCCACCAGGAATGCTCTGACCGATCCAACTGCTGTGCTTGTCATCTTGCTGTGTATTGTGGTGAACATCATCCCCTCCCTTGCAGTCCGTTTTGTGTACAGTACCATCAGCCCTCCAACTATGTCAGAGGTGAGTCCACCCTTGCAAGGACAGCAAGCATCAGAAGAGACTGGTCCAGTTGCCAGGAATGATGGAAGGATGAGTCACAGATGAGGGACTTTGGCTTGATGAATTGGCTTAAAAGGCAGGCTTTTTAATGATTAGTGTGTTGGATGATGCTGTTCTGGTTTGATTCTGATTTCGTGTATTATGTGAACTCAGAAGCTAGATAATGTCGGTAACCAGTTAGGGACACTGTGCAAATCTAGCCTTGATTTCTCTGGATTTGGGGCAAAGGTTGGCTAATTGGGTAAAAGTTGGAGGCCTTTTCACTTTGGTGTAGCATTTCTCAGCTGTAGTAACTTTAAGACGTGTGGACTTCAACTCCCAGAGTTCCCCAGCCAGTCATGCTGGCTAGGGAATTCTGGGAGTTGAAGTCCACACATCTTAGAGTTGCCAAGGTGAGAAACATTGTTTTAGTAGTAGAGAAAATCAGATAACCCCACAACATAATGTACCAAGAAGGAAACTACAACTTAGGTAATAGCCAGACATGCCTTTGACACAGTGGTGGGATTCAAATATGTGAACAACCGGTTCTTCTGGAAGTACATTCTGGGCCTGGGCAACAAAAAATTAGCTACCGGTTCTGCCGAAGTGGTGCAAACCAGCTGAATCCCACCACTGGCTTGACAGAATAAGTTTTAATCTTTAATGATATGTTTCACTTTTAATCATGCTTGTTTTATATTTTTTATAATGAGGTTTTTTATGTATTGTTGTTTTATTTGATTATTGTATGTGCCCAGTATCATTTCTGGCAAGATGGGCAGCCGTATAAATGTGATGGAAGATAGATAGATAGATAGATAGATAGATAGATAGATAGATAGATAGATAGATAGATAGATAGATAGATAGATAGATAGATAGATAGATAGATAGATAGATAGATAGATAGATAGAAGATGGATAGAAGGAAGGAAGGAATATAGTATTAGATAGATAGATAGATAGATAGATAGATAGATAGATAGATAGATAGATAGATAGATAGATAGATAGATAGATAGAAGATGGATAGAAGGAAGGAGGGAATATAGTATTAGATAGATAGATAGATAGATAGATAGATAGATAGATAGATAGATAGATAGATAGATAGATAGATAGATAGATAGATAGATAGATAGATAGATAGATAGATAGATAGATAGATAGATAGATCAAAGAAGAGGGAGTCAAGCTATTCTCCAAGGCGCCTGAGGGCAGGACAAGAAGTAATGGATGGAAACTAGTCAAGGAAAGAAGCAACCTGGAACCGAGGAGAAACTTCCTGACAGTTAAAACAATTAACCAGTGGAACAACCTGCCTCCAGAAGCGCTGAATGCTCCAACACTGGAAGTTTTTAAGAAGAGACTGGACAGCCATTTGTCTGAAATGGTATAGGGTTTCCTGCCTGAGCAGGGGGTTGGACTCGATGACCTCCCAGGTCCCTTCCAACTTTATTATTATTATTATTATTATTATTATTATTATTATTATTATTATTATTATTATTATTATTATTATTATTATTATTATTATTATTATTATTATTATAGATAGATAGATAGATAGATAGATAGATAGATAGATAGATAGATAGATAGATAGATAGATAGATAGATAGATAGATAGATAGATAGATAGATAGATAGATAGATAGATAGATGATGGAGAGATAGATAAATAGATAGATAGATGATAGACAGACAGAAAGACATAAATAATAAATAAAATATAAATATTCCTTTGCATCCCTATTCCCTTTTTTCATTCGCCTACATCCCAACCTACACTGGACAAGAAACAAATGGAAAAAGATTCTTTCCGATCCACATAGATTTTGGTATTCTCATTTTTAGAGGTTCCCCAGCCTTCCCCGCTGTGTGTTTTGTACTTATGTACTTTTGTACTTACTTGGACTTTTGGACTTTTGTACTATTGCATAGGTACGGTAGTTCTTGACTTACGACCATTTGTTTAACAACCATTTGACAGTGCTGAAAAAAGTGACTTGTGACCGGTGCATTTACAACCATTGCAGCATCCTTATAGTCACATGATCAGAATTTGGTTGCTTGGCAACCAGCATGTATATAAAATGGTTGCCACATTCCAGAGTCACATGGTCGCCATTTAAGAGCTTCTCAGGGAGGCTTCCAACAAGCAACATTAATAGGGGAAGTCACTTAACGACTATAGATAGTCCTCGACTTACAACCAGAGTTAAGCCCAGAATTTTCATTTCTAAGCAAGATAGTTGTTTAATGAGTTTTGCCCCATTTTACGACCTTACTTGCCACAGTTCTTAAGTGAATCACTGCAGTTGTTAAGTTAGTAACAAGTTGTTAAGTGAATCTAGCTTCCCCATTAACTTTGCTTGTCAGAAGTTCAGAAAAGGTGATTACATGACCCCAGGGACACTGCAACAGTCATAAGTACATGCCAGTTGCCAAGCATCTGAAGTCTGATCCTGTGACCAGAGGGGTGCTGCAACAGTTGTAGTATGAAAAACGGTCATAAGTCACTTTTTTCCATTATCATTGTAACTTTGAACAATCACTAAATAAATGTAAGTCAGGGACTATCTGTAGAGCAAAAAGAGTTGTAATATCAAGAAACACTCATGTAACGACCACATTGCTTAGCAACAGAAATTCTGGTTCCAATTGTGGTCGTAAGTTAAGGATTATCTGTAAGGTGCAGGAAGTAGCAGCATCAAATAAACTTTGACTGATCTCAAAACCCTATGCAAAGTCGGATCTGAGTAATAATACAAGGAAACCCCAGAGTTGTACATTAGACTGGGGAGTTTGCAAAACATTTGGAAGATAGAACAATTAACCAGTGGAACAACCTGCCTCCAGAAGCGGTGAATGCTCCAACACTGGAAGTTTTTAAGAAGAGACTGGACAGCCATTTGTCCAAAATGGTATAGGGTTTCCTTCCTGAGCAGGGGGTTGGACTAGATGACCTCCAAGGTCCCTTCCAACATTATTTATTATTATTATTATTATTATTATTATTATTATTATTATTATTATTATTATTATTATTATTATTATTATTATTATTATTATTATTATTATTATTATTATTATTATTATTATTATTATTAATTGCAATGGAAAACCACTATGATACTATTGCTGAGAAATTGTCACAGTCCAGAAAGTCAACAGGAGATGTCTTTGCAGGGAGGGGCTCAAAAAAGTCAAGGTGATAACCACATCCATATGTTGGGAAGCTGCCAACTAGGTTGGAAGGAGAGGGGTCAAATGTGGGCTTAGCTTAGCATCCTTGTGCAGCCACAAAAGACATAAGTTTGACATCCACCAAGATCCATGAAGCCTTATCTGGTCATTCCTAGGGGAAGGCAAGCACTCTCGGGAGATTCTTGTAAGTTATGCAGAGAGAATAGAGTTGCTTACTTTAGCTAATTACGAGTGGCTCTGGTTGCTTGCACCTGACACCATGTGACACATATACAAAAGGGTAGGGCTTTGGCCACGTAGTTATGACTGCTATCTGATTTACTTTGAGCCCCCGCCTGCAGACATCCCTGGTTACTAGGCTGATCTGGACTCGAAGGAAAATTTACATGCTAGGATAAATCTTTGGGTTCCCCCCAAAACCTGCTCATAACCTTGTTGTAGAGAGAATGTTCTATTTTAGCCACAGCAAAATCTGCATTCCCAGAAAGTACTAACACTTAGTAAGTAGACCCTTTCCAACTTGGAAATGTCCTGACGGAGTGAGATGCTCAGATTTGAGGGCGTATGGGTGCTGTAGTTCATCCCAGAGGGAGGATCGCAGAATCAGGAAGACTGGTATATATGTTTTATGCCGATCCATCTTCCTTCTTCCTTTCCTTACAGATGTTTCAAGTCCGTGAGATCCAGAAGAAGCAATCCACGGTGGAGCTGACATCTCACAACAGTAGGAATTCGCTCCTGAGGCGTTCCAACTACGCCTTTTCCCACAAAGAAGGTTATGCCCATCTCATCTCCAAGGGAGCCAGTCTGCGGAGCAAGAGTGCCCCTATCCGCAGCCAGCTGAACGGCTTCTCTAGCACCCAGAGCCCTGGAAAAGAGAACCCACTGCCAACTCAGATCAACGCTGCCCCTAAAGAGGTTTCTGCAGAGCAGAAGGCCCAACTCAGTTGAAGGAGACAAAGCCTATTACTGATAACAGGAAGGGCCATCGCTGGGCCTGTATTCCCTGTCCTGCACAGGGGTGATTTTTGCCTGAATGCTACGATTTTTCCTGAGACTGAGGATTGCACTTGGCAGAAGATTTCCATGGACAGTGTGTTTGTCATTCATGAAGTTCTGAGTTCGAACCTTAGAGACATCTGACTCAGACTTCATTGATCAGATCTTCTCGTTCTTTTTTTCTGCCATATCCGAAGGTCTGTGAAATATTCTTGCGCGTGATAATCCATCTTGGCTAGTTTACATAGAGACTATTATTACATAGTCAGTGTCTACTGGTACTGGCCTGTGCCATCCGAACAAAACAGTGTTTGCTCTGGTTTCAAATCTGGAAGGCTTTGCAGATCTCAGTCTAAGGTTCTTGTCTCTAGACAAGGCCTTAAAAGCCTCTGAATGCCGGGAGAAAGGCATGCGATAACTTTAAAAGGGTTGGACTTCAACTCCCAGAATTCCTCAGTCACCATGTCTCTCATGGTCACGTGTAGTGTTTCAGATCTATGAGCCTGAACAGTTAAATTGGTTTACAAAGCCAAGTCCAAGTATCGCTGTGCCAAAAAGAAAGTTTCTCTCCCAAATCAGAGAAAAGGCTATGCCATCCAGCACGTTCTTCATAATGATTACCATTCAAAGGTCTCTGGAAAGTCCATAAATAGGTCACCATTGCAATAGCCTTCTTCTCTTTGTTGTCCCCGGGTGTCTGGTATTTAAGTTTCATTTCCTTAACATGTGAAATGCCAATTAGTATAATTTGAGAAAGTAAGAGAAGGGCAGCCGGATCTGACGGAATTACTATCTAATTTAGAACAAACATGCAAAGAGCAGGTTGGGAACTCTGTGGAAGTTCCCCAACAATCAGTCCTCATGCCAGCTGCCTATTACCAGCATTTGGTATCTAGAGATAGACTGCTCCTGTTTATGGATAGCTTCTACTCAGCTATCATGTCTTTACAGGCAGGGTCCAGAGAATCAAAGTAATACGATGGTGTAATTTTCAATCTACTTTTTAAGATTTATTTTAAAAAGTAGGCTGTGAGAAAGGTGAACAAGATGTGTTTTCATATTTCTTTTAAAAATATAATAAACATATTTTTTAAAAAATATGTTTTTAAGATTGAATTTGTTCATAAAATCCTTCCTTCCTTCCTTCCTTCCTTCCTTCCTTCCTTCCTTCCTTCCTTCCTTCCTTCCTTCCTTCCTTCCTTCCTTCCTTCCTTCCTTCCTTCCTTCCTTGTTGCATACTAGATAAAGAACCAGCATCCTTTCAGAAGTTGCTGAATAACCACTTAAAACACCCTCAGCTGTCATAGTTTGTTGTTAACTCTGCTGGGAGTTGTAGTTCAATAATTTCTGAAAGGTTATTGTTTACATACCTTGTAATGTATTATTTAGTTTATACTGGGTGTCACATTGAGTGGATCCTCCATGTTTCTCAGAGAGAGAGAGAGAGAGAGAGAAAGAGAGAGAGAGAGAGAGAGAGAGAGAGACCTAAAAATGGGGTATCCCTGCTCCTTAATTACTACCCCACATTGGCTCCGCCCACAAATTCTCATTCCCCAAATGTTCACAAAGTGAGCCTTTTCAAAGGTACTGTCTTCTAAAAGTAAATGTGAATTCTTTCTTTGTATTTAAAACAAACAAAAAACGGGTATTCTATTAGGAGCATGTGCAGCAATTTTATTACATGTGTAGGTCGCAGGAGCTAAGGTGAATGACAAAAATAATTCATTAAAGAACCTGAAATTTGTAGTAACATACAACATAGTTATGGAACAGTATAACACAGAAGTTTTTCTGCTTGTCAGATTTGGTTTGATTTGATTTAGTTTCCTTTTAAAAATCAGTCAGTTTGGATGCTGCAAACCATACAAACAGCTTCTACTCTTATTATTTGATAAAGTGCCCAACACATATCTTCTTTTTATAAAATGGTTGCTAAAAATAAGCAAAAAAAACCCATAGAATAGAATTAGAAAAACACAGAATAAAACAATAGCGTGTCACTCAAACACTGAAAAACAAAACTTAGTTCTATTCATTCCACACACAAAAAAAAGAATGAAACTGTACAGTACAATCTCTACTGGAAGGGGGAAAAAACTATGTCAGATTTTGGAATTGGGCAGTTACACTTCTAAATCCAGATTCCCCCCCCCCCTTAGTTACAAAATTTGAACTGGCGCAACTTTGAAAGACAAAACACAAATGCTGATGCTGAAATTCCAGATCATGCCATTGGTTCATCACAAATCCCACAAATTGGATGGCTAGATTCAGTTTTTCACTGTCCCTTTCCAGATCACAATGAGTCATTTAAAAATGTAAATATTCAAGAGGTTTCAAAAGTGAAATTTTATTGCCAAATAGGAGCAACTGACCAGGGTTTATCAAATAAAAAAACCCTACTGATTGCATTCCCAGAACAACCTCTCTAAGCCATCAAACCACTAGAAGTGGATTCACATGGCACACTAAGCTGTAATCAAGGAAAACACTATGGCCTGGTGTTTTGCATTCATCCAGTCAACTTCTTAAGAAGGGGCTATCCTATACTAGTTGCTTCAGAATAGGGCATTGCATGGCCAGCATTAGTCAAAATGCCATTTTACTTCCCATAATCTCCACAACTGAGCAATAAGAGCCACATTCTCATAACAAATAAAAATCACTCCTGTAATGTACTAAGCCCATGGTGGCGAACCTATGGCACGCGTGCCACAGGTGGCACGCAGAGCCCTTTCTGTGGCACGCGCCATCGCCCCAGTCCGAGGCTTTCAGCTGGGTTTTATAAAACCTTTTCGCTTTAGGCCTCCACCACTGTGTGCAAAAAAAAAAAAAAGGTTCAATCAATCAATCAATTTCAACTTCTCGCGGGGAAAAAAAGATCTCGCAAAGTTGGAATTGATTGATTGAACTTTTTAGTCTCACCCTGTCTGCCGTTACCACCGCAGCCACGCCCACCCAATGGGCCACGCCCACCCGGCACCCGACGATACATAAGTGGGTTATGGGTTGCAGTTTGGGTACTCGGTCTCTAAAAGGTTCGCCATCACTGTATTAAGCTTTACTTTTGCAACAGGTGCAGGGAGCTGCACCGGGACCGTTAGCAGACACCTGGCCTGCTAGCTAGACTTGCTGTCTCCTAGCATAATCTGTAAGCTTTTCCGCGGGAGAATACGTTGCATTCATTGGCTGACACCGCCCTAAGCTCTTTGTATAAAAAGGGGTGGAGCCATTTTGTTCTCAGTTCTGTTTAGTCTTTAATAAAGATATACCTGTTTTACTACTCCTGCCTTTTCAATGCTGGGCCCAGCAAGAAACAGAACAACTCCTTCAAAAGATCAGGGAAAAGAATAAAGCAAATTATTCCTTTAAAATCAGAAATATTTACCAACAGAAAAAAACATGTAAAAAAGTGGATTTGGATTTATTTGGATTTAAATTGCATTTGGATTTAGTCCTTTCCCATCCCGGAAATATATGGTGTAGAGTGGGCGTAATATTTATATCCAATGAAGCAGTGGGATCCGGATTTTCTCTTTTGGCGTATAATAAAAATCACAAGAACTTTTTGATGCAAAAATCATGACCACAGTCAGACTTTGCTGATGAACAGGTACCCAAACAGATAAGGCATTCACCACCTTGAAGGAATTTCATTGATCATATTGAATCTCTGTTTTTTATGAAATTCCTCAAATGTTTCCTGTGAGTAAAAAAAAAGCCTTTTGTTCCAGGCCAGGTATATTTCCCTAAGCGCTTCCTTGCCTTTCTTGGTTCATGGCCAGAAGAAATATTTTTATAGCATTTGTGTTGTATTGTATCCTCACTGGGGCTTTCTACATAATTAATATGTGCTCTGTCACTGAAGATGCCACCTTGTCAGAAGATCTTACTGTTCACTATAATAATAATAATAATAATAATAATAATAATAATAATAATAATAATAATAATAATAATAATAATAATAATAATAATAATAATAATAATAATAATAATGTTGGAAGGGACCTTGGAGTTCATCTCCAACCCCTTGCTTAGGCAGGAAACCCTATTCCAGTGATGGTGAACCTTTTAGAGACCGAATGCCCAAACTGCAACCCAAAACCCACTTATGCATCGTCGAGTGCCGGGTGGGTGTGGCCCATTGGCTGGGTGTGGCCAATTGGGTGGGCATGGCCAATTGGGTGGGCGTGGCTGCGGTGGTAACGGCAGACTAGGTGGGACTAAAAAGTTCAACCAATCAATTCCAACTTTGCAAGATCTTTTTTTTTCCGCAAGAAGTTGAAATTGACTGATCGAACCTTTTTTTTTTTTTTTTGCACACGGCGGCGGAGGCCTAAAGCGAAAAGGTTTTATAAAACCCAGCTGAAGGCCTAGGACTGGGGCAACAGCACGCGTGCCTACAGAGAGGGCTCTGAGTGCCGCTTTTGGCACCCGTGCCATAGGTTCGCCACCACTGCCCTATTCCATTTCAGACAAGTGGCTGTCCAGTCTCTTCTTAAAAACTTCCAGTGTTGGAGCATTCAGTGCTTCTGGAGGCAGGTTGTTCCACTGGTTAATTGTTCTCACTGTCAGGAAAGTTCTCCTTAGTTCTAGGTTGCTTCTCTCCTTGATTAGTTTCCATCTGTTGCTTCTTGTCCTGCCCTCAGGCGCCTTGGAGAATAGCTTGACTCCCTCTTCTTTGTGGCAGCCCCTGAGATATTGGAAGACTGCTATCATGTCCCCCCTCGTCCTTCTCTTCATTAGAGTAGACATACCCAATTCCAGCAACCGTTCCTTAATCCAATAATCTCCAAGAAAGTATAATTAAGCACCATAAATAGAAGCCAGACAGTCAACTTTAATACATTTAATAAATAAAATTTAATAAATTAATATTAATATAGTTAATAACTTTAAGGGATTCTTTAGCTGGCATGTCCTCCATCAAGAACAAGATTGGTCAAGATATTTCTTAACATCTCTGTTTATTCAAGGAAGGAATTTAACACAGAGTTTCTGATAGCCATTAGAAAAAACAAGAAGCACCAGTACAATGATATCTGTAAAAACATCAAGGATGGAAGCAGATACAGAAAAAGAAACTCTTCTAAAAGTTCTCTAAACCTAGAAGAAAATTATGCTAAAGGTGCCAATGAACAGATAATAATTGATTCAAAAAAGATAAAAGATGGGAGGCAGATACTGAGGTTCTGTACAGATAGATAGTCCTTGACTTACGACCACAGTTGAGCCCAATATTTCCATAGCTAACCAAGACAGTGGTTAAGTGAGTTTTGCCCCATTTTATGACCTTTCCTGCAACAGTTGGTAAGTGAATCACTGCAGTTATTAAATTAGTAGCACGGTTAAGTGAATCTAGCTTCCTCATTGATTTTACTTGTCAGAAGGTTGCAAAAGGTGATTACATGACCCCAGGACATCGCAAGTGTCCTAAATACATGCCAGTTGCCAAGCATCCAAATATTGATCACGTGATCACGGGGATGCTGCAACGGTCATAAATGTAAAATAATGGTCCTGAATCACTTTTTTTTTCAGTGCCATTGTAACTTCAGTCACTAAACGAATGGTTGTAAGTTGAGGACTATCTGTACCACAGAGATGTCAATATCCAAGAAATGTTGGAAGACAGTCCCTATTTACAAGAGCACCTGGTACTATTAGATCAACACTCAGCCACTACCAAGTTGGGAGGCTACAAGAATCGATGAAATATTTAGAGAAATATGGCAAATGATCAATAACATTTCTGACCAAAACTGTGCCAGCCAACCTGAAGAATGACATGATGGCCATTAGGCTGGAGAAGCTCAGTCTACACAGCAATACCAAAGAAAGACTTAACAGAGCGTGCAAACTATCATACGATATCCTTAATTCCACGTTACCAAAGCAATATGTAGAATTGTCCAGTATACATTAGATCTCTACATGGAAATGAAAATGTTCAAGATGCTTTTAGAAAAAGCTGAGAAACAAGAGACTTTACTGCTGATGCATAATGGATAATTGAAAGAGCTAAAGAATACTAAAAAGAAGTCACGGCTGCTTAATTGAATATTAAAATGCCCTCAGTTCTGCCAAGCACATTGAGTTGTGGAATGTCCTTAGGAAAATGTGAAGCTCAGAACATCTCATTGTTATTATTCAAAACTTATATACCGATCAGAAAGCCATGGTCAAGATGAAACAGGCTGAAACAGATGGGCTCCATGTAAAAAGAGGTGTGAGATATAGCTTTATGTTCTTTCCATATTCATTCAACCCAAATGCAGAATATAAATATAGAGGGACACTTGACTGGAATAAGATGAATCTGGATTTAAAAACAGAGGAAACAACAATAGCCTGTGCTATGCTACTGACACTATGATAACTGAAAAATGTAATTAATCTGGAAATTCTAGTAATGAAAGTTAAGGAGCATGGTGAAAAAAATGGGACTACAGTCAAATATTATAAAGACCAGACTAATGTCAACAGCTATACCACACTAAACTGTTGGATAGCTTCCGCCTTGTAAAACTGAAACCAGCTATCAGAAAATATGTCATAGGAATCAGCAGTCAGAAAATATGCCATAGGTCAGCACTTGGTAAAGTAGCAATAAAGACCTTGGAGAAAAATATTCAAATGCTGTCATATGTCTATACCTATGAAGAATCATGCAGGTAATAGATTTTCTATGGAAGTAAAAGTTGAACTGTGAGGAAGATTAAAAGAATATTGATTAAAAGAATTTTAGACTTTAGTATTGGAGAAGTTTCTTGAGACTATCATGGATAGCCAAGAAAATAAGCATGTAGATCATACAGTAAACCAGTCTGGAGCACAAATGACCAAGCTCATAATTATCATTGTGGGAAGATGCAAATCTCTTGAGAAGTTCATAATGGTGAGAAAAATGGAAGAGGACGCCAGTAGCAAAGTGGATGGAGTCAATTACAGCAGTCCTGGGTGCATCATTGGGATACTTGAATAACCAGATTGGAGATAGACCATCCTGGAGAACATCTATCTATGTAATCACTAATAATTGACACTGAATTGATGTTATATAATCTATCAAACCATGAACTTCAAATGACTGCTCCATCAAGGAATGGTTTAGAAGTATGAACAAGCGGTTGCCTATCAAATATACCACACTAGATCTTTTATATTGCCTCAGAATGCAATGCTTATTTATTCAATGAAATTGTGAGGCGGCAATCGGCACAAATGTGTGAACTATGTTCTAATGCACTAGATAAATGCCAATATTTTATCACCTCTAATAATCAGTCACTAGATGGTAAACCTGACCTGGCTGATTTTAGAGCAGGATTAGACCTCACTAATACATGGATGGGAGCCTTGACTGAGAAATTAAACAAAAATTGGAAGAAGGCAACTGTTTCTGTATTGTTGGCAAGAAATATGTATCCTTATATTCAGCCAAAATCAAGCTCAGAGAAAAGCTTTACTTTTATTGTTCCTAATAATTAGAACCTAAATTTATCTTCTTTTTAAATTTGCATTTTTAAAATATATACCACTGGTTCTGATTCTCAGATTGACACTGCTGAATTATCATGGTAGTCCAGATTCCATGCCATGTACTTCCTGGATGGATCTTCAAGCAAGGAAGCAGAAGAAGAGCAAAGGATATATGAGGTCCTAGATAGAATAAACGTTGGGGAATCAAGCCCAAATTTACTTGTTCCAAACTCCACACTGTGGATTGTGATCTTAAGACAGACTCAAACTCCAAGATTCAACACTATTATTGTCACCACATTGAGAGCACAGAGAAAAAAAGTATTAATCTAAAGTTGCTCAGGAGAAATGGTTTATTCTAGAGCAGATTATTGCTCCTTATTAATCAGTTCTTGCATCTGGAGTGATCAGGACTCTTATCTTTGTCAAGACTTTTCTTGACAACTTACAACACACCAGTCAACTGAGCCAGTGCTCACTCACCTAACTAGGCAAAGGCAGGATTAAGGTGTTTGAAAGCACCAAAACCTAGACAGCAACAAGGCAGAGTTAATTACCTTTAACTATCTTGAGTTTGGAAGAGAATAGTCTTACTGGTCAGCTATGTTGTACAAAGGCCAACATTCAGCCAATAGTCAAAACTGCCCAGAAGGTTCTCGAAGAAGAGTGGGAGACACAGAACAGCTGAAAAAGCAATTCTGTCCAGTAAAGAAGTCAGTATTAAGGCAGTATGAAACATGAAATACATTTCCCAAATGGTTGCAGTGTCCAAACTACATGTTTTTTTAATTCCTGCCTAGTTAGTAGGAAAGGGAGCAGACTGAAGTATTATCAATATTTGTCTACTGGGGCATGATCTCAAGGCATAGAGGATATGGGTGAAGATTCCGTATTCCTTATTACAAAGAAAACCTAACCCTGTTACTGTGTCCTGCCAAACTCATTGATAGTAAGATATGACTGGTTAGTGGCTTCCTGGGTTCTGCATGTTGTGTGAAGAGATACACTGTTTCTTTAACCCAAGATTGGCAGTTACTGGGCCTTCACCTAGTGGTTTTGCAATTATTGTCTCAAGCATTGCTGACCTTGAAAGGAAGGCATCCCAGTAGAAGTCAATTCATGGTGAAAAGTCAGAATTATCACCACACTAAAACACAGTGTAACTTTTTTAATTTGAGGGAGGGCATTAAAAAGTGTAACTTTTTAAATTTGAGGGAGGGCATTAGAATAATTGCAACGCAATTTGCACAGGTGGTCTCGACAGGTATTTCTCAGTCATTTTAAGATGTTTGGATTTCAATTCCTAGAATTCTAGGAGTTGACATCCCCACATCTTTAAAAGACTAAGGGTGAGAAACACTGGTCTACTTACTGGGGAATTCTAGGAAATGAAGTTCCCCACTTTAGAGTGAAAAGGATTGTGACTTTAATTTCATTCTTTAAGACAGGGGTGGAGAACTATGGCCTTTTTATGACTTGTGGACTTCAACTCCCAGAATTCTGGGAGTTGAAGTCCACAAGTCATATAAAGGGGCCAAAGTTCTCCACCTCTGCTTTAAGAGAACCCATTTGCCACTGAAAGATCCCACAAAGAAGAAAGCCCTTTTCACAGGATTTCAGTGAAAGATTTCACGAAAAAGTCCAACACCATCTAAGTTTTATATATCATCAACCACAAGTAGCTTCCTCAACGTCTGTCTGCCATGATTTCCAATGGTAGATCTACAATTATAATTGTTCTCTTGTGCTGCTCCATGGGGAGCACCGTGCAGGAGAGGTTAGACTTCTGCTTTTATCCTAGGAGTCCACAACTTGTGTTTTTTCCAGGCCAATGGCTACAATTAATGCAGCAGCAGACAGCTGTGACCACAGCAAAGAAATGGAAATGGCCAAGACCAAGATTTAATACGGTTTAATTTAATTTGCATCCAAATGTAATTAAAATAACTAACACAGATAAGTGAATATTTGCTATGTATTTAATCATTACCTCTTTGGCCACATTAAGGCTGGGTTTGCACACTTAACCTTAAACCTGGGTTAAGAAAATGTCATAGTCATGTTTACGAAACATGCTGAGCCCAAACAGACTAATCATATATTATGGCTTAATGAGAGGGATGCTTCACCCCAAATGTTGAGAGAATGGCAGGGTCCCCCCAGTACATCAAATCACAAATGAACCAACCTTTTAACTAATTGAAAGTATTGTGTAAGTCCAACCTCAGAGAAGATTTATGCACTTGGGAGACACACCCAGGACTGAGAACTGTATGTGTCTCTCCCAGGATGATGAAGTTGTACACTCCTGACTTACATTAAAATACACACTCAGCCAGGTGTGTCTTCAGTGTAAACACCCCCCGCCCCCCCAAAAGAAAGCCATTTGCAGTGGTTCTATACTTCAAGATGGTTATGTAACCCTAAACCCAACCATCATTGGATGACTTTGGGAATTGCCATGGAGAGGGATCTCAGTTTGAAGTTCTACCCACTAAATGTTCTGTAATTTCTTAGAGAAAGAGTATAATTTGCTCTTGGTCTGTATTGGTCTGTGGTGCAGTGTTTTAGGGATTTTCTGCTTCCACCTCACTGTTCCAAAAATTTACAGCACTCGTCTTGTTGTTCCAACAGAATTATCTAGAGCAAAAAAAGTGGTTTGTCAATACCTCCGTTTGGAGAGGAAGGATGTTTTGCCTAGGCCAGGAGTGGGGAAACCTGGCTCTTTTATGACTTATGGACTTCATCTCCCAGAATTCCTGAGCCAGCCATGCTGAGGGGAAAGGGAGAGGTTTCCAAGCTGAGCCATGCTGGCTCAGGAATTCTGGGAGTTGAAGTCCACAAGTCATAAAAGAGCCAAGGTTCCCCACCCCTGGCCTAGGGGAAGATTGGTTCTTCACACTGTTTGAGAATGGCATGAGATCACAGACTAGAAACACAAGCCAGAAGAAGCAAGAGATCCTTGCTGTGTTTCCTAAATTCTCTTCACACGTGTCTGAGCGATTTGTTTCTTCTTCAGGTAGCCCAAATATTCATTTCCTTTTATGTGGTAGAAAAAGAACTACAGGTAGTCCTCAACTTACGGCCAGAATTGGGACCAGAATTTCTGTTGCTAAGCAAGGTGGTAGTTAAGTGAATCCCACCCGATGTTTATGACTTTTTTTTTTTTGCCACAATTGTTAAGAGAATCATGTGGTTGTTAAGTGAATCCAGCTTCCCTCTTCGACTTTACTTGTCCAAAGCCGACTGGGAAGATCGCAAACGGCGATCACATAACCCCAGGATGTTGCAAACATTGTAAATATATGCCAGTTGTGCATTAATTTTGATCATGTGACCGCAGGGACGCTGTAACAGTCATAAGTGCAAGGACCAGTCGTAAGTCACCTTTTTCAGTGCCCTTGTAACTTTCAACAATTGCTGAATGAATGGTTGTAAGCAGTGGTGGGATTCAAATATGTGAACAACCAGTTCTCTGTGTGGAAGAGAAGCTTCCGGAAGTCTGTTCTGGGCCTGGGCAACAAAAAATTAGCTACCAGTTCTGCTGAAGTGGTGCGAACTGGGTGAATCCCACCACTGATTGTAAGTCAAAGACTACTTGTAATGCTGAATCCTTTTCTTTTTTTCTGATTTGCTTTTTAGTGTTGCTGGTGCCTTCGTATTGTGCCTTTAAAAAATAAACACACCTCATGAATCAGGAACATTTCTGGAAGAACAACACGTGTCTCTATGGAGACCTGATTTAAGGGGCCAGTGATCCTCTAGATCAGCTTTTATTTATTCAGGTAGTCCTTGACTTACAATCAAAATTAGGACCAGCGTTTCCATTGCTAAGTAAAGTGGTCTTAAGTGAGTCAGGCCCGATTTCATGATTTTTTTTTTTTGCCATGATTGTTAAGCAAATCATTGCAGTTAAGTGAATCACAAGGTCGTTAAGTGAATCCAGTTTACTCCACTGACTTTTCTTGTTGGAAGACAGCGTTGAAAGTTGCAAATGGAGATCACATGACCCTTGAATGCTGCGTCATAACTGCATGCTGATTCCAAGTGCTCTAATTTTGACATGAGACCGTGGTTGTAACTATGAGTACCTGTTAGTCACTTTTTTCAGCCCTGTTGTAACTTTGAACAGTCAGTAAATGAATGGTTCTAAGTCAGGGACTAGCTGTTCTCACTGGAGCAGCTTTCCAGGGTTTCAACCAGTTTGAATCAGAGACATTTTCATGCGAAACAGAATCCTGTCATTTATTGGTAAATTCTTCATGTGTAATCCAGTAGCAATGATATTGTGCCATATCAGTCCATCTTACTTACACGGATTGGCATTTGCTCTATTGACTGGTTTGGCTCTTTTCCCCAACCCTGCTGGACTTGTTAGGACATGAATACAGGCAGTCCTCGACTTACGACCACAACTGAGTCTAAAATTTCTGTTGCTCAGCGAGACAGTTGTTAAGTGAGTTTTGCCCCATTTTATGACCTTTCTTGCCACAGTTGTTAAGTGAATCGCTGCAATTGTTAAGTTAGTAACACGGTTGTTAAGTGAATCTGGCTTCCCCATTGACTTTGCTTGTCAGGTCGTAAAAGGGGATCACATGACCCCGAGATAAAGATATGTCAATTGCCAAGTGTCTGAATTTGGATCATATGGCCATGGGGATGCTGCAACGATCATAAGTGTGAAAAATGATAATAAGTCACTGTTTTTTAGTGCCGTTTTAACTTCAGTCACTAAACAAATAGTTATAAGTCGAGGACTACCTGTATAGGGTTTTCTGCCTTTAACCAGCCCCCCACCATCAAGCTGCTGCCTATCGTGAATTTAGAACTTCTGAACAGTGTGATGTTTGGAAAATGGAGGTGGTGAGGGAGGCCCCCAACCACTCTCCAAAGAGTAGGACAGGGGTCTTCAAACTTGGCCCTTTTATGACTTGTGGACTTCAACTCCCAGAATTTCTCAGCCAGGCACGCTGGATGAGGAATTCTGGGAGTTGAAGTCCACAAGTCATAAAAGGGCCAAGTTTGAAGACCCCTGGCCTAGGACAATTTGCCATGGCCAACTCACCACGGGACAACTCGCACCAGGACAATTCAACATTCATTAATCGTTTCATTCAGTTGCTTTTATTATTAGTGACCACATTTTCATCAAAATTAGTGCAACTCTTATATTTCTGGATTGACTTTCTTTAACTTTATTATTATTGGCCAAGGTTCCGTTGGTCATAATTTAACTTTCATATTTGTTGAATTGTCCCGCGACGAGTTGGCCATGGCGAGTTGGCCAATTCCGTCTCCAAACATGTGTGAGTGTGAGTTGTGAGTGTGTGTGCGTGTGTTCTCACCCAGACCACCCCAAGGAGGACCTGTCTCAAAAAGAAGGTGTTGGGATCAGCATAAATTCAGAACAACACTTGGGTTTAGTTGCATCCCCTTGTCTCCAAGGGGATCATAAGAAAGGACAACTGACTGATCAACTTGTTTGGATGTATACACACACACACACACACGTATGTATATTTGAAATGATTGTCTCTTTTTCTCTCTTCTGAATAAAGACACTTGTGATTGGATGCTAAAAGGGAACATACCAGTCTGGAAAAAAAAGATGCTAAAGTTCATTTGCTGGGTTTGTTGGAAAGATAAGAGGGCATGAAAGTCAAGGATCGCTTTTGACCGAGACACAGATCTCCTGCTTGGTTGATGTTGGGCCTGCTGAAATCCGTCCTAGCCAAGCACCCCCTACCCTCATGAGCTGTTATTCCCACTTCACTTGCAGAGATGCTTCTTCCAACACCCTAGTTGATTTTAACAATGCACTAATATACAAAGGAAAGAAAATGGTGGAAAAGGAGGAACCGAATAAAACAAGAGAGAATTGACAAAGAAACGTCCACAGTCACATGAAATTAATTGATCCATGCACATACCTCCAATTGAAATTAAATCTTGTTAGACAAACAACACGGCAAACCCAACTTCGCCCGCCCTACCCTCCCCCTCTCAATAATTATTACATTACTTCAAGAAAGAGTATATTTTTTCATGCATAAATCAAATTTTCATTTCATTTTTTTTTTTTTGGTCTTTTTTTTCCTTCTTAAATTACATTTGAACACATAAACACATATAATAAATACTCTTGTAAGACATGACTCAGCAGAAAAAAGGAACACATCCCCAAAGCATAGGATATTACTACTATTTGTGATTTTTTTTTCTTTTAAAGGACTTGTTTAAATATGAAATCTGTAAACTCCAAGGAACCTTCTTTTCTCTCTCTCTCTCTCTCTCTCTCTCTCTCTCTCTCTCTCAATCTTTCTCTTTTTTAAACAAAAAACAAAAAAATCATGAAACTAATCAGTTTTTCCTTTCCTTTCCAAACATTCAATATGTCTTCCATTGAGCATGTCAACATAGTAACACTTGCCATCTCTGCAAAAATTATAATTTAACAGTATAAAGCTTCAAGTTGCAAATTCCAAAAACTAGCTAAGTAATTATTATTATTATTATCATTATTATTTTGTCACATAAACTATACATTAAATATTTTTTTTGAGGTATTTCAGAGAACATTGTCAAAGGCTTGCCAGGTTTGTGCTGGAGAGAAAGGCAGGGCCACCGGTTTGTTTATTTATTTATTTATTTTCTCCTGACAGGAGACATCTTTGGTATCAACAAGCCATTTGGGTGTTGGGTCAAAAGAAAAAAGCGGGATTTCGCCAGATGAAGGGGTAATTCCGTGGAGAAATAGGTTGGTCATTTGCGGCGGGAGGTGGTGAGGACATTTGCACGAGTACCGTCAAGAGGCAATACAGAATATGAGAGAGGCAGTTTGGTATAGTGGTTAAGGTGCTAGGCTAGAACCTGGGAGTCCATGAGTTCTATTCCTCCTCCCTTATGCAAGAAGGCCAGCCAGATGACTTTGAGCCAGTCCAACCCACCTCTGAGGGTGATTGTTGTGGGGCAACAATAGAAGACAAGACCGTTAGATATGTACCAATAGAATATTTGGAGCTCAAGCTTGAACTATGGGGGTCCTTGGTGCTCCCTGAACTTGGTTGTTTTCTTGCAGACGTTTCATTACCCAACTAGGTAATGTCATCAGGGTGTGGTTAGAACCAACCCCACTTTCTTCTAGCACTGACGTTGTTACCTAGTCGGGTAATGAAAAGCCTGCAAGAAAAACAACCAAGCTCAGAGAGCACCAAGTACTCCCACATTAGGTCTGTTGCTACCTTGCATGGCACAGAATAAAGGTGGGATATAAACTTTAACCAAAAAAAAAAAAAAAAAAAAAAACCCACAAAATTCAAGTAGCTGTTGACCAATCAAAATATCGCTATCCCTTCTTCCTTTTCTGCAATAATGGGACCGAGTTCTCAGGGGAGGAAAGCAAAATTAATTGGCCCTCACTTCATTTTATGACTAGCATTTCTCAAATTGCAGCTGTGGGGAGTCAGAGCTTTCCTGCACATGAAAGGATAGCGGGGGGGGGGGGGGGGGGGGGGGGGGGAGCTGGCTGGGAAGCTTGTTGCTTGATCAGTTAGCTTTCCCACAAGCAGGGTCATTTGTGGGTCAAAGCGGGTCCCATCGAAATCCACTTCATGACCTGTGCCTATGATATAGTTTGTCCATCATGAGCGTTTTGGGGAGGTATCAGATGACTCTCAGGACATAGTTATTGGGGGAGCTTATCAATATTCTTACACTGGATCAATAGAAAAGAGTATTTGTAGGGTTGAGCTGAGGGATACAGACAGCCCTTGACTTACAACCATAATTGAGACTAACATTTCCAATGCTAAGCAAGACAGTTGTGCCCCATTTTACAACCTTTTTTTTGCCACAGTTGGTTAAGGGAATCACTGCAGTTGTTAAGTTAGTAAGTGAATCTGGCTTTCCCCATTGACTTTGCTTGTCAGAAGATGGCAAAAGGGGATCATATGACCCCAGGATACTGCAACCGTATTAACTACAGGCCACTTGCCATGTAGTTGCCATGTGACCACCTGTGGCCAGCTTAGTCTGATATGATGCTATATTTGATAATACCCATTGAATTGCATGGAGGATCATAGATATGTTTTAAAGTAATTTTTCTCCCGCTCTCCTTCACGTTAGCCTTAATTTTATCTTGTTTTCCCCCTTGCTCTAAGGCAGGGGTCTCCAACCTTGGCAACTTTAAGACTTGTGGACTTCAACTCCCAGAATTCCTCAGCCAGCAAAGCAGGCTGAGGAATTCTGGGAGTTGAAGTCCACAAGTCTTAAAAGTTGCCAAGGTTGGAGATTCCTGCTCTAAGGAGACCCCTGCTCTAAGGAGATCCTGATGGTGAGATGACCTGTGTAGGGCCATTATAGGACTATGCACCCCTTATAATGTGCTGCTGGGATTTCCAACATGTACCCCTACTGGGCTGAAAAACTGCCCTGCTCATTTTCAATCCTGGATCAGCCCCTCTAACCCATATGTTGACTGTGGTCACAGAGATTTGGGCAGAAGAAAATTTCCCCAAGAACTTTGTATTCAGGAAGGGCTGGACGTAGCCTCCTTCATGTGCCAAGCATAACCACAACTATGGACTATGCACCTCACTCTACCGTCCTACATGGGTGGGTGGATGGATGGGTGGCAGTGAATCAGCAGATGCCCATCAGAGATGCGGAGTTCTGGAGACAAAATGCAGAATAACAGAATTGGCAGGGACCCTGCCCAAGCGACAAACCCTATTCCGTTCTGGACAAAATGGCTGTCCGATCTTTTCTTTAAAAAACGTCCAGTGTTGGAGCATCAACCAAACCTTTCTGACGGAAATGTCACAAAGAAAAAGAACACACCTCACTATTTCTTGTGCACCTAGTGAATTAGATGTGCATTGGAGTGCACATGAAACACTGGGGAGTGTGTGTGGGGGGTTGTGATAGAGGGCAGAAGGAGAGGACCCAGAGGACCAAAGGAGAAATGGCTTTTGTCCCATCACCCAAAAGCTACGAGAGTTGCCAGAATCCCTCTGATTAAGAGAACTGAGGTAATATCTCATGAACTTATAGGACAAAGAAAACGAAAAAAAGAAAACCAGAAAAATGGTTTTACACCTTTTGTACAAGAAAAAGGCACTCAGCTATCACTCCGAGTTTCATTCATGCATCTAGCACTCTTTCTCTTTCTTTCTTTCTTTCTTTCTTTCTTTCTTTCTTTCTTTCTTTCTTTCTTTCTTTCTTTCTTTCTTTCTTTCTTTCTTTCTTTCTCTTTCTCTCGGGAAGTTGGAAAGCACAGGAGACAGTTGGATGGGGAAAGGTCTGTGACTATGAACTATAAATGGAGGATCACAAGGGAACAAGAAAGGGGAGGCGCAAATGTGTATAATCCAGCACAAACCAGGCAAGGAGAACAAAATCTTTGGTATCAGATGTGATTTTCAAATCACAAAAATCGAAAACTCAAGTGAGGTAGCCTATATTTTCTGGTTCTCACTAAAAATGTCTTTGCATGTTCGGGGTCGTTCGTTTGATAGAACTATTCCTTTTCTTTGCTTTTTTTTTTCCTGCCCCTCCCTTCGGTTCTTCTACTAAGTTCAGGCCCCATCATTTCATTTCATTATTTCATTTCATTTTTTTTCTTTCTTTTTTTTTTTTTTTCCTTTAGCGAGGCTTCTCAGCCCTTCAATACTTCACAAAATCAGGTATGGGAAATCCACCAGAGTCCTTCTCCATCATTCTTTTAGCATCGACAACTCACAACAAGACAAGATGATGCGGTAGGGTGGGGTAGATTTGAAGGGGATGGACACTTGGGGCGGTCTGAGAGAGGTGACTTGGGGGGGCTTTTGTCCTCCTGTGGCATCCCCCCCTCTCTCTGTATGTGTGTTTTGATAAAACATATCTCAGCATCTGCTATTTTCCCTTTTCCGGTTTTCTTTGGTTGGTCCAAATAAGTTCCCACTCATCCCACACCCTGATTGGTTGCACCCAACAGTCAAGACTGGGACAAAATGTTTTGCTGAAGATAGGAAATATTAGCAGTCATTTAATTCTTTTTTTTCCCCTTCCTTCTTCCTTTTCTGCTCAAAGAATAAACTTTTGATGGTTCTGGGGTTTTGGTTTTTTTTTACTCTCTCTTTCTTTCTTTTTGTTCCATTCCCAAAGGTGCCTAAGGGTTGCTCAACGCATTGTCTTCAACATAAAGTGAACGCATAAGCCATTGCGCAAGGATGGTGCTCTATTACCCGCATCAATTTGATAGTGTCCCATTAAAAAAAATAATAAAACAAAGAAACGACACACACAGAAACACACGTACAAAGAATCCCACGTTTAGCACGGAGAGGGCAAGGCTGCGATTCTGCGGCCTCTCTGCCTCCTCAAACGCCTTTTCTCTGGCTCCACAGGCAAAGTGGGGGGGGCTTCAACTTTGCCAGCCAGACATACAGGTTTAACTGGTGATGCTATTTCTCATCAAGCTGACCATGTCTTTCTTTTTCTTGCTCTTTCTTTCTTTCTTTCTCTCTCTCTTTTTTTTTTTTGCCTTGCAAACGCTCCTGATTCATGGCGCCAGACTCTACTGAAGTCAAGTCCTCCTTTTCAAGCGAAAGAGGACTATCATCTGGTATCCATCTTCTATTTTTAAGGCAAGCTGTTAATTGGCACACACACAAAAAATAGTCACTTATCTTTCGTACGTTGCCAGAATTCCTTTTTTTAAAGGGTTGTTTTTTGTTTTTGTTTTTTGGTAGTTTGTTACTTTCAACAGGGAGGATACGGAGCTGGGACCGGAAAAGGATTGTGGGAGGAGTCTTCCCCTTGCCAATCAAATCTATTGATCCATTTAGCAAACAGATTCATGATCTGTTCCCCCACTCAATTCAACTTGCCCAATCTGATTCCTATCACATATACCATCGTGGTTTCTCTCCCCTTCTGCCATCCTGTATGTATTGGAGGCAGAAAATGGGGATAAGAGGCAAAAAAAAAGGGAGTGAGGATGGAAATAATTCAGCTGAGGCTGGCCTTTGGAATGAAACATTGGATGGAAGGTCAGCTGCTGATCCAGTGTCCAGGAAATAAAAATTCAGCTCCTGCACTGCTTTGCTTTGATTTCTTTAAAGCTTTTTTTTTTTTAATTACCCGATTTATGTACGTAAAATGTGCTTCATGACCCGCTTTTACTCTAGGTGACACAGTGCAACTTCGCTTTGGATTCCACACGACTAATTCAAGGGAGAAAAGAGGGGATCATTTTTCGTCAGAGTTTCTGGTTTCTCCCTTGACACTTTGGCTTGGAATTCCTTGGAGAGGAATCGTCAAAAAAGAAAAAATAAAGTCTTCTTTTGAGACTTTTGAATTTGGTTTTGGTAACTTTCAGACCATGCCGTCATGCGCTTGTCAAGATTTCTGGTGGATTTTCATGGGGACCGCTTGGAGTGTGAAGACTTTTGTGGAGAACAGGATGTGGGGAAAAAAGAGGGCTGAGCTGTAGGAAATGTACATGAGGACAACATGATAACATTTTGAAGATGGTTTTTTTTTTTCCTGGAATGGATTTTCATGCGTTTTCCCCTTGTTACTAGAATGAAGGATGTAGGTGGCCCTTTCCTTGGCTTGCAAACTGAGCAACTCCCTAACCTACATTCACACCTGTCATCACTGACTCTCATTTCAGGATAAACAATTGCAGCTTGTCTCCGTATAAAGGCTAAATGATTCCTACATGATTCCCCCACATGTCTTTTCCCATATCAGAGGCAGGCCACTATCAGCCTCACAATAAATGACCTCTCTTTGAAATAGGAAGGAGAGACATAATTGGATATTACAGGTCTGATATGAATCTTAGAAGTATCCCACAATTCACTTCTATCTCAGTGGTGAAAGACAACCCCAGTAGGAACAATGAGTTAGTCTGGAATTTAAAACCCAGGAATTGGACGAAGTTCAGTTACGTGGACAGGTATCTAGAAATACATCTCAGAGAGCTGAATTAGCTTCACAAATTAATAAGTTACTTGCTTTTTGCCCTCCCTTCAATTTTCCAGTGCTGGGCTGTTTTTTTTTAAGGCATACACCACACACTTGCTCCTTACATAGCCAGGACATCTGGGATAAGCAATTTGTTCCCACGATGACAGCTTTCAAATCCACTTCCGTGAAAGCTTCTGCTATTAAGCTGCTCCTTACAGATCCCTCCCCCTCTGCCATCAGAACAATTTAAATTACTCGCTGGCTGAAACTTCCAGGAAGGAAGATGTTCCTCAGCTAAACCCAAGGCTTGGGAGAGGGTTGCTCACCAGATGAGGAGATGAAATGGCCCTCCACAAATGGGAAGGTTTGAGGGAGGTCAAAGACGGAGGCTGCCACGGGATGCCTCTGGAAGATCTGGGATATCCCAGAGGCATCCGCTGTGGATTGGTGGTGAAGTGGGCACCATGCGTTGTCGTTGCTCAACGTACAGGTGTATGCAGGTGAGGGGAGCACACATGGAGAAGGGAACGGGCTCTCTTCTGGGTGGAGTTCAGGGGGATGCAAGGGATGAGAGGCATATGAAAAAAATAAAAGAGATCATGCTTTGGAAAAAGTGCTTGTGGATGAAGAGGGGACTCCGGGGTTGGTGCCTGGCTCCTCTTGCCAACGGTTCATACACCGCCGGCGAGCATTCATGAAGAAGTTGCTGACGGTGTTGAGCTCCAGGCCCAGCTGCTGCGAAATGGTCATCTGCATCTCCTTGGAAGGCCGCTTGTTCTCTTTGAAGATGGCGATCAGGGTGCGGCGTTGGAGGTCGGTGAAGACCAGGCGTTGCTTTTTCGGTTGCAGATTCCGGTCCTTTTGCTGCTCCTGTTCTTTACGTTTGCAGGCTACGCGGGTGGTTTTAAAGGAAAAGAGGGGGGAAGGGGAGGGGGAGAAAAAAGAAAGAGAGAGAGAGAGAACAAATAACATGGCTATCAAATTCATGCACATCAAGCTTGTTTTCCGTTTTTCTCCCACCCACCCCCACTCCCCCAATCCATACAACATTTGCAATGCCCCGTCTCCAGATAAAGGAATACACCAAATGGCTTTCATTAGCCTTTTTTTTTTTTCCCCATCCGTTCAATTGTGTCCCAGTCTCAGACAAGTCCTTGCAGTTTTCTTGGCAAGTGGTTTGCCATTGCCTCCTTCCTAGGGCTGAGAGAGAGTGACTGGCCCAAGGTCATCCAGCCGGCCTCGTGCCTAAGGCAGGACTAGAACTTATGGTCTTCCAGTTTCTAGTCTGATGTCTTAGCCCAGGGGTAGGTAACCTTGGCTCTTTTATGACTCGTGGACTTCAACTCCCAGAATTCCTGAGCCAGCCATGCTGAGGAGAAAGGGAGAGGTTTCCAAGCTGAGCCATGCTGGCTCAGGAATTCTGGGAGTTGAAGTCCACGAGTCATAAAAGAGCCAAGGTTGCCTACCCCTGTCTTAGCCGCTACACCGAGCTGGCTCTCATTCATTAGCATTGCTTCTATTCAAATTTTTGTTTTTTAAAAAAGACGTAACGAATATACAGGCAGCCCTTGACTTACGATCACAATGGAGCCCCCAAATTTTTGTTGTTAAGCAAGACAGTTGTTAAGTTAATTTTGCCCCCAACCTGTCTTGCCACAGTCGTTAAGTGAATCGCTGCAGGAGTTAAGTTAATAAACCGCTGTTAAGTGAATCTGGCTCCCCCATTGACTTTGTTTGTCAGAAGGTCGCAAAAGGGGATCACATGACCCTGGGACACTGCAACTGTCATAAATATGAGACAATTGCCAAGCGTCTGAATTTTGATCACGTGATCATGGGCATGTTGCAACGGTCGTAAGTCTGAAAACTCTCATAAGGTCACTTTTTTCAGTGCCATTGTAACTTCGAACGGTCACTAAATGAACTTTTGTAAGTCAAGGGCTATCTGTATAGTGCTTTCCGTCAATGGGACGGAAGTGTCTATTTGCGTAAAATATTCTGATTCCATTCCTCAAGCAGAAATAGGTGAGATTTAAGGTGACAGTCTCTGATCTCTCTCCGGATTGTAAGATTGCAACACTGCAGCTATCCACCTGCTTTTTTTGTTGTTGAGGAGGGCTAGAAAAATTAAATAGCAAAATGTCTGCACTTAAATTCTGTATTCATTTATCATGATTAGTTCTCAGAGCTTTGTCTGAATCCAATCATTATGGCTTCCCATTGATATCACATGTTCCCTGACTGGCTACCCAGAGAGAGAATCATTAGTATTTAAATCGATTAAACTGTAAATCCTATCTTGAGCTGAGACAGGCCCTGTGATTCCTGAACAGGAATCTGGAAAACCAGGATTATTTTTTTTAAAACGTTATGTACAATTGTACATTCCAATTGAAGAAATTCTTCATGGCAATTCTGAAATGTCCCTCGCTCCATCTTCTCCATTCAGGAGAATGGGGTGGAGGATGGAGGATGGCAAAAAATAGTCTTAGAGATGCTTTAGCAGATCCTGTACTGAGCAGGAGATAGACTAGATGATCTCTAAGAGCCCTTCTAACTCTAAGATTTTCTGAAAATAGGAGGAATTAATCAGATATACCACCCCTGAAGTTCCCAGTAAGCCCAGAAACTTTTAACTCTTATCTCCTCGTAAATCATCTCCTACAACTTCCCTAATCTTGGTGTCTTCCACCTGTTTTGGACTACAATTCTCATCAGCTGCCACTTAATATGGCCAATGGTCAAGGATGATGAAAGTTGTAGTTCCAAACATCTGGAGGGTCAGGTTGAGAATGGCTGGTTCAGGTGAGCACCAGGCCCACTGGTGTAGGATGGACGATTTTGGCATAACATCATTCAAAAAACAATCCAACTTAGCATAAAACCCAAAAAGGGAGTCTCTGATTTTTAATTTGAAAAGGGTCATTGATCAGGCATCAGGAAAACCTCATGAAGAAGTATTAATACCAGTAAAAGAGAATATTTGTAGCTCAGGACTGAACTATGGAGTTTTTGGTGCTCTCTGAACTTTGTTTTTTTGTTGCAGACATTTCACTTCCCAGCATGGTAACAACCTCAGTGCTAGGAAAGTGTTATCACTGAAGATGTTACCTAGTTGGGTAATGAAATGTCTGGGGGGAAAAAACAACCAAGCTCAGAGGGCACCAAGGACTCCATAGAGTATTAATACTAGGACAAATGTCTCCAGAAGTCAGTTCTCCTTTCAACCATCCCAAGCCCATATTTGAGCTGAACATTCTCAACTGGGAATGTTCAGTTCGCTCTTAGAAAAAAAAGAACTCCCAAATTCTACATTTTGAAGGTGAGATGGCTGTTCCCACACAGTCTGCATCTGGCCATCGTTCACCTGTTCATGACAGGTTTAGTAGGTGTTTTTGCATTGCATCAAAAACCCACGAAATCTGTTTGATAAGGTGCAGCTCTGAGACAGGAGACCTCAGCATGGACATGAGAAGACATTTTTGCCAAAGGCCTTTATATTCTTTTTCAGACTTCATGTGTCCCAACTGACATTTAATTCATGTAAAGATAAAAATGCTGGCTATCAAAACCCCAGCATATGAATGAACCACCTACCCTATGACCATCAGATGCTTGCAAGGAAAACAAAGAAAAATAAGCCTTTTTTTTGGCACAAAACAGTCATATTTTCTCTTTTAATTTTTTTTTTAAATAGATACCAACATTTTCAAAGGAAATTAAAACCAAAAGAAAAATAAATCGACAGCAACGACATAGATTTGCAAATCAGAATTTGGATCAAAGCATTCACTACAATCAAAAAAAACCCTTTCGTTTCCCCTTCCTTTCCCGTCTTCCCTTGCGGACTTCCCACTGCACAAAATTGATTCAGTCTGCAAATACATTGATGCTGTATAAGCCAAGCAAAAACAAAAATCCACCCAATAAATTCAGCCTGTGGCAGATGATGAGCAGAAAACAGACATGAGAATCACAGAGATTTAGTTGAGAGCGTCCATACCGGCAGAGGTCAATACTGAAGTCCAGGCAGGGTTAAAAGAACAAAGCAGCAGAATCTATTCTGCAGTATTAGATTATAGACACAATTGGAACCAGCAAGAAGTTGCCAAGGGCCAACAGGGGCTGATTGGACCACGTTTCTGAGCCAACATTTGCAGTCTGCTAAAATCTAAACCAAGTGGGAAGCTTTGTAAATTCATTTAAACCAGAGGGCAGTGGAACAACTCAAGAACAGTCCTAAAACGTAGTCCTCGTTTGCCAGATTGTTCAAAATTACAATGATGATGAAAGAGTAATTTTACAACAGTCCTCACATTTATGACCTTCGCATGTCTGTAAAGCAAAAGAATGCTGAAATAAGATTATAACACCAGTTGCGGTTTCACTGCCAACTTCTTCACTTAATGACTGAGTTGCTGGTCCCAATTGTGGTCGCTAAATGAGGACTGCCTGTATTTTAGTTATTCTTGTGGTAATTCTATTCTATTCTATTCTATTCTATTCATGGCAAAAGCAGTTTCAGTTCATGGAGAAAGAACTATGAAAGACTGTTGGCAAACCACTAAACAGAACCTCCATGTTCCAAGGTAGTATACCTTAGAATGTCTGCTGTTGTTGTCCCTTCCCAAACATCTGGTAACTTCTGCTAGAAAGAGGGTAGTAAATTCATTGGATCTTTGCCCCAACCAGCAGGACTCTTACACATAAACCTGGAACCTAGATCTTTCTGATTTACACAATCATACCACAATCATACCCACACATGTGAAGGTAGGGAGAGATTGTTCATCTGCAGAGACGAGTGTGCGCTTTTGAGTCCACAGTTAAGCTTTGCTGCGTGTTAAACTAAGACCTGAGACACAAAGGCCTTGAGAGCATGTAAAGATCGCCTTTCCCTCATTAATGAAATGGCCGTTATTCTCCGTGTGGAACACTGACAAATACAAATTTTAAAGAGGTTCTTCATTTCTTTTAAGAGGTTAAAAGAAAAAAATGAAGGAGAGGAGAAGAGAAAGCTTTCCGCAGCTTAACATGTCTGTTCACAGTTCAATATAATTACTGTTCCACAGAGTAGGAATCAATAGCTGCTGTAGTTGAATTTACTACACACTGTGGGTCTCCAGAGCTGCAACAGATGGAGCTATTTCATATGCTCATCTCCCCACGGATGGTTGCCTAGGCGGTCTCCATCTCACCATCAGGTGAGGGGGGGGAGGCAGCAATGTTTCTGCAGATGTAACAAAGGTCGGGTAAAACAGAAGGCCAGGCAAGTAGTCCTCGACTTACAACCCCAACTGGGACCTGAATTTCCCATTGCTAAGCAAGGTGACTGTTAAGTGAGTCATGTCTCATGTCTAATTTTACGATCTTTTTTTGCCGTGGCTGCAAAGTGAATCACGTGGTCGTTAGTCAAATATGGCTTCCCCTTTGACTCCGCTAGTGGGAAGCTAGTTGGGAAAGTCACAAATAGCAATCACATGATGCAGCTGTTGTAAATGCATGCCAGTTGCCAAGTACCCAAATTTTGATCACGTGACTGTGGGGATGCTGCAGTGGTTCTAAGTGCAGGGACCCGCTGTAAGTCACTTTCTTCAGTGCCAGTGTCCCTTTCAACAGTAACTAAACAAATGGTTGTAAGTTGAGGACTTACGTGTACTAGATTTCAGCTATGACTGGCATCTTTCACCAGTGCTATCTACTCACTCTGAACCATAAGAAAGGCTGAGCGCAAAAGAATTGAGGCCTTTGAACTATGGTGCTGGAGAAGACTCCTGCGAGTCCCTTGGACTGCAAGGCGTTCAAACCGGTCAGTCCTAGAGGAGATCAACCCTGACTGCTCCTTAGAAGGCCAGATCCTGAAGTTGAAACTCAAGTACTTTGGCCACCTAATGAGAAGGAAGGGCTCACTGGAGAAGAGCCTGATGCTGGGAAAGATTGAGGGCAATAGAAGAAGGGGACAACAGAGAATGAGGTGGCTGGATGGAGTCACTGAAGCAGTAGGCGTGAGCTTAAATGGACTCCAGAAGATGGTAGAGGACAGGAAGACCTGGAGGAATGTTGTCCATGGGGACACGACTTCGCAACTAACAACAACAAATCTACTCTGACAACAACCCAGGAAGCTGAGTTTTGACTAAGATCAACCTCCTATTGGGATTCTTAGAATGAGCTAGTAAGATGCTAGAACAGTTTTTCTCAACCTCAGCGACTTTAAAATAGGTGGACTTCAACTCCCAGAATCCTCCAGCCCATGCATGAGCTGGGGGATTCTGGGAGTTGAAATCTGCACATCTTAAAGTTGCTGAAGGTGAGAATCCCAGATCTAGGAAAATGACAGGAACGCTGCTGGTGCAGGCCCCAAATCTGCCCTATTTAGTATTCAAATCATGTACTGAATAGAACAGCTATAAAAATCAATCAAACCAGGGGTTCTCAACCTTGGGAATTTCCAAGAGTGTGGACTTCAACTCCCAGAATTCCACACCCAGCTTGACCATTGATGAGAATTCTGGGAGCTGAAGTCCACACTCCTGGAAACACTGAAATTAAACAAATAAAATCCAGCCATATGTCTCTGGGAAGCCTACAAACTGGAGTTGATAGTCCCATGTTTGATCTTTGGTAGAGTCATCATCATTGTAGTTGCCATTGTCATCATCATCATGTATTGAAAACCTCATCCTCCATAGATTTATCTCATTCCCTTTTTTATAATTTTCCAAGTGGATGGCCATGGCCACGTCTTGCACGAGTGAGCTCAATTTCACCGTGTTGAAAGTACATAAGAAGGCTTTTCAACCTGTCCTGAAGCTCATTTCATTCTATTGTCCAGCATTCTTTGTGTCTGTTTTTCCCCACTGTCCTTTTATGAATCTTCTAACTTATTTTAGTACTTCTTACTCATTCCATTTTAAGGCTACCCACTCTCCTAGTGATCAAAACAGAACAACTAGAAAAAAAATTACAGCAGTTAAAACAATGGCAGTAAAACAGCCACATAGGAGAACGATACAATGCTTGACATTTTAGTAGATTTCCACATTGTCCTGGCCTGGTGCCTACAGGAAGAGCTAGATCTTTAAGGCCTTTGTAAAGGTTGTTATCTTTGTACTGAATCCTGGTGTGAAAAGGATCAAGGTCATCAGTTTCCTCCAGGAACCTCTGGAGCTGCATCGTGATCATCTTCTCCAGAACCTTCTCCAAAATGGGAAGGTTGGAAATAAGCTAACATAGTTGGCTCCGGTGATAGCTTTTTGAGAAGGAAACAGACCACCAGCTCCTCTGAGGCATATAGAAGCACTCTCTCACACAAGGATAATTCACCCCTGCTTGGACCCAACCATATGTTCTTCCGTAGGAGGCCGTCAGGAGAGACATACAGTAGATGAGAACATACAGGAGACCACCCAAACAGCTCCAAGAACCTGTCCACCTCCTTCAGCTTTATAGACTCATCCTGCCAGATGACAGAGCAAGACTGTGTCTCATCCAGTTCAGAAAGCTCCATTACTGTTGTAAATTGAGGACTACCTGTAATGTAATCCCTAATATAGGCTCTAACATGTGTTTGGACAGACTCAATCTTTGTCTCTTCTGTCCATCTTTTCTGTCGAGCTCCTCAACAAACCCCAAAGCCTTTGGATCGATGTACAGGAAGAGGTCACTCAGGAGCAATCTGATCCTATTTCTCCCTTACTTCCCTTCACCTACCTTTCTTTTCAATGAGAAGTTCCTAGACCTTATGACCTTTCCTTATAGAGGGGTTACTGCAGCTTCCCAACCATCTGGCCCCATACTCCAAGATCCTTCCCCCCTTCTGACAATCTGAATGTTCAAAACATGCCACATGCATTGGCTCACCCAGGTTTACAGCCACAGACTGGTAAGATAAATGCAGACATAACGGGAATTTGTGAGGCAAGAGATATACCAGTCATAGTCTAACGTTTCTATAGAAGTGGATTTATGAGACTCATCAAAAGAAACTCCAACGTAATACAGCTAGTCCTTGACTTAACATTCATTTAGTGACCGTTTTGAAGTTACACCAGCACAGAAAAAGGGACTTACGACCATTTTTCATACTTACAACCGTTGCAACTTTCTCATGGTCACATGATCAAAATTCAGACGCTTGGCAACTGACTCATATTTATGACGGTTGCAGTGTCCCAGAGTCATGTGATCACCTTCTGCGACCTTCTGACAGGCAAAAACAATGGGGAAGCCAGATGCACTTAACAACCATGTTACTAACTTAACAACTGGGGTGATTCTCTTAACAACTGTAGCAAGAAAGGTCGTAAAATGGGACAAAACTCACTTAAGAACTGTTTGATTTAGCAACAGTCAACTGTAATTGTAAGTCGAGGATTAGCTGTATTCCTTTCTACTATGTACAGGGAGATCCGTGGGGTTTGATCAAAAAAAGTCCTGTACCTGTACAGGTGCTGGGCTACCTGCAGGGATTCACAGTGCACTAAGTCCTCAGGATATTTTTAAAAAATGTGATTGTCAGCCCTTCAGGGTAGTCCAGACAAGAAGCACACCCAGAAACACTCACTCTAACTTTATTGTAAAATTACATTAACAGAATCGTAGAGGTCTGAAGTTATGTCTCCCCCACCTTTTTTTTATAGTCTGAAAATCAAGGTAGCATCTCTTCCAAGACATTTGTCATTCCCCCATTCCTTCTGTAGACTCAGCTGTCACTTGTCTGATTGTTGCCCAGTCTGTGGCTCTTCCTTCTGTCTCCCAAAGTCATTCTCACACACCATTACAGTGGCACACTAAAGAACAAGTGGAGCTTATGGTGTACTATCTGGACTTTTTTTGATCACACCCCATGGACATACCTGTAAATAGTAGGAATGAATATTTGCCAGTACAGTACCTGTTTTGCTTCAATTATACATCTACATAAAGGTTGACCTCTCCTTTGTTTGGATATCTCTATCACAGGCCAATACAGTCTTTTCATTTCCAAAAACTGAATGTCCCTACTATTCAGGATAGACAAGCAAGTTCTACATAAGGGGCAAGCTAGGAGCTGGATAAAGGCACAACACTCACCCCCAGTGTTTTCTCTATAGATGCAACAACTGAGATTCACATTCTAATGTCTTATGGAAAATGAGCTTAACTATGTTAATGGACCTAGAACAGTGGTTCTCAACCTGTAGCCTTTGGATCTCTGGGGGGCCACGATGTCATCACAGGGGGCTTGTGAAGGCTTGAAGAAATGTTATGATTTAAATCTTAAGTCTTGGGGTCCATGGCCATGGTCCATGGCCACAAAAGGTATTTAAAGGGGGTCCATGGTGAAGAAAAGGTTGTGAATCACTGGCCTAGAAGATTGGAATACTGGAGCAAGTATATAACTCGGACAGAAAGACAAGAGTCACAAACTAAGAGTGGGAGCCTAGGTGTATGGTGAAGCCCTAGGGACATCAAGCAAATGAAGCTAATCATGTTATCTGAGGAATTGCCTGTCTCAAATTGTGTGGTGGAATGTAGTCTGGATTCCCAGGCAGGAGGGGCGGCATTCCAGAGGACCAAGAGACAGCGAAGTTTAGAAAGTTTGGTTGGGAAAAAGAGAGTCAAGGTGGTTCTTCCCTAGAAGTTCTAAGAGTATATCTTTAATGAGGGGCGCGATGGCTCAGCGGTTAAAGATGCTGACAGTCTGGGTTTGAGACCTGAGCACCACATGACAGGGTGAGCTCCCATTACTTGCCCCAGCTCCTATCCACCTGGCAGTTTGAAAACAAGCAAATGGGAGTAGACAAATAGGTACCACTTCGATGGGAAGGTAACAGCATTCCATGCACCTCAGCATTATATCATGCTGGCCACAGGACCACGTAAAAGTCTTCAGATAACACTGTCTCCCTTGGCTAAGAAGCAGAGATGAACCCTTCCCCTTAGAGTCGGACACAACTGGACAAGGGAAACTTTTTCCTCTACCTTTGTCTTTAATGATGCAAATAGTTGACCCAGTTTGGCAAGATTTCTTTCTGTACGCGAGGAACAATTAAGGAAACTGTTAGAAGTAATTCTGTATGTCTTTTTGTTTTTGGAACCTGTTTCTGTCCACCCAGTACGTTTCAGGTCTCCTCAATTAAACATTGTCGTCTGATGGGAATAAGGAAGGATGCTGTGGAGCACAATCCCTACCAGAGACCCACATGGGCTCATTGTCTCGAGATTCAGGAAGGCCCTTAAGACCTAGCTCTGTTCCCATACCTGGGGGTAGTACCGTGTTTTCTCCAAAATAAGACCGAGTCTTATATTAATTTTTGCTCCAAAAGACGCATTAGGACTTATTTTCCGGTTAGGGCTTATATTCGGGGAAATATGGTACTAAATGCATCTGTCTGGCTGACAATCTTAACTGGGGCTTATTTTTGGGGTGGAGTGTGCCGAAAAATCATGCTAGGGCTTATTTTCCGGTTGGATCTTATTTTCGGGGAAACACGTTATCCCTGTAGAGCCCCTATCATGGTTTAATTTTTTTTACTGATATGGTTGTTTTTCATCTGGGCAGTTTTTTTGTATTTTTAAACTGGTTTTTAAGTATATATTGGGGTACTGTAAACAGCCCAGAGTCTTCTGGAGTGGATTTAATTTAATAAGAATTAATTAATTATACATTAATATAACAATAATCAAGCCTTGAGTTATACAAAATAAATAGAGCACATACAATTAGCCCTCAACTTATGACCACAACTGGAACCGGAATTTTCTTCATACATTGTCGTGGTTGTATGTTGAGTCAGACCTGATTTTACAGTTTTTACAGCTGTCCTTAAGTGAATCACATGGTGGTTAATGAACTCCATCGTACCCAATGGGCGTGTTTTTTTTTTTGCTGGAAATCAGTAAAAAAGAAGGTCGCAAACCACAATTGTGTGACCAAAGCATGCTGCAACTGGTCACAAATGTGATTTGGTTGCCCAAGGTCCAAATTCTGATCCCACGACTGCGGTGGTGGTACGATGATCCTAAGTGCGAGTTCAGGTTGTAAATCAGTTTTTCCCAGGCTGTTGTAACTTCACAAGGGCCTCAGATAAATGGCCGAGGGAAGTCGAGGACCACCTGTGCTTCTAATAAATAAATAATTGTACCACTCTTGCGTCAATTTGCATCATGAGTGTATATGATGATGTCACAAGACCAATTATGTCACTTGCTCTTTTGTGGACACCCATGTCTCTCTTTCTCTCTCTCTCCTAAAACTCAATCCCAACCCTAATATAGTAGGTAGTTCTCAATTTACAGCCGTTTGTTTAGTGACCGTTCAAAGTTATAACAGCACTGAAAAAAGTGGCATGCCTGTTTTTCACACTTACGACTGTTGCAGCATCCCCGTGGCTAGGTCAAAATAATCGAAATTCGGACACTTGGCAACTGGCATGTATTTATGACGGTTGCAGTGTCCCGCAGTCATGTGATCCCCTTTTGGGACCTTCTGACAAGCGAAGCCAGATTCACTTAACAACCGTGTTACTAACTTAACAACTGCAGTGATGCACTTAACAACTGTGGCGAGAAAGGTCGTAAAATAGGGCAAACTTCACTTAACAACCGTCTTGCTTAACAATGGAAATCCTGGGCTCAAAAGCGGTCGTAAGCCGAGGACTACCTGTAATTGCAACCTGGATGGCTGGTAGTAGTAGTAGTAGTAGTGGTAATAATAATAATAATAATAATAATAATAATAATAATAATAATAATAATAATAATAATAATAATAATAATAATAAAGTTGGAAGGGACCTTGGAGGTCATCTAGTCCAACCCCCCTGCTCAGGCAGGAAACCCTATACCATTTCGGACAAATGGCTGTCCAGTCTCTTCTTAAAAACTTCCAGTGTTGGAGCATTCACCACTTCTGGAGGCAGGTTGTTGGTTCCTTCAAGAAAAAGCCTGATTATGATTCACTACCACCAGTTCCCTGGACTGTTTCTCTTTCAGGTTTGAAGAAGAAGAAAAAAAAAACCCAAGCCTCTCTGGAATTGTTTCTAAAAGAGGAGGATGGTTTAATAGAGACAATCAAGAGTCCGGCTGTTGAGAGGACGATTATCTCCCTGCGGGAACTCTTCTAAGCATTCCACTAAATAGCCCTGATTTTAAGGGCAAAGCAATTCTTCCATTGTGCCTGCCAAGGCACTTGTGTGTGTGTGTGTGTGTGTTTCTCCCTCTGCCCTCTTGCGGCAACCAAAACCTGTAATTTTCTCTTCCTCTCTCTCTTTTATTTAAGTGCTGGTGGTTTGGAGCAGATACAAAGAGGACAGCCAGGGAGGGGAACGTTCAGTTCACACCTGCTAGTAGTAACTGGGACGAGGGAGCGACATAGCAGGAACAGTCCTCACCTTTCACTCTGCAGGTTGACAAAAAGAAAAGAAAAAAGATTGGACAACCGTTTGTCTGAAATGGTACGGGTAATCCTCAAATTACATGAGGATTTAGTGACCATTCGAAGCTACAACGGCAAAACCAAGTGACTTATGACCGCTCTTCACACTTACGACCCTGGCAGCATCTCGTCGGTCATGTGACCCAATTTTGGATGCTTGGCAACTAGTTCATATTCATGACGGTTGCGGTGTCCCGGGGGTCATGTGACCACCTTCTGACAACCTTCTGACCATCAAAGTCAAAGGGGGAAGCCAGATTCACTTAACAACCGTGTTACTAACTTAACAACCGCAGCGATTCACTGATCAACTGTGGCAAGAAAGGTCGTAAAATGGGGCAAAATTCACTTAGCAAATGTCTCGCTCAGCAACAGAAATTTTGGGCTCAGTTGTGGTCGTAAGTCGAGGACTACCTGTATAGGGTTTCCTGCCTGAGCAGGGGTTTGGACTAGAAGGCCTCCAAGATCCCTTCCAACTCTGCTATTCTGGAAAAAAAAAACTGGGGCAGAAGTAAGGGGGAAAATGGAGGATCCAAGGCAGGGTCCACATTTCCAATAGTCCACATTTTGGGCAGAGAGGACCACTGGTTTGAAAGAGGGGTGAAAGAATCCATCTCTCTTAGAACGGAACAGCCCTTTCTCAACAGAGGGAGAGGAATAAAACGCCCCCCTGTCTCCAGTTTACAACGCAACCCTTGCAGCAGTTCCAAGAAGATTTCACAATCAGTTGCACCCTGATTCAGGTGACCCTGAGGGCACAGATAAACCCCCAAATGACCGCAAGAGCTCTGAGGGAGAGTGCTAATGACCAGATGACTGCAAAGCAAAACAATCCTTCCATTTCCCCCCCCCCCCATCAGAACCTATCCTTCCATCTCCCCACCATCCAGTCTCAACTGTCAGTACTTCCGCCCTCCCACCATCAGAACTGGTGAAGCTTCTTGGATGAGAAGCGAAATGTCTTCTTCTTCCTCCTCAAGATAAAACAATCCAATGGCCTTTTGAAGAAAAAAGGGGGGGGAAGCACCTTTGAGACAACTGTGACCTGGATGACTTGAGAATCTCCACAGACATCCCAGGCAGAAGTTTGCAGTGTGGTAAAAGAGCTAAAATTGACTGCCTGCAGCAAATAAATTGCAGATCAGACATGAATTTATGAGCTTCACAATTCGCCCAATCAACTCTGGCCTATATTTCTGAATTCTGTCAATAGGTACAGCAGATGAGTGAAAGGGTCATGGAACATATTTAACCAGGTTAAAGCACCTAGCAGGTGCAAGCACACCAATGTGAAATGTGGTTAGTGTTAACTTTTTTTTTTCTTTTACGGTGCGGCATGTGAGAGTCCGGGTGGTTTGATTAGGGAACGATTCAATATATTGCACAAACCCAGATTTATTCACTTGGATTTATACGGGACCAACAGACAGAAGCCTAGCAGATAAAATCACCAACTGTAATGCCATCCAGTCTTTAAAAAGAAAAGTTTCTCTAGTAAATGGGAGAAATTCAAGGCAAAGACCAGGATATCAACAGAGATGTAATAACTGTTCGGGTCCGTACACGGTTTATCATTTAAATCATATTCAATGTCCAGTATTGCCATTTTCTTCTCAATACAGGTCGTCCTTAAATACAGTGAATAATATTTATATGTTACTTATATGTAAGGGTGTAGGTCTATACATATGTTGTATATAGTATGTTTTAAATGTGTGTTATGTATGTGTACACTTTGAGAGGAAGCAACTAAATTTCATTTTTAATGTTTGCCATTGTGCCCACAGGAAAAAATGACAATAAAGGTTATCTAATCTAATCTAATCTAATCCTTGATTTACAACAGTTCATTTAGTGACCATTTGAAGTTACAACAGCACTGCAAAAAGTGACTTATGACCATTTTTCACACTTATGACCATTGTGGTATCTCCATGGTCACGTGATCAAAATTCAGATGCTTGGCAACTGACTCATATTTATGACCACTGCAGTGTACTGGGGTCACATGATCACCTTTTGCAACCTTGTGATAAGCAAAGTCAATGCAGAAGTCAGATTCACTTAGCAACTGTGCTACTATCTTAACAACTGTAGTGATTCACTTAACAACTGTGGCATAAAAGGTCGTAAAATGGGCAAAACTCACTTAAATGTCTCATTTAACAAGAGAAATTTTGGGCTCATTTGTGGTTGTAAGTCGAGGACTACCTGTACTTCTTTACTTCGTGACGCATGACCTTTGAACATTCCTAAGTACAGTAATATTTTCAATGAAAAAACATAATTAATTAATAAAACATAGTGATTAGATCCTGGTGCTTGTCTTTGGGAACATCCTCTCTCTCTCTCTCTCTCTCTCTCTCTCTCTCTCCCTCTCTCTCCCTCCCTTATTCTCCCCCTCCCATGTATTATAAAATAAATATAGTATTTACATTATATGTTAATTTTGGTAACTCGTCCAGAACAAACCTGGACATTTTAACAGCCTTCGGGCCACATCCGGTCCTTTGGCTGTCCCTGTTTGGCCCACATGCGGTCAATAGGAAATTAGAAATCAAATGCAAATAAATTAGAAATCAAATGCAATACAGCCACATTGCTTTTATTCTGAAAGCCACTGCCATTTTTCCCCCCAGTTTATATATGTACATGCATGCAAGCCTACACCCCTTCGCAGCCCTATTGGTTCAGCCCTCCACAACAGTCCCAGTTTCTCATGTAGCTCTTTAGGGAAATTAATTGCCCTCCCCTGATCCAGAATCACACTGGTGAGATGGGCGGCCATATGTACCTACATAAATAAATAGATTTGGGTTGCAGACATCTTTTTGGAAAAATTATGACTTCTGTCTTATTGCTGCCATCTAGTGATCACCAAGAGCATCGCACCCCAGATCACGTAACTAATCCAATGATTTTCAAAATGTGATCGGTGGACTCTTGGGAGTCTCTGAGACCATTCCAGGAGGGTCCACAAGATGAAAACTCTTTTCATAATAATACTAAGACATCATTTGCTTTCTTCACTCTCATTCTCTTGTGAGAATGCAGCGGAGTTCCCCAGAAGCTGCATGCCATCATCGCTCTGGTGGCTAATGGAATGTGTGCTTGTGTATTCTAAGATAATAGGTTTAGGGCAGGGGTCTCCAAACCTTGTGGACTTTGACTCCCAGAATTCCTCAGCCAACCATGCTGGTTGGAGAATTCTGGAAGTTGAAGTTCAGAAGTCTTAAAGTCGCCAAGTTTGGAGACCCCTGGATTAAGGGTATAAATATGTGCATTTTCAGAGGTTTTCAGTTTTAGGGTTATATCTGTTAACAAAGAGGATCAGGGGACTGGAGGTTAAAACATATAAGGAACGGTTGCTGGAACTGGGTATGTCTAGTTTAATGAAGAGAAGGACGAGGGGGGACATGATAGCAGTGTTCCAATATCTCAGGGGCTGCCACAAAGAAGAGGGAGTGAAGCTATCCTCCAAAGCACCTGAAGGCAGGACAAGAAGCAACGGATGGAAACTAATCAAGGAGAGAAGCAACCTAGAACTAAGGAGAAATTTCCTGACAGTGAGAACAATTAACCAGTGGAACAACCTGCCTCCAGAAGCTGTGAATGCTCCAACACTGGAAGTTTTTAAGAAGAGACTGGACAGCCATTTGTCTGAAATGGTATCGGGTTTCCTGCCCGAGCAGGGGGATGGACTAGATGACCTCCAAAGTTCCTTCCAACTTTATGATGATGATGATGATGATGATGTAATGGGTTTACTCTTGATATTTTTAAATGGACTAATGAGTGCATATTTTTAAAATATCTCCCTTTTCATTTCTAACACAGTAAGCGGTGCTAGATTATAGCCCACATAAACAAAAATTCTTTGGGGTCTTTAACCATTTTGAAGAGCGTAAAGAGGTCCCGAGGCCAAAACATCCGAGAAACGCTGCCCTGGATGAAGAGTTTTGAGGGTGAAGGTTCGTTCTCTGAACTTGTGGGTTAGTTTCCAAACGTCTCGTCTTCGGTGGAGTTTAGGGGATGTGAGTGTCAGTGTCCTTCTATTTATCAGGGCTTCAGGTATGGGTGTGTCGAGTGAGGGTCTCGTGATAGGTCCAGTGTGAGTCATCAGTGAGGGGCTTGTGATGGGTCTTGTGATGGGGAGGTTACATCAGGTCAGGGTCACTGGGAGGTGAAATGCTAGTGGGAGGGGGGATTGCGTGGTTGAGGGTCGGTGCTGTCTCTGGTTGGCTGTGCGGTTGATTTGGATTCGGAGGGGTTCCTAGGCTGGTTGTAGGTCAATGTGTCCATTGCTTGTGGAGTGCCAGGCTTCTATGAACTCACGAGCATAGCAGGAAGTAGCGTGGCCGATGATTTTTGTGTTGCTGAAGAGTTTTGTTCATTGTTTTGCCCCAAGAGCCAAATTCTTTCCTACTGTTTCAATGAGGGGCAAATTAACTGTGAGGTCTCCTTACTTGCCTTGCCTTTCCACCAGGCCTCCCCTGGAGATGAGAAAGTCAAACACTGTTCCTTCCTTGGATTGGTACAGGGGAGATGAATTATTGCACCACCTTTCAAGTTGGTGGTAGGCTTACGTATAACCTTGCTATTGGCTTTACCTGTTAACTATGTTTTTTTTTAATATAGTAGATAGATGTTAGGTCAAATTGATTGGGTAAAGAGAATGATAGAAGTCCATAAATTGAAGGCCTGCTTTGCAAGTGGGGGTGGGGGACTATTATTCTTGAAATATATTTAGTAGTATTCAAGTAGGGGGGGATAATCTATGTGTGCTTTCTTTCCTATGCACATTTTTCTTTGTTTAATGTCTTGTTTAGTTTTGCTTTGTTCTTATATATTTATTTTTTTGTTTGTAGTTTGTAATTTTAATGTTGTGAATAAAATTTTAAAAAATTCAAAAAAAAAAAATCCCAGTTGACAATGAAAATATCAAAGTGGTATATAGCTTCTGCTTTTTAGGGTCAGCCATCAACGGTAAAGGAACAAACAGTCAACACCACAGACTAGCACTGGAAAGAGCAGCCATAAAGGCCTTGGAAAAGATATTTAGAAGCCGGGATGTGTCAACTCCTACCAAGATCATAATCGCGCAAGCCATGGTGGTCCCTGTGACATTCTATGGAAATGAAAGTTGGATTTAAAGAAGCAGAATAGGAAGAATATTGACGTTTTTGAACTTTGCTATTGGAGGAGACGCTGTGAGAGGGATCTTGGAGTCCTAGTGGACAGTCACTTAAATATGAACCAACAGTATGCTACAATTGCCAAAAAAGTCAATGCAATTCGAAATGATAGAAAATATTTGTAGATCGGGTGGTAGATGTTGGCAGTGGTTTCTTCTCTGAGCTTGCTGTTCAGCTTCCGAACATTTCATCAACATCATCCGTTCATAAGCTGAACAGGAAGCTTAGAGAACAAACCACCACCAACAAGCCAACGCAGTGCTAGGCTGCATTAACAGAGGGATAGAATCAAGATCACATGAAGTGTTAATACCTCTTTATGATGCCTTGGTAAGACCACACTTGGAATATACTCCATCCAGTTTTGGTCACCAAAATAGGAAAAAGATGTTGTGACTCTGAAAAGAGTGACTCTGAAAAGGGGAAGAGCAACAAAGATGATTAGGGGGCTGGAAATTAAAACACATGAAGAACAATTGCAGGAATTGGGTATGTCTAGTCTAGTGAAAAGAAGGAGTAGCAGTGTTCCAATATCTGAGGGGCTGCCACAAAGAAGAGGGGGGGTCAACCTATTTTCCAAAGCACCAGAAGGCAGAACAAGAAGCAATGGATGGAAACTAATCAAGGAGAGAAGCAACTAGAACTAAGGAGAAACTTCCTGACAGTGGAAATCAATGGAATGGCTTGCCTTCAGACGTTGTGGGTGCTCCATCACTGGAGGCTTTTAAAAAGAGACTGGACAACCATTTGTCTGAAATGGTATAGGGCAGGGGTGTCAAACTGCCGGCCTGCGGGCTAGTTGCATCATGCTGAGGCCGCGCCCACCCCAGCTCCGGCAATGCAAAAAAAAGTTGTGATACATCGCGATACGTCACGTGATGCAGTGAGTTTGACACCCGTGGTATAGGGTTTCCTGCTTGAGCAGGGGGTTGCAATTGAGGACTTCCAAGGTCCATTCCAACTCTGTTATTCTGCTACTCTGAATATGATGGATAACCAAGGAAACGAACCAATGGATCACTGAACAAATCAACCCAGAATTCTCACTCAAACACAAGTCCCCAGGCTTAAATTATTCTATTTCAGACATGTTATGCAAAAACCCGCTCTCTGGAAAAAGCTCTGATGCTGGGAAAGGTGGAAGGAAACAGAGGAAGATGACCAGCAGCAAGATGGATGGATTCAGTAACAGAGGCAATGAGTACACCATTGGGAGACATGAAAGAACAGGTTAGGGATAGATCGTTTTTGTTGAAAAATCTATCTATGTGGTTGCTAGGAGTCGAAAATGACTTGATGGCACATAATCAATCAATCAAAATGTTAGTTTGGGGAAAGGAATAGCATCACTCACCCTGCTCTATTATAGCTTATTCTAGTGGCGGTTGTTGGGCTCTAGGAAACAATGGAAAACAGCCCATACATGTTTACTTTACATGCAACAATAAGATTATATCAATTTGAAACAAGAGTGGGGAAAAACCAGCAAGTCCAATTGCTATATAAGCTTTTGGCCAGTAGGGGGCGAAATGGCTTCACAGACACACTATATACTGGTAAATATATATATTTCTTCTTTCTTTCACACCCATCCACCTACTCTTACACAAAGAGAACTGTTGTGCACAGTACATACTGTACATCTTTGGAAATTTAAATTTTTGACTCAATAGAAATAACACCCCTTAATAAAGCCCCTTTGGGTCTGAACTCACTGCATCTCCTTGCATTTTGAGGACCAGTTCAGATGTCCTTCAGACTCACTGCTGCTGTTGCAAAAAGACTCCAGGCACTTCTCAGGGCAAACCGCCTTTAATAAAGTTACTTTTTCTTTCATTTTTCTAATACTTTTTTTTCCCCAAAATGAGGGTCCAATGTTACATCAAAGTTCTGGAGCTGCATTTCTCTTGGAAGCCAACAATCAGAAGAAAACCGGTAGCACCTTTTCAGATTAACCAATTTTATTAAAAAGGAACAGCTGTCATGAGATACAGCTCCCTTCGTCAGGATAGCCTTTTTAATCGAAAGAGTTCATCCAAAATGGTGCTATCAGACATCTTCTGATTTCTGCCCATCATAGGCTAACACAGGTCTCCTCCTAATATATTATCTGAAGACGGAAGAGATTTTATTCTTGCTGTTTAAACATAATAGCAGGAATGCCATTTTTTACATGTATTACAATGCAGTTAGTCCTTGACTTGTGACCACAATGGAGCCCAAAATTTCCATTGCTGAGTGAATTTTGCCCCATGTTACGACCTTTCTTGCCACAGTTGTTAAGTGAATCACTGCAGTTGGTAAGTTAGTAACATGGTTGTTAAGTGAATCTGGCTTCCCCATTGACTTGGCTTGTCAGAAGGTTGCAAAAGTTGATCACATGACCCCAGGACACTGCAACTGTCATAAATACATGCCAGTTGCCAAGCAGCTCAATTTTGATCATGTGACCACAAGAATTCTGCAAAAGTATAAAAAACGGTCGTAAGTTGCTTTTTTCAATACCATTATAACTTTGCTTACTAAATGAATGGCTATATTTCTAGGACTACCTGTATCTTGGAAGTCTTCAGGTATGTTGGCTGCTCTGACAAATAATAGTAAGCCCACATGATTTTATCATCTTTTCGGTTTCCACAAGGCCCAAAGGCAAAAAAACTAAGCTGCACAAAAGCTAATCAGGGTTTACCTTAACATACCGGTACTTAGCATGTTATGCCAATACAAATAGTAACAGGGCTGTGCAGTGCTCTTGACCAGATTCCCAAAAGATTGTTTGAAGCAGAAACCAAATCTGAAGTTTCTGATTTGTAATTAATTTGATTTAAACTTGTTGTGTGTACACATTCCCCCTATAGCCACAGAAGCTTATTGGCTGACTTTGGGCTAGTCCCTCCCACTCAGCTCAGGAGCCAATCAGGTGTGGTGAGAAGGAGCTGGACTAGGAGTGGGGAGATACAGATTCTACTCCACCCTCAATGCAGAATTCTCACTCAAGAGACAAAGGATCAGGCTCAAATTATCACAATTTGGATACATTTTGTGAAGACCTAGATCAGTGGTGGCGAACCTATGGCACGCGTGCCAGAGGCGGCACTCAGAGCCCTCTCTGTGGGCACGCGCACCATGCCCCGGAGATGGCAACCGTCCCTCTTCAACCAGCCGCCCGCTAACTTGCTGAGGTCCCACATGGCCGGATGCATCCCAGCACCCATGCGCTCACTAGCCTCTGTGTGCAGGGGCCGATGGTGTCAGGCAGCAGCCGCCCCAGCCCCTGCCTCACCTTTCCCTGTGACAATGGCACCCCCGCCCTGCCTTGCCTTGCCTCACCTCACCCTGCAGGACGAGCCTCCTGCCCACCGCCCCACCTGCCAGAGACCCCCAGAATCTCCCCCAACCCTGCCCGGCCCCCACAGATGTCCCTCCCCACAAGCAACATCGAGGTGATCACGCCCACCTTGGCCACACCCACCCAATCTGCCATGACCACCACAGCCACGCCCACCCAGTGGGTCACGCCCACCTGGCACAGGGGGATAAATAAGTGGGTTTTGGGTTGCAGTTTGGGCACTCGGACTCTAAAAGGTTCGCCATCACTGACCTAGATCTCTGAAGAACACTGGGACAGGTGGTAGGAAAGAGAAGGACGACCAGCAGCAAGAGGAGATGGACTCAGTTGCCATGGAGATGAGGGCATAGTTTGAAGGCCTGAAGGCCTAGGCAACAACAGATCAAAAAGGAAAATACCTATCTACATGGTCACTAAGAGTAGACACTGCTTCATGGGATATAATCAATTAATCAATCAATCAGCCATGGAATCTCTTGTGGGAACTCGGATCTGCCATTCTCTTTCCAGTCTGGTCTACTTTACAGGGTTGTTATTGCAGGGAAAAATTTATACATTTAGTATAAAATTCCGAAAGGTGAGATACAGGTAGTCTTCAACTTACAAGAGTTTGTTTAGTGACCATTCAAAGTTACAACAGCACTGAAAAAAATGACTTATGGACATTTTTCACACTTAGAACCATTGCAGCATCCCCATGGCCACGTGATCAAAATTCGGATGTTTGACAGCTGGTTCATATTTATGATGGTTGCAGGTCATGTGATCACCTTTTGCAACCTTTTGACAAGCAAAGCCAATGCGGAAATCCGATTCTCTTACCAGCTATGTTACTAACTTAACAATTGCAGTTACTTTCTTCACTTAAGAAAGGTCATAACATGGGGCAAAATTCACTTAACAAATGTTTCACTTAGCAACAGAAATCTTGGGCTCAGTTGTGGTAATAAGTCAAGGACTACCTATATAAATATAATAAAGGCATAAATAAATAAATCCCCAAATCCTATTTCTCAATGTAGCAGCTTCTCTAAATACAGGAAAAATCTAACCTAGTGTTTTTCAACCTTCGTAAGTTGGGAATTCTGGGAGTTGAAGTCCATACATCTTAAATGATGTGGATGTTGGGAAATTCTGGTCTAACCCTTTACTGTCCCCTAAGGCAGGGCTTTTCAACCTTTTTACCGATTGTACCACTTTTAGGATATGGCAATATTCGAGTACCACCTAGCAAGGTGTCAAAAACTTGGTGACAAAAAAAAAACCTGCTCAAAGTTGCAATTGCACTGAAATGACTTATGACCATTTTTCACACTTATGACCATTGCAGCAACAGGGTCATGTGATTTATATTTGGATGCTTGGCAACTGATTCATATTTATGATGGTCACAGTGTCCCAGGGTCATGTGATCCCCTTCTGCAACCTTTTGACAAGCAAAGTCAATGGCAGAGCTGCTGGTGGCCAAGTGCTAAGGCGGGACTTCCTTCCTTCCCTCCCTTCCCTGCCTCCCTTTTTCTCATTCCCATCTCCTTCTGAAGGAAGAATTTGAACCCCTCCCCCATATTTTCCCTCTTCCATATATTGATCAAACAAGGAAAGGCCTCCAGAGACAGAAAAGACAAGCTGCTGAGTGAACTAGCTTAAAAAGGCACTTCCCCTTTAAGAATTAGCTACTGGCTAGAAAGGAAAGTAAGGAGCCTAGCCGGCACTTAAGGAAGAAAAAAAAATGTAAGTACTGGCTGCCGGCTAAGGCAGCCTCCCTAAATGGCTCCATTCATAAGTAAAATCTGCAGCTCCAGAGGACTCTCTCACTGTAAGTCCTTGCCTGTGCTGGCTCTTTCCCTTCCCCACTACACTTGGCTAGGCAGGGCTGCGTACCACCTGCCACTCATTAATGTACCACAAGTGGTACGCATACCACAGGTTGAAAAGCCCTGCCCTAAGGGTTCTGTGGATGTTTGCAGCCCAGATATAATAATCCTAGTGGCACCAAGCTGGAAAGTAGAAGGTGTCGAGTTCTAGTCCCACCTTAGACACAAAGCCAGCTGGCTGATCTTGGGTCAGTCACTCCCTCCAAATATGTTACCAAAAATTTTTGCAGGGGCTTGTTCCGGCAGTCGCTCCGAGTCAAGAGTGCTCCAAAACCTTGTGCAAAAACACACCCACACCCACATGCTACTAAAAAGACTAAATGAGACAATCCAATGTTTTTTCTTCTTTTGATTTTTTTTTTTTTACAAATTGTTCTAATTTCTGTAAGCGGGTTTCAAATCCCAACTCCTCTCTTATTAAACAAGAAGCAACTCAAGAAAACCCCGAGGAATGTCCTTTATGCCAAAGTTACTCCAGCTGAGCTCTTCCCTATAACTCCCGCCACAGCCAACTGGCCATAGCCAATTCAGCACAAGACAATTTGCCATGGGTCAACTTGCCGTCAAGGACAAAAGTCACACAATAGGAATAGTGAAATAGAATCCTTAAAGAAATGATGAAAAAGGAGGGACAGAATGAAATGGGAATGGCAAAAATTAAAATGATGTTATAATCATTTTAAATAATTATAATAATAATAAAGTTGGAGGTCATCTAGTCATCTAGTCCAACCCCCTGCTCAGGCAGGAAACCCTATACCATTTCAGACAAATGGCTATCCAGTATCTTCTTAAAAACTTCCAGTGTTGGAGCATTCACCGCTTCTGGAGGCAGGTGGTTCCACTGGTTAATTGTTCTAACTGTCAGGAAGTTTCTCCTTAGTTCTAGGTTGCTTCTCTCCTTGATTAGTTTCCATCCGTTGCTTCTTGTCCTGCCTTCAGGCGCCTTGGAGAATAGCTTGACTCCCTCTTCTTTGTGGCAGCCCCTGAGATATTGGAACACGGCTATCATGTCCCCCCTCATCCTTCTCTTCATTAAACTAGACATACCCAATTCCAGCAACCGTTCCTTATATGCTTTAGTCTCCAGTCCCCTAATCATCTTTGTTGCTCTTCTCTGTACTCTTTCTAGAGTCTCAACATCTTTTTTACATCGTGGTGACCAAAATTGAATAAAAATGTTGAGTTGTCCTGCAGTGAGATTTCCTAGGGCGAATTGTCCCATAGTGACAATGGGGACTTGGCTGTGAGGAGCTGGCCATGAGAGTTGGCCATGGTGAATTGACAATGGTGAGTTGGCCGTGGCAAGATGGCCTTGGAGAATTGTCCCATTCCAGCTCCTGCCTGAGTCTCGTTATCCATTGAGGCAGGGTGGGCAACCTGTCCAGCCTGGGTCTCCAAATGCCCTTGAGCTAATCTCAGCAGCCCTGTGAGAGCAATCAGTGCAGACCCCAGGCACTTGGGACCTGCCATCTGCCTCTTCTTTAATCAACTGCAGAGAGAGGGAGAAGGAGAAGGAGACAGAGAAGGAGAAGAGGGAGAGGGAGAGGGAGAGAATAATTTGGGAGGGAGGAGAGAATCTTCTTTTCTCAGGAAAAAAAAGTTTCTTGCCTTTGATTAAGAACTGCACAGCAGACTGAAATGCAACAGAACGTTTTCCTTGCTTGAGTTGCAACCATTCAACAAATTTGGACACACGTGTGGGAAGTTTTATTCCTCCCCCTTACACACTCAAGGCACGCTCGCCACACCCCTATTAGCTTTGTGCTTGAGACAGCAAGAACTGCCTCTGGAGAATAGCCTGTGTTTCTTTATAGCGCAATGCCATTCTGCTTGTGGTTAAAGCTAAAAACTCTTTATTGGCTCCTGCACAGCATCCATGCAGCTGACCCAGGAAATGTCCTTAGGCTCAAAACTAAGGAAGGGAGGGTGGGAGAGCATGGATGGAGCAAAATCGTTTTTTTTTTAAAGCAGCCGTTGATAGGAGGGATCCAGGAAAGGCTTGGAGGGGACAGATGGGTGATATATGCAGAAATGAAAAGGAGACCCATTGCGGTTTTGTAGCCACAAGGATCTATCAACAGAATTTATTTTGATAGAATATTTGAAGCTCAGGGTTGAACTGTGGGGTCCTTGGTGCTCTCTGAGCTTGACCGTTTTCTTGGAGACATTTCACTGCCCAACTAGGTAACATGATCAGTGTTCTCTCACTCTTCACCCCACACCCCTTCTCCATACTTTGGCTTGTCAGTCAGGCCAGTAGGCACAAAAGTGAAATGGAAAGTAGGTTTGGTCTGTGACAGGGGTAGGCAACCTTGGCTCTTTTATGACTCGTGGACTTCAACTTCCAGAATTCCTGAGCCAGCTATGCTCTGCTGGCTCAGGAATTCTGGGAGTTGAAGTCCACGAGTCATAAAAGAGCCAAGGTTGCCTACCCCTGGTCTATGACTACGTCTGCAAGGGTATGGTTGAACTAGCAGTGAATGGCCACCATTTTTACCTGACAGAAATAGTACAGAGGGGTGTCCAACCTTGGCAACTTTAAGGTTTGTGGACTTCGACTCCCAGAATTCCCCAGGATGGCTGGCTGGGGAATTCTGGGAGTTGAAGTCCACAAGTCCACAATTTGCCATAGTTGCCTACCCCTGCCTTATACAGTCTACTATCTACTCTGCTCCTCCCTCCCTCAGAATTTGACTTTCCTTATTGAAAGAATGACCTATATTACCAAAGTCATGCCAACGTGAATGAAAAAGGATTTCCATTTCAGTGGGATGATACTGGAATGTCAGAATTTCTCACCTTCTTAAGAGGCTTCATGCCTCACTGGGTTGGGCTAACTGTGCCACAGATCTGCCCCCGAGAGCAAGTACTGAAATCCAATAAAAGGGGAAGGTGGAAGAAATAGGACATGTTGTCTCTTAATAAACGTCTTCTTCCTGACCTCTGTGGGAAGCAGGAAACTGGGTTAGAAGTCCTCTGCTTGGCTATGGGGACTGGTTCCAGTAGAGGGGCAGCTGAAGATGGGTGTTCTCCACCCACCAGTTATTGGTATGCAGCTGGTGTGTCCTGAGAAAGCCCGCTTGCCCAAGCTGACTGTCTGCCACAAAGCAAATTAAATCTTCCTTTGAACTCATCAAATTAGGATAAAAGACAATACAAAAAGCTCCTGAGCCATGGGCTGCCCTCTTGATCTAGGCTTCTTTTGAAAGGAACTCAGTTGAGGAAGGAAGGAAGGAAGGAAGGAAGGAAGGAAGGAAGGAAGGAAGGAAGGAAGGAAGGAAGGAAGGAAGGAAGGAAAGGAAGGAAATTGAAAAAGAGTGAAGGAAGGGTGGGAGGGAGGAAGGAAGGAAGATGGTAGTAGAAAAAGGAGGGAGGGAAATGTCATCTAGGATGGAAGGGAGGGAGGGAGGGAGAGGGGGAGGGAAGGAGGAAGGAAGGAAGGAAGGAAGGAAGGAAGGAAGGAAGGAAGGAAGGAAGGCTGATGAGAATGGAAAAGAAGAAAGTAAATGGTAAAAGTAAATGAAGTCCTTTTTTCCTTCCCACTCAATATCTAATTCTTCCGAGTCAGCCTCAGCTAATACAACATGAAGCAAATACTGCTAATAAACTCCCACGGTGACACAACATGGCAGTTGAAGTCTGCCTGGGTGCCAGAGGGTACCTGGAGAAATGTCTGACAGCTCAATTTATACCTGGTGCAAGGAGAAGAGTGACTGGGGCTGAAGGAGAGGCGGAACGTACTGTGGATGCAAGAGAAAGGCTGGATGGGGAGCTGAGGGCCAAAAAGTGAGCTGAGGGAAAAGGAAGGGAGGTTTGGGGGCTTGAAACGGCATTCCACACCTGATTAATTACACACACACACACACACACACACACACATTTTTAAAAACAAAATAGTGAGCTTTGAGATAAAACTATTTTTGCAAGAGGAGGAACTTAAGTTGTTATATGTGAGATAACGCCAATATCTTGCCTTATGGCTGGGGTCTCCAAACTTGGCGACTTTAAGACTTGTGGACTTCAACTCCCATGGCTGGCTGGGGAATTCTGGGAGTCGAAATCCACAAATCTTAAAGTCGCCAAGTTTGGAGACTCCTGCCTTGAGATAAAATTGGGGGAACAAGGGGCATGATAAATGAAACCATGGAAGATGACAGCTCGAAAAGCTAAGAAGGGACAGACTTGATTATTACACCAGTGGGAGACCATTACAAGATCCCAGAATTGTAGTCTAAGTTGGGAAATTTAAAGAAAATATCCCAGAAGAAGACACTGGAAAATCACTTCTGTATTCTTGCCCAAAAAACTAAGTAGACATGTGACCCCCCCCCCAAGAGTGGACTTCTATTGAGGAAGGCTTTAAACTTTATTTAATTTGTTCAAGAAAGGGTTGCACAATTCCCACCATTGCTCAACAGTTTCCCCCCCCCCATGGGCTGAATTTCACCCCTCCCCCCGCAATAAGACTACAGGTAGATTTCAACTTACAACCATAATGGAGCCTCTCCCTTACAGTCATACATTGTGACAGGTGTAAAATGGGTCACCCAAATGGCCAAACAAATGTTACGACTGTTTTTGCAGTGGTCCTAAAGCGAACACTACGGTTGTTAAGCAAATCAATTGTTCGCTATCAGTCGGCTTTGCCAAAAACTGGAAGCAAATGCTGGTTTTCGGCAAAAACAACATAAATCACGGTCATGTGACCATGGGACACTGCAAACAGTTGTGCATGGGGCCTGGTTGCCAAGCACCTGAAATGCAATCACATGGCTGGGGGGGGCTGACCATCAGAACTGGGTTATATTGGAACTTTGAACAGTTGCTAAGCAACCAATTGTAAATCAGGGATTACCTATATTGGCAATTATTGGGAAGGCTTCCACCCTTTTATGACTACAGGTAATCCTCCCTTAAGCACCACAATTGGGACTGGCAACCCCATCGCTAAGTGGAAAAATCAGGTGACTGTACAAGATTTACGATGTCACTTCCGCTTCCATCATTAAGCAAATTACTATGGTCGTAAAGCAAGACCTTACATGATTATGACTTGTGATTTCACTGCTGGTTCTCTATTGACTCTACTTCAAGGGCCTCCAACCGGCAGGTTGTGGCCCACTACCGGGCCATGGGCTATTCGGAATTGGGCCATGCGAGGAGCTGGCCAGAGCATGCAAGCACAGCTCAACATGTGCGAACAGCAGCCAGTGGGCACTTGCCTGTGTGCACCAGCCTGTCACTTGTGCAAGCTGAGGCGCGCATGAGTCGGCCCACCACTCATGCAAGGGCTGCACGCGTACGCATCCACCGGCCCACTGCTTGCGCAATCCAGTTCCCCTTTCTCTGCCCCCCCCCCAGCCAGGCTGCCAAGCCACAAAGGTTGGGGATCACTGGTCTACTTGTCAGAAACCAGCTATGAAATGTGCAAACGGTGATCATGTGGTGATTGTGGGATATTACAATGGTTGCCTGTGTGAAAACCTTTTCAGCACGAAAGTTTGAAAGCTCACCAAACAGGGCAGTTGTTAAGCGAGGACTGCCTGTATTCTTCCTCTCTTAACTAGAATACTTGTAAATACCGGTAGTTCTCAACTTACAACCGTTCATTTAATGACCGTTCAAAGTTACAACGGCACTGAAAAAAGTGAGTTACTATCATTTTTCACACTTACAACCATTGTAGCACGCCCGTGATCATGTGATCAAAATTCAGATGCTTGGCAACTGGTTCATACTTATGACCATTGCTATGCCCCAAGGTCATCTGATCCCCTTTTGCAACCTTCTGACAAGCAAAGTCAATGGGGAAGCCAGATGCACTTAACAATTGTGTTACTAACTTATCAATTGCAACGGTTCACTTAACAACTGTGGCAAGAAAGGTCGTAAAATGGGGCAAAACTCACTTAATAAATGTCTCACTTAACAACAGAAATTTTGGACTCAGTTGTGGTCGTAAGTCGAGGTACTACAGGTGGGCCCTCTTTTAATGCCTCAAATTAAACAAGAAAAAATGCCACCTTTCTTGACCCAATGTAGCGGCTTAGGGACTCCTCGCTGAGTTTCCTTTTTTTGCCAAATAATCCCATCCTGGGAATAGACAGCTGAGTTTAAAAAAAACAAAAAACAGATTTTCACTTCTGCTTTGGCATACAGCCTCAGCAGCAAGCGATTCTGATTACAGTTGGCACCGTCAGCCGGTGTGAGCGTCCAGAAACAATAATTTTTACATGGATTGGCAAAGCCAAGGCTGACCGTGCTTTCACACCTTCTAACAAGTCATTTAAACATATATAACAAGCCACAGGCGGCTGGGTGAGGTTTCTGATCGTCCTCAAGTGTTTGGTTCCAAACTCCGGAAGGCAGATTGATGGAGAAATATTTCCTCTTGGCACGGCGGAGCAAGTGAGCCCCAGCCACTGGGGCTTCCCAATAAATCTACTCATGGCACGGGCCTCCAACTAGAAATACCCCAAGCCAAAGCTATTCATTAGGGAGACCAATCGATGGGCTTTTTCAAATTTATTATTATTATTATTCATTCGCCAAGTACATTCCAAGGCCGAGCAAATTTGACAGCGTGATTAGAAGTAGAGCTTCTGTGTCTACCCTGTGTTGTTCCTGGACTGGTATATGGGAAACCGTATGCAGAACCATTCCTGTTTATCCTACTTTAGCAGAGAATGCTAAATGTTGCCATTACAGTTCGGCCTTACCTAGGAAATGCCTGTCAGATCTGATAAATATACCTAGAGCTCTCTCTGTTGTGCTCCGTGCAGCTTCACATTGATCAACAAAAGTGTCATGGAAAGAAGATGGCATTTTGTGCACCCAATAGAACAATATTTCTCAACCTTGGTAACTTTAAGATGTATGGACTTCAACCCCCAGAATTCCCCAGCCTGCAGGGCTGGCTGGGGAATTCTGGGGGTTGAAGTCCACACATCTTGAAGTTGTCAAGGTTAAAAAACACTGCTATAGAGTTACTTTCATTCTAAGCTACTGAAGTGAAATGATATTAAGTCAAAATGCTGTAGCATCACTGGCTCAACAAATCCATATTTTTCTGACCCATAAACCTTTGTGATGTCAGTACTCTGAAGCTTCAAAAAGAGGCATCTGTCAATTCAAGCAGAAAAGTGAGGGTCTTTTCATTTAATCTTTCAAACAGCATCAGAATTCTATTCCCCCCTCAGCATTTACTCATTTCTATTTTTATTCTCAGGGTGGGTTTTTTTGGGGGGGAGGGGGTGTAACATCCACAAATGCCAATTTGGTTTCCTTTTCAACAATGGAAGGGTGGGGAAGAGATCAGCAATTTGTTTATTTTACAGATTACTAATCACAGGTGTTATGGAATATAAGACAATTGTTTATCTGGTAGGAAAATGACAATAGTTTTTTTAAAAAAAAAACTAAATCTGTTTTTAAAATGGGAGGGACATCTTAGATTTTATGAGAAAAGAAGATGGAGAGAAACATTGTTTTCCAGCTTGATTTTCCTCTGGATCTATTTAGGGAAAATTCAGGATTATCATCCTTTGATACATCAGAAGAGTGCTGTTGGACTCACCACACGACACACTCAGCAAGCAGAATATGAGCATAGCAGCCATCTCTTGCCTATTTAAGTTACCAGCAACATATACTGAGAGAAATGCTTGTCCCTAATTTTGGAAACTATTTATAGACATCCTAACCCAGGGGTAGGCAACCTTGGCTCTTTGATGACTTGTGGACTTCAACTCCCAGAATTCCTGAGCCAGCCATGCTGAGGGGAAAGGGAGAGTTTCCAAGCTCAACCATGCTGGCTCAGGAATTCTGGGAGTTGAAGTCCACGAGTCATAAAAGAGCCAAGGTTGCCTACCCCTGTCCTAACCCAAAGGCCAAGTTCCATCTAGCCAAAATATCTTAAGCAGTTTAATGAGACCAACCTGGGGATCATGAAAGAATACAGGTAGTCCTCAACTTACAACAACTCATTTAGTGACCATTTGAAGTTACGACATTGAAAAAAGTGATTTATGACAATTTTTCACACTTATAACTGTTTGCAGCATCCCCATGGCCACGTGATCAAAATTCAGACGCTTGGCAAACAGCATGTATTTATGACGGTGACCGTGTCCTGGGGTCACGTGATCCCCTTTTGCGACCTCCTGACAAGCAAAGTCAATGGGGAAGCCAGATTCACTTAACAACCGTGTTACTATTTAACAACTGCAGTGATTCACTTAACAACTGTGGCAAGAAAGGTTGTAAAACGGGGCAAAATTCACTTAACTCTTTCACTTAGCAACAGAAATTTTGGGCTAAATTGTGGTCCTATGTATTGTGATATATATAAAAATGGCCAGTCCCCTCTCTCTCAAGCCTAGGAAGCAGAAAAAGGCAAACTACTTTTTAAAATCTTGCCAAAAAACTGCAAGGACTGGTCTAGACAGTTTCCAGGGGTCAAAAACTGTCTTGAAAGCACAAATAAAATAAATAAATTGAGAGCACTATATCAGCTGGGATCTAGTGAAAAAAATGAAGAGAAATTGAACTGCCTTTTTAAAGGCTTTCACAATTTATACTAACGTGTTTCTCTTATCTCTGTTTTTTTTAATGGTAAAATCTAGTTTGAGTCATTTGATTCCTGGTGACTTCATGGAGACACTCAGGTAATTTCTTGGCAACAAGATAAGAAAATTGGTATGCATTTGAGTTTGGTTTATGTTTCTGGAATTGATTTATGACTTTATTATTATGTTTTTTCTTTGTATGCTATGTTTCCTAGAGTCCTACAGGACTGTAGATTATCTATCTTTCTTTCTTTTCTTTCTTTTCTTTCTTTTCTTTCTTTTCTTTCTTTTCTTTATTCTTTATTCTTTCCTTCTTTCCTTTTTTTTCATGGCTGGCTGGGGAATATTGGGAGTTTAAGTCCACTTATCTAAAAGCAGCCAAGATTGAGAAATGCTGATGTTGAGAAAGGAAATTTCAATAAAAAGAAGTACAAACACAGATACAGCTTACCCTGCAGGACAGGAAACCTCTGGTTTTTGTAGCTGGGAACCTCAGGAGGTTGAGAAAGTACACATTTGTGCAGGTTCAGCCTTGAATTCTCCATACCTCTATATTAATATCCCCATCCATTCTGGAAACCTCCAAAATTACATTATAGCGATTTGTTCCAAGTGAACTAAAATATTCTTCCCCTTAGCGATGTCCTTCAAAACTGGTTATAGGGTTTTTTTCCTCTTCCCCCAAATCTTGAAGCTGGTCTCTCAAAGCCCTGAACATAACCCAAAGGTTGCATGGATCAAGCTGGGAATTGTAGATGGCTTCAGGATTTCCTGGTCCCTCAATAGTCTGACGGCAGGTTTACTCTAGCTTGAAATGAGCATCTTTTGAGCATCTCTTAATACACCGTCAGATGTTATTAGCTCTTCTCCCTGCGGCATTTTCAAGAGTTAATTGTGGAGAACTGGAAGGAATTGGGGGGGGGGGCAGGGCCAAGCAGGGCTTGCATTATAATTGATGAGGGTTGGGAGATGTTAAAGAGCTGGAAATATAAATTTAAAGGGTGCAAAAGACAGGCTCTTGTCTTTAAGTGTCAAATCTGTAAAGTGTCTGTAAGAGCAGCCTCAAAACGAGGCATTCTTTCTGGATGCCTGAGAATCAGGATTACTACCAAGACAATTTCTAACATAAGGAAGATGGTGAGGAGAGGGAGGGGTGTGTATAGATTTTTTTTCCTTGATAAGCATGTGCTCAAGCAAGCTTGCCATTTAATTGCATTGGAAAAGTGTCCCACTAAGTGGTGGGATTCAGCCGGTTCGCACCAGTTCGGTCGAACCGGTAGCTAAATTTTTGTTGCCCAGGCTGGACTTCTGGAAGCAGCATCCACACAGAGAACCAGTTGTTCACATATTTGAATCCCACCACTGGTCCCACTATTTTGTGTGTGTGTTTGTGTTTGTGTGTGTTTGTGTGTGTGTGTGTGTGTGTGTGAGAGAGAGAGAGAGAGAGAGAGAGAGAGAGAGATCTTATTAAGGATAGGTTGTGGGAACACACACGTTTGCATTAGGGTTTAGAAAATAAATAATAATAAATAATAAATAATAAATTTTCATAAGACACAAAGAAAGAGGAAAGGAGAAAGAAAGAGAATAGGAAAAGGAAGGGAGAGGAGAAAGGAGGTTTGCACAGATCATAAAGGGGTCATAGTTGCTGCCTCAGGAATTCTGGGACTTGAAGTCCACAGGTCATAAAAGGGCCAAGGTATGGTAAAAAAAAAAAAAGCAAGATGGCAGCCACATTTCACACAAAAAGCCGGTGGAGCTTCAATCACACTGTCACGGCTGCCATCTTGGATTTTGAGGCACCTTTGCCATTTCTCTAACGACCTGAAAAGGCTCAAAGATACTATTTCCAGCAACCACTGAGATTAGCTCAGCTCCCACCATTTGTTCCAACCAAATCACAGTTGAATTCCACTCTGTCCAACCCCATTTGTGCACTGTGAAAACTCAGGCTTTGCCCCTCAATGCACAATGAGCATTTCCAAACAGAAAAAAAAAAATCTCCTTTTCAAGTACAGGTAGTCCTCGACTTATGATCACAATTGAGCCCCAAATTTCCATTGCTAAGCAAGACAATTGTTAAGTCAGATTTGCCCCATTTTATGACCTTTCTTGCCACAGTTGTTAAGTGAAGCAGTTGTTAAGTTAGCAACACAGTTGTTAAATGAATCTGGCTTCCCCATTGACTTTGCTTGCAAATGATGATCACAAGACCTCAGGACACGGCAACTGTCATAAATACTTGCCAGTTGCCAAGTGAATGAATTTTGATCACGTGACCACGGGGATGCTGCAACAGCCATGACCGTGAAAAACAGCCATAAGTCACTATTTTCAGTGCCGTTGTAACTTCAAATGGACACTAAATGAATGGTTGTAAGTCGAGGACTACCTGTACTTTGGCCCCCATCCAGCATTGGCAGCATCTTCCCAGCCCCATCAAAATCCTGTCAGGAGTAATGAGCAATCAATGTCCCTGTTAAGCTGTCGAAATATTTAACTGATATTACAGCTAATAGGCAAGGGGAAACCTCAGCCACCAGCCAGGAGAAAAATGACACGACGGTGTTTTATCCCACCAATGCAAATGAGCAGCGCTCCCTTCCAGGAGGTAGTGAGAGTTTTGAATCCAGCCACAATGAGACAAGGCCCCACAAACAGTATCAAGAAAAGCATCAGCACTGCTATTTGGGGACGAACCAGGTGGTCTCCCTGCATGAGTCTTGCCCAGAAAGCAAGGAGGAATTGGGGGTTGGGTTCACTGGAGCTGAAATTTTAGTCAAGGTGTTTCCAAGAACAAAATCCCGAGAGTTATAATTTCCTGGCTGCTAATCTGCAATCTTCGCACAGTTTTATTTAAATGTTCTATATCATTCCCCCCACCCCACAAAAAAAAAACACTCCAGAATGATGCTGCCCCCAGGAAGAGGTCAGGCCCATGTAAAATGGGAGGTGGAAAGCCAACACAGATCCTATGAGCTGCTTTTGACCTTTGAGGAGAAAAAGAAGAAACGGGTTCGCTACACGTAGTCCTCGACTTACAGCCACAATTGGGTTTCTGGGAGTGGAAGTCCAGACAGCTTAAAGTTGCCAAGATTGAGGAACACTCTAAACTAAAGAGAAGAATTTCTTGGAGCGGGTTTCACTTCCATGGCCTTGCTATTTCTTCATTCTAGCCATACAACAGAAGATAATCCTTTCACTGCAGCAGGCCTGTGCTCTTTTTACAAGCTCTTTTAACTTTCTTTTACAGGAATAGGTTTTCCAATCCCATCTTTCATTCATCTGGATTTTTTTTTTTTTAAAGAAAGGATGATGCACATTATTGCAATGGCTTGCAGATTTCATACTCTCTTGAATGACAGTGGGGCTGAATGTAGGCTTACAGAGTGCCGTGGGGTTGTGGGTCAGTGACTTTGCAAGAAAAAGGTCAAGAGGAGATTCAGTCTCTAATGAAGAGGGACCTCTGGCAGCCTGGCTGGAAAAAGAGATGCCTAGTGACCCTTATAGTGGATAATGGAGGGTTACATGCACCCATAATTTCATTTGTTCATCAAGAGGCTATCTGTAGGTCAAGGGTGGAGCATATGCTTTGCTTGCAGGAAGTACCAAGCATTTCCAGTTAAACATCGAGTAACATGTGAAAAAAAATCTTAGTCTTTCCGTAAGACTCTGGGAATCTGCAAAGTAAAGTAAGCAAAAATGCCTTCTACTGTTCAGAACCTGTTTGGTATAGTGCTTTAGGCACCAGATTACAAACTGGGAGATCATGAGTTCTAGTCCTACCTTAGGCAAAAAGTCAGCTGGGGCAAGTCATTCTCTCTTAGTCCTATGAAGCAGACAATGGCAAAACACTTTTGAAAAATGTGGTCAAAAAAAACTGCAGGGACTTATCCAGGCAGTTATGGGGAGTCAAAAATTGATTCTCCAGATATTGGGCTCCATCATCTTCATACAGCTTATCCACTGGCCATGTTGGGGGATGAAAGTCTTATCTTCAGAATTTGAGAATGTTAAAGAATGCTAAATCTAACTATAATCCAAAGGTAGATAATGTGGTGTCTAGGGAATTCCTTTCTTGACACCAAGAAGGCTTCCTGCCTTCCTGTTTTACAAATAGTTTCTATTTAAAAGGAGAGAGAAATTGGAAGCTGCCAAATTCCAAAGTCCCAGCTTCTAGCATCTACTTTAGCCACAGGGATGTTTCTCAACCTCAACAACTTGAAGATGGATGGACTTCAACTCCCAGAATTCCTCAGCCAGCATGCTGGGGAAAATAAAAATATCAATGGCTATAGTCCAGATCTTAATATTAATGAGAAAAATGTTTCTTAAACCATCCATAGCCAAACGGAAAACATTGGTTGGGAGCACTTTGTTTCAACGTGCATGCTCAGCTCATGAAGTCAATCTGGCCAGGCCCAAATCTAAGACTGAATGTTCTGATGAATATCTTGAGTTACAAGGTGGTCAAAAATTATCCAGTTATCCTATCTTGTACCTTCATTCCAGTGACAGTAGGGAGCTGTGACCAGGACCTTTTAAAGGGAAGACAAGTATCCTGCCTATGATTTATTGTTCTTTTTCTCCTAAACTTGATTCCATTTTTCCTGGAATTTAAAGGAAATTTAAATTGAAAAGGATCTAAAGGAGAATTTCTAAAATCAGTTCCAGAAATGAACATTCATTCGTATCTTTCAACCCCCAACTTGCATAATGGAAAACAGAAGATCGGTCAAACTTCATAGAAAAGCAGTAGCAACAAGATGTGTGTCTTTGTGTATGTATATCTGTGTTCCACAAAAGAGACCTAAAACAAGATGGATCAACGACATCAGCAAGTATTGCAGGCCCAATTGGCAAAAGAAAGCTCAAGACCGTATTGGTTGGAAACATGCGGAAGAGGCCGTCATCCTGCAGTGGATAAACTGGCTACGATGATGATGATGATGATGATGATGATGATATTTGTGTGTGTATGCATGCTGTTTTTCAGTACACCCCACTGAAGAATGCCTGACTACTCTGAAAGTATCCACATATTTCTATGGACACTCCTGTATAATAATAATAATAATAATAATAATAATAATAATAATAATAATAATAATAATAATAATAATAATAATAATAATAATAATAATAATAATAATAATAATAATAATAATGTTGGAAGGGACCTTGGAGGTCATCTAGTCCAACCCCCCGCTCAGGCAGGAAACCCTATACCATTTCAGACAAATGGCTGTCCAGTCTCTTCTTAAAAATTTCCAGTGTTGGAGCATTCACCGCTTCTGGAGGCAGGTTGTTCCACTGGTTAATTGTTTTAACTGCCAGAAAATTTCTCCTTAGTTCTAGGTTGCTTTTTCTCCTTGGTTAGTTTCCATCCGTTGCTTCTTATCCTGCCTTCAGGTGCTTTGGAGAATAGCTTGACTCCCTCTTCTTTGGGGCAGCCCCTGAGATATTGGAACACTGCTATCCTGTCACCCCTCGTCCTCTCTTCATATTACTAAGCTGGCTGGGGAATTCTGGGAGTTGAAGTCCACTCAGCTTAAAGTTGCTAAGGTTGAGAAGTGCTGTTTATATAAACTGAGGTCAGCAGAACAGGCTGCACAAGAGGCAGCCGGGCCTCCTTCGTTGGAGATGTTTAATCACAGGCCAGCCAACCATCTCTCAGAGATGCTACAACTGCAAAATCCTGCATTTTAGCTCGTGTGCTGAGCAAGGACCGGGTGGAATGACCTCCAACGTCCCTTCCAACACCCTGCGCCCAAGAGGACCAAATCCAGGCCCAGGCAGTCATTTTCCTACCCACCTGTCAAGAGACGTCCCCATTTCCCATCACTCACACTATGCCCCCCCTTCCTCAATTCCAATCCCTCCCCCTCCCTCGCTAGATCTTTCACCAGGCTTCCTCTGCTTCCCCCACCCCCCACACACCTCCCCTTGATCGTGTTGCAATCAAAGCAGGCCAGCCACAACATCTAACACTTTGTTTCTAAAACTACTCCTGGGGGTTTCAATAAAATTGACAGGTTCAGGGATCAATTTTCCATCCTGGAAGGTTTTTTTTTTTTTTTAATTTTACTCCACCCACCAGTGTGCACAGAAGTCAGGATGGGGGGGGGGATGAGGAGAGGGGAGAACAAGAGCCTGCTCCTGTAGCCGGGTTGAAGAGGGTTGTGGGAAGAAAAATTTGATTGAAAATCTATCACCCACTCCCCATGATTTATAGCTTCTTTACCCAAAGCAAGAGCTTTGTACGGAGGTCATTTTTTAAAAGGCAACGTCAGCTGGGAAGTTTTGTTCTCCTAAGGACGGCACAATGCAATCACCTATGGCATTTCTCAGGTAGGGCGAGCTTTTCCTTTGCACACCAAATTGCCAAAACAGCATACAATTTAAGGAGACTGGGAAAATCAAGGGGATGTTAGGCAAACGGGTTATTCCCCTGTTCTCCGATTGACTGGATTTCTCTAGGGGGGGGGGGGAGACATTGTTTCGACAGACAAAGTAGAAGAGATGAATTGCAAAGTAGAAATTAAAACAGAGTTACAGCCTTTTCAATGTATGCTCGGAAGGGAGTTCCATCAAAATGAATAGGATTTGATTTCAGAGAGAATTTACTGAGCAGTAAACAGCAATAGCATTTAGACTTACATGCCACTTCATAGTGCTTTAAGCGGTTTGCAGAGTCAACCTATTGCCCCCCAACAATCCGGGTCCTCATTTTACTAACCTCGGAAGGATGGAAGGCTGGGTCAACCTTGAGCCGGTCAGAATCGAACTCCTGGCAGTGAACAGTGAGTTAGCTTGCAATATACTGTGCTCTAACCACTGCACCACCAGGGCTCCTAATTACATTACATAAATATTACACGTTAACAGATGCTCTGTTACAAATGGATCTGCAACTAACCCCTTGCTCAGGATTACAACTGCAATAGTCCTGGACTTACAATCACAATTGGGACCAGAATTTCCATTGCTAAGCAAGGCAGTTCTTAAGTGAGTCATGCCCCGTTTTATGACCTTTTCTACCACCGTTGTTAAGCGAATCACTGAAGCTGTTAAGTGAATCACGTGATTGTTAAGCAAATCCAGCTTCCCCACTTGACTTTGCTTGTTGGAAACCAGCTGGGAAGGCTACAAATGGCAATGACACAACCCAGTCATGCTGCAACTGTCATAAATACAAGCCGTTTGCCAAGTACCTCAATTTTGGTATCATATGACCACAGAGATGTTGCGACAGTCGTTAAGTGCAAGGAACGGTTGGAAGTCACTGTTTTCAGTGCTGTTGCAACTTCAAACGGTCACTAAATGAATAGTTGTAAGTTGTGGACTATTTATTTTCAGGCAGATTTCCTGAGATTCATTGCTGTCATCCTCTCACAACAACACACTCAGTTGGGGTGCTTTGATCCATTCTCCGCATCCCCAATTTAATTGTTTATGGGTGCAGGAGGGGTGGGGAGGGCATTCACACAAGGGACAAAAAAAGCCAAGAAGGGGGTTGCAACTATGCAATCAAAGCCACACCTTTTGTTTTACACACAGACACGACACTCCCCACAGGCGACAGCGCTCACAGCCCGAATCCTTGCACCAGAGGAAAGATTTCCTGGTGAGAATTGTACCAGTAGTTCTCGACTTACAAAATTTCATTTAGTGACCATTCAAAGCTATGACACCACTGACAAATTGACCATTTTTCACACTTACAACCATTGCAGCATCCACACGGTCACCTGGTCAAAGCTGGCTCATATTTATGACGGTTGCAGTGCCCGGGTTGCATATGATCCCCTTTTGCGACCTTCTGACAAGCAAAGTCAATGGGGAATCCGGATTCACTTAACAACCTTGTTACTAACTTAACAACTACAGTGATTCACCTAACCAACTGTGGCAAGAAATGTCATAAAATGGGGCAAAACAAATGTCTCACTTAGCAACAGAAACTTGAGGCTCAACTGTGGTCGTAAGTTGAGGACTACCTGTATAGATGGAGCAATGCTGACAGACAACTAGAGATAGCCCTCCAGCTCTTCCTTCTGTCTCCCAAAGTCTTCCCCACATACCACTAAAATAATCCACCACTTTCTGTTCCATTATTGAACAGTTGGGATCTAAAGCCCAACTAAAATCTATTTCCTTATAATTTAAACCCTTTGCTACCTGTCCTGTCTACTGGAACAACAATGAATAAATTTGCCCCATTTCCTATATGATCCTTTTCAGAAACTTGAAGACAGCACTCATGTTACCCTAGGGCAGGGGTCTGCAACTTTGACAACTTTAAGACTTGTGGACTTCAGCTCCCAGAATTCAGAAACTTGAAGACAGCACTCATGTTACCCTAGGACAGGGATCTGCAACCGTGACAACTTTAAGACTTGTGGACTTCAGCTCCCAGAATTCCTCAGCTGGCTGAGGAAGTTGTCAAGGTTGCAGACCCCTGCCCTAGGGCAATGTTTCCCAACCTTGGTCACTTGAAGATATGTGGACTTCATCTCCCAGAATTTCCCAGTCAGTCTGGCTAGCTGAGGAATTCTGGAAGTTAAAGTCCACATATCTTCAAGCGGCCCAGGCTGGGAAACACTGCGCTAGAATCTTCTGTTCTCCAGGCTAAACTGTTTAATGAATTCATTTGTTCCTCTTAACTTATTCCTTCTATGCCCATTTTCATTTGGGTTACTTTCCTCTAGCCACATTCCAGTTTATTAATGACATTCCTAAAATGTGGTGGACACAATGTTCTAGGTGTCATCTGACTACTAAACGTCTATCAAACTTTGATGAGAATAGAATTGAGTGCCGAACTCAGGGGTCTTCCTCCTGGCCCTGTTATTGTGTTTTCCTCCATAGCCAGCATCTTCAACCTGTATCACCTTGATTGCTCCTTTTGGTGAAGCTGTGGCCACCTTTAGTTCATGGTTCATATATATTGGAAACACAGAATTTGGATAAGGTCAATAGTCAAGTTAATAAGCTCAGGTATAAATGCAGGTAGAATAAGGTAGCAAAAACACAGGTGGAGGAGACTCAATCTGGCCCCCGACATAAGGAAGGATTGGCTACAGGCATTATCAATGTGATAAACAAATAAAATTGTTGCCCCCTTTTTGCCAGTTGCTCATAGCCCACTGCAAAACCAAAGAAGGCCATAGTTTAACAGTTTCTATTGCTATGCAAGGCAGTTGTTAATTGAGTCACATTCAGTTTTCCAACCTTTTCTGCCATGGTGGTTAAGTGAATCACTGCAGTTGTCAAGTGAATCACACCGTCTTTAAGCAAATCTGGCTTCCCTCATTGACTTTCCTTTTCGGAAGCCTGCTGGGAAGGTTGCAAATGGCGATCACGTGACCCTGGGACGCTGCAAAAGCCTGGTAAGTGCGAGCTGGTTTTGCCAAGTGCCTGAATTTTGATTACACGGCTGCGGGAAGTGCAAGGAGCTGTCGTAAGTCACTTTTTCCGGTGCCGTTGTAACTTCAAATGGTTTTTAAGCAAATGGTTGCAAGTCAAGGACTGCCCGTATTGCAATGTATTATTAGCAATTAACTGAGCTAAAGGCAAGATATCAATGTCCTAAATAAATAACAGCAATTGCCTTGTGGCTTACACCAAAACTCTGCTTTAGCCTTGGTGCGGCTTCCTTAAAGGACGAGCCGTGAGGGTTTGAAGAAATGAGCGGATGAAATGGAACCAAACAGGCCAAGTGAGTAATCACTGTATAGAATAGAGCTGGACGGGACCTTGGAGGTCTTCTAGTCCAGCCCCTCCGCTTAAGCTTAAGTAGCTACTGCAATCATCACAGCATGCAAAGGAGCCAGAAAATCCATCTTTTTGGTGCAGAGTAGAGTCCATTGCTTTTTGCAGGCTCAGGCTGGACCTGAGCTTTGAGTGACATGCCAGAGGCTATCCTCCAAAAGAGAGTGAGTGGGACCAGGACAAAACCCAAAGAGTTGCGTATTGAATCGTTCCTCCCTCCCCCTTCAATCGCATTAAAAATTACAATTTAGTCAATTTATTTCATCTATATCCTGCTTCTCTGCTCCATCTGAGCACTCAAGGAGGAGAGCAATCGATAAAATGCAGAATACAAAAAAATAAGAATCCAAGGGCATGAAGTAAAACTAATGCAAGCATTAACTAACAGATAAATTTTTAATGGGTCTGATTAAGAAATTTTTGAAAGTCTCCACGGCCATCCCTCAGGGTCTGGGGAAATCGCAAGTGGTCCTACGGCTTCAGGATCTTCAGCACAACTTCTGAATTGGATGGGTTGCCTCCAGTCTGCTTTCTCTAAACAAAAGACCCATTTTCTCCAGACCAAAATGCCAGCAACTCCATTGACTTGCAATAAAAGAACCTCAGCTGTAGCTGGTGAGAAGCAGATCAACCAAAGATGGTCAAGACAAAAAGATCATGGCACCTTTATTAACAAATCTGAATGTACCCGCTGCATCTAGATCAGTGTTTTTCAACCCTGACAATTTTAAGACGTGTGGACTTCAACTCCCAAGCTGGCTGGGGAATTCTGGGAGTTGAAGTCCACAGGTCTTAAAGTTGTCAAGGTTGAAAAACACTGATCTAGATAACTTGTGATCTCACCCCTGGCTTTCCTGCGACTAAGGCAAGCTCCATTTTAGCTTTACTGTATGATAAATATAATTTAAAGATCCAAGAGGTGTTAAAACCCATCAGTCACTCCTTAGCCGAGTTTAAATCTTCTTCCAGATGATCTATATCAGTTGAGGTATTAACGAGTTTTCCAATTTCCATTCAATCAGCAAATCCAGCCTGTCTCTTGGCACACAGGCCCAGCCTTAGGTCATTAATAATTGCGATGGAAATCAGTGGCCACAGAAAGACACACACACACACACACACACACAAATATACCCTGTGCTATTTATGATGCAATTTCCCCTTCTCACCAATTACAGCCTGTTTGTTTCTAAACAACAGCTTAAGCAGATTAAGCCCCTCAATTCATTCTTTTATTGTTTGAGAACATAATTCAGAACCGCTCCTTTGAACTGCCTTTATTGCAGCTTGATGAGGGACATAATTTCTAAAATTAGAACACGGCTATTTGACCTCTACATTTAAGTCCAGATGTAACTTAGGAAAGGTCAAGTTTCAATTTCATCAGGAAATCCAGAGTCACTCTACAGATAATCCTTGATTTATGACCACAATTGTGCCCAAAATTTTCACTGCTAAGCAAGATAGTTGCTAAATGAGTTTTGCCCCTTTCTATGACTTTTCTTGCTACAGTTGTTAAGTGAAACCACCTCAGTCGTTAAGTTAGTAACCCGGTTGTTAAGAGAACCTGGCTTCGCCATTGACTTTGCTTGTCAGAAGGTTGCAAAAGGGGATCACTATGATCCCGGGATACTGCAACCATCATAAATACATGCCAGTTGTTTAATAATAATAATAATAATAATAATAATAATAATAATAATAATAATAATAATAATAATAATAATAATAATAATAATAATAATAATAATAATAATAACAACAACAACAACAACAATAGTAACAGTAACAATAATAATAAATAATAAATAATAAATAATAATAATAATAATAATAATAATAATAATAATAATAATAATAATAATAATAATAATAATAATAATAATAATAATAATAATAATAATAATAATAAGTTGGAAGGGACCTTGGAGGTCATCTAGTCCAACCCCCTGCTCAGGCAGGAAACCCTATACCATTTCAGACAAATGGCTGTCCAGTCTCTTCTTAAAAACTTCCAGTGTTGGAGCATTCACAGCTTCTGGAGGCAGGTTGTTTCACTGGTTAATTGTTCTAACTGTCAGGAGGTTTCTCCTTAGTTCTAGGTTGCTTCTCTCTTTGCTTAGTTGCTTCTTGTCCTGCCTTCAGGTGTTTTGGAGAATAGCTTGACTCCCTCTTCTTTGTGGCAACCCCTGAAATACTGGAATATTGTTATCATGTCACCCCTCGTCCTTCTCTTCATTAGACTAGAGACATACCCGATTCCAGCAATCGTTCCTTATATGTTTTAGCCTCCAGTCCCCTAATCATCTTTGTTGCTCTTCTCTGTACTCTTTCTAGAGTCTCAACATCTTTTTTACATCGTGGTGACCAAAACTGGCAGCAGTATTCCCAGTGTGGCCTTACCAAGGCATTGTAAAGTGGTATTAACACTTCACAGGATCTTGATTCTATCCCTCTGTTAATGCAGCCTAGCATGTGAGTTTATAGTATTGTGCAAACTCAGAAAGTGAGGTCATTTTCCAGGTGTGTTTCATAAACACAGCTAATAACTACAATGATTGTGGGGGGGAAAACATAAAACCATAAAGTTGGAAGCACTTTGGAAGCCTTCAAAATCAACCTCCTCCTATGTTAGGAGCTCTGGGGTCCTTCCAAACAAATGGTTTCAACCATGGCTTCAAAGCCTCCAGGGATGAAGCACCTGTGACTCTAAGTGGAGACTGTTCCACAGTTTAGTACAGGGGTCTTCAAACATGGCCCTTTTATGACTTGTGGACTTCAACTCCTAGAATTCCTCAGCCAGGCACGCTGGCTTAGGAATTCTGGGAATTGAAGTCCACAAGTCATAAAAGGGCCAAGTTTGGAGACCCCTGGTTTAGTAGGTCAGGAAATTCCTCCTTATTTTGAGTTGGATCCCTCTCTGTAAAGCTTCCATATATTGTTCTATTCAGGAGTGAATAAACCCCCACTCTCCTTCTTGTGACAACCTTTAAAGCAGGGGTGTCCAAGTTTGGCAACTTTAAGACTTGTGGGCGTCAACTCCCATGTCAAAAAAGGCCGTAATCTGGACATGATTCACTTGCTTAGGAATGGACATTCTCATGTCAATTACGGTCATAAGTCGAGGACTACCTGTAATTGAGCCATTAGTTGGGTAAGTCAATGTCTGCAAGCAAACAGCTAAGCTCAGAGAGCACCAAGGACTTCACATTTGAATTCTCAGTTATACATATATATTTTTTACTGTATTAGGGGAAAATACTTTATAAGATGGGATTTTTATAAGTATGTGTAAATATCCAGGGATGACTCCAAATATGGGGGTTCCAAATTAAAGATTATTTCCTTGTTTGTCCCAGACTAGACTAAATCTTTGACCAAGGTCAGCAAGTCTCATGTTCATTCAAAGAGCCAACATTTATCAGTGCAAGGAATAATGGAACTAGACCACCATTTTTATCCCCTTTTTTGCAAGTCCCCACTAGACTTTACTGAATAACTGTTGGAGTAACTAGACTCAGCAAAGTTTGGGTCAAACCCAGCCAACTCCTCTGCTCAAAGTCTGCATTCAGACAATATGCTTAAACCAGTTAGTAGGTGTTTGGTATATGAACAACAACATCTGAGCCACAAACTAATCTAAAAAATTGGACCTGCATAATAACCCATCTACCACAATAACCCCACCAAGATTAATATTAGTCAAATATTTTCTAGATGCCTACACTTGCTAGGCAGTTAAGGATGGCTAGGTCAACCACCAGACTTGTTTAAGTGTTGTGTGAACACAGTCAACATGTGTAACAAACGTGAAGCAGGTTACACCTTCTGCACAAAAGGAAACTCTTTTTATTATTTATATAGGAAGTCTTCTCCTGAGATTTCTGTTTTTTTTTATTCAGCTAAGCCTATCCTTACTGTTAAAACTTCTCTAAATAAAAACATATTGAATTTACTTAAACTCAATATTCTGTCTCCGATTCCTGGGGGAAATGAATGGTTCCTGGCCCAGCCTCTTCCATTAAAATAAAAGAGGAGAAAGGCCTTTGTATCCTTCAACCTTCATAACCCTCATCCACCCCCCACTAAAAGTATAATTTCTTTGTTGACCATTTCTGCCAACGGTCCCAGCCAACAGCAGACAGGGTGGCGGGTGCTGAAATTGGCGACAGCCTCCCAGCCCTGCTCAGGCACCAGCGATGGGATTTTAATAGATGTATTTTCAAATTAGTTCTGTGGCTTTCAGGACTTATCAGTTAAATGAGCTTTTTCAAATTGATTCAAAGGTCACTAGAGAAGTTTCTACGTCTCTGTTATCTCTCCGTTAAGGTACCAGTGGCAACGGGCAGTAGGGAAGGCAAAGCTCAGGGAGAGATGTAACAGGTTGGGGAGGAGATGGGGAAAGGGAAAGGAAAGGGGGAAGGGGGAAGGAAAGACAGAGAGGAGAGGAGAGGAGAGGAGAGGAGAGGAAGGAAGGAAGGAAGGAAGGAAGGAAGGAAGGAAGGAAGGAAGGAAGGAAGGCAAGGAAGGAAGGAAGGAAGGAAGGAAGGAAGGAAGGAAGGAAGGAAGGAAGGGATACCATTTTAGTGGGCAAATAAAGAGGTACCACTTAATAAAATAAGGGAAGTAAAACTTGTTCTTTTGTAAAGAGAAAAAACAAGATCAGAGGAAGAAAGGAAATGTGAAAACTCAGCACAAAAACCACGAACGAATGGAAATACCGTGGCAGGCAGAGAAAAAGCAGTAAGATAGAAAGACGACTGTGTTTAATTTCATGCGCTATCTTATGCTTAGAGTGCTAATTTGCCTTTTGATATTTTTATCTTTTTATATTAAAACATAGGGAGATGTATATACAGTAGATGGGACTAAGAAGCAAAGACTTAAAGAAGCAGGAAAGATGGATGAGAAAGAGAGGAAAAAGAAATTGAAACTAACAGGGCTCAAACAAGCAGAGAGAGAAAATATCTTATTTTGCTGCAAGGGAATTAAATGGAAATCCTGATATGAATTTAACAAGGCCTCTGGAGTAGCCAGCAAAGATTTATCTGTTAATTATTTATCATAATTAAGTCCTGCTAATAGATAGGGCAGCTGTGGTTCTAAGGATATTTCTATTTATAATTAACACATGAAGTAGTAAATTAAAAGATGTTTAAGTGGAAGCTTTCCTTTCCCCATCTTTCTTTCTTTCCTTCCTTCCTTCCTTCCTTCCTTCCTTCCTTCCTTCCTTCCTTCCTTCCTTCCTTCCCTCCCTCCCTCTCTCTCTCTTTTTTTCTTCTTTCCCTTCCCTTCCCTCTAACCTGAGATTAATGAAACAAAAGAAAAAACATTTTTATGATTGGGAAATCTTAATCCTAGAAAAGAACCAACCACAAGAATTTCTCCACAGGCTCCTTTGACACCACTGCCACTCCAGCACCCAATTCTAACTGCAAATTCGAAGTGACTTCTAAAATATTTGGAATCAAAGGTTTAAAATCAATTATGTGGTCCCTTGAAGATGATGTTATCTTTTAGTGATGGTTGCTTAAAATCTGCATTTATACCTTTACTCCAGTTCACCACCAAATCTGACTTTTGTTATTTTTCCTACCATTTTGCATGTTGGCTTATGATGCGGTATCTTTTTGAAAGTAATCCTGTTAAGTTCTATGGGATTTGCATCTAAGTTAAAATTGAAATTGAAATTCTAGGCTGGCATTCTCAGGAGTAGAAAATGAAGCTGCTTCTGAGTAAACAGGCATAGGAAGATTTTATAACCCATTTCTAACTGATAGAGCTTGCTGATTTAAAAACAAAAAGGGGGAGACTGTAACTTTCCCTCATATTTTCTGGGAAATATTGCTGGGAAGATCACCATCATCGTTTTAAGATAAATTGGCCTTCTCGGGATATTCTCTACCACTAGGAAAAGTTACAAAACCTTGAGAAGGGGAATCCACACATTTAGAATTGTGTTTCAGAAAGGCTGGGCCAGTTTCAAAGAGATTACTTTTCTGTCACTTGGAATATGTGTGTATTTGGGGAATGAAGAGCAAACAGGAATTGGAAGTCCTTTCAATTGAGCTCTGAAGATTTGGGTGTTCCAAATATTCTAAGAAAAGGAAGAAAACAGAGCCCACTTGCTTGATATCCGTCAACCCAATGGAAGGAAGAGACGGGGGAAGTGAGGACACAATCTTTCTCATTTCCTTAGTGAAAGTTCATTCTGGGAACTTTATAAATTAATGGAGCCCAGAATCAAATATTGGGGATAATGGGATCCTAGGATTATCCTAGGATCCACATATCCTCATGCAAAAACACATTCAAATACATTAAAGGAAGTCAGAGGTGCAGCAAAGAGCATATTTCTTGGTGAAGAACTATCAAACTGATCATACAAACTGCAAAATGAAGGCTTAGATAGAAATTATTATTTATTTATTTTAAAAAAGCAGGTTCTTTTATACTTTCTTCCTCTATTCAGATCTTAGAAATATGCCCAGGTGTTGTTGTTTTTTACATCCTGCAGTTTTTTGTTTTTACATCTTTGCAATGTTATTTTCCTTCCTCCCCTTTCTATGCCTCCTTGCTTCTTTTCTTGCTTCAAGAACAAATCACGGGGGCAGGGGAAGACCCACAATCCACTTGTTTGGCTTCCCCGGGTAGGCTGGGTGGATTTATAAAGGTGCCGCTGCTTTTACAGGAGAGCTGCTGGAGTTCCAACTTCACACCATGCTGTAAATCAGTCACAAGTTTAATGCCCTCCCCTCTTTTTTTTTTTCTTTTTTTTTTAAGGAAATGGGAACATTTATGACTGGCAGAACCTGCAATTTAGGTTTGATGTACTGTGAGATCCCAGAAAATGGATTTATTCATTAACCAGGTTGAAAGTGTTATGGGTACAAAACCATTAAATAGAGGCCTTGCTTTGTCTTGTCATAAAGAAAATAAATTGGGGGAAATAAAACGGCATTCATGAATGTATGTAATTGATGGACAGAAAGAGGGAAGGAAGCAGAAATTATTATGAAATCAGCTGCAATGTTTAACTCTTTTCTTCCATATCATATGCTGAAATGTTAATCACAGGTTTAAGTATGGCATATCATGTCTTTATATGGACAGAAGCAATACTCTTTGGAGATACGCTCAGCTAAAAGGTTAGCCCGTTAAGCTGTTTTGGCTTCCTCCTCTGTCTTACTTTCTTTTCAAAACTTGAGATATTTTAACTAAAAACAGGCACCTAGTGGGAATAGACTGAAATCCTTACTGAATAGCAAGGATTCGGCTGGGAAGCATCTTCCACTATATTTTATTTGGACATCCCCGCACCTATTTTCCAAGGAAGCTACATCTTGGATGCTACCGTGCATTTACTCAGAAGTAAGACGTTTTCTGTCCAGTGGGCCTTCCAGTTCAGTATGATTGTCCATATTACAGAGAGGATTTGGAAGGAATGCAGACCTATCTCACAAGTTTGTCGTTGCAGTAATAATGCAGGTGAAATGGCACAGGTAGGTGGGATTCAGACTCAGGTGTTGAATTGCTGGCTTATGTTAAAATGCCTGTTGGAAGGATGGCTTTTGGCTGATAAATTATATGTTTTGATACAGGATACCTAGAACTCCAGGTTAAGACAGGGCATAGAATATTAATGTATTTGATTAGGTATCAAACAGCATACATTATTTTGCTTTGCATAGCTAGGACTGCCTTTGCATTCTGACATCAAGCTGCCACTGAACTCACAAACACCCCAAAAGTACGGTGACCATGTTTTCTTGGAAAAAACTGAAGGACCGATCTGAAAAAGGGGCAAGTCTGAAAGAGGTTCGAAAGGATAATTTTTGTAACTATGCTTTACAAAGAAAAACTCTTATGCCAAGAAAAACTATACAAAATGCAGATTCTGATTAAAAAAACATCCAAAATTAAACAGCATGTGTACATTTATTTAAAAAGGCAGGCCAACTTCCAACTTCCATATTTCATATGAATGAGAAGGACTGCGCATTAACTGGTGCAGTAAGAGTTAAATGACCAAAATAAAGGACATAAGTTAATGTTTTTGAAAAATAAGTAAATCTAAAGACCAGGTTTTTGAAATAAAGCGTTCCCCCTTTACAATAAAAGATGTGCAGTATGGTCACTGCACCCCAAAGCCAAGATTTATCCAAGCAACCTCCCCAAGCGCGTCCATTCCCAAGGTCGCCAGTCCAGACGTTCGAGCAATGACCCCCCCAAGAGCCCCGCCTCTGTCGAGGCCCCGCCCCCTGGCTCATCTCCAATTTGGTAGTCTGCAAATTGCAGATTTATTTTTTTGAACTTGGGTGCTGGGGCTCCTGAGTCATTAACAAAGTACGTGGGCGTCGCTTGGGAGGCAGCCTCTAGACTGCTTGCGTGGGAGTAAATGGGGGGGGGGGAGCTTCTGAGTAGCTACCACGTCTAGCATTGCGCCACGGTCGCAATCTGGCAAATGCAACTGACTTGAGAAATCAGTCCGGTAGTCTCTCGGTTGTACACGCGGGCAGGCAAGCCCCTCCCAATATGGCGCTCGCTGCCCGGGGAATCTTTTTATTATTATTCTGTTAAAAATAAGACTCACCAACCTGAAAGGTACGCCTTTACTTTTGCATTCATCGATCCAAAAGTTTCCCATCGGTTCAACTACTAGACGAAGAATTAATTAACGACACCAGCCGTCTTCTCTTATTTTTCTCCGTCCAGGATTAGAGGAGACCGAGGTAAACTTTAAACGGCTCTCCTTACTAGAATTGGCCTCGTTCCCACGTGAATGTGCACGTACAGTGCGACCCTGGCCTTACTCGTGTGTACAGTAATTCTCAGGGAACGCGTGTTTCCAAGGTACAGAGCTGCTATTTCCACCTACCCGCGTTTCTAGTTTTCCTCCTTCCTTAAAATGTTTCCACCCTGGCTTGTTTGAGTGTACACGAACAATCGGGAGTCTCGATCGTCAGAAGAGTGTAAACAAATGCGCTGGAAAGCAAGATCTCTCAACATAAACCTCCCAAAAGGAAGCTGAAATAGAAAAATAAACCTTAGCCTCCTTTAACTCTCAGCAAAGCTAGGACAGCCTTCCAGTTTAAAGATAAATTATTTTAAAAAGAAAAACAAAAAAAACCCGGAGCTTTCTTTTCCGTTGATGGGCAAGTAGCAAAGAAAAGGATGAAAACACAGATCCAAGGTTGCCAAACACACACACAAACACACAATACACGCAGGGAATCAACCCAACTCGTAAATTCTCAGTTACGCTTCCAGTGCGGTTTTAATTCCTCACTTCCTTTGTGCATTTTTCATGAGCAACAGAGGCCCATCGGGACGAGTGGCTGGGTGTCAATTCGATTTAGAAGCTGCTAGGGAATGGGGGCCATTTTGACATGGGATGGTGGAAGAGGCAATACCCTAAAAGGAGCACCCTCCTGGATCGGACGCCCTTCCCCCCCCCCCGGTCTTTTTTTGCTCTATTGACTCGTATTAATTCGCATACAGTGAGAACAGCACACGCATTTGCACAGAATCGCAACGTGATTCGGACCCAGAGCAACAGCGTGGTAGAAAATCTGGGGAGGTGTTCCTTGAATGTGCAAAACCAAACTAAAAGAGAATCACCTTTGACTTGCATGTTTTAAAATTTATGCAATTTATGTTCTGCATCTCGCTACTGCTATTTAATGGCTGTCAAGAGTTTTCCAGCATAGATTTAAATAGTGCTATTTAATAGAAGTTCATCACTGCCAACGGCAGCCTGGAAAAGTTACAAGGCCTCTCTAACTGGGAAGGAAGGAAGGAAGGAAGGGCATTATTAAGACCATTTAAATTGGGTTTAAATAGTGTTTTTAGGGAATCACACAGTCCTTTTTCTATAGATTTTTCCACCAGCATCCTGCAAGAAGTCTAAAAGTCCCTATTTTTTTCATTGTTGTTGTTATTGTTGATAAGAATAATATCCCAGTCATTTTGAAAGAGATGATTAGAACAGCCCCCTTTGTAATGGGAAAGTGGGGCTAGGAATATTCTTTGCATCTAAATAGCTTAGGTGAGTTTTCATTTCTCTTAAATTGTTTTCTATCAAAACTGAGGTCAGAGGAAGAAGATTGAACAGCCAGGAGCTAAAAAAAAAAAGACCTTTGCTAACAGTAAAGATCCTCATGTTAATCTCAGAGTTGCAAATCCCGTTTTTTAATAAATAAATGAACGCATAAAAGTAAGTTATAGCAAGAGGCCAATGTTACAGATAATGCCACAGAAACGGGGTCTTCTGAAAACTGCTTCAAAAAAAAATGATTGCTTTCTCATAAATGGCCAGGAAGTATAACAGAATGTCTGGTTTCTGTCTCCGCCCCCTCCGTTTTCTGTTGCCTCTCATTCTGTTCCTGGCAGAAAAAGCTAAAATATGAAAATATTGTTCTTGCCTGTGTTTTGTGGCTATGTTGCGAGTTTATTTCACTGGCTTTGGAGGGAGAGAGAGAGAGAGAGAGAGAGAAATCCCCAGAGGTGGAGAAATCTCTGATCTCATTCCGTTCATGTATGTTACTACTTCACTCCATTTGTCTGCTTCTTCTAGTCTTCCAGCTTGTGGCACAGGAATTGCACCAACCCTTCACACAGTATAGGAGTTTGCAAATCACCTGTGAGTACAGATTCAGATGGAGAGATCTACTTTTCTGTAGATCACCTTGCATTTCTATTCTCTTGGAGTTGATACAGCCGCATATTTACCTGCTAGAGATAGAAAATATTTTAGCTGTGTGTGTATAGGACACCCTTATTTCACACACATGCAAGAAAAGACCGGGACTGTACTCTCTGTCTCTTCCACCTCCGTTTCTCTCTCTCTCTCTCTCTTTCCTTTGTCCTCCCAACTCTTCCCTCTCCCCCTCTCCACCCTTTTATTCCCTCCCAGATTGGGGGTTGAGGAGATGTATTTGTCAATACCACGCTTGCTGTTTTGTGCTTGGAATCGATCGATCTCGCTAGGCTGATTTTTTTTTTTTTTTCTTTTTTCCTTCAGATTTCTGGCCCGTTTGTTTCATCTAGCTGCAGCTTCTCAGTTTGATTTCTTCTTCCTTCTTCTTTCCCACCCCCGATGACTCCATCCCTTTAAAGAAGGAAGAATTGCTGAAACAAACAAATAATGCTTCCTTCGCTGCTTTAGCAAACCCCTTAAAAAGCCCTACCGCCTCTCTGTCCGTGGGAAAATAACCTAACAGGAAAGACAGCAAGGACAAATTAGGTAACCCCCGGTTACAACTAGTTGTAATGGAGAAAGGGAGGGAAAAGAGGAGGAAAAAAAAACAACAACAACAAAGGCACACCAGTTGAGAAACACTCCAGCAGGCTGAGTAGTTGCCGCAAAATATCCTCACATTTGACCTTCCACACCATGTGGAAGACAAACTTGTAGACTGTGATGTGATAATAGAGGTGTTTGATTGTAAGATCCTATCAGACTCTTAACAATAACAGAGGAGGAAGAGACCTTGGAGGTCATCTAGTCCAACCCTCTGCACAAGCAGGTGAGCCTATACCATTTCAGACAAATGGTTGTCCAATCTCTTCTTAAAAATTTCCAGTGTTGGAGCAGTCATAACTTCTGGAGGCAGGTTGTTCCACTGGTTAATTGTTCTAATTGTCAGGAAATTTCTCCCTAGTTCTAGGTTGCTTCTCTCCTTGATTAGTTTTCATCCTTGCTTCTTGTCCTGCCTTCAGGTGCTTTGGAGAATAGCTTGACTCCCTCTTCTTTCTGGCAGCCCCTGAGATATTGGAAGACTGCTATCATGTCCCCCCTCGTCCTTCTTTTCAGTAGACTAGACATACCCAATTCCTGCAACCGTTCCTTGTATGCTTTAGCTTCCAGTCCCCTAATCATCTTTGTTGCTCTTTTCTGCACTCTTTCCAGAGTCTCTACGTGTTTTATCATGTTTCTGTAAAACTGACTGCTGGCAGATTTAAGCCTTTTGGAGGTCCAAGCCCACTACATACTAACGCATGTCTGAACATATATAGACAGCATATTCTCTCAACTTCCTTTGATTTATCATATGATTGGGAATGCTTTCTTAAATGGAAGAGAGCTAGCAAAGGGTAGGAGAACATTTTAGCCACTTCCCTTATAGGGGATTTCTATAGAGGATTAATCATGATTAGCTATTCATCAATAGTAATAAAACCTGATAATGAAATAAAACTAATATGTACTGGGCACAAAACGCTATGGGGAATTTCTTCAGGAGTCTATTGACCCACTCCAAAGCCAAGGGTACCTATATTTAGCTTTCATCATGGGCTAATCCACCCAACACATTCACTTTTAGATTGAATCTATTTTGCTAAAAAAAAAAAAAAATCCCATACAAACCACAGAATATGAAACTTCCTAATTTTTAAAAACTCAGTATCTGAATTAATACAGTACGCCTACCAAATTCGGTACAAACCTAGCAGTTGCATTCACAAAATATGTTGAACTTTACTACGTTTAAATTTGGTCAGTGCCTGTGTGTTTGGTGACGCTTACTACATGGGGGGCTTAATATGCTCTATAAATCAAGGCCCTTTTGCTTAATTTTGGGTTCAATCTGTTGTGCAAAGGATTTTATTTTATTTTTAAAGCAAGCTTGGCCATGTTCAGGATAAAGATGTTGTTGTCACAGTAGATTGTGTGGTCTTGAAAGGTAGATAGGGGTATATTTCTGTGGAGGTGTCCATAGGGACCCTTTAAAAAGTCTAACTCATGCCAAAGTCATATGTGAGCCTGTAAAAAAAAGGGGTGGGACTTCTATCATATGATTGTAGCCACCATCTTGGATTTTTCAAACAACCCCCCTTAACACCCCTGCTTTCCTGAAAACCGAATCTTTTCCCTTTTTGCAACACCACAAGTCAGCTTGCTGAAATCAGTCTGAGTTTCCAAAATAAGCTTAATTAGGTTACTGAACAAACTCACTTGAGGGACTCATACCAGACACAGAATCCCAAATTAAGCAAATAGGCTGCCTTTGTGCAATATGCTAAGCCATGCTTTTCCCCCTCCCCCTTCCATTCAGTTGTGTTTGATTTGAGGAGACTATTTGGATAAATCCCTGAAGTTTTCTTAGCCAGTTGTTTTTCAGATGTTGTTTGCCATTGTTGCTTCCTAAGGCTGAAAGAAAGTGACTGGTGCAAGGTCACACTCAAGGAAGGACTAGATAGAACTAGAACTTCCATTCTTCTGGTTTCTAACCTTAATCAGTACGTCAAACTGGCTCTCACAAGCCATGAATAACCAAGGTTAAAATTAACAAGATTAATAAATACATTCAATAAATAAACCAAAGCTCCTGAGTCTTAAAGGGGCCTGATTAAGCTCTTACACAAAGGCAGATTCTGCCTTGCCCCAGATTCTCACCTCTGCAATTCCGAGGAGGGCCATTAAGAAAATTGGCTGATGTAACCACACTGATACTTGTATTTAGACTAATTAACATGCCAGCAACCCAAGACCAGTGTCACCATCATGAACCCTGCTTGGCACTAGATTTGGCCTAATGGTTAAAAAAAACAAACCGCAAAAACATTCCAAACCTTCCTTGGACCAGCTTCGTGCCCTGCATTATAAACTAACTCCATAGTTTAGATTCACACCATACACATATTAAATCCACTTTAAAAAGAGAGCGAGCAAGCTAACCCTTAGGGGGTTTGGCAGTTCTACAAACGCAGCCATTAGATTCATAACTGCCCTGATTAAGCCTGGTGTGTGATACAACTAGATGTATGTTCACCCAGAGGTTTCTTCCAGCCCCCATCAACAGTTGAAATATCCTGCTTCCTTCTTGGAAGTGCATAGATTTAGAAAAACAACTTTGACCTGACTGTAAATGCATTAAATTTCTAAAAAGCAAGGGTGTCATTAAGACTTGTGGACTTCAACTCCCAGAATTCCATGGCTGGCTGGGGAATTCTGGAAGTTGAAGTCCACAAGTCTTAAGGTTGCCAAGGTTGGACACCCCTGCTCTATAAAGCAAGCAGAGAGAAGAAAACTCCAGGCTCTACTAGGGAATATTTATGGTGGGGGAAGCATTTGATTATCTAGGTCTGGACACCTTTGATACGGGCAGACTATGTTGCTCCAAAGAGATCTCAAATATGTCGACACACAACACACACAGGCCAGGGTTGCACATCACCTTAAGCCTCAATATATTCACTTTTGACCCGCATTAACTCAGCTGTGGTGGTTAGTAAACCATGAAAAATGGTTTAGTGTGTCACATGAACCCAGTAAATTGTGGCTTATTGAACGCCATGTGGTTAATTAAGCGATTGCTTGGCAAATGTGCAAAACCATCAATTATGTGCTGCAACTTAAGTCTTGTTTATAAATGGAAGTGCAGTGAAACTCATAAAGTAAGAATTAAGGCTCGGAGCAGGTCTATGGAGAGGCTGCAGAGGACCCCAGCTGGTGTTTTAAAAGGAGGTGGCTGTGTCTTTCCTTAATATTTGAAGCCCAGGCTGGCTGGTTGATCTGAGCAGGAAAAATATGCCTCTCGGTATTTGGGATGTGGGTTTCATTCTCAAAAGAAGTTACATTTAATTCCAGGCACAGTGGCTGGTGAGAAATTTTTATGACAAACATGCATTTGTTTGTTTGCTTAAGATCTCCAATTTAGAACAGTAATGGAGATACCGCCTCGGTTTTTTTGTCTTTTTCTGGGAAGCCTTTGCAAGGGAAAGAAATGGACACAACAAATGGACACAATTTTTCTTGCTTGATTTTGCATCGCCAGGTTTTGTCAGGGCTCCGAGTCCCCTAGAGAGAGAGAGTGGGAGGCAAATCACATCCTCAACAGGCGCCCTTTTCCTTTCCCCAGCCGGCGCTCAAAGGCTGCGTTCACACAACGCGCGTCACCCGGTTATCGATTTGAGTCGTTTCTGGATCTGCAGAGATTGAACTAAGCTACAATAGACTGGAGGCCCGAGCCAGCAAAAAATCAAACCGAGGCGAGGCATGCTGTGCCAATAGCAACCCCCCCCCCCGTGCGAAAGCAGTCGCAACCCCTGAGCATACGCAGAGTGCCGCCTTCCGTCCCTCCCCCTCCTGCTCAGCCCGGAATCTCTCGCTTTGGAGCGACCTGAGCTCCCTCGCCTGCCCCCCCTCCCTCCCTCGCCGGAGTCAGGCCGGCCCGGGAGCCGCGGGCGAGCGAGAGCTGCAGCTGAGAGGAAGCCAGGATCGATCGATCGATCAATCGATCAGGGACATGTTGATGAATTAGGGAGGCCTAAGCAACCTCCCCGCGCCCGGGCTCCCTCACCCGGGATAATGACGCGTTTAAATGCAATCAGGCAAATGGGAGCCCCGCAGGCCGGAGAAAGACCCGGCGGGGGGGGGAAGAGAGAGAGAGTGAGAGTGAGAGAGAGAGAGAGAGAGAGAGGGAGGGAAGGAGGGAGAGAGGGAGGGAGGGAGAGGAGGAGGCGGGGGGAGCAGATTCCTGGGAAAATCGGGGGGGTGTGTGTAAATGGAACCAGCTAGCCACGCTCGCCCCCCCCTTGCCTACCTCCCTAGATCCCAGACACCCCCTACACACACACACACACACACCACACCACTTTCCTCTCCCGACCGCCGCTATTCTCGCCTCCCCCGCAAAGGTGTCCCTTTCCGCCTCTCTTCCTTTCTCGCCCCCCCCCCCCCGCCCGCTTCATCCTCTTCCCCTCCGCGCGTGTCTGCAGGGCAGCGCGCAGCTCTCCAGACAGACACAAAAGGTGCCGACGGAGGAAAAGTGGAGCTTTTTCCGGCTGGGTTCACCACCACCACCACCCCCCTCCCCCCGCGTCCCCTGGAGCTCGCCTTGCGCGGCGCGGCTTCCCTCCGTCGCCGCCCCGCCCGAGCCAGGTCCGAAATGCCCACTCTGGCTCTCGGTCTGGCAGGGACGGATCCCCACCGAAGGGCCAAAACGCAGCCTGGCTCCCCCCCCCCCCCTGCGCTGAGCCGGACCCGCTCTTTTTCTCTTCTCTCCCCCCCCCCAAAAGTCTGTCTTTGACTTTCTTCCCTATCTCATTCTGGATATTCCTTCTTTCTCTGAGAGAGATATGATCGCATCGCCTTTCTTTCTTTCTTTCTTTCTTTCTTTCTTTCTTTCTTTCTTTCTTTCTTTCTTTTTCTTTCTTTCTTTTTCTTTCTTTCTTTCTTTTTTTTTCTTTCTGCTTTCTGCTTTCTTTCTTTCTTTTTCTTTCTTTCTTTCTTTCTTTCTTTCTTTCTTTCTTTCTTTCTTTCTTTCTTCTTTCTTTCTTTCTTCCTTTCTTTCTTTCTTTCTTTTTCTTTCTGCTGGCCTGCCTGCCTGCCTACTTTCCCTTTCTCTTCTTTCTTTTTTTCTTTTTTCTTTTCTTCCTTCCTTCCTTCCTTCCTTCCTTCCTCTTTCTCTCTCTCTCTCTCTTTCTCCTTCTTTTCTTCTCTCCTCTTTCGGTTTTCTTTCTCTCTCTCTTTCTTCCTTCCTTTCTTTTCTCTTTTCGTTCCTTCCTTTCTTTTCCTTATCTCTTCTTTTTTTTTTTTTCTTCAAAATTTGGGGCCCTCTGGAATACACCGGCCACCATCATCTCAGTCAGATCGGCCATCGCCGCTCGCGCTGAGAATGATGCCAGAGTCCCTCCAACAGATCTACGGTAGGATCTTGTAGTACAACTCGCCTGCGGAGCCCGTGGCCCCAGGCGTGGCCCCGGCCTTTGGAGGAGCACAGAACGGCCCCGACTTCTCCCCGGGAGGGAGGCTTCGAAAACGAACAGCCCCAGCGGAGCTGGCTTTCTTACTACACGCTGCCGAAGAGGGTCTGGAAGAATGAGAATCCCCATATTTTAGTCGGACGAGGAAAAAGAAGAGTTTAACATTTGCACATGATTTTTATAAATTCACAAATGCTTTGGCGCCGGTGCTGGCCTGCTGAAGTTGGGAGTTTAAAAACAAAACAAAAAACTACCCTTAATTTTATCTGTGATTCTCTGCTCCCCGCAGCCCAAGTACTGAATCGGCCTGCAGATCTGTTTGTTTTATCCCTGTAGCCTGCAATAGATTGGGAGATTATTTTTGTCTTCACAACGTTATTTTTTTTAAGAACTCCCTTTTCATTTTCGTTTTTTTTTTTTTTTTAAATCCCCGTCTCCCGATCCCTAAACTTTACTACAGGCACATAGTAGAGTTTTTATTTCCTCTACAGTAGCCCCAAAATCAGAAAACGTGTAGTAGCATCGATTCAAGACGAACGTTTCACTATAAAGCTGTAAAGTTTATACCGATTATATTGCCTTATATTGGAATTGGCTGGTCTTAAAAAAAGTGCTACCGGAGGCTTTCCGATTTTTAACATTATTGCGATGTTTCCAAAAGATGTAAATACCAAATTCCCCTGGATTTCAAATGCTCTGCAGATTTATCTTGCTTTCTTTTCATTTTAACATTCACTGCCCCATCTTCCGGCCACGGCTCCCTCGATCCTATCTGCGATTTAATTGGCATTTAGTCCCGAGTAAATAAGCGATAAACGCCAATCGAATGAAACCTTAGCCGGACGCTAACCCGATTCGACGCCATCTGATTTACCGCTGCTTAAGCCCGTATATACCGTAAGGACTGAGCTGTTAGGAATATAAACAGTTTCTATTAGTGACAGTAATAGCCGTTCGTAGTAGTAGTAGTAGTAGCAGCAACCCCAGGATGTCACATCAACTAGTAGTATTTTACTTCTTGCATTTTCAAGGCAATGGACTCAGCCAGCATTGCTTTCTCGCGGCCTTCGCTCTGAGCAGTTCAGGCCTGTGTAGGCTTGTAGTAAGTCAGACGGCTTTCTCACAATTGTTATAGGGAAGGTTAATATTTATTCATGCAATTTGCGGATATATACCAGAGACGCTGGGCGGTTATAACCATTAAAACCACCACCAAACAACAACATACAATAGAGAATGGGGAGTCCGGGTAAATAAAGCAGCAGTATCTCATACTACTAGGCAACAAGACTGAGGTGGCTGAAAATGAAGGCCTTCTAATGGCACAGAATCGACAGACTGCGTGAATGTAACCCTGCTGTTTTTTTAGCCTACATAGGATCGCCCCGCTCCACAGATTCTTAGAGGAAACACAAGTGGTATGTGTCTTGCTGCGCAGAAAAAGGGCTGCCGAGATTTGTTTATTTTATTTTTTTAGCAATCTCGGACATTTCCGTCCCAAGAAAGCCCAATTTTCTCTGGGGTGGGGTGGGGTGGAGATAAAACCCGCTAGAGGAGTTGTCCGACCCCCGCACGTCGCTCTGCTTAAAATCCACTCCCACCGCATTCAAGAGGCCTATTCCCGGGAAAGCGCGCCCAGTAGAAAAACGTGCCGAGAAGCCTGTGTTCGCAGGTCACGCTTAATTTAACCGTGGCTTATTCAATTAACCCAATTTTCTGGGTTGGGTGGACAAATGGCGCGATAAACCACCCACGGGGGTGGGGGTGGGCTAGTTTGTGGCACAGTGACTGCAGCGGACTGAACCTATATCCCTGTGTGGACCTGTGTGTTTAGTGGTAGCAGTAGGTGGGTGGCTACAATTTTTTTTTTAAAAAAAAATGCAAGTATTTTAAAAGTCAAGAGTTTTTAAACTTGGCTTTCTTGCGGGAAAAGGACACCACTCCCGCCTAGTGACACCTTTTCCTCAGCCATAGGTCCTAAATGCATTTATTTGGGAGCAGACCGAGGTCAGGTCGGGGCGGGGGGGGGGCGGGGATGTCTTTGAAAGTCTTTTGGGGTGGGGCGGAGGAAGGAGGACTGTGCATTTTGAGAGCCTTTGGCCCATCCAAGTGGTGGGGCCCTAGGTCGGTGATAATCTTCTGGAGGCAAGTCCCTAATACTAGGTAGTTGTGGGGAGAGGCTGGAGAAAAGGACTGCAGACTGAGGGGAGGGTGGGAAAGCTGGTGAATGGGAAGGAAGGAAGGAAGGAAGGAGGAAGGAAGGAGGAGGGAGGGAGGGGGGAAGGAAGGAAGGAGGAAGGAAGGAAGGGAGAGGGAGGGAGAGAGAGAAGAAAGGAAGGGGAGGGGGAGGAGGGAGGAAGAGGGAGGAGGAGGAGGAAGAAAGGAAGGAGGAGAGGAAGGGAGGGAGGGAGAGGGAGGGAGGGAAGGAAGGAAGGAAGAGAAGGAGAGGGAGGGAGGGAGGGAGGAAAGTAGGTAGGCTGGTTGGGACTAAAAGAGAGAGAGGAGGAGGGAGATAAATAAAACAAAACAAAATAAAAATTTAATTAGACCATAAAATAATTTGATTATAAAATAAATTTGATTTCACTTCCCAAATGGGTGTACTACGAAGAAGAAAAGAGGGGAAATAATAGGAGGGGGTTGGTTCATTCTTTTCAGAAATATCTCTTTTGCAGAGGCGGAGGCGGACACCAGTCAGGACCCCTTTTCAAATCAAATGGGTTTCCAAAACAAGAATTCTGTTCGAAGCACCCCTAAGACTCTGGCTTCGCATTTGGTCGTCGGAAGGGAGGTGCACTTGCAGGACTGGGGTGACTAAGAAAGTTGCCTGGCATCTCGGATCTCGGCATCTCTGGCAACTTCTCTTCCATCTGGCCAGGAATTGGAACCCGTTTCATGGGCCTCCGATACTTCCCCTTCTTGTAGCGTCACCTTTAGTTCCTTTTTAGACCTGCAAGGAAGGGGGGAAGCTGGACTGGGGAAACTGCAGGCGAAAGAAGGAAGGCAGTATATATTTTGCCTCAGTTTTGTTTCGTGTTTATTCTTCGTTTGTTGAATGCAACTCCAAAACGCGTCAGGTTTCTTAAAACGCCACCCGGAGAAATTTCATCAGAGTCGAAAACGTCGGTACATAAATCTATGAAATTAGAGTTTAATTCACGGTTTAAAATATTTAAACATCGGCTCTGTTAATCAGTGATTGCCCATTTTGCTTTCATTTCACTTCAGTGAAATTTTCGAACCATTCCGGCCCCCCCCCGCCCCCCCAGTTAAAATTAGATACCTATAACGCAGCGAGGTAGGTAAAGACCCAGACAAATTCAAAAACCATTTGTGTGTGTGTGAGAGAGAGAGGGAGAGGAGGGAGGGAGAGAGGAGTAGGAGAGAGAGAGAGAGAGAGAGGAGAGAGAGAGAGAGAGAGAGAGAGAGAGAGAGAGAGAGAGAGAAGAAGCGGGGTGCGCGGGAGGGATAAGGTTTTAAAGAAAAGTTGGCGCTTTTTCTTTTGCTTCTTCATCCAAACGTCTTGCTGTAAAGGGGAGCTGTACGTGGCTCGGGTTTTTCCTCTTGGTAAAATTAAACCAGCTTCCTTTTTATTTGCGCCCAAGTAAGTGGGTGAGAAAAACGCAACCTCGGGTTTCGAATGAGGAGCTGCCAAGTTTGCGGGTGTGAAAAGTGAGGCTGAAAATGTGGGCCTGGAGTCCAAGTGGACTTTGCAAACGATAACAAACCAGTTTTTGCTTCCTGGTAAATCTGACCCGAGTCCAGAAGGATCTTCCCGGAAAGCGAACCAAGGATCATCGCCGCCCTTGGGTTTCAGTCGTCTGTAAGCCCCATCCTTCAAAAGTGCAAAATTGTGGGGGTTGGGGGTCTCCTCTCCCAAACTTTCCCCAAATTATCGCGGAGTTGTAATGTTTCCCCACGACTCTAACCTCGACTGGCAAGCTTGCTTATTTTTCTCTACTTAATTTTAATTGATGGGGATGAGATCAAACTTGGTTTCTTTACCCCGGACTCGGATCGCTCGCTTTGGAATCGTGATTCTGGCCAAGAAAAAAAACAAAAACCAAAACCTCAGCCTCTCTGTGCCCCAGGGGGCTAGCTAGAGACCTGGGTATCTCCAAATATAAATACAGAAATAACACAGTATACGGATTTGCTGGCTTCCAGGCTTGATATTAAAAGCAGAGTGGACAATCCTTTAAACCTACGCAATTCCTCTCCCCATTTTTTTTTTTAATGCCCCGGAGTGGGTGAACCGTATATTTAATTCTCCCGATAAGTTAGGATCACTACCGATAAGTTAGACTACCCAAGAATGAAGAGGGCAGGGGGAATTTGTTAAATCCACGCAGAAACGTGAAGTTCGGGGACTCGGGGTGCCCGGGTGTGGGGGAGAGCGCTCAAAATCCTTCGGTGGCCTCAGGTTCCTCCAGGTCTGTTTGGATCAGTGACTTTCCTCCTGGTGGTTGTTGTTGTTGTGGGTCCCCCCCCCCTTCTCCCCTCCCCCCCTTTCCTCTCCACCTTTTAAATTATTATTTATTTAGCAGCATCGGGGAAATAAAACAGGACGGTCAATTAGAGTGAACAACGGGGGTACTTAAAGAGCCAATTGTGGCGAGTGTTTAAATCTTTATTTACCAGAACCTTGTAAAGGCTGGGGGACAATTTGCATGCTATTAACGGCTTTTCAATAGGGCATCGACTGGAACTAAAAGATGCCACTCGCCCGGCCCTAATTAAACACCGCCGGCCTCGCTCTCGACACGGAGGCCGAGGGAAGACGCGCGCTTCGGCCCCATAAATAACCCGCGCGAGACACCTGGAAGAAAAGGGAGGCCAGGCCCGCCACCGGCCCGGCAGGCACCGCCGCCCGAGTCCCCGGCCGCTCCCGGCTCAGCTAGGCGCGCGGCTGCCGGTGGCGCCTCCGGGGACTCTCAGGAGGGCCACGCGCGTTTCGAGGGGGGGGGAAGAGAGGAAAATGGGGGGCAAAAGAATGATGGGGAGTTCCTTCCTTCCTTCCTTCCTTCCTTCCTTCCTTCCTTCATCCTTCCTTCCTTCCTTCCTTCATCCTTCCTTCCTTCCTTCCTTCCTTCCTTCCTTCCTTCATCCTTCCTTCCTTCCTTCCTTCCTCTTTTTTCCTCTCTTTCTTTTTTATCTATATAGCCATTCTTTTCACCCTTTCATAACCTTTCCCCATCTTTCTGTTATCTCTCTGTTATCTCTTTTCTTTTTCTTTTCTTTTCTTCCTTCCTCCGTTTCCTTCTCTTCTCTTTTCTTCCTCCCCCCCTCCCTCTCCTCCCCTCCCCTCCCTCCCTCCCCTCCTTCTTTCCTTCCTTCCTTCCTTCCTTCCTTCTCCTTTCATCTTTCCTCCCTGATTCCTTTCCCTTTTCTTTCTTTTCTTCCTTCCATCTCTTTCCTCCCTCCCTCCCTCCCTCTCTCCACACACACACACACAGCTTCCCAGCTAAATCAATGGCCATTTCTTTTCCTGCCTAGTCCCACCTCATTTCTAAGAACCGCTTTTTATATATTGCCTAGCGTCAGGTTGGCTCACTGACACGGCGGGCCTACGAACTCCCGACTCTCGATTAGCCAAACGCGGTTAACAGCAAGGCATAACGCTTGCCTGCTCGCTCTCTCACCACCTCTTCACCACAGCAGTTAAATAAATTTCGCTAGAATCGATGTGGATTGTTTCTACATAAATTACTTCAGGAAAACCTGGCTGGTATGTGTGTGTGTGTGTGTGCGCGCGCGCGCTGATTCCCCCCCTTTTTCCCTCCCTCTTCTCTCTTTCTCCAATCTCTTCTTCTTGTCCTCCTATTGATCATTTTCTGCTTCGACATCTGTTCCTTTTTTCCATATCTTCTACACACCAATTCTGGTCTAGCCTTATATCCTTTTTTAAAAAAAAAATAAAAAAATGAAAATTTTACCAAATCTGTACTCTTCATAAAATAAGGAGAATTAAAACACGGTCCTGCAGTTGTCTAAGCCAGGGGTCTCCAACCTTGGCAACTTTATGACTTGTGGACTTCAACTCCCAGAATTCCTCAGCCAGCGTGTTGCCAAGGTTGGAGGACTCCTGGTCACCACACTTCATAAAAGATAATCCTTCTCCTAAAAATATTCTAAAGAGATAGCAACTATGATTTAGCTATTTATGGGATTCATACGTTTCATTCACTTTATACACACAAACACATATAAAGACACATACTTCCTTCTCTGCGTAGTTATCAAAATAAACTGTTGTATTTGCAGTATAAATATATAATTAACATTTATTCATCTGTAGCATTTTTATACTTTCTCTCCCAAGATTCACAATGTATCAAGAAAGATATGGTCTACTATAAATTACGGATTTATTTCCACCTGTTATGGGTGGCAGTAAATACACTACTATGCAATAAAGATAACTCTAGGAATAAATATAAAAATAATAAATTTATCAAATATAAATGTAGTTCCATTAAAAGAAAGCTTAAAGTCCATTCATTGATCCATCCATCCACCAAAAGGGACAGGTTTTGAGTTACCAATTCTGTTCATATTTGTTACAGACACACCCCAGTAGATCTTGGCACTTATTTTTGAGTGGGTTTCTTTAAGAGTTGTCTGAAGCCTAAGTCTGAAGATTTTCACTGGATGGTCTCTAGATGACTTTATCTGGAGTTCTTTGGTTTTTATGAGAGAGGAGTCATGTAAGATGAGGGCAAATGATCAGGCAGGTTATTCAGGTGTCATTACCCCTCCCATTTTTAGGAAATTTGTTGTGTGAATGAATGGCAAGCATGGAAACCACTATTTTTCAAACTTGGCAACTTTAAGATGTATGGACTTCAACTCCCAGAATTCCCCAGTCAGCATGTTCAACCAGGGAATTCTGGGAGTTGAAGTCCATATTTCTTAAAGTTTGTAAAACGCTGATATAAGCTGTCGTGTGCAAAACTCAAGGACTCTAGAGACTGTGCTATGCGTTCTCGGATTCTTTGGTGTGAAAGGTATGCTTTGAAATTCTGCTGTAGGCTTCTCCTGATGGGGTAGCCAAAAAAAGTCAAGACAGAGACTACAATGGTACAATCGCCACAGGGATCACACTATTGTGACATCCATCTTGACTTTTTTGACCACCCCTTGCAGTTACTCCCGTCAGGAGGGAGCTAACACCAATTGGTTTCACTCTGGACAGAAGTGCTGATGAGAATCTAGTGCAGGGGTAGGCAACCTTGGCTCTTTTATGACTCGTGGACTTCAGCTCCCAGAATTCCTGAGCCAGCTATGCTGGCTCAGGAATTCTGGGAGTTGAAGTCCACGAGTCATAAAAGAGCCACGGTTGCCTACCCCTGATCTAGTGGAATCAAAATTGATGGTTCTTTCCTCCTTTCTCAAATCAGAGAAACTGATAAGAGAGACTCCTATGTGATATCATTTGGTTAGTGAATTAATCCATTTTATAGATTGCGCAATGGTCCAAATTACTGACAGGTAGTGGTGTAAATGCATCCACTAGACCAGTTTTTCTCAACCGTGACAATTTTACAATATGTGGACTTCAACTCCCAAAATTCCTTCGCCAGCATGGCTGACTGGGGAATTCTGGGAGTTGAAGTCTACATGTCTTAAAGTTGCCAAGATTGAGAAACATTGAGCCAGCCTTTCATCTAGTCTCATTTAAAACACAGCCGGCCTTTCTAACACTTGGTAGAAACAATCACTGTGTTTCACACAACAGCTATATAGCCAGGTATGGCATGGTTGGTCAATTATATTTAGCTGTTATGGATATCATCCTAGCAACTTACATGAACAAAACCATCACCTTAACTCAGAAGAAGCACTACCTATCCAGGGGTAGGCAACCTTGGCTCTTTTATGACTCGTGGACTTCAACTCCCAGAATTCCTGAGCCAGCCATGCTGAGGGGAAAGGGAGAGGTTTCCAAGCTGAGCCATGCTGGCTCAGGAATTCTGGGAGTTGAAGTCCACGAGTCATAAAAGAGCCAAGGTTGCCTACCCCTGACTTATTTGATCAAACACAGAAATCAGATTTTGTTAAACTGGGTTTAGAATTCACCAGTTGTGTGAACCGCGATATCAGCTAGACACCCATAGAAGAGGGAGCGAGCCCTGTGAATCTCTTTGTAGATTCATAATCTGAAATTCCAAGCAACCTGAATAAGAAACAGCTCATTCATCCCACTGTACCTCTTATGTGTATGGATGTAAGAGCATCATTCAGTATGATGGCAGAAAAGGACAACACAATAATTAGCTCTGCATTAGAAGAGGTGTACTGTTGTGTCATTGCCTTGGCACTTTTCCTACCAAAAATCACCCCTAGCTGGATGACTCTTAGGAAGGGGGTCCATGGGTTGTCATTCTTATTATACATTTAACAAGTAAAATATTCCAGCTGACAAGCAGGAAACACACTGCCTTTGCACATCAACATGCACACCTCTCTATACACCTCGGCACAGTGTTTCTCAACCTTAGCAACTCAAAACTGTGTGGACTTCAACTCTCAGAATTCCTCAGCCAGATCACATACAGCAGGGGTCTTCAAACGTGGCCCTTTTATGACTTGTGGACTTCAACTCCCAGAATTCCTCAGCCAGCGTGCCTGGCTGAGGGATTCTGGGAGTTGAAGTCCACAAGTCATAAAAGGGCCACGTTTGAAGATCCCTGACATATAGCTTCTCTCTATGTGTGACTACATAGCAACCAACCTATGTGGCAGGCAACAGATTGGAGAAAGCTCTGTCTAGAGAAAAAAATTAGGCTGTAGACCCCAATAAGAGATTAATATCACAAATCTCTTGCCATATACACTTTAAGCACTTTATTGCATGCTTCGCAAAGTTACAACTGGCCTGTTGCATCAAGGTCAACAATTCTGGCCTTGAACAGGAAGTTTGACCCCAGCATCATGATTTCCTCTTGCATTAAAGACAGAGCCCCAGGAAGGTGAGGTATGATCCAGGCCAGGCCCTGCAGTGAACTTGCAAAGTGTTGGTCTAGAACAGGGAGATCCTCTTTCAACCACAAAAGTTCATTAGGAGACTTTAAACCAATTTCTTATGCTCAGCCTGGTCCACCTTGCAAGGTCGTTGTGGGATCAATAAGAAAAAGGGTGTCATGTGCACCACCATGTGTACATCTCTCTCTCTGTCTCTCTGTCTCTCTCTCTCTCTCTCTCTCTCTCTCTCTCTCTCTCATCTATCTACCCACCCATCTACCCATCTACTCATCTACCCACCCACCTACCTACCTACCTACCTATCTATCTATAATCTATCTATCTATCTATCTATCTATCTATCTATCTATCTATCTATCTATCTATCTATCTATCTATCTATCTATCTATAATCTATCTATCTATCTGTCTGTCTGTCTGTCTGTCTATCTATCTATCTGTCTGTCTGTCTGTCTGTCTGTCTGTCTGTCTGTCTGTCTGTCTGTCTGTCTATCATTATCTATCTCTATGTCGGTTGTCTGGGTCTGTCGGTCTGTCTGTCTGTCGTCTGTCTGGTCTGTCTATTCATCTATCCCTATCGCTATATCTCTCTATCTATCTCTCTATCATCTCTAGCTGGGTCTGTCGTATTGTTGTCGGTCTGTCTTCTGTCTGTCTGTCTGTCTCTGTCTGTCTGTCTGTCTGTCTGTCTGTCTGTCTATCTATCTATCTTATCTATCCTCTCTCGCTATATCTCTCTCTCTATCTCTCTATCATCTTCTCTGTGTGTCTGTCTGTCTGTCTGTCTGTCGTATGTACCGTCTGTCCGTTCTGTCCGCTCTGTCCGTCTGTCCGTCTGTCCGTCTGTCCGTCTGTCCGTCTGTCCGTCTGTCCGTCTGTCCGTCTGTCCGTCTGTCCGTCTATCCGTCTATCCGTCTATCCGTCTATCCGTCTATCCGTCTATCCGTCTATCCATCTATCTATCTATCTATCTATCTATCTATCTATCTATCTATCTATCTATCTATCTATCTATCTATCTATCTATCTATCTATCTATCTATCTATCTATCTATCTATCTATCTATCTCTTTTATATAACAGCCTATCTCTCCCAAAGGGGATTTTTGGCAGCACACAGCCATAGATAAACTAGCCAATAGAAAACTGATGAAAAATCACAGTAATAAATAGCATAAAAACAAAAAAATGCTAAGCCTGGGCGAAGGGAGGATGAAAGTGGCTCCCTCAGCAATGAAGGGCCGATCTTGGATAATGGGGAGGGGGAATTCAGTGCAACCAATTGGTGGTTGGGGTGGGCTCAGATTGACTTGGGGAGCCGAGAGACCAAATTCCTAACTCATATCCTCCTGTTTTCAAGACGCCCATTTCCCTGTGGATTATGGGAAGCCTGGGAAAATCAGGGGCTCTCCCATTACAAGAAAAGCTGCGGGGTATCGGATGGATGCCCGAGATGGGGTGGCTTATACAGTAATTCATTCCAAAACTCAAATCTTCAGATCCGTACAGAATGTTTAAGCGTGCTGAGAATTCTTCTGCATTCCTTTTTCCAGTAATTTTTTTTTTTTTTAATCCAGTGAATTATTGTTTATCTTGAAGGGCCGTTACAGATTATGTGCTAGTTCTGGGCTTCATGTTAGCCACCGCGTAATATCAGCTTTCCATTTATATTCATTATCCTGACTGATCTGTCTTTCTAAATTGTACACAAGACCTGGGAATAAGTAACTGGTGTCACTATTGGCTTTATTTAGTTCTCTTTTACCACTGGAGCATGACAAGACTTTAAGAGAGCCCCATTGAAAGGTAATTGATTCCTTCCAAATGATATTTTTTGAGGATGAAAGGGAGGAAACGACTTGAAAGGGTTACAGGCTCGAGATTCAAAGCAGATCCCGCTGAATTCAGGGCAGCCATATTTAAGGAAGACTGCTTTGAACCAATGAGGGTTCTTGACTTATTTAAAGCCATGAATATTCAGCTCTTTTTCTTAGCAATGGGCGGGCTTGGACCAGAAATGTGTCCACTCTCTCAAATTTAAGCATGCAAAATAATTCCGGCCTTTAAAATCTGAAATTCTGAATCGTTGGAATGATCTGGCTGGCTTTTAAATCTGAATTCTCTCGGCATCTGTCTCCCACTCCCGCATTTCTTTTAGAAAACCACAAGATATCTCAGTATTTCTTTTACGTCCACCACATCAACTGCAGCCAAAATGGTTATTGTTCTCTGTGTGTATGTATTTGGTTATAACCCATGTTTTTGATTGTTCAGTCATCCAGCTTTGGGTTTTTACATTTCTTACAGAAGATGGGTGTAATCCTGTAGATAGCGGCCTGGCTGGAAGGAATTAAATAATCCTATTTCACAGGGTTGACTTTTCTTGGAATTGCATTGCTTTTGGTGCCTTAATGGTTTCTGTTTTGGAACACTTGAACATGCCCCTCTTTGGGTGACAATGGCTGGGTGACATTTCTGCAATAGATGAACATAATTTCAAAAAGTCCTCATCTTCACCCCTTTCTTGTTTTTCCTCCACCAAGTCTACCACCAAGCTATACCTCAAAACGACTGTTAATAATAATAATAATAATAAAGTTGGAAGGGACCTTGGAGGTCATCGAGTCCAACCCCCTGCTCAGGCAGGAAACCCTATACCATTTCGGACAAATGGCTGTCCAGTCTCTTCTTCAAAACTTCCAACTGTTGGAGCATTCACCGCTTCTGGAGGCAGGTTGTTCCACTGGTTAATTGTTCTAACTGTCAGGAAGTTTCTCCTCAGTTCCAGGTTTGCTTCTTTCCTTGACTAGTTTCCATCCATTACTTCTTGTCCTGCCCTCAGGCGCCTTGGAGAATAGCTTGACTCCCTCTTCTTTGTGGCAACCCCTGAGATATTGGAATACTGCTATCATGTCACCCCTAGTCCTTCTTTTCATTAAACTAGACATACCCAATTCCAGCAATCGTTCCTGATATGCTTTAGCCTCCAGTCCCCTAATCATCTTTGTTGCCCTTCTCTGCACTCTGTTCTCAGAAACTTACAAACTGAATTGCAGGAAGAAAGTAGGAGAGCCAAATGAAAGGGAGAATGAGGGTGGAGGGTAGAGCCAGATTTAAAGCAGCGTTTGCGGGCCTCTTTGCCTGCATGTCCTTGGTTCTAAGACAGCGAGGAGAAAGCGATGCTTACCCCTTGATACGGACGGACGGATGGGTCCCCACCACCATCACCACCCGGACCAGAGAAGGAAAGAGATGGTGGAGCCTTGATAGGAGAAGACAAAGGCAGGAAAGGCAGGAGGGAGAATGTGGGTATGGAGTTAATCAGCCGTGTTATCGATTAGGGGCTGAGTAAAGGAAAGAAGGAAGGATGAAAATTCTGCTCACAAACCAGATGAGAAGGTGCCACGTCAGAGCAGTTTTGGTCACCAAGATGTAAAAAAGACGTGGAGACTCTAGAAAGAGTACAGAGAAGAGCAACAAAGATGATCGGGGGCCTGGAGGCTAAAGCATATAAGGAACGGTTGCTGGAATTGGGTATGTCTACTTTAATGATAGAGGACAGGGAGACCTGGAGGAACATTGTCCATGGGGTCGCGATGGGTCGGACAGGACTTCGCAACTAACAACAACAACTTTAATGAAGAGAAGGGCTAGGGGGGACAGGATAGCAGTCTTCCAATATCTCAGGGGCTGCCACATGGAAAAGGGAGTCAAGCTATTCTTCAAAACACCTGAAGGCAAGACAAGAAGCAACAGATGGAAACTAATCAAGGGGAGAAGCAACCTAGAACTAAGGAGAAATTTCCTGACAGTGAGAACAATTAATCAGTGGAACAACCTGCCTCCAGAAAATGAATGTGAATGCTCTAACACTGGAAGTTTTTAAGAAGAGACTAGACAACCATTTGTCTGAAATGGTATAGGGTTTCCTGCCTGAGCAGGGGGTTGGACTAGAAGACCTCCAAGGTCCCTTCCAACTTCTATTCTATTCTATTCTATTCTATTCTATTCTATTCTATTCTATTCTATTCTATTCTATTCTATTCTATTCTATTCTATTCTATCATTGCAGGCTGGGGAAAATGGTAGTTGTAGTCCAACCCTCTTGGACACCAAGATGAGGAAAGTTGCCTGAGAAATGGGCCACACTTAAGACCCCCCAACTTCTTCATTTATCCTAGAGGAGATTTCTTTTCTGGAGAAAGAGAAAGAATTCCTGGCTGGCATTTTGGATCAAGCCTCTGTCGGTGTTAAGGCTGATAGTTTTCCTGCAGAAATTCTTGACAATTGTTCATACTTTGTTAGCACCATAAATGACCCCTTAGTCTGCCTTCAGACAACAGCTTAACCCAGGATTTACTCATTTTCGAGATTCACACATTACATGGAACCACGCGTTAATCCAAGGGACTAGGTTTGCTCAAATGGAAAAGCTGCTTTCACCTGCCCCCAAATCCAGCAAAGGTTAAGAAGTTATAAGAATGCAGACACCAGGTTGGTGCCTGATCCGGGTGAACTAATGTGCAAAGAAAGCCTTTCTTATAGTGTGTTGAGTGTGTAGTAATAATAATAGTGCGATGTTGTGTCATAGTTACAGTACTCTCAAATGTATATTTTGGAGTGTTTGTGTTTAAAACAGGGCATTTATGAACAGTGGGGAGAAAATGTGTTTTTCCTTGTTGTAGAAGAACTTAGGATCAACCCAAGATAATGATTATATGTGCTAATTTGAGCTGTACAAAAGAGGAAGGAAGGGAGGGAGGGAGGGAGGGAGGGAGAGATGAAAGGAGGAGGAGCAGGAAGAGGAAGAGGAGGAGGGGAGGAGGAGGAGAAGGACAAAAGTAAAGAATAAACTACAGAACTCACTGCCACAAGAAAATGTGACAGTGATAGCTAGGAATGTTAAAGGCCAGGGCAGGAGAAACTGGGGCAAGGAGAGAGACCTATCACCAGCTAGGAGGAGATAAAAAGTTCCTAATAGTGGTATTAAAATGTTCTTTTTCTCCCATTGATAGGTAAGCTGGTAATTAAACTATAAAGCCAACCCTGGGTTTTATGGATATGAAAGACTGAGAGTCAAGGAGAAGAGCTCCCTAATCCCCCAAAATAAGCCCCGATGATGAGATTTCCCTCACACCGAGTGGGAGTGGGCTCTTCTATCACCTCCTGGATGGAACTGGTTTCCTCCTCAACAGAAGTGGCCAAAATGTTGCCTTTGTTTCCTTTTAGCCAAGTTTGCCTTTTCTTCCATACACACACACACATATAGAGAGAGAATTGATCCGTGCTGCCATTGGTAAAATGAAGGACTGGAGTGTCTGCATGTTGTGGTGAAACAAATCAAGATGGTGACCACAACGGGGCTGATTAGTCGCAATTTGCAGAGACCAGCATGAAGGAGCATGAAGGATGAAGCTTATCCACCTGGAGGGAGAGGAAAGGGAGAGTGATGGGGAAAGTGGGGGTGGGGGGAGGGGGAGAAGGCAGGGGGGAGAAGAGGTTAGAGGCCCTTGGACCTTTGCAGGACTGTGTGTGGCTAGGCCTGGTGTGTGTGTGTGTAGCAAAATTGCTCAGGTTTGTGCCTTTTTTTTACAGGTGGGCAACAAAGGAAGGGGGGAAGGAAGACAAGAGAGGGAAAGAGGAAGGAAGGAAGGAAGGAAGGAAGGAAGGAAGGAAGGAAGGAAGGAAGGAAGGAAGGAAGGAAGGAAGGAAAGAGGAAAGCCATCCTTCCCCCTGCCAAAAACCCAAAGCAGCTAAGAAAGCAAAGGGGGAAAAACCCCTGCATTGGAGGAGGGAGGGGACGTTCTGTCAAGGAAGAGGAAGGGGCTGGATTCCCCAGAGCCCCCACCTTTGAACTCTAGGCTTCCAAATGACAAGTTGGGGGGGGGATTTCCCGCTCCCGTTCCACAAGAATTCCAACTCATCTTCGGAATGGATTTGGCAACAGATTCAAGAGGGACAAAAGGAGACGAACTATTCCCTCTCCCGACCAGACAGAAATCCAGGCGATCCACCGAGCCCCTCCCCCCCCCTCTACCCGAAGCCAAAGCGGCCCCGCGGCTTTAGAAAGCTGAGGGAGAGCAGATTAGGTATGATAAAGCAGTGGAGCCCCCATCTTCAGGGGGAGTATACCTTAGGTGTGAACGAACAATAGGCCGATCCAACCGCCTTCCTGCCCTTCTAGAGACCACCTGATCATTGTTAGCGAGAGGGAGCAAAAGTAAATTGGGTTTGCGAGCCAGGACCACTCTAACTCTTCTATTATTATTATTATTATTATTATTATTATTATTATTATTATTATTATTATTATTATTATTATTATTATTATTATTATTATTATTATTATTATTATTATTATTATTATTATTATTATTATTATTATTATTATTATTATTATTATCATCATCATTATCATTATCATTATCATTATCATTATCATTATCGTCTCTTCTTTCCCAGTTCCTGCCTAACGTAGGGGAGCAACCATGGACGAACAGAGTTTGGGCAAGGCAGAGAAAAGCGAGAGATTTCAGACCCTGAACTCGAATATTTCTCCAAGGAGATGCCTGTTACAGAGAGCAGAGATTGCTAAGACTGAGCATAGGAGGGCTCCTTGGTGCTCTCTGAGCTTGGTTGTTTTCTTGCAGACGTTTCATTACCCAAACTAGGTAACATCATCAGTGCTAGTGCATGATGGTGTTACCTAGTTTGCAAGAAAACAATCAAGCTCAGAGACCACCAAGGACACCCCCCTTTCAGTTATCAGCCAATCTCACTGTATACATGTTATACTTTGATAATAAAGGTTCATTTCATTCCATTCCCTTTCATTCCTTCTCTCTCACGCGCACCTTTAAACACCTAATAGTGGAATGGGTTCTTTTTTAAAATAAAGCTATTAACCTCTTAAAAATGCATTGAGGACCACACTAATAACCAAAGCATCACCCCCCCCCCAAAAAAACCCCTTGCTATAAATGAAGGGATGCCCATCTTCTCTTTCACCAGAGACATTTTATTTTTAAAAAAATGACTAGAAATTAACTCCGGCTTTTCTTTCCTTCGCTGTCACAAATAACCGGGCTGTGTGGGAATCGGTTGAACACACCGGGCGCTCTGATTCCCCTAGTTGCGAAGGCGGTGTCTAAAGAGGTGCTAAGGATGCACCCAAGCTCACCCTACGGAAAACAAACGCTAACCCAGCTGCGCATGGAATAAGTTTACAAAGTAGCCGCTTCAGCCGAGATCCGGCCGCTTACTTGGCGAGCGAAGCTGCTCCAGGAAAGAGCCGCGCCAGGAAATCTTTGGCTCTCTACTATTCACCCATTTGCACCCTCCGAAGTCTTTCTAGAGCAACCTATTTGAGTGGACTACAAGCGCACGCGCGCGCACGCAACACCCCCCCCACACACACACACACATACATCACACACACGGTTCTCGTACACCTCCTCGCGCTAAATCTTAAAGCCGGTTCACCAAACACGACTGCAGCTGCCTTGGCAGAGCGCGCGGTGTCCGAACAAAGAAACCGCCTCGAAGGGATGATTCCTAGTTCACGCAACCCGGCTAAGACAATGCCTGGGTTCCCACAACACTTTGAACCCTTGGCTATCCAGCCTCGTTCGAGCCTCCTCGGAGCGTATTGTGTGGAAGTCAGCTCGAGAGGGAAAAGAATCTGGAATGGATGGATGGATGGACCGAGGGATGAAAACGCACAGAGAATCTTCCGTTCAATACGGTCTGTTTTAGGAACGCCTCCACGTATTGCAGGCGCATGTATGCTTACCCCGTGTGTACACACAGGACATATTATGCATGCATTTATGCCCAATAAATACACACCCGTTTTCCCTAACCTGGCTTATTCTAGGTGGGTTGGTTTTCAACTCCCGCCATTCCAAACGGGACGGGTTCAAAATGCGCAGGGCAAGTTAGCCCTCGACCGTTGTCGTTTTAAACAGAGGAATTTGGCAGGGGTGGGGGTGAGGGTGGGAGCATATCTGCTGTCCAGCCCGCGGACGACCTCCTTTCCTCTGCTGTGCAGCGCCTGGCACTTGCGCCTTCAGGTGCTTCTCCGTGGCGTCTTCGCCAGGCAAGGGACGCCAAGCTGCCTTGGGGGACCCCAGACGGAAAGAGAAAAAGAGCGGGCATGCGGTGGAAAGAAAGGTCGGATAGAGCTCCAGCAAAAATCGATCCCGACGCGGTGTGCGCCCCGCGGATCGGCATACTGTACACACACACACACACACACACACACACACACACGTAGGCATTCCTTGAGGAGGGTGAGGAAGGGGTCGGCTGAACCGCCAAAACAAAGGCTTTGCGTGCTGGAAGCAGGCTGAAAGGTCCTGGGCGCCTTGGCTACCTTGCACCCGGTCCTGACTTGCAGAGCGCCGCGCCGCGCCTCCCTTCCCCCGCTCCTTCCCGGCCTCCCGCCCTCGGACTTCCTGGCTTGCCCCGCTCCTCGCTGCCTGCGTTCCCGCCTGCCAAGCCGGCTGAGCCCGACCCGCGCGCCTCTCGCTCCGCTCCCCGCCGCCCGGCGCTTGGCCCCCGCCCAGCCCCTTACCGGCCAGCCTCAGGGCAGACATGCGCTGGAACTCGGGCTCCTGCAGCCATTTCCACATCCTGCGGAAGGTCTCCCGGCCGGACTTGAGTTTACTCCAGGGCTTGGGGTTCCGCAGCAGGTCGGAGAGGGTGCCCTGCGAGCGGCACAAGATCCGCTGGGCGAAGATGGCCTGCGGGATGCTGTAGCGCTTCAGCTCGGCCGTGATGCGCTGCGCCACCTCCTTGGTGTTGATCTCCTCCACCTGGCCGGAGCCGCCGCCGCCGCCCGCCGCCGAGCCCTGCCGCTCCCGCTCGGTCAGCAGCGAGCCGTTGGCCTGGGCGTGCGGGTGGGCGTGCGGGTGGAGGCCGTTGAGGGCGGGCATCATGCCGGCGCCCGGCGCGCCCAGCCCGCGAGCCAGGTGCTCCTCGCTGCGGGAGAGCAGGTGCGGCTCGAAGCCGTTGGGGGAGAGCAGCTTGTCGCCCGCCAGGTGGCCGCTGGGCCCGTAGGGGGCCAGGGACTGCTGCCCGTTGTGGAGGCCGCCCAGCCCGTTGGCCAGCGGGGAGAGGGGCTGCCCCATGGCGGGCATGTCTTTGGGGTAGTGGCCGTAGAGGTTGCCCATGGAGGCGGCCAGGCTGCGCTCCTCGCGCATGAGGGCGAAGCTGCCGCTGACGTTGCCGGCCAGGCGCTGGTGCGGCGGGTGGTGGTGGTGGTGGTGATGGTGGTGGTGGTGGTGCGGGTGGGGAAACTTCTCCGAGACGGTGGAGATGGGCGGCAGGTGCTGCAGCGGCGTCAGCGTGGTGTAAGTGCTCATGCCCGAGGGCGACTCGCAGGCCATGCTCATGGCCGGGTGCAGCGGGCCGCCCAAGCTGTGCTCGGCCCGGTAGTCGCCCGCCCCGTCCAGGATGGAGGCCATGCTGGAGACCATGGCCGGCCGGCCGTGCGAGGAGACCAAGTTGCGGTGCGTCGACGGCGGCGGGGGAGGCGGCGGCGGGGGAGGCGGCGGCTGCCTGGCGTGCGCCCCGGCGGGGCTCAAGAGCTCCCCGGCTTGGTGGAGGTTGCCCAGTCCGTCGAGGTTCAGCTCCATGGCTCGCTCGCTCTCCCCCGGCCAGCCGGTCGCCCCCCCGCCTCCTCCTCCCCTCCCTCCCGCCCCCTCCGGATCTCCGCCTCCCGCCTCCTGCCCCGCCGCCTTAAGCCAGATGGCCGGCCATCTCAGGAGGTCGCCATCCGCGGGTCCGGACGCCCGCAGTCTCGGCGGCGGGAGCGACAGCAGCGACCGCGGCGGGAGCAGCAGCGGCAGCAGCTGGACACGCGAGCGGCGGCGGCGGCTCCCCCTCCTGCCCGAGGCTGCGGGGCTGGGCGCTCGCCTCTCGCTTCGCCCTCTCGAGCTCGCTCGCTCGCCTCCGCCTCCTCCAACCTTCGCCGGGGCTGCGAATCGCCGCGCTGCCTCTCAGCTCTGCCTCCCTCTCGCCTTGACGTCACGGCTCCCAGCTCCGGTCCGTCCGCCTCTCCCGCTCGGAGGCGCGCCCGCGCCCCCAGACGCGCGCCCCCGAGGCACACAGGCGCGCGCGCGCGCGCGCCTCGGACCTCGCCGCTGCCGGCTGGCTGGCTGGCTGGGAGAGGAGCGAGCGCCCACCTGCCGGCCTCGCCTGCCGGGCGCTCGGCTTCCGTGGCCCAGCAGCGGCCGGGCTCTGCCTCCACCTCGCGCGAGAAAAACGGGAAAGTAGAAGGCAGCGCTCGGTGCGGGGGGGGGGAGGAGGCGGGGATGGAGAGACGGAGGCGGCGGGGGCTCGGGAAGGCGGCGGGAGAAAATCAATTCTGGCTGCTTGGAGGTTGAGCCAAGCGCAGACTCGACGCCAGCCGTCCCCAACCTGGGGCCCTCCGGGGCGGGCTGGGCTACATCGCCCACTACTGGTGGGGAACGGGAGGCCGACCCATCCGGAGTTGGCGGACTGGAAGTGTGGGGGAAAGAGCTGAGATTTATTGGTGTGAAGCGGGTGTGGAGGGAGGGAGGGAGGGAGGGAGGGAGGGAAGGAAGGAAGGAAGGAAGGAAGGAAGGAAGGAAGGAAGGAAGGAAGGAAGGAAGGAAGGAAGGAAGGAAGGAAGGAAGGACCCAGTAAAGAAGAAAGGGAAGAAAAAAGGAGAGCAAGAATGGAAAGATGATCGCTGGCTCCCTGGAGAAAGAAGAGGGAGAGATAGCTGCAAGGAAGGAAGGAAGGAAGGAAAGAAGGAAGGAAGGAAGGAAGGAAGGAAGGAAGGAAGGAAGGAAGGAAGGAAGGAAGGAAGGAAGGAAGGAAGGATCCAGTAAAGAAGAAAGCGAAGAAAAAAGGAGAGCAAGAATGGAAAGATGATCGCTGGCTCCCTGGAGAAAGAAGAGGGAGAGATAGCTGCAAGGAAGGAAGGAAGGAAGGAAGGAAGGAAAGAAGGAAGGAAGGAAGGAAGGAAGGAAGGAAGGAAGGAAGGAAGGAAGGAAGGAAGGATCCAGTAAAGAAGAAAGCGAAGAAAAAAGGAGAGCAAGAATGGAAAGATGATCGATGGTCCCTGGAGAAAGAAGAGGGAGAGATATCTGCAAGGAAGGAAGGAAGGAAGGAAGGAAGGAAGGAAGGAAGGAAGGAAGGAAGGAAGGAAGGAAGGAAGGAAGGAAGGCAGGCAAATAGAGAAAGCTATAAGTAGGAAGGCTGTCTTGGGACAGGTTGGCGGAGGTGGGAGGACGGCGCTCAGTTCTTTGCCTGCCGGTCCCTCCGCCCCGGACTGTATCAGCAAGCCATACATCACGGCACTCCATCGCGCCTAATCTCCCGGTCCATCTATCACGGGCGTTTCGGCTTTATTGCTCGATCCATCCAGGCTGGGGAGTGCGCTGGTGTCCACACAGCCGCCTAGCAGCCGCCGCCGCCGCCGCACTCCCCGTCCCCCGTCTTGCTCTAGTTCTGCCTTTGTGTGGATCGCCCCTCCGTCCGGCCGCCTCACGCCCCCCAGCCCAGTCCCAAACTAACCTCCCTTCCTCGGGTCTGCCTCCCCCCCCCCAACCACGCGTTTCTCCGCTTTTGGAGCTAGCTGGGGGCGCCGAGAGAGGGGGCTTCTTCTCCGGCTCCGCGGCACGGCCCCCTCCCGCGCTGCCCTTATCGATCGCGCAGCTCGCTGGGAATGGAGGAGGGGGATGAAAAGCTTTTACTTGAGGCTGCAGATGCTCTGTAGGCAGCCTTCAGGGAGGGGGGGGGAGAGGAAGGGTGCTTAGTGAGGATGGGGGGGGGGGTTTCACAGTTTGAAATGCCCCCTCCCACACACACACACGCACACACACGCACGCGCGCGCACACACACATAAAAGCACAACTCCCTCCGCCAAGCCCTTGCGCCCTGGGTCCCAAGGCTGGCTTCGAACAGGTCTTCAGCCCAAGCTCGGGCGCGGACAAAGCCCAGACCGTCGCAGGTTGAAGGAGGCGCCCACGCCGGGCGCTCCTGAGCCCTCCCCGACGTGTGAATGTAGAACCTGTTCGTTAAGACCCCCGTCCTTCCCTCTCCGCCCCCGCTCCAGCCTCTGAGCGGCAGCTGCCGAAGTCCAGCCCCCGGCTCCCTGTTGATGTTGCGGCAGTGAACTTTGGCAAGTCCAACGGTCTGGGAGCTGGGAAGGGAGAGAGGGGAAGTTTGAAAAAGAAAAGGCTCCGAGCGAGCTTTTGCCCAGCCGTCCGGCAAAAGAAAGGAATCTGCCTTCCCACAAAAACAACAACAACAACAACAACCCAAGCACACTGTCCGTAAAGCTATCACAACAGAGATTCGAGTCCCCTCAATGAGATTAGCCTTCTAGGAAAAGCAGCCGCGATTTATTTGTTTGATTTACACCGCGCTGCTCTCCACCAGAGAAGTATTCAAGGCTGCTAACTACGTTTAAGAACAGACGTCATTACAAACAATAACAGGTTTTTTTTAATTCTTTTTACTTGTGGAGACTGACAGCTGTCCCGTGACACAGAAACACACTTATAACTGGTTCCTGAATTAACCCACTTGTCTGAGTTCACACAATATTTGGAATATAAGCTAAGCGAACAAGCTGAATTTACCCCAGGGCACAAATCGCAAAGCAAGCTTAACGGTGGCCAAGACTAGCATCTTGAACAAATGCATTTGTTAGGTTTTTCAGACTGCATTGTGGGAATGCTGACACCCTGTTGGAACTAGGGTTGAAAAGGCAACCTATTCCCCTGGGGTTCTCCAGATGTCATCCATACTGACTAAGGATTTTATCTCTAGCTTTCTCTCTCTCTCTTTCTCTCCCATCTCCCATCTGTTACACTTGTTCTTTCTTTCTTTCTTTCTTTCTTTCTTTCTTTCTTTCTTTCTTTCTTTCTTTCTTTCTTTCTTTCTTTCTTTCTTTCTTTCTTTCTTTCTTCTGTCTACCAGCATCATTATCATCTTCTATCTATCTTATACATGTCATGATTCAGATGTTGTAGCTTAGCCTGGAAGCTAAGCAGAGTCAGGCTAGGTAATATTTGGGTGGGAGACCCCAGGGGAATCGAGGGCAATAGATAAAAGTGGGAAGCTCAAAAACATCCTGGCAGAAGATAGTGGCAAACCTGGATGTGTCCTTTCATCCTATCTATTGCCCTGGAACTCCCTGGTGTCTCCCAATCAAATACCAATTAGCTTGATTCTGCTTACACTCTCTCCTGTGAGGTTCAGGCTCAACATAAAGGCACCTCAAATATCTTTGCTCTTCAGCAGAGCCTACCTTGTTTTCATGTCAGAGATCGATTCTGAGAAAAAGTTAATATTAAAGACTAAGAAGCCTCTGAACAGACAAGAAGTTTGTCTTTCCACTTGATCATTAGGAAAAGCTCCCACCTGTAAGACCATTTTGACCTTCTCTGGGTGTCCTCAAGCCTGACTGGAATGCCACCTATCTGGGACGCTTTGATTTGAAGTCTTATCCTGAGCAGGGAATTGGACATGACAGCCCAAATATATCACGATAATCTTCCAGAGCAAAATGAATCATCCTGTAATAGCAGAAACGGTAGAGAATAATCAGTAGCTCAGGGTCTGGACTGTTGGGTTCTTGGTTCCCCGAGCTCGGTGAATTTTCCTGCAGATGTTTCATTACCAGGCTAGGTGATATCATCAGCACACAATAGTGGAAATGCTCCATCTAGCTTTTGGACTGGAAGAAAAGTAGCCTCTTTGATCTGAGGCATAGTTTTAGAACATGATTCTCAGTGCTCTAAGCCTTAAGATGTTGGGTTGGCTGGGGAATTGCTGGCTGGGGAATTCTGGGAGTTGAGGTGCACACATCTTCAAGTTGCTTGAGATTGAGAAACATTGGCTTAGAACAGAACTCAATCAGTTCTGGCTTATTAAAAGAATAATGATTAAGCAAATCATGGCTAGCACAATGAATCATGACATGTCATCCTTGTAGGCTTCGCTGTAGCGAGAGATTGAAGGAAGGTGATGGGACAGAACTGTACACCAAAAGAAGAAGAATTTTGGGGTCTACTGAAAAATAGTATTTTATTCCAAGATTCTTGGAAGTCTTCCAGCCTGTCTTTCTGGTCACAGCAGGAAGTGCTATGCAGGATCTTGCAACTATACAATTTCTGGTAAATGATATCCAGACTCCGTTTAAATACATTTAGTGAAAGAATGCCAACTATCTCCTACTCTAATTCTATTCTAGTGCCCAGGGGCTCTTATGATGTGGAAGTGTCCCATAATGTTTAATGTAAATCTGTTTCCTGCGACTTTTGTAGAACATAAAATAATAGGTTTGAAAGGGACCTTGGAGGTCTTCTAGTCCAACCCTCTGCCCATGGCAGGAGATTCTATACCATTCCAGACTTTCTTTGGGATACATGTGATGATAGAAAGAATAACAAAATAACAGAGCAGAGTAACAGAGTTGGAAGGGACCTTGGAGATCTTCTAGTCCAACCCCCTGCTCAAGCATTTCAGAAAAATGGCGGTCCAACCTCTTTTTAAAAACCTCCAGCGATGCAGCACCCACAACTTCTGGTGGCAAGCTGTTCCATTGGTTAATTGTTCTCACTGTTAGGAAATCTCTCCTTAGTTCTAGGTTGGTTCGACCCTTGATTGGTTTCCATCTGATTTGTTTCTAGTTTCTACTGAATTGGTTGTAATAATAATAATAATAATAATAATAATAATAATAATAATAATAATAATAATAATAATAATAATAATAATAATAATAATAATAATAATAATAATAATAATAATAATAATAATAATAATAAAGTTGGAAGGGACCTTGGAGGTCATCTAGTCCAACCCCCTGCTCAGGCAGGAAACCCTATACCATTTCAGACAAATGGCTGTCCAGTCTCTTCTTAAAAACTTCCAGTGTTGGAGCATTCAGCACTTCTGGAGGCAGGTTGTTCCACTGGTTAATTGTTCTAACTGTCAGGAAGACATATAGGTATGTCTCTTCTGGAACAGCAAAGAAAAGACCTGTTTCACCTTCTGGGTGGTAACTTTTTTAGATGTCTGAACACAGCTTTCATGCTACCTGCACTTCTCCTCTCCAGGTTAACGCTACACAACTTCTTTCCTTGCTTTTCATGGGACAAGGCTCCTCCATCTTTCATCCCTTGCCCATTGCTCTTCACCGCTCTTCCTAAAACATCCCAGTCGGAACTTGACACATTTTCCCAAATGCAGCCTACATTTTAACTCTCATAAAATAGCATTGGCTGAATACGTGCCACCTTTGCCCTCAAGATATTTCAAGTGCATTAAAATCCTTGACAGGCACCAATGAATTATCTCCCACTGCAGAGAGGGAGAAGGAGCTGTCCCTGCTTCAGATGGGGGGAAGCTGCAATGGGTCAGAAAGGTCCAGTCTTGGGCAGGGGGGACCAAAGTGTTTTGTTTCAAGAACACCATGGCTTGTGGTCACATGTCACTTCTGAAACTCTAGACCAGGGATAGGCAACCTTGGCTCTTTTATGACTCGTGGACTTCAACTCCCAGAATTCCTGAGCCAGCCACACTGAGGGGAAAGGGAGAGGTTTCCAAGCTGAGCCATGCTGGCTCAGGAATTCTGGGAGTTGAAGTCCACGAGTCATAAAAGAGCCAAGGTTGCCTACCCCTGCTCTAGACACTGCCCTACGTATCAATGTCAAAAGTCAGCCTTGACTAGCACAAGGTGAGGAGACACAGGGAGGCATTTTCTCTTTCTTTGGAAGATTTTCAGGCGAGAGAGAGAGAAAAAAGAAAGAGGGGATAAATTATAGGTAGTCCTCGACTTATGACCATAACTGACCCCGAGATTTCTGTTGTTAAGCGAGTTTTGCCCCATTTCTCAACCTTTCTAGCCACAGTTGTTAAGTGAACCTCCGCACTTGTTCCCCATTGACTTTGCTTGTCAGAAAGTCGCAAAAGGGTGATCACATGACTCCGGGACACTGCAACCGTCATAAATATGAGCCAGTGGCCAAGCGTCTGAATTCTGATCACATGACCACGGGGAAGCTGCGACGGTTGTAAGGGTGAAAAATGGTCGTAAGTGTCTTTTTCCCCGTGCTGTTGTAACTTTGAACAGTCACTAAATGAACTGTTGTGAGTTAAGGACTACCTGTACTTCAGTGAATGAATTAGTTTGGTTCCATGACTTCACTTGGAATTTGTAATTGTCTGTGAGAATGTTCTAGAGCAGGGGTCTTCAAACTTGGCCCTTTTATGACTTGTGGACTTCAACTCCCAGAATTCCTGAGCCAGCATGGCTCAGCTTGGAACCCTCTCCCTTTCCCCTCAGAATTCTGGGAGTTGAAGTCCACAAGTCATAAAAGGGCCAAGTTTGAAGACCCCTGTCCTAGAGAGACAGGAGCAGCTGCAGCAGCAGTAGCAGCAATCTGGGGAACAGTCAGATAAGGCAGCTGAGTCCTCAGAGTGGGGGTTGGCCAACGTCTCAGCAAGGACCCTCCCTAGTTTCTTGTACTGTAAAGATGTCAGGGGAGAAATGTACTTTCACGCTTGGAAGATTCCTTTACTGTTGTCTTACAATAAAGGTAGTATACAATGTGTACTCATGGCTGGTTCTTCTTGTCTGGACTAGCTCTAAACATGGAATATAGGCAAGTATATATTTTTCAGTCTCTTTTAGCATCCTTCTTAAATTTTAGCATTCTTAAGAATACTGGGGTTTGCAAGTAGAGACAGCTAAGCTGAATAATATTAATAATAATAATAAGGAGAAACTTCCTGACAGTTAGAACAATTAGCCAGTGGAACTACCTGCCTCCAGAAGCGGTGAATGCTCCAACACTGGAAGTTTTTAAGAAGAGACTGGACAGCCATTTGTCTGAAATGGTGTAGGGCAGACATGTCAAACCCGATGCAATTGCAACGTATCAGGACGGTTTTGCCATTGCCGGCAATGGGGTGGGCGCGGCTTCCAGATGATGCGTCCGGCCCGCGGGTTTCCTACCTGAGCAGGGGTTGGACTAGATGACCTCCAAGGTCCCTTCCAACTTTATTATTATTATTATTATTATTATTATTATTATTATTATTATTATTATTATTATTATTATTATTATTATTATTATTATTATTATTATTATTATTATTATTATTATTATTATTATTATTATTATTATTATTATTATTATTATTATTATTATCTTTTATTCATTAAACATGAACCTCAGTCAACTGAACATTCAAATTGGCTGGCGCTGATGGTTGACACGGGTTGCTACCAGCATCCTAGGTGTCAACCAGGTAACTTCTTAAAATATAAGATGTTCCGAGTAGCGCAGTTTTTTGTAACATTGCTGGAGTTATTGCAGGAAACTGCAATTTCTTGATGTATTTTGCAAAGTTTTTGGACATAGTTCCCAGTGCCCCGATGACAATAGGTACCACTGTTACACGTTTCATCCATAATCGCGCAGTTTCGATGGCCAGGTCGCGATATTTCATAATTTTTTCCAGTTCTTTTTCTTTGACTCTGGCATCTCCTGGTACAGCAATATCAATCAGCTGTACGTTTCGGTTCTCTACAACTGTGATATCTGGCGTATTGTGTTCCAAATGGCGATCTGTCTGTATTCGAAAGTCCCACAAGATCTTCACCCTCTCATTCTCAACAACTTTTTCCACCCTGTGTTCCCACGACTTTTCGGACACAGGCAAGTCGTATTTTTTACACAATGCCCAGTGGATTAATTTAGCAACTCGATCATGTCTAGATTTGTAATCAGTATAATAAGCAATTATTATTATTATTATTATTATTATTATTATTATTATTATTATTATTATTATTATTATTATTATTATTATTATTATTATTATTATTATTATTATTATTATTATTATTATTATTATTATTGTTGTTGTTGTCGTTGTCGTTGTCGTTGTCGTTGTCATTGTCGTTGTCGTTGTCGTTGTTGTTGTTGTTGTTGTTGTTGTTATTATTATTATTATTATTATTATTATTATTATTATTATTATTATTATTATTATTATTATTATTATTATTATTATTATTATTATTATTATTATTATTATTATTATTATTATTATTATTATTCTTCCCCAGAACAGAGGTCCCCAACCTTTTGGGCACCAGGGACCCGTTCCGTGGAGAGAGGTTTTTTCGCGGACTGGAAGGTGTGTGGTTTTGTGTGCTGCCTGCATCCCGCGGATGGGGCTTTGCTTGTTTGTGCGAACCTGTTGCTGGCATGCTGCGGCCCCGTACTGGTCTACGGACCGGGGGTTGGGGACCCCTGCCCTAGAAAAAGTCCTGGCAAGAAAGAACATTGAAGTATTTATATCAGAAATGGTTTTGTTCGCTTCGTGTGGTTAAATAGGAAACATTTCAGTAAAGAATTTGGAGATGGATCTCCATCTTTTAAATTCCCCTTCAGAGAATCAGCACTCACCCATTTGTCTGAATAGCTAGACTGAATTTTAGAGAAGAACAAAAATAAAAAAGGCCTTCAAGTCAAACTCTACCTCTGATGACTCTAAGCACGCCGTTCTCTTGACAGTCCTACGAACATGGCTTACTTCCGCTTTCTTCCTGAATTTTGTTGTTGCTCCTAGATCCCTAAAATTGTCTCCTTCTTCCAGCCAGACAAAGTTGGCCAAGAGCTGTCTCCTGCTCAAACTTTGGGGATGTAGTTAAGATAAGATAAGATAACCTTTATTGTCATTTTTATATTGTGGGCACAATCGCACACATCAAAAATGAAATTTAGTTGCTCGCTCTCAAAGTGAAACACATACATGACACACACCTAAACATACTATGTACAACATATATGTAGACCCACATCCCTACATATACGTAGCAAATAAATATTAAATACTGTCCATCTTGAATATATAACGCAAGGAGGAAGTTTGAGAGTTCACAAGGTTAATGCTGTATGGAATGAAACTATGGCTGAATCTGGATGTTCTGCTACGGATACCACGAAGCCTCCTCCTCCCAGAAGGTAATAAGGCTTCGTGGTATCCGTAGCAGAACATCCAGATTATCCAGGTAGATCGATGTTATGGTGGTTCTTTGGCTCCATAAGGTACTGCCAGAGCAGTGACCTGCTTAATCCTGTGCTGCTCCTTGAGAAATACTTCTGGATCACTCTCTGGCCTATCTGGAGACAGAAGAGGCATCCTTGAGGACTGGGCCTTGGTGAATTTAAATAGTGGAGCTGTCCTGGGTACTGATATTTAAATCAGAAGACAACTCAGATTAGGTCATCCTTATCAATCACAAGCTAAACTGGCTGTGAGATGCAATTGCAAAAAAGTAAATGCTGCAGGAGCATAAAGTCCTGATCCTAAGAAGCAATTGTTCTTTTTTTATATAAAGTTTTATTGATTTTATATATACATATAGTTCAATAGTAATCATTCAACAAAAACATGTTGTCTGAGTACCTTATTCACTAATACAAATTAAATTCCTAATCCCTAAATCTTTTCTCTAACCATTGATAAAATAGGTCCCAAGTTTGAAAACATTCTGCTTCTTCCTTTTCTTTCAACCTTAAAGTAAGTCTGTCCATTTCTGCACTGTCTAGTATTTTTTTTAATTATTTCTTCTTCTGGTGGTGCTACTTTGTTCTTCCAGTATTGTGCAAATGTAATTCTTGCCGCTGTTATCATATGGAAAAATAAGTATGTACTTTGCTTTTCAAGTTTTTCTGGCATTATACCGAGTAAAACAAATCCAGGTTTATAGTCTATGTGTTTCTCTAACATTTTTTCTAACCAAGTGTGATTTTTTGTCCAATATCTCCTTGCTTTAACCCATGTCCACCACATATGATAATAAGTACCTGGAAGAAGCAACTGTTCTATTCTCTTCTGCCCTAGTTCAAATTCCACTTGGAGAATTGTGTCCACTTTTGGGCAACATAGTCCAAAAAGAATAGCAACAAACAGGAACAATTTCAAAGGAGGGCTCCTATGACAGAGAAGAATCTGGAAACCGAGGCTTATCGGAAAGGCTTAAAGGAAGTTTGGCCTGCAGAAGAAAGTCCAAGTTTCTCCTTAGTTCTAGATTGCTTCTCTCCTCGGTTAGTTTCCATCCGTTGCTTCTTGTCCTGCCTTCAGGCGCTTTGGAGAATAGCTTGACTCCCTCTTCTTTGTGGCAACCCCTGAGATATTGGAATACTACTATCATGTCACCCCTAGTCCTTCTTTTCATTAAACTAGACATACCCAATTCCAGCAACTGTTCCTTATATGTTTTAGCCTCCAGTCCCCTGATCATCTTTGTTGCTCTTCTCTGCACTCTTTCTAGAGTCTCAACATCTTTTTTACACTGTGGGGATCAAAACTGGATGCAGTATTCCAAGTGTGGCCTTACCAAGGCATTGTAAAGTGGTATTAACACTTCACGTGATCTTAATTCTATCCCTCTGTTAATGCACCCTAGCACTGTGTTGGCTTTTTTGGCAGCTGCAACACACTGCTGGCTCATATTTAAGTGATTGTCCACTAGGACTCCAAGATCCCTCTCACAGTTGCTACTATTGAGCAAGGTACCACCTATACTATACCTATGCATTTGGTTTTTCTTGCCTAAATATAGAACCTTACTTTTTTCACCATTGAATTAAAGTCAGATGGTATCAGATGGGAGACCACCAGTAATTTCATTGGTAAGATAGGCTGATGTTGACAGGGCTGAGTGAATGGTGAAGATTTCAGTCTAACTTATTCATTTATTTTGAGAGATTAAATTCAGGAGTTCAAACTAGCATATAGAGCACCCTTCCTCTTATTTTCCACAAAACATGTTAAATGGGAGGGCAGGAATACAACACATGTATACAAGCACTCATCAGCCACAGTTACGTAAGAGGAAAATCATGTCCATTTCTGAAAGTCATAGAGCAAAAGAGTGCAAAGGCTTCAGATTCAGCCCAATATACAGGTAGTCCTTGACTTACTAACCACAACTGAGCCCAAAATTTCTGTTGCTAAGTGTAACTGTTGTTATCTGAATTTTGCCCCATTTTACAATTTTTCTTGCCACAGTTGTTAAAGTGAATCTGTCAACACTGCTAACATCGGATGTTTTTGCTTTGACAACATATGGAGATGCAACCATTTTCCTTCTTATGTTTTACTCTTAGAATTGGAGTTAGAATTAGATGATACTGGGGGGGAGGAGGAGGAGGAATGTGCGTGGGAGTTTAGTTAGATATAACAATACTGTAACTAGTGTGAGAACCAAGGTTTTTGAAATAAGAGATGATAAGAATTGGCGGGTTGGAGAACTGGAGAGAAAGTCTGCATTTCAAACTAATTGGAGAATGTGATTTATAACTGTAAATTAGAGGAGGGAATTGTGCTTTGATACTATGTGCTCAGGGGAGGGGAATTCAGATTTTGGCTTTGGCTATGTAAGTGCCGATGCTATGCTACTCGAATAAAGATTCTTTAAGGTAAACAATGCCTCGAAGTTCTTTGAAGAGTTTCATCTGTCGGAACCATGACAGAATCACTGCAGTTGTTAGTGACACAGTGGTTAAGTGAATCTGGCTTCCCCATTGACTTCGCTTGTCAGAAGTCACAAAACGTAATCACATGACCCTGGGACACTGCAACCGTCACAGATATGAGTCAGTTGCCAAGCATGCAAATTTTGATCACGTGACCCTGGGGCTACAATGATCATAAGTGTAAAAAAAAAAGATCGTGTCACTTTTTTCAGTGCTGTTGTGACTTCAAATGGTCACTAAAATGAACTGTTATAAGTCAAGGACTACCTGTAAATCATGAATTACTATTTCCTTTCACTTAGTCCCCAACAACTAATCATTTCCTGGAATACAATAGCCTGAGATCTCCTGGGTCTTGGTGGAGTTGTCAGTCATGTCTGAAGTACAGCATGTCCCTGTTGCTGCTAAGACCACTTTGTAAATGTGTCCATGTAGTCCAGACATGTCAAACACAAGGCCTGGAGGCTGGATGCGGCCCGCGAAGTGGTTTCATGTGGCCTGCGAAGCCATCCTGGAAACAGTGAGGGAACGGCCCCTGCTGCCTTGGCCCTGGCCCAGGCCAGCCGGGAGCTAATGTACAATTTTGTGGTGGCCATCTATGCTGAAACGCATTCAGTCTTAGCTCCACAAGGCCGTCTGGAAACAGCGAGGAACCAGCCCCTGCTGCGTCGGCCTCACCCCCTGGGTGCATGCTGGGGAGGCTCCTCCAGTGGACCATGCCTTGGTACTTGCCCTGGTCCCACCCCCTTCTGCCAGAGACCCTCAGATCTGTCCCACTCCTGCCCAGGCCCCCACAGGCCCCCTTGACACGAACGATGTAGAGCTGGCCATGCCCACCCAGTAGGCCACACCCACTCCATCCACGCCCACCCAGTAGGCCGCACCCACCCTGGCCAGACCCACCCGGCCCCCCTGAGGGCAACCGCAATGCTGATGCGGCCCTCAATGAAATTGAGTTTGACACCCCTGCTGTAGTCACTTGGCTCTGAGCTCAATTTGAGGGTGTCTTTATAGCACTAATGGATCGTTTCTTTTCATTAGCCCTTCCTAGATGATTCCCACCAAGGTTGGTTCCTCCCAGGCCTTCGCTGAGTCTGCAACTCAAATAGAAGAGGAAGCAGGTTTTTTTAGGAGACTCCTCTCTCATATTCAGCTGCCAACACCCAATGGAGGTGAGCAAAATAGGTGCTTGTATCCTTCCTTTGCTGGGTGTGACACTTCCATCCATGACAGAGGGTAGCAGAGGACACATCATGAAGAATAACAGAATGACAGAGTTGGAAGGCACCTTGGAGGTCTTCTAGTCCAACCCCCTGCTCAAGCAGGAAATCCTATACTATTTCAGACAAATGGTTGTCAAATCTCTTCTTAAAATCCTCCAGCACCCACAACTTCTAAAGGCAAGCTGTTCCATTGGTTAAATGTTCTGTCAGAAAATTTCTCCTTATTTTTAGGTTGGTTCTCTCCTTGATTAGTTTCCATCCATTGCTTCTTTTCCTGCCTTCAGTTGCTTTGACCTGAATGACCTCGTCATTCCTTATCTCTGGGTTGTCCTTTCAAGGCCCCAGTAGATCACCCACTTTTTCAAAAGGTTTTTGTCCTGTCTTTCTTGATGCCCTGATATCTGGGATCCCTTAGAGATCCACAGGTTTTTCACCTCCGCTTGTTCCCCTTTGCTGGTCCTTCTGACTGGAAAATAACAACAACAACAACAACAACAACAACAACAACAACAACAACAACAACAACAACAACAATAATAATAATAATAATAATAATAATAATAATAATAATAATAATAATAATAATAATAATAATAATAATAATAATAATAATAATAATAATAATAATAATAATAATAATAATAAAATAATAATCCATGTTCGCTTTCAGTTTGTGCCTTTTGTGGTGGGCCGGGCTTTCCTCAAACGGGAGTGGAGGAGGTGGAAAAGTCCAATAACGAGAAGGGAGAGGTAGGGAGGTGTCAGAAATAATTTCGGAATAAAGACAATTCACTAACCAAACTTGGAGACCTGGGGAAAAAAAAGCAGGGCAGGGGAGAAAAAAATTAAATAATAATAATGATGAGGTGGATGCAAATAAAACAGAAGTTGAAATGAAATAACTAGTAATAACAACAAAAATGGTAGAAAAAAGAGCAAGGAAGATCAAAAATTGGTCAGCACCAGGTGAAGATGAACTGCATGGGTTTTGGTTGAAACATCTAACTGTTATATACCCACTCATTGCCAAGCAGTTCAACAATATACTACAAGGAGGAGAAATTGAAAAGTGGCTAACAACTGGGAAAACCTACCTAATAATGAAAAATCCAGCAAAAGGGGCAACACCAGGCAACTACAGGCCAATTACCTGCTTACCAACAATTTTCAAATTGCTAACTGGTGTGGTAGCTGATGCAGTACAACAGCATCTAGCTGAAAACATTTTTTTTTCCACCTGAGCAAAAAGGAAACCGCCCCAATAACAGAGGAACAAAAGATCAACTCCTAATAGACAAAATGATCTTGGAAAACTGCAAGAAAAGGAAGACCAACCTGAATGTGGCATGGATTGACTACAAAAAGGCATTTGACTCTCTGCCACATGACTGGATAGTCAAGTGCCTAAAAATAACAGGAGTCAGTAGAAACATCAGAAAATTTGTGCAAACATCGACGGCACAATGGAAGACACAGTTGCAGGTCAATGGTGAAAGATTGGGAGAGGTTAATATCAAGAGAGGAATATTTCAAGGAGATTCATTATCACCATTACTATTTGTTATTGCACTGTTTCCTCTGTCAACAATACTGAATAACTCAGGACATGGCTATCAAACATCAAAAACATCTGCCAGACTATCCCACCTCCTTTACATGGATGATCTGAAGCTGTATGGAAAAACATCATCTGAAATAGAATCGCTGCTGAACACTGTCCGTATATATAGCCAAGATATTGCAATGGAGTTTGGCTTGGACAAATGTGCCACACTTACTATCAAACAAGGAAAAATAGTGAAAACTGAAGCAATCAAGATGCCCCATGAAAATACCATTAAGAGTCTGGATGAGGAAGATTACTACAAATACTTGGGCATCCTTCAAACTGACAACATCAAGCACACTGAAGTCAAGAAAAAGATTAGAGGTGAATACTTCAAGAGAGTGAAGAAGATCTTAAAGTCCAAACTCAATGGAGGAAATACCGTGAAGGCAATCAACACCTGGGCAATTCCAGTCATTAGATATACAGCTGGAATAGTGGACTGGACTCAAGCAGAACTAAAAGCAATGGATAGGAAGACCAGAAAAATAATAACAGTGAATCATGCCCTTCATCCACGCAGTGACATTGACAGACTCTATCTACCAAGGCAAATAGGTGGATGTGGAATGCTGCAAGTACATCAGATGGTTGAAGAAGAAAAAATGGCTTTGGAAGAATATCTGAAGGACAATGATGAAGATGCACTGAAATTAGTATATCAGGAAGGCTTACTGACTACTGGAGAGACCAAACTGGCCTACAAGAAAGACCAAATGAAGAACAGAATAGAGGCATGGGAAGACAAAGCACTACATGGCCAGTACATTAAAAAAATAGCTGGGAAAGCATATAATAACAAGACCTGGCAATGGCTAAGAGCAGGAAAGTTGAAGAAAGAGACCGAGGGACTAATTCTGGCTGCACAAGACCAAGCCTTAATGACAAATGCATACAAAGTCAAAATTGAGAAGACAGCAACAGACAGTAAGTGCCGCCTATGTAAAGAAGCTGAAGAAACAGTGGACCACCTTGTAAGCTGCTGCAAGAAGATCACACAGACTGACTACAAGCAGCGGCATGACAAAGTAGCAACAATGGTGCATTGGAAGAACTGCAAGAAATATCATTTGCCTGTAAGCAAGAACTGGTGGGATCATAAAATAGAGAAAGTCATAGAAAATGATAAAGTTAAACTGCTCTGGGACTTCAGAATTCAAACAGACAAGCACCTGCAACATAACACCCCGGACTTAACAATTATCGATAAGAAAGACAAAAAAGTCTGGATAGTGGACGTGGCAGTGCCTGGAGACAGCAGAATAGATGAGAAAGAACTGGAGAAGATAACAAAATACAAAGACCTACAAATAGAAATAGAAAGACTGTGGCAAAGGCAAGCAAGGGTAGTACCAATAGTAATAGGCGCCTTGGGTGCAATCCCAAAACAACTGGAGCACCACTTGAACACCATTGGCATTGACAAATTCGCCATTAGTCAATTGCAAAAGGCGGCCTTACTAGGAACTGCTTCCATCCTGCGACGATATCTGTAATACCATCAAACATCCACATCTGCTTATCCCAGGTCCTTGGTAAGGACTCGATAGATAGACAAAAATGCCAAATCCAGTCTGAACATCTGGCTGACTGTGCGATGATCAATAATAATAATAATAACAACAACAACAACAACAACAGTAACAGTAACAGTAACAGTAACAGTAACAGTAACAGTAACAGTAACAGTAACAGTAATAGTAATAATAATGTTGGAAGGGACCTTGGAGGTCTTCTAGTCCAACCCCCTGCTCAGGCAGGAAACCCTATACCATTTCAGACAAATGGCTATCCAATCTCTTCTTAAAAACTTCCAGTGTTGGAGCATTCACAGATTCTGGAGGCAAGTTCTTCCACTGATTAATTGTTCTAACTGTCAGAAAATTTCTCCTTAGTTCTAGGTTGCCTCTCTCTTTGGTTATTTTCCATCCATTGCTTCTTGTCCTGCCTTCAGGTGCTTTGGAGAATAGCTTGACTCCCTCTTCTTTGTGGCAGCCCCTGAGATATTGGAACACTGCTATCATGTCCCCCCTCGTCCTTCTCTTCATTAAACTAGACATACCCAGTTCCAGCAACCGTTCTTTATATGTTTTAGCCTCCAGTGTCCTAATCATCTTTGTTGCTTTTCTCTGTACTCTTTCTAGAGTCTCAACATCTTTTAAACTTAACATCCTTGCAGAAACCCACTAGATCACTCCCTTAAAAGCTGCTGTAGCATCTTCTTCCTGTCCTTTTTGCTTTGAACTGCCTCTGGCAAAATCTGGCAACTGCCTCTCTTGCTTCTTGGAATCCCCCTTTATAGTCCAAGTGTTCCACCTTCCCCAGACTTGCAACGCTACCCAGAATCCTTCAAAAACACATTGTAGGAAGGAAGCTATGATAGGAAACCAACAGGAATTTGGTTGCATATTTCCAATCAGCATGTTTTATTAAGAGGCATTAGCTTTTCTTGTAGCACAAAAGCTTATGCCCTTTAATAAGACTTTTAATAAGAAAGGATGTGACCAGACAATTCATGATTGGAAGGAAATAAATAAATTGATATGCTTCCAGTATTACTGTCTGTCCAGTTTTGGTCGCCACAATATAAAAAAAGATGTTGAAACTTAGAAATACTGCAGAGAAGAGCAACAAAGATGATTAGGGGACTGGAGGCTAAGACATATGAAGAACGGTTGCAGGAATTGGGTATGTCTAATTTAATGAAAAGAAGGACTAGGGGTGACATGATAGCAGTGTTCCAATATTTGAAGGGCTGCCACAAAGAAGAGGGAGTCAAGCTAATCTCCAAAGCGCCTGAAGGCAGGACAAGAAGCAACGGATGGAAACTAATCAAAGAGAGAAGCAACCTAGAATTAAGAGGAAATTTCCTACTAGAACAATTAATCAGTGGATCGACCTGCCTCCAGAAGTTGTGAATGCTCCAACACTGGAAGTTTTTAAGAAGAGATTGGATAACCATTTGTCTGAAATGGTATAGGGTCGTCTGCTTGAGCAGGGGCCGGACTAGAAGACCTCCAAGGTCCCTTCCAACACTGTTATTCTATTCTATTATAAATTGCAAAACACTCACCATACTGTTTTTATTCAAAATCAAACATAGATATTCTCACACCTATGTATTCTGCAGGAAAGGGGAAGAAAGCAGATTAACTGTACAATCCTATAGTGTGTATAATAAGGCACAACCCTCTCCAGATCCAGTGAATTTTAATCCCAAATAAATGATAACTGGTAAAATGAATCCCCCAAATAAAGCAGGGGGCTGGACTAGAAGACCCCCCAAGGTCCCTTCCAAAGCAGGGGGCTGGACTAGAAGACCCCCCAAGGTCCCTTATTCTGTTCTGTTCCCCTCTGATTATTGCCTTCTTCCATATTGATTATAGAGGTACTCCTTGCCCTACCATCATTTGTTAGTGCCGGAAATTACAACGGCCCTGAAAAAAAGTGACTTATTGTGACCGGTTTTCACAATGATGGCAGTTGCAGCACCCCCCACCGTCATGTGATCAAAATTCGGGCACTTGGCAACTGGCGTGCATTTATGACGGTTGCCTTGTCCTGGGGTCATGTGACCATCGTTGATAACCTTCCCAGCTGGTTTCCGACAAGCAAAGCCAACGGGGGAAGCCAGATTCTCTTAGTAATTTGTGATTAGTGATTTTGCTTTACAGCAGCGGCAAAAAAAAGATTGTAAAATGGAGTGCAGCTCACTTAACAACTGCCTTGCTTAGCAATGGAAATCTTGGTCGTAGATGGAGGATATCCTGTAGACTTACGATATTTCTTACAACTTTGCAAAGCACAAGCAAACAGCTGAACGTAAATAAAGCATTTCTCCTATTGCCTTTATTAAAAAAAGAAAAAAAGAAATCTACCTTGGAAAGGCCCCCCTGCCCCCTTACCCATCCCCCCTCCCTTTGTAAAATGACTGGATTGGCCGCAATATGTCTTTGGCTCTCTGTGCGGTGTTAGCTGGACCTTCCTTCCCTCCGCTCTGTAATTAATAAAATATAATTGAGCTGTGCTTGCCTGTTCGCCTTTCTACTGGGCAGTGACACCCCGTTGCTCCAATTTAATCAATACAATGTCATTAGGCAAAAGGGAAGAAAATGTGCTAAAGCATGGAAAGGGGGGGGGGGCTGGTTGAAGGAGGGGGGGAGGAGCGCTCTTTCCCAGAAAAAGGCACAAAACAATGGAAGGATCTTGAGTCCTAAAGGATGCCCTTTGAAGAAGTTTCTTTCCTCACAGCCTCGGCATATTTAAACATTTCTCTTCTTTCTTTATTAATTACAGATTCTTGGGGCGGTTTGTCTTCCTCTTTTCCATGTGCAACGCAGTTGATTTCTCCGGGGCATATTATTTGCAATCCCACCACTTCAGTTTACACACACACACCCCAGGCCCAAGTATTAAAAAGCAGGTCATTCAGGACAAGGGTTCAATTTCAGAATTTCTCCCAATGCCTTTGCTTTTCGCGAGGGTCATATGGAGAGTCTCGACTTACAACCGTTCGTTTAGTGACCGTCTGAAGTTACAACGGCACTGAAAAAAGTGACTTATGACCATTTTTCATACTTTGGATCGTATCAGCATCCCTAGGGGTCACGTGCTCGAAATTCAGTCATTTGGCAACCGATTCATAGTTATGATGCTTGCAGTGTCCCAAGGTCGTTTTGGGTGACCTTCTGACAAGCAAAGTCAATGGGGAAGCCAGATTCACTTAACAGCTGTGCTACTAAATTAACTGCACTGATTCACTTAACATTCAGGGCAAGAAAGGTCGTAAAACAGGGCGAAACTCACTTAACAACTGTCTCGCTTAGCAAGAAAAAATTGGGGCTTAATTGTGGTCCTAAGTCGAGGACTATCTGTACGGGGAGAGGCCCGTTGGATCAGGTGCCAGATTGATTTAATCTAATATTCGTTTCCACAAATCAAGAATTCTTTTTCCCTAAGCAGCAGATCTTCCATCGTGGAAGTACTCTTCAAAACTGTTAGTATACAGACACAGCAGTGTGAAGTCACAGTTGCCAGTTCTTAGCAGGTATTGGCTTTCATACGTACTGAGTTCTTTCCAAGAGCCTAGGACAGTGATGGCGAACCTTTTAGAGACTGAGTGCCCAAACTGCAACCCAAAACCCACTTATGCATCGTTGAGTGCCAGGTGGGTGTGGCTCATTGGGTGGGTGTGGCCCATTGGGTGGGCGTGGCCCATTGGGTGGGCGTGGCCCATTGGGTGGGCATGGCCAATTGGGTGGTCGTGGCTGCGGTGGTAACGGCAGACAGGGTGGGACTAAAAAGTTCAATCAATCAATTCCAACTTTGCAAGATCTTTTTTTTTCCGTAAGAAGTTGAAATTGACTGATTCAACCTTTTTTTTTTTTTTTGCACATGGCGGCGGAGGCCTAAAGCGAAAAGGTTTTATAAAACCCAGCTGAAGGCCTAGGACTGGGGCGACAGCACGCATGCCCACAGAGAGGGCTCTGAGTGCCGCCTCTGGCACCCGTGCCATAGGTTCGCCACCACTGGCCTAGGATGTCGTAAGGCAGGGCTTTTCAACCTGTGGTACGCGTACCACTTGTGGTACATTAATGAGTGGCAGATGGTACGCAGCCCTGCCTAGCCAAGTGTAGTGGGGAAGGGAAAGAGCCAGCACAGGCAAAGACTTACAGTGAGAGAGTCCTTTGGAGCTGCAGATTTTACTTTTAAATGGAGCCATTTGGGGAGGCTCCCTTAGCCAGCAGCCAGTACTTACTTTTTTTTTTCTTCCTTAAGTGCCAGCTGGGCTCCTTACTTTCCTTTCTAGCCAGTAGCTAATTCTTAAAGGGGAAGTGCCTTTTTAAGCTAGTTCACTCAGCAGCTTGTCTTTTCTGTCTCTGGAGGCCTTTCCTTGTTTGATCAATATATGGAAGAGGGAAAATATGGGGGGGGGTTCAAATTCTTCCTTCAGAAGGAGATGGGAATGAGAAAAAGGGAGGCAGGGAAGGGAGGGAGGGAAGGAAGTCCCCCCTTAGCACTTGGCCACCAGCAGTTCTGCCATTGACTTTACTTGTCAAAAGGTTGCAGAAGGGGATCACATGACCCTGGGACACTGTGACCATCATAAATATGAATCAGTTGCCAAGCATCCAAATATAAATCACATGACCCTGTTGCTGCAATGGTCATAAGTGTGAAAAATGGTACAAGTCATTTCAGTGCAATTGCAACTTTGAACAGGTTTTTTTTTTGTCACCAAGTTTTTGACACCTTGCTAGGTGGTACTCGAATATTGCCATATCCTAAAAGTGGTACAATCGGTGAAATGGTTGAAAAACCCTGTCGTAAGGTATCGGTGTAGTATATGTGCAGTTCCAAGTAGTGTGGCCTTTTTGTAATTGACAGATGAAAATTTTGTCAATAAGCAGATTTTGTTGTCCAAATTTTTTGGGAATGGCACTCACTGTGCCAATAATTATTATAATATCAATATGCTGTATCAGAGGCCCCCAACCTTTTTGGCACCAGGGACCGGTGCTATGGAAAAAGGTTTTTCCACAGACCAGAGGGGGCCTGGTTTCGTGTGCTGTCTGCATCCAGCGGATGGGGCTTTGCTTGTTTGTACGGACCAGTTGCTGGTATGCCATGGCCCGGTGCCAGTCCACGGACCGGGGGTTGGGGACCCCTGTGCTATATAATTATAATTTTATATTATTATATTTCTATCCCATCTTTTTAGAAATTTGGTCTGCTCAAGGCCGTGACTGCCTGCAACGACCTTGTGAGGTGGGTTTGACTGAGAGAGAGTGACTAGCCCAAAATCAGCCAAACTTTCATGCCTAAGGTTGGACTAGAACTCATCATCTCCTGGTGATTGGCCCAAGGTCACCCATCCATCTTTCATGCCTAAGGCGGGAGCAGAACTCACAGTCTTCTATGATTGGCTCCAAATCCCCCAGCTGGCTTTCATGCTTATGGCAGGACTAGAACTCATAGCCATCTGATTTCTAAGCCAGCACTTTAACCACTACACCAAAATTGCAGTGAACAGCTGTCACTAGACATCATCAGCATGATTTCTTTCACTTCTGACCAATGAAGGTCATCTCAGCTTGCAGAGTGTACCATATCTTGTAGCAAATCACCCACCAGACATATGAGAAACTCAGTGCTTATTGTTGTAGGAGAGCCATACTAGTCTAGTTAGCAAAAAAAAATTGGAAGGAGTCCAGTATCACCTTTTCTGACTGGCACATTTTGTTAAGTGATTCAGGAGCATGGTACTTAATTTTATAATTTAATACAATTTGTCACTTGGAAAAGGTGCTGCTGCCAAACAGTTGTGGATTTTTGGACACCAAAAGCTCAGAAATCTTTTATCTGCCTGATTTTGCTGAATGGGAAATTGTGAGGTTGGTGGGTGAGATGCGGAAATGAATTTGAGATCCTTGATTTGGGTGGGTGGGCCAAGTTGTCTCTCTTCTCTAGAGCAGTGTTTCTCCACCTCAGGGACTTTAAGGTAGTAGTAATAATAATAATAATAATAATAAAGTTGGAAGGGACCTTGGAAGTCATCTACTCCAACCCCCTGCTCAGGCAGGAAACCCTATACCATTTCAGACAAATGGCTATCGAGTCTCTTCTTAAAAACTTCCAGTGTTGGAGCATTCACCGCTTCTGGAGGCAGGTTGTTCCACTGGTTAATTGTTCTAACTGTCAGGAAGTTTCTCCTTAGTTCTAGGTTGCTTCTCTCCTTGATTAGTTTCCATCTGTTGCTTCTTGTCCTGCCTTCCGGTGCTTTGGAGAATAGCTTGACTCCCTCTTCTTTGTGGCAGACCCTGAGATACTGGAACTCTGCTATTATGTCCCCCCTCGTCCTTCTCTTCATTAAACTAGACATACCCAATTCCAGCAACCGTTCCTCTTTTATTTTAGCCTCCAGACCTCTAATCATCTTTGTTGTTCTTCTCTGTACTCTTTCTAGAGTCTCGACATCTTTTTTACATCATGGTGACCGAAACTGGGTGCAGTATGCAGGATGCAGGTGTTTGGACTTCAGTTCCCAGAATTCCCCAGTCATGCTGACCGGGGAAATCCACACATCCCAGCATTGTTGAGAAACACTGCTCTAGAGCACCTTAGGGACAAGACCCATGCAGCCCATCTGGAATACAAAGTTCCCTCTATAGCAGGGGTGGGTAACTATGGCAACTTTACAACCTATGGACTTCTGGTCGGCTCAAGAATTCTGGGAGTTGAAGTCCACAGGTCATAAAGCTGTCATAGTTGCCCACCCCTGCTCTATAGCCCTGTCAATAACTGAAACATGTGCAGAGGCCCTTTCCTTGTCTAGGACAGTGTTGGCAAAGTTTCCAGTTGCACTTGCACAATATAGTAGTAGCAATAACATTTAGCTCCCCATCATGCTTTTCAGCCCTCTCTGAGCAGTTTACCATGTCAGCCTGTTGCCCCCAACAATCTGGGTCCTCATTTTACTGACCTCGGAAGGATGGAAGTCAACCTTGAGTCGACCTTGAGCCTGTCAGGATCAAACTCTTGGCTGTGACCAGAGTTTGCCTGCAATGATGCATTTGAACCACTGCGCCACCAGGGCTCTTATGCATGCAGTGCATGCTTAGTGTTACCCTTGATTCATTTCCCTGCAGCTTAGTCTAATGCGTGAACCCCGCCCAAGCAACATATGAATCCATAAAATGAATTAATTCACCGGCCAGGTAAAGCATGCCATCCGTGTATCACAAATAGTCCCTAAGATAGCATGTTTTAAATGGCCATAGCTCTCCTGAGCGGCAAGCAGAGAATAATCTTCCCTACCTCCTTCTAGTATAGTTGACTTCTGCAGACTGAATCTGCTCTTCTATCAAGCCAGTTTGGTCTAGTGCAGGGGTAGGCAACCTTGGCTCTTTTATGACTTGTGGACTTCAACTCCCAGAATTCCTGAGCCAGCATGGCTCAGCTTGGAAACCTCACCCTTTCCCCTCAGCATGGCTGGCTCAGGAATTCTGGGAGTTGAAGTCCACGAGTCATAAAAGAGCCAAGGTTGCCTACCCCTGGTCTAATTGTTAAAGCATCAGACTAGAAACTGCAGGACCATGAGTTCTAGTCCCACCTCAGGCATGAAAGGTGGCTGAATGACTTTGGGTCAATCACCAAGAGACTGTGAATTATAGTCCTGCTTTAGACAGGAAAGTCAACTGAGTGACTTTGGACCAGTCACTCAACCCAACCTACCTCACAGGGTTGTTATTGGGGAAAATAGGATGAGGAAGGAGTATGAGGTTATGTTTGTTGTCTTGAATTATTTATAAAAATAATAAAGGTGGAAGATGATAGATAGATATAAAAGAGAGAGAGATGATAGAGAGATAGAGAGAAAGATGAGAGAGAGAGATAATAGAGTTAGAGATAAATGAGAGATAGATAGATAGATGAGACAGAGATGAGAGAGAGAGAGAGAGAAAGAGAGAGAAGTTTTCCACCCCACAAAAAAAGAACAGAAAGTTCTCCCTCCAAAAAAACCTGGGAGAGCTTCTAAACACCAACATTCCACCACTATAGCTAACCTATTGTGGTTTGCATTGACTATCCCGGGATCCTTGTAATTCCCTATTCTGGAAAGCCAATGCAAAGGTCTCAGGGTCAAGGAAGCAGGTCAAGCTGGGGAAACCACAGAGGTCAAGCCAGATTGATCAATTGATTGATTAGATTTATATTTCACCTTACAGTCAGGAGTTCAAGGCACCCCACAGTCAGAAATTTAAGGCTCCCCTCTACCTATTTATTTTTCCACAACAGCTTTGTGGATTAAGCTGGGCCAGGAAACAATTGCTGTACATACCGAAATATAATCGGGAACTTTGAGAGGCCCAAATTTGGGTCTGCTTGTTCCCAGTGCAGCAACTTCACCGCTGTACCACCTTGGGTCCCTAACAAGGTCTCCCAACTTTGGTGTGTGCCGGGGGTGAAACATCTCCATAACTGATCCCTGGCTTTCTCTGCATGTTGGCAGCAATTAATGCTCAGTTTCCAAGGCTATGCCCGGGGTCTGTAGCCCACTTCACTATTACAGGTGGTCCTCGATTTACCACACTTCATTTAGTGAACGTTTGAAGTTACAACGGCACTGAAAAAAGGGACTAATGACCAGTTTTCACACTCACGACCCTTGTAGCATCCCCACAATCATGAGATCAAAATTCAGACGCTTGGCAATTGGATGGTCGCAGTATCCTGGGATGACGGGATCCCCTTTTGCAACCTTCTGACAAGCAAAGTCAATGGGGAAGCCAGCTTCACTTAGCAACTAATTTAACTAATTTAACAACTACGGTGATTCACTTAACAATTGTGGCAAAGAAGGTCGCAAAATGGGGCAAACTCACTCAACAAATGTTTCACTTAGCAACAGAAATGTTGGCCTCGATTGTGGTCGTACGTTGAGGACTACCTGTATTCATATTTTAGCATTTTGGACATTTGTCTCTCACTTTTGCATCATACTTCAACAGCAATCTCAAGGCAGAAATACCATGTTTTCTCTTCAGTTTCTCTTTCCATATTGATTAAACATTGCTCTTTATTTCTATAGGCCTGGTATTAATTTGCTTCAAGGCTCTTGTATTTATTGGGATTGGATATCGTATTCATCTGTGTTCCAACCACATATTCTTACCTCATTTCGTTGCCTGGCTTTACAGTCTCACTTGGTAATTTTTTTAAAAGATATTCTTCTGAATGGTTATATATATAGAGAGTCAACCACTCAGATCTAGTGATATGGTTCAAGTTATAAATATCTGAAGAAATATACTTTGGCAATGCAGTCTTCTCTCTCTTTCTAATGAAATGTGTGTCATCATACATCTTTTTTTGTCTTAAAAATGGGGCAGAAATTCATATTTTTACCTACTTTCCAACATTTCAAACAGGAAGAAAAAACGCCCAGCCATCTCAAAATCTGATGGCTTCAGTTCCTTCCTTAAAGCCCTTTGCACAACATTAAAACTGGTTAAAAAAAAACAAGTCAGGAAATGTCCTGGCCCTTATCCAACGTGGATTAATTTATTATTAATCGCCCATTAATAGTAACAATTTATTTCTTTGCAAAAAAATGAATTATTAAATAGATGCAGCATTGTTGTTCAACGTAGCGCTGCTGAATAAAGAGCATATCAAAATTCCTTCATCCTGCACTCTGCAGGATTCAACAAGATGGCTCTAAGATGGAGTGAAGCAGCCCATTTAAGGCCGAAGCATCTTCTGTGGTGGGTCCTAACAGCTGACAAAAGCTACAAAAGAACAGGATGGCTTTTGACACCAGCTTTACACCAAGTAACCCATGTTGCTCCGGACTGACAAGAGAGATTGTCAGCAGCTTATCAACATTTCAGACAGGAGATCTGGAGGGGTATTTTCCAATTGCAGAAGCTGGGACTTAAATTTAAGATTTTGCATGGCCAATCATTGATCCAGGTAGGTAGTTTTTGATCCTTGTTGTAATGTGGGTGGGGGAAGATATCCAAGTCTTGAAAATAAACACCATTTAATTTTCAGTAGGAGAGGAGAAAGTAAATAAATAAATGAGACATGAGATGAGAGGAGAGGAGAGGAGAGAAGGAAAGGGAGGGAAGAGAAATGGAAGATAGAGAGTAAGGAGAGGAGACGAAAGGGGAGAGGAAAGGGGAGAGATGGGAAATGGGAGGGAGGGAGGGAGGGAGGGAAGGAGGAAGGGACAGGGAGGAAGGGGAAGGGAGGAAGGAGAGGGGAGGGGAGGGAAAGAGAGGGAAGGGAAATGGAAGATAGAGAGTAAGGAGAGGAGGGGGAGGGGAGTGAGAGAGTAAGAAGAGGAGAGGAAAGGGGAGGGATGGGAAATGGGAGGGAGGGAGGGAGGGAAGGAGGAAGGGACAGAGGGAGGGAGGAAGGGGAGGGAAGGAAATAAGAGGGGAGGGGAGGGAAAAGGAGGGAAGGGAAATGGGAGATAGAGAGTAAGGAGAGGAGGGGGAGGGGAGTAAGAAGAGAAGAGGAGAGGGAAGGGTAGGGATGGGAAATGGGAGGGAGGGAGGGAGGAAGGAAGGAAGGGACAGAGAGGGAGTAAGGAGAGGGGAGGGGAGGGAAAGGAGGGAAGGGAAAATGGGAGGGAGGAGGAAGAGGAAGGGACAGAGAGGAGTAAGGAGAGGAGGGGAGGGAGGGAAAGGGAGGGAAGGGAAATGGGAGGGAGGGAGGGAGGAAGGAAGGGACAGAGAGAGGGAGGGAGAAAGGGGAGGGGAGGGGAAGAAGGAGAGGGGAGGGGAGGGAAGGGAAGGGGAGGGATGGGAAATGGGAGGGAGGGAATAAGAAGAAGGGAAGGAGTAAGGGGAGGGGAGGAGAGCAGAGCAGAGGGGAGGAGAGAAAAGAAAAGGAAAATCCATAGAACGCACACATATTCAAGCAGAAGTGTGTATATTTACATTTACTGCTCTACCAATCACTCCGTATCTAAGAAACGTTTTTATAAGACTTAAAAGAAGGAAGAGATGTGACAGCAATTGGTATCAACACCTCCGAGTGCCTGTCATTCTTGATCTCAGGCCTCTTTCTTTCTTTCTTTCTTTCTTTCTTTCTTTCTTTCTTTCTTTCTTTCTTTCTTTCTTTCTTTCTTTCTTTCTTTCTTTCTTTCTTTCTTTCTTTCTTTCTTTCTTTCTTTCTTTCTTTCTAGGCCATCCTCTGGAAATCACCATTTGCAAGAGGTCACAGATGTTGGTTTCCCAACTCACTCTTCACTCTTATGCAGGAAGCAGGTGCCACTGAGGTCAGGATTCTTCCTCCAGATCGGATTGATCGTTATTAATTCATTGCTTGCATTTGGTGCCTGCCTTTTCTCTTCCTTAGCCCAAGGACGACAGTCTTGTGAGGTAGATCAGGCAGGAAAAGATCGATACTAAGAAGGAAGGAGGTTTCTCCATCTCAGATACTGCCGGAATAACCAGACCAGGTTTGGGGTATTATGTGTTGCCACTTTAGAACTGATATAGTCCCCTTCTGTAGTCCAGCTTTTGATAATAAAAAAAAAAGTCAGGGTTTACATGCTACTTTAAACCACGGTTTCTTTTAACCATGATTTAGTAACCGTTGCCTCGATATTTCCAAGGTGCTAAGCCAAAAATCAGAGATGCACAATTTGAAATCCTAAGGCAGGGGTAGGCAACCTTGGCTCTTTTATGACTTGTGGACTTCAACTCCCAGAATTTCTGAGCCAGCTGTGCTGGCTCAGGAATTCTGGGAGTTGAAGTCCACGAGTCATAAAAGAGCCAAGGTTGCCTACCCGTGTGACCTAAGGTATCTCATCAACTCCAAAAAAGCACCCCAGAAATATGCTGAATCTATGACCAAATTGAATTCTTTTTAAACGTAGAGCATGCTCAAGTTAGTTATGTTTCACTTAAAATGAAGTCAAATCAATTTTCAGTTTTAATCCCACCTTCCTGCTACTTTTTAAAGTATGCCTCTGGTATATAGCCCTCGTGGTCAAGTTAGCAGGCCCTCATTCAAGGAGCAGCAAGCTACCTCCCTTAATTATTCACTTATTCGCAAGATTTATATCTTATATCCTTGTTGCACTCATCAACAACCCTGGAAGGTAGGGATGCAAGCTGAGAAGCAAGGAATGGCCCAATGAGCTTCTCCCGGGTTTCCCCCCACTCCTATCAGCACCTTCTCTGCTGCACCTGATTGGCTCTTAGGTTGAGAGGGAGGGACTGGCCCAAAGTCAGCCAATGAACTTGCATGGCTGAAGGAAGGTTTTTGCCCAGCATTTTCATTCATATATCTGACTGACTCAGTGCAAATTATGGTGCCTGGGCAAATTCAACATCCTCAGCCCCAACCAACATAATAGATAACAAGCAAAATATGTGGATATAGTCAAAATGCCCGGGGTAGATTCTGCCTGTTTATGTTTCTGAGTATATCAATAGCTACATCTATAGGTTAGATGGCTTATACGTGTAGGTAATTTCTGGGTCAAATAGTTTATATTTGTTTATTTATATAACTAGTATTTTTTCCCCAAAACATTTATTACATACAAAATTATGAGCTACGAACAGCAGAAATTAAAATAGTTGACTGAAATAATTAACATATTTTTAATTTTCCCACCATCTTAACATCCTGAACTTGATAATATTTGATGTAATGCTGACTCTGGGGTACACTGGGGCAGTGAGCGCTCTATCATTTGTTGCAAACTCTCTTAAGGCAGATATTCAATTTTCTTCCCAGAAAAGATCTTTCAGGGAAACAAGTTCCTATATCAAAGCCATCTGGGCACAAGCACCCCACATATAGACACAGAAATACTTCCCTCTGCAAATAGGACAGTTCTTTGCTTTCCCCTCATATGTGACTCCAAAGGACCCCAGTTTAGCTTTTGCACCAAAAGGAATCGTTTGAGCTTCGCAGGTAGGAAGCAGATGGTTTTCTGAGCTAGAGACTATGAGAGATTAATTCTAGGAAAATTCAGGGAGTGAGAAGAAAGGAAGAAAAAGGAGAAGAAAGAAAGAAAGAAAGAAAGAAAGAAAGAAAGAAAGAAAGAAAGAAAGAAAGAAAGAAAGAAAGAAAGAAAGAAAGAGGGAGGGAGGGAGGGAGGGAGGGATGGAGGGGGAAGGGAGAAAGAAAGAAAAAAGGGATAAGGAAGGAGAAGGAAAGAAGAAAAGAAGGAAAGAAGGAAGGAGCAGAGCAAGGGAAGGGATAAGAAAGAAAGAAAAGAAAAAGGGAGAGGGAAGGGAGAAAGAAAGGAAAAAGATAAGGAAGGAAAAAGAAGGAAGGAAAAGGAAGGAAGGAAAGAAGGAAGGAAGGAGCAGAGCAAGGGAAGGGATAAGAAAGAGAAAGAAAGAAAGAAAGAAAGAAAGAAAGAAAGAAAGAAAGAAAGAAAGAAAAAGAAAGAAAGAAAGAGGGAGGGGGAAGGGAGAAAGAAAGAAAAAAGGGATAAGGAAGGAGAAGGAAAGAAGGAAGGAAGGAAAGAAGGAAGGAAGGAGCAGAGCAAGGGAAGGGATAAGAAAGAAAACAGAAAGGGAGGGAGGGAAGGGAGAAAGAAAAGAAAGAAAGGGAGAAGGAAGGAAGGAAGGAAGGAAGGAAGGAAGGAAGGAAGGAAGGAAGGAAGGAAGGAAGGAAGGAAGGAAGGAAGGAAGGAAAGTGACAGAGAAAATGTACAGCTAAAGCGAAAGTATTAAAACGCGAAAGGAATGAAAAAACGGGGAAAGGAAAAGAGGAAAACCGGCTGTTTTTCGCCGCCCCTCTCTTTCCCGGGTCTTTCTCCGGGCTTCGCTCCGTTCCCCCCACTCCTGCATTCCACAGATCTATCATAAACGGTTCAGCTCCGACATGTAAAGATTTGTTTTCTCTCCTGGGCAATCGATAGATGCCCGGGGAAAATATATCCCGGCGCCTCTGCTGACGCCCCCAGCCCCACCCCACCCCAGCCGAAACAACCGCGGCCGGAGCCAGATTTGGGAGAGGCCGGGAACTTTCCCAGTCCACTGCCTGGAAAATATCCGGGAAAGTCTTGGGCGGAAGGAGAAGAGAAATTGCGTCCGAGATTGGGTTCGGTGGGGCTCTCTCCCCCTTCGAGCGTTGGAATAATTCTCGCACATATTACTAGTCATATAATAACGCGGGTTCGTTGTGGCCCTTAACACTTTCAGACGTTCCAGAGAATGATCTCTGCCGCTAAGGAGATGTAAAGCGGGGTCCGCACAGATGTTTCAGCCGGGGCCGGACTGATCTTCATTTAAGCCGGGAGACTTGCTTCCCTTAGCCTGGAGCAGACTCTCCCTCGGAATATCCTACCTCGCAGGTTAGAGTAAGGATCAGCTTCCGGGATAGGTTTCTCGCTTGGAAGAACCTGTAAAAAAAAAAAAAGTGGCATATAAATGTAGAAATGCGGAATTTATCAAGTTAGGATATGGGAAACAGAAAGGGAGCACAGTGTCCTTAGCACTTTGCCCTGCAGAGAATTTCCCTTGATACTATCTATCTATCTATCTATCTATCTATCTATCTATCTATCTATCTATCTATCTATCTATCTATCTATCTATCTATCTATCTATCTATCTATCTATCTAACTAACTAACTAACTAACTAACTATATCTATCTATCTATCTATCTATCTATCTATCTGTCTGTCTATCTATCTATCTATCTATCTATCTATCTATCTATCTATCTATCTATCTATCTTATCTATCTATCTATCTATCTATCTATCATCTATCTATCTATCTATCATCTATCTATTTATCTCTGTCTATCTCTGTCTGTCTGTCTGTCTACCTACCTACCTATCCCTCCTCCTCCTCCTCCTCCTCCTCCTCCTCCTCCTTCTTCTCCTCCTCCTTCTCTCTCTCTCTCTCTCTCTCTCTCTCCATACATACACATACACACACACACACACACACACACACACACACATACATAAAAGCAGATGGCATTGAATCCACGAATTATAATATTAACTCGAGTATCATAAAGGGCTCCCATATAAATTCAAATTTTAAGTCTTTCCTTTCATGGAGAAGGAAAGGTCCTTGGTCACACTCAAAAACCAGAAGGACGCCACATCCGGCTTCCGAGAAGCCATATAAAGAGGACTTGGGGGAATGCGGAATGCAACTTATTTCCTTCAGATATTCTGTTTTCTCCTCGTTACAGTTGGATCAGCCTGGCGAGCTGAACCGACAGGTACCTTCTGAAAAAGCGAAAGGGAGGGAGGGAGGGTTAGATTCCCACGGCCACATAATTCTGCATCCAAGTTCGTTACACACACGGCGCTCAAAGAAATAACACCGCCACTTAACTCCACGGCCAACTTATGTGGAGACAAAATATGCGGAGCCCGTTTTTGCAAGCCTTGCCCTTATGGGCTTCCCAGCCTGAGGGTCGGACGTTTACAGGTCTGGGAAAGTTGGGAGGGAGGGGGGCTGGGGGGAGAGCTCTGGGCCCCTTCGATGCTTGCCTGGAAACCGAATTTCCCCGTCTGTGTGTGTAGCAGGGAAGAAGCCGGGTCAAAAGGGTGGCGATTAAAAGGCTGCTTTAGAAAGCTACCTTTGGTGGGTGGATGGACCTAAGGAAGTAGGGAATTTTTACTCAAGAGTAAACAGCAGCGTGCAAGCCCGGAGTGCAGGAATATAATAACAAACCTCACCCACATTGACAAAATCACCTTCAGTCAATTGCAAAAGGCAGCTTTGCTCGGAACAGCTTCCACCCTTCGATGGTGGTACCTTTGACACCATCAAACATCCACACCTGCCTATCCCAGGCCCCTGGGAAGGACTCCAGAGGTGAACCAAAAAGTGCCAAATCCAGTCCGAACATCTGGCTGGCTGCAAGACGAGCCTTATAAATAAAGCAGGCAACAGCTACAACATTCCTCCCTCCCACCCACCCACCCACCCACCTAAGTTGAAGGGCGAGGTCCTCGTCTTTTGAAAAGCCTGAAGTTTCTGATAACAGCCATCCAGAATTAATAAACGATGCGGGAGGCATTAAAAAACAGGAACCCTTCCTTCTGTCCCTACCCTCAATAATATTAATTATACACAATTAATTTCTTTCATCCTTCGAATCGGTCTCCTGTGGTTTAGGAGGGCAGGACACTTCAGTTGTGTGGGTTGTTTTCCGAAATGATCATATGTGAGTGGGCAGGGGGGGGGGGAGAGAGGGAAATACTTCCATGCTGTTGCTAGCCTGCCTCTAACTTTTCAGAGTTTTTTTTTTTTTATTATTGTATATTGCGTCCTCCGCGAATTGCAGAGTACAATATCTTCTCACGCAGACCGACCAGTGGATCGTGTGGTAATAATCCCTCGTACTCTTTTATAATTTTCATTGGCGTGTGGATATAGCATAATATGACACGCGGGTGCGAAAAGTTTAGATTCCTAATGGCAGAAAGGTAAAGCAAGGAAATTCACAGAGTTTGCTCCCGGGCGCCAACTCACTCTCTCTCTCTCTCTCTCTCTCTCTCTCTCTCTCTCTCGCTTTCACTCTCTCTCTCTCTCTCATCTCTCTCTCTCTCTCTCTCTCTCTCTCTCTCTCTCTCTCTCTCGCTTTCACTTTCTCTGCTCCAAACTTTCAAAGAAGAAGAAATAAACCGCTTAAATATTTTTGGGAGGATGAAACGCCTATGTAATTTTTTTTTTTTCCCTGGCTGGGTTGAAAAGCGAAAAGCTGCTAAATTTCTTTCAACCGGTTTTATCTGCACGTTTTAAAAAGAGTCGAGGTTTTGTTTATTTATTGTTGCGTCCAGCACAGGATGCAATATTTTATTTGCATTTCAATACTTCTTTCAAATTGATTGGGTTTTTTTTCCCTTCCTCTACAAGTTATTTTATGGATTTTCCACTCCTTCCCCAAGAGATACACAGGGCGATCATTTTTGCCACAAATTTCAATATATTTCTTAGGGATAGAAGATCTAATTAAAGAATATAGTAACCCTGAGCAGGATCGGGGCATTTAACATAGGCTGGAGAACGTCTGTGGAGATTCTCAGTCATTCAGATCCTGGTTGTCCCAAAGGTGCTTTTTCAAGAGGCAACTGGACTTTCTTTGTTTTTTTCTTCAGCTTCTTGAATGAGAAGCGAAAGGTCCTCAAGGAAAAACAAGGAAGTCCAGTTGCCTCTTGAAAAAGCTCCTTTGGGACAGTCTGGAGAGGATCCCTAAACGTCAAACTCAACTCAACGAGGGTGGAAAAGACAGGCACTCAACAACTACCCAAAAAGGGAGAAATGAGCGCCGGGCAAGGTAATAACAGCGCAAGGCGATCCTCTTCAACAGCAAGTTTTATTGTGCTGGGTCAACCTTAGGCGCTGAAAAGCGGGTCCAAATTGCAACCCACCCTTTTAACTTTGTTCGGCTCACTTTTGAATAAATCTGATAGGGATCGCGCTACAAAGCCACAGGTGGGGTTTTAGCCCTCAGATTTTCAACTGGTTGCCATCGGGGCCGGTGGGACCAATCTGGGCGTCAGCTGCACCCTGCTCAATGGGACCTCTTAAACGCCCACGTCAGCAAGCTCAGAATTTACTCCGCTCCACTCTTGCAGAGGCTTCTGTTACTAGCGACGTGCCGTTTGCTTCCTTGGGCTGAAGGCAACAATCCTACAGGTGCCGTTTTATATACGGTTGGTGCCAGCGTCCAAAATTATTATTATTATTATTATTATTATTATTATTATTATTATTATTATTATTATTATTATTATTATTATTATTATTATTATTATTATTATTATTATTACTACAACAACAACAACAACAACAACAACAACAACAACAACAACAACAACAACAACAACAACAACAACAACAACAATAATAATAATAATAATAATAATAATAATAATAATAATAATAATAATAATAATAATAATAATAATAATAATAAAATAATAATCCATGTTCGCTTTCAGTTTGTGCCTTTTGTGGTGGGCCGGGCTTTCCTCAAACGGGAGTGGAGGAGGTGGAAAAGTCCAATAACGAGAAGGGAGAGGTAGGGAGGTGTCAGAAATAATTTCGGAATAAAGACAATTCACTAACCAAACTTGGAGACCTGGGGAAAAAAAAGCAGGGCAGGGGAGAAAAAAATTACGGACATAGGTCCACAAATTGAACATATATATAGACGCACAGAGATAAAGGCAAGCCCAGAGTGTAAAAACAAACATTTGCCCCTCGGGGGAATAGGACGTTTTTTTCGCCAGTGCCTCCTTAAAAAGATAATTTCCCAGGTTCCCTTCTCCCCCCTCCTTGCGGGGGGGGGGGGGGCTTTTCCTTTTCCCAGGTGGCGACCCTGGGAAATCCAAGATCTTAAAGGAGACGCACCCCCCTAAAATAAAGATTAGCTGCAGAATCTAGACATAGATTATTCCAGCCTTGACGTGAAGTCTCTGTAGGAAGGGAAAGAGATGGGGGAAAGCTGTAGTCCGCCCAATAACTGGGGTTAATCCTACTGAACCCAGCTGTGTGTTTTAAGGTAAACTAGATTTGGCTGGCGCTTCTAAGACAGGGAACTGGGCCTCCTGGCTCGACCTTAGCCCAGGCCTACATGGGGGGGGGAGGACGGCAGAGCCCGTTGGGGAACTCCCTAAGAATTGTTCTGCCTGGAAAGAATTCTCCTATCCTAATTTCCCCTCTTTCAAACCTATGGAAAGTTGGCTCCGCCGAGCAAACCCATCGAAGCCAATCAGATTTCCACGACAGGCAGCAAATCTCTTTCCCTAAGTGCCAAGCGCCACTAAATCTACAGCCATGCATCCAATATTGGGGCGCCTGATTTTATGCGGTAACCCCTTTAGAGAAAACTTAACTTTTGCCTGGTTTTAAATTCGGGATGGTTTGGGGTTTGGTTTAACGCCCTTGGAGGGGGGGGGGGAGTTACGGTGCGAGGGATGGGTAAATACCCCAACCAACAGTGAGTAAAGCTGCGGTTTTGATAACAATAAAAGACACCCTGCAAAGAAAGGCTTGAAGTTCTTTCCCCTTAAGAGGTAACGTGGTTCGAGGTTGGGGAGCCCCGGGTGGAGATTTCCCTGGAGGTGGCCGGGCTGGCGCTCCAGATTTGAGGCCGGGGGGGGGGGGGGCAGCAGAAGGACGGAAGGCATTTTCAAAAGCAAGGTTACCCCCAAGAGACGCGGGGTCTTAGATACGGGGGTTCAGAGGGATTGTCTGGAGGGGGGGCTGGCGTTGGCTGCCGCGATCAGCCGTGGGCGGCCCTGGGTGGCAGCTGGCGAAGTCCAGCGTCAGTGGATTGCAGCTAGGGTTGTGCGTGCGTGTGTGCGTGTGTGTGTGCACGCCCGTGAGTGTGGCGGAGAGGAAAAAAACATAAGTTTTGGGGAATGAAAATATAAGGTACAAAACGTACCTTATAAACTCATAGGTCCTGATCTGCGCCGCCAGGGATGCCGATTGAATAGCGGGTGCGCGGAAGCACTTTTCGAAGTTTTTTTTTAATTTTTTTTTACCCACAAGCTAGGAAAGTAAGAGCTTACACGCGCCAGGCGCCTTGGAACTAGAACTAGAATTCTTTTTTTCTAGTTTGATTGGGCTTTCGCCTCTTTCCCCTCTTCAGGCTATCCAGAGGGAAGGGAAACTGCTGGAGTGGGGAGGGAAATAGGTAGGAATCAGGGTTCAGCCCCACTCCTGGACCCAGAAGGTGCTAGAGAGATAGTTTAATTTCTCCCAAGCCAAAGAGAAAGAAAGAAAATGTGTATATATTATCTGCTTTAAGTCCGCCCCACTCGGGCCTTTAAGTGATGGCCTTCATTCGCTTTGAAACCCCAATCCTTGGATTTAACAACCGTTAAGGCCAAGAACTGCGTTCCCCACCATTTTATTTTATTTTATTTTATTTTAAACTCTGTTTCTTTCGCCTCTGACAACCTCTGGCATATCTTAGGATGGCCTCGGCTTGGTAGGACCTTCCCCCTTTCTCTAAACGGGGCAAAGTCCGGGTTTCCCCAGATTGCACAGGCTGGTTTAAATCAAAGGAAATTATTCGCCTTTTCGAAACAGGTTCTACAACTTTGCCTATTTGGGATTATGGCCGCCCAGTCTTGATTAACGCCATTGTTGGTTTCATTCTTTCGAGCAGCTCTCTCGCCTGGAAAAAAAAAAAATTCTCTTTCAGAAGTCCCCTTGTCCATCGTGTTCACACCGTTTTCAACCAAAAGTTATTAGGGGATTTGGGGAAAGATGAGGCGACACCTGTGGGCTTCTATATCTGTATTATTATTATTTTGCTGAAATGGTTGCCCCCCCCCTCCAATTCCCCGGGCCGTGTTTGCTGTCCTTTTTGCATTTTATTCTTTTGATTAACTGTTTATTGTCTTTATTTTGCTTGGAATGGTCGAGGCCAGGCTGGCTGATCGTTCTCCCGGTGATGTTTTGGAAACACAACTCTGCCACCCCAACCTTTGAAAAGTGGAAATAGAGCCGGCTGCGGATCGAAAGATAGCCCGCATTCTCCAGTTCTAGGAGATTAAGCAAGGCCTCTAGATATGGGCTACATACAGTACACAATTTCTGGCAGCGGCAAAGCGGATGAAGAAACCTCCCAACTTTTCTCTGCCATATTGTGGAAGTCCTAATCTTTGCAGTTAAAATCTGAATATCCCCTCCATTTAATCTTACGGTCTAACACGCCGGGTGAAAAGGTCCACTTTCATGCTTTCGGAGCCTGCTCCACCAGCTTCCAATGCTAAACCCTCCTTCCTAAAGACCGGGTCCATTTTTTCCCTCCTTCCTCTGGCTTGCTTTTTCTTTCCCTTAAAACAATTCTCTCTCTCCCCCCCCCCCCCCCCGCTCGTCTCTGCGGAACTTGATTCTGCAAAAGGGACCCGCTTCCTGCTCTCTCGCGCCCTAAGAAGCAGGTCCCCGCGGGCGCTGGTTTGCCGTGCCAGCCAGGGTGACTCCGGAGCCCAATCTTTGGCCTATTTTCTCCCCAGAAGCCACGCCGGGCTTCTTTTCGGATCCCCCCCCTCCCCCGATCCAGTCCAGCCCAGCCGCCAGGCCGAGCTTCAGGCGTCCTCTTTAGATTTCTCACTAAACATCCCGGAGAGATCACGTTGCAAAACTTGGCAAAAAAAAAACACGTATGTCGTATCTCTAAATTTTGCGACGCCTCCCCCACTTACCAAAAAAAACGTCTCTTCCCCCCCCCTTTCTCTGCCCATTTTGCCAAGCTGGGCTTGAGCCGTCTTTTTTCGGTCCGGCCTTCTTCGTTCAGTACAAATCTCCCAGAGCATCCATCGGTACAACCGGGAAATTACTCCTGGCCGGTTCGCTACTTAATTCACCATTAGGCCGGCGGTGCGGGCGTGTGTCTCTACGTGCAGCTCCTCCTGTGTGTATATTCTTCTCTTTCCCCCACCCCACCCCCACCCCAAGCACAGGCCCCTAAAGACCCAACCCAGCCAATTTGTAATCTGATTTTTTGCTATTAAGTCCCCTTTGAGATTCAAAAGGTAAAGGACCCGTAAGGACGTAAAAACAACAACCACCACCACCATCACCACCACGCGTACCTTTCCTTTTCAAGCAGCCAGGCCTTATTACTTCCTCGTTTCTAGCTTAATGGTTCATTTGTTAAAGCCCCCTCCCCCCACCCACCCCACCCATCTTTTCCCATCCCGGCCCAGTGAAAAAGTGCCAAGAACCCACAGCTTTCCCCCTGTGCTTTGTTGAAAACAGCCCCGGCTGTATAGCCTGCTCCGCTCCCCGCGCAAAGCCAAAGAGGTCGGATCCTGCGCCAAATTGATCGGAATGGGAGTTTAATTGATCGGACTCGCCATTGATCGCCATCGATCCCTTCCCGCCGCTTAGCAAGCCTGGCGCGAACCCCCCCCCCTACCTCCACCCCATTGCAGCAAAGGACGGGGGTGGGGTGGGTGGGTGGAGGAGGTAATCCATCGGAGGGGTTGTTTTTTCTCTATGCGCAATTTCTTTTCATGGGCCAAACCAACCTCCTTGAAGCCGCTGGGCCTTTGGAAGCGGTTTAAATCTGAAAACAAAATAAATCAAAACTAAGCAATCGAGGCCTTCGCCTGAGAGACGTAACGGCAGAAGAAAAAAAAAGAAGAGGGGGGGGGGAGAGAGAAGCGTCACACGTGAGAACGTGCCAACGGAAACGCTGCCCTGCCAGTCTCCGCATTAGTCCTCTTGATTTATAATATAATGGAGAAACTGGCTTTTTAAAGTTTTAGCCTCCAACCGGGCTCCAGGAGAGAAAGAATGAGAAAACTTAGCAATTGTCTCTTTTTTCTCTCCACCCAGAGTTCCCCTCAAGAGCTGCTTTGGATCAGAATATGGGGCCAGCGTCTCTGTTGCCACCAATTCAGTAAAATCGACCTTTTTATGAATTTACCCTTCGCTCCCTTCCGGGCCAGCCCCTTAAACCCTTCTCCTTTCTTTGCTCGCTCCTCCCCTTCAACCTCTCTCCCTCTCTCCCTCTCTCTCTCTCTCTCTCTCTCTCTCTCTCTCTCATCTTTCTCTCTCTCTCTCATCTCTCTCTCTCTCTCTCTCTCATCTCTCTCTCTTTTATATCTATCTATCTATCATCTTCCACCTTTATTATTTTTATAAATAATTCAAAACAACAAACATAACCTCATACTCCTTCCTCATCCTATTTTCCCCAATAACAACCCTGTGAGGTAGGTTAGGTTGAGTGACTGGTCCAAAGTCACTCAGTTGACTTTCCTGTCTAAGGCAGGACTATAATTCACAGTCTCTTGGTGATTAACCCACTCGGCCACCTTTCATGCCTGAGGTGGGACTAGAACTCATGGTCCTGCAGTTTCTAGTCTGATGCTTTAACCACTAGACCAGGGGTAGGCAACCTTGGCTCTTTTATGACTCGTGGACTTCAACTCCCAGAATTCCTGAGCCATCCATGCTCTCTCTCTCTCTCTCTCTCTCTCTCTCTCTCTCTCTCTCTCTCTCTCTCTCTCTCTCCCCCCCCCCTCTCTCTCAACTTTTCTGCCCTCACTTCACATTTTTTACACCCACCCAAAAAATAAGTTTCCAGCACTTTGGGCCACTCGGTTTTTGATCAATTGGCAATGATCCGGGAAAAGGTGAAGGGAAAGGAACCCGCGGGAGGCATGGCTTGGGGGGCAGACGAAACCACTGCGTTCCCCTAATAAACATTTATTCTTGAGTAAGCTGGAACCCCCATGAAAACAGGCAGGGGATTCCCTTCTGGGCACTCAGTTGGGGGAGCCGGATCTGCTTTAGCCTCCTTGCAAATCCCATCCTATGTGCTCCTGCGCCATCTCTCCCTCTCTGCGTCGCCTGCGCGCAATTCCTTAGGTCGCTTGCCCTGGAAATCCCTGCGCGGAATCGCAGGGATCGCTTTCGTTCCAACTGACACGAACCCTCCTGCGCCTCGGCCGAGCTGGGCACGTGCATGGGCACCGCACGGCCTTTGCTGGAAGCTGGAGAATTCACCCTCCGAGCCTGGTTCCCTGTCTCGTTGCAGGCAGTCACCCCCACGCCACCCCTAAGAGGAGAGTGCAGAGTTCAGCCACAAGCCGTCCGTCTCACCTTTCGTAGCGAATAGGGACCACCGGTCTTTTTCGTCCGAAAACCTACTTGGGGTTCCACCGTGCTTTCTTGCTACTGTCTGGCTGCCAGGCTTCGAAAATCTCGTGGATCTGTTCTAGCTGCCCAGTGATCGACTGACAGATCGGTTTCCTTTCCATTTCTATTCTTCTACAGCCAGATACCTGCTTTGTTCCTTTAAAAAGGGCACAGGAAAAATCCATTTGTAGATAGATAGATAGATAGATAGATAGATAGATAGATAGATAGATAGATAGATAGATAGATAGATAGATAGATAGATAGATAGATAGATAGATAGATAGATAGATAGATAGATAGATAGATAGATAGATAGATAGATAGATAGATAGATAGATGATAGAGAGAGATGATAGAGAGAGATGATAGAGAGAGATGATAGAGATGATAGATAGATAGATAGATAGATAGATAGATAGATAGATAGATAGATAGATAGATAGATAGATAGATAGATAGATAGATAGATAGATAGATAGATAGATAGAAACTCTTGAATTTTTTTCACCCTAGGATCGTAGGGCTAATTGGCTGATATAAATCTACCTCACAGGGTTGTTTTTATGAGGGTAAAACAACTCCTTCCTCATGTCCAAAACCTTGGGTTATTAGAGAAAGGGCAGGATAAGAATAAAAATACATACATGAAACAATTTAGGACAATTCTGAAGTTTGCAAACTTGCTCCTCATACTTTGATGGAAAGCTTTTTCAGGTTGTCTTCCTTGGAGATAAGGAATGGCTGCCGTGTGTGTGTGTGTGTGTGTGTGTGTGTGTGTGTGTGTGTGTGTGTGTGTGTGTGTGTGTGTGTGTTATCCTGTGTGTCGAGGGAAATCACCCAGTAAATGTAATCTTATGAACATCTCTCCCTTTAGAGTAGTGTTTCTCAACCTTGGCAATTTTAAGCCACGTGGACTTCAACTCCCAGAATTCCCTAGTCAGCATGCGGGACTCCAACAACTGGTCAGAGGCCAGTTCCCATCGTTCCTAAGTATTGCTTCTGCTGCTAAGATGTGGAGTCCTACAGTTAATGTTTAATCAGATTCCTGGTTTTAAAAATGTCATAAAGATTGATTAATTTCTAAATAAACTCGGCAAACTCAGAACTGACAAAAAGGAAAAATCCTTATTAGGGGCAGCAGAACAATGTTTTCTTGGGAGCAATCAGCCAGAAGAAGACAGGAGGGACTGAACTAAAGCAAGCTATGAAGCAAAAAGTAGATGGGAAGATCCCACCCTTCTCTGACAGCTTTGGGAGGTCTGAATGGAGCTCTTACATAAGGCCTTGAAATTAGGCAGAAGATTACAGAAATCCTAGGATTACACACCACTCCTACACATTAACTCATCGACAGCCAGATGTAGAATCTAAAGCAGGGGTCTTCAAACTTGGCCCTTTTATGACTTGTGGACTTCAACTCCCCGCTGGCTGAGGAATTCTGGGAGCTGAAGTCCACAAGTCATAAAAGGGCCAAGTTTGAAGACCCCTGATCTAAAGGATGCATCGCAGGACTTCAGGACCTGCATTTTGACCTGCAGGTTGCATTCCCACAGAACACTTAACCTTGTTGCTGGAGGAACCCATTGCCAGAGTTTGCAAACACTTCTTCTTCTTCTTCTTCTTCTTCTTCTTCTTCTTCTTCTTCTTCTTCTTCTTCTTCTTCTTCTTCTTCTTCTTCTTCTTCTTCTTCTTCTTCTTCTTCTTCTTCTTCTTCTTCTTCTTCTTCTTCTTCTTCTTCTTCTTCTTCTTCTTCTTCTTCTTCTTCTTCTTCTTCTTCTTCTTCTTCTTCTTCTTCTTCTTCTTCTTCTTCTTCTTCTTCTTCTTCTTCCTCCTCCTCCTTCCTCCTTCTTCCTTCTTCCTTCTTCCTTCTTCCTTCTTCCTTCTTCCTTCTTCCTTCTTCCTTCTTCCTTCTTCCTTCTTCCTTCTTCTTCTTCTTCTGCCATATCCGTTATCAGACATTGGCGATCATGTTGGCGATCCTGTTTTTATCAGCAGCCGCACGAAAAAGTGCTGCTGAGTTTTGTCCAAACCAGTCCCTTAGATTTTGAAGCCATGATGTTCTTCTTCTGCCTGGACCTCGTTTGCCTTCAATCTTTCCTTGGAGGATTAAATGGAGTATGCCATATTTTTCTGGGTGTCGCATCACATGTCCGAAATATTCTAACTTTCGTTTTTTAATTGTTTTGATGATTTCCCTTGGCTTTCCCAGGCGGCTTATCACCTCCTCATTTCTGATTTTGTCCACCCAGCTTATACGTAACAGCCGCCTGTAAATCCACATTTCAAATTTCATTGCCAGAGTTTGCAAACACTACACTGAATCAAAACCAAAGCAAATGACCTATGGTCATGCAACATTCTCAGACACGAAGAAATAACTAACCGAGATTTATCCTAGCTAAGCTTAGGATGCTATGTGAATGAGGCACTAGATACTCAATTGAGCGAATCAAGTCTTTTGGGTGCACATTACCAGACTAGCAAAATCTGGCCAGAGAGTGAGCGAGCTGCATTATGGTTTCCAGTTGCTCTTCAGATGCTTCCAGCCTTTTTAAATGCCTGTTGAAGAAGTGAAGCAGAGTGACCTGCTCATTTTGTCTTGTTTTTAGAAACACAAGGGCTGTGTTGTTCCAGAAGTAGCTGGATGTTATGTGTGCATCTTTAACATGTGCTGATCGAATATACTGTATCAAACAAGGAAATCTAAGAGATCAGGTCTTAGTGCTGGCTTCAGAGCTGCTGGGTTATCCACTTGTTGCGGTTCCACAAGATCCTGAACCTTCAATCTGGGTTCACAGAACAGATACCAATAAAAAAGAATAATGAGGGGTCCTTGGCAGTTCAAATGAAATGAGGGGGTCCTTGGTGCTTTCTGAACTTGGTTGTTTTCTTCCCGAAGTTTCATTACCCAAACTAGGTAACGTCATCAACGCACTGATGATGTTACCTAGTTTGGGTAATGAAACATCTACAACAGTGGTGGCGAACCTATGGCACGGGTGCCAGAGGCGGCACTCGGAGCCCTCTCTGTGGGCACATGTGCCGTTGCCCCCGCAATCCCCTCACCAGCAGCCCCCCTGGAGGAGAGTCGCCCCCGAGCGTGGCCCACGCGGAGCAGCGCAGCCAAGGACATGGCAGCCAGGCAGCGTAGACAAGACTCTGCCCTCACGCCCCATCGCGCACAGTTGATGCTGTGGGGCGCGGGCAGAGGGCGTGGCCGCCATGGCGCTGCTGGGCTGCCTGGGCGATCTGCGGCGGGCCCTGGAGGCGGTGAGTGGCCCTGCAGGCAGGCGGGGTGGGGGCGGGGCAGGGGAGTGGAGTGGGGGGGCAGTTTTTGGGCACTTGGTCTCTAAAAGGTTCGCCATCACTGATCTACAAGAAAACAACCACGGTCAGAGAGCACTAAGGACCCCTCACAGAACAGAAACATTGTATTCATAGGGTATGCTGTACCCCTTCCCATAATAGACCCACACCTATATTATAGCATAACACGACTGCTTGTTTCACAGGGCCTACTGAGAGCATGGCTAGACGTTTCCATACAACTCAGTCACAATGATCCTACCCATTGTGGTGGATTTCAAATATGTGAACAACCGGTCTGTTCTGGGCCTGGGCAACAAAAAAATTAGCTACCGGTTCTGGCTGAATCCCACCACGGATCCTACCTCATTTTAGTCCCATTGCATGCGTTGTATGAATTCGACTTCTCTGGGGCTATTCCGATAGTCCCTCCTGTGGTTTTTCTAAACATTTCTCATAGATCGTTTTTATATTTTTAAAACAGTGTTTCTCAACTTTGGCAAGTTGAAGATGTATGAACATCAACACCCAGAATTCCGCAGCCAGGCATGCCTGGCTGGGGAATTCTGGGAGTTGAAGTCCACCCAATTTAAAGTGGTCAAGGTTGAGAAACACCGTTTAAAAGCCATCTGATGTTTTGCATGATCTACATTAGTCATGGGTGGAAAAACAAGCCAGACTCTGGTGGCTCAGGCCAAGTACTTCTATGGTGTTATTTTGCTTTTACAATGTTTTGCTTCTTATGCAGTTCTCTTAATTTCGTTTTCGTGTGATTGCTTTTTAATCTCCTTGTAGGTCGTAAAGTAAGAATGCCAAACAACCTGATTCTGCTGCCAGCAAAGAAAATGGAGTACACGCTTCTCAATGGCTGGCCATTTTCTCTCCAACTCCCATCAACCCTGCCCAGTGATCACGCTATCTCAGACTGATGGGAATCGGAGTCATCCAATGCTGCATCTGCCTTCAGGCACGCCAGAGCTCTGTGACCAGCTCTTTCCTTCCTTTTTCTTTCATAAATCTCCTCTGTCGTCTTTTCTGTGGTGTTGAGGATTAATTAAATAATCTGTTAGCTAACACGTTAAATTAAGATCCACTGCTAGGTTTAATGATGTGGACGGAAGAATTGACAGAGAGAGAGATAAAGGGGGGGGGGAATTGCTAACGTGGTCCTTCTCCACCTCTGCCAGAACGAAGACGGGATAAGGGTGGCGTCAGTCCAGGATCTACAATGCAGAGATTCTGATTGAAGAAATTCATAAAGATTCATAAAGGTTCAGATTAAAAGTCCACGTAGCCTTGCATCTGGATTCCAGAAGTTCTGTGGAAGATCACAAGAAACAGAATGAGGACATCAACTGCTGATGATTCCTTGCCTGATTTTAGAGACAGACTGTTTCAACAGAGGCCCAATTTTTAGCTGTGATGCACAGCATCATTCTAGGAAATTCAGAACTGCTTCACTGGATTGGATTAAGATGCCCATTATATAGGTAATCCTCATTTAGTGACCACTCTATTTACAACAGCACTGAACAAAGTGACTTATGACTGGTTCTCATACTTATAACTGTTGCAACATCCCCATTTTGGTCATGTGATCGAAATTTGGGTGCTTGGCAACTGGCATGCATTTATGATGGTTGCAGTGTCCCAGGTTCAAGTGTTCACTATTTGCAACCTTCCCAGCCATCTTCCAACGAGCAAAATCAGTGGTGGTTGGGGGGAGGGAGGCAGATTTGATATGATTGACTTAACAACTGCAGTGATTCAGTTAACAACCAAGGCAAAAAGGTCGTAAAACCAGGCACGACTGACTTAACCCCCCCACACCTTGCTTAGCAGTATAAATTCATAAATGAGGGACTACCTTTACCCCCAAATTCTCTTTCTAACAGCAAAGGGAGTGTCCAGAAGGGAAGGGGGAGATAGAAGAAGCCCCTGTTCTCCTGAATCTCAGCTAGATTGTCCTGGGCAGCTGCCATGGTTGGTGGTCATTAATATTTCTGCACTGTTCCTTAAAAAAATCTATGCAATCATTTTGAAAAAGGGACCAAACTAGCCGTCTTAACTAGCAAAGATTTCCACATGCCATTTATTGACTTATTATTGAATTTATATTCTCCCTGTTTTTCCAAACTGAAGATACTTTGCAACCTTTCTTTCGGGCGTATCGCTTTTATGAGAATATATTTCGCATTGTTTTTGTGATTTACTACTGCACAGACTTCAGGATGACACGAAGCCCTTTGAATAAATAAACCGCGTCCTTTTATCTGCCCTGTGTGAACAGCAACCTGAGTTCCACCCAAGCTACAGCATCAACCTTGAAACACGGGAGATAAAAACAAGGGCAACCAGGGGAGAGAGTAGAAGGAGCATAAATGAAGCCACCAACTCAACCAGGAGGCTGTTGGCTGGTTCTCTGCCTGCTCAGTGACTCCTTCTAAACTGAAAGCTCCACTTTTTTTGGACCAATCTGATCCTATGATTTGGCTTCTCCTTGTGCTGAAAAGCATTAGCCAGAAATCAAGATCATGAGAATTGGTGGTACCACTTTACAACTGCACTAATTAAGACCACATTTGGAGAACTGTGTCCAGTTCCGGTCATCATGATACAAAAAAGATGCTGAAACTCTAGAAAGAGCGCAGAAAATAGCAACAAAGAATATAAGGGGTTTGATGAGAAACTAATTAAGAAAATCTATAATTTTTTTTTGAATTTGAAAATGAAAGATGAACAAGTTAAAGAAACAGTTAACATAGGCAAAGAACTTTGGATATAACATAGAATTAGAAAAATGGCAAAATTTGTGGGAAAGAAATTATAAACTGACAATGGCAGCTTCTTGCAAAGATAATTTATATAAAATGTTTTATAGATGGCACTTGCCACCAGCAAGATTGGCAAAAAATGTTTAAAACTATGTCAGATAGATGTTGGAAATGTAAACATAAGTCAGGTACTTATTATCATGTATGGTGAACACGTGTTGAAGTAAAGAGGTACTGGTAAAATATACATACTTGGCTAGAAAAGATGTTAGGAAAACATGTAGATTTTACACCTGAACTTTTTTTATTGGGTATTATGCCAGAGAAGATTGATAAACAAAGTATATATTTGATTTTACATGTGATAACAGCGGCAAGAATCATATTTGCACAATATTGGAAAAAAGAAGAATTACCATCAGAGGAAGAAATAATTAAAAAAAATATTAGATTGTGCAGAAATGGACAGACTTACTATGAGGTTGAAAGAAAAAGAAGAAACAGAATACTATCAGTTTTGGGACTTGTTTTATCAATGGCTGGAGAAAAGAATAAAGGATTAGGAATTAAATTTGTATTAGTGAACGATAAACTCAGACAACGCATTGTTGAATAAGCACTATTGAATTGTATGGAAAAAATTAATTTTACAAAAAAAAAAGAATATAAGGGGTCTGGAGGCTAAATCATATGAAGGGAACAACTAAGGGATCTAGATATAGTTAGCCTAACAAAGAGAAGATATTTGTCTTCCAATACTTGAAGGGCTATCACAGGGAAGAGAGCATCAATTTATTCTCTAAAGCAGGGGTCTCCAACCTTGGCAACTTTAAGACTGGTGGACTTCAGCTTTGCTGGCTGAGGAATTCTGGGAGTTGAAGTCCACCAGTCTTAAAGTTGCCAAGGTTGAGGACCCCTGCTCTAAAGCAGGGCTTTTCAACCTGTGGTACGCGTACCACTTGTGGTACATTAACGAGTGGCAGGTGGTACACAGCCCTGCCTAGCCAAGTGTAGTGGGGGAGGGAAAGAGCCAGGCAAAGACTTACAGTGAGAGAATCCTCTGGAGCTGCAGATTTTACTTATGAATGGAGCCATTTGGGGAGGCTGCCTTAGCCGGCAGCCAGTACTTACATTTTTCTTCTTCTTTAAGTGCCAGCTGGGCTCCTTACTTTCCTTTCTAGCCAGTAGCTAATTCTTAAAGGGGAAGTGCCTTTTTAAGCTAGTTCACTCAGCAGCTTGTCTTTTCTGTCTCTGGAGGCCTTTCCTTGTTTGATCAATATATGGAAGAGGGAAAATATGGGGGGGGGTTTCAAATTCTTCCTTCAGAAGGAGATGGGAATGAGAAAAAGGGAGGCAGGGAAGGGAGGGAGGGAAGGAAGTCCCGCCTTAGCAGTTGGCCACCAGCAGCTCTGCCATTGACTTTGCTTGTCAAAAGGTTGCAGAAGGGGATCACATGACCCTGGGACACTGTGACCATCATAAATATGAATCAGTTGCCAAGCATCCAAATATAAATCACATGACCCTGTTGCTGCAATGGTCATAAGTGTGAAAAATGGTCATAAGTCATTTCAGTGCAATTGCAACTTTGAACAGGTTTTTTTTTTGACACCAAGTTTTTGACACCTTGCTAGATGGTACTCGAATATTGCCATATCCTAAAAGTGGTACAATCGGTGAAAAGGTTGAAAAGCCCTGCTCTAAAGCACCTGAGGGCAGGACAAGAAGCAATGGGTGGAAGCTTGCTAGAGCAAGGCCCAACCTGGAACTAAGAAGGATTTTCCAACAGTGAGAACAATTAGTGAATGGAACAGATTGTCTCTGAAAGTTGTGGGTGCTCCATCGCTGGAGGTTTTCAAGAAAAGATTGGACAACCATTTATTTGGGATGGAATGAGGACTTCTGCCCTGGCCAGGGGTTGGACTAAAAGACCTCCAAGGTCCGTTTCAAACCTATGATTCTATGAAAGCTGCTTTCTGCATCCCGGCATGAATTGCTCTCCTGCTTGCCTTCTTTCCATTAGCCAATCGTATAGATGCCCTAGGATTGCATTCAGTGGGCTTGGTCATTCTTCATGCAAAATAGAATTGTCCCTCTGTAAAAGAGCACTTAAAATGCGGAAGGAGATACGGATTTCTGCTGGATTTTTTTTTTTTTTTTGCAAGGATGAAATGTACTTTTTTTGCCCAGTGTTTCTCAACCGTGGCAACTTTAGTCTGTATGGACTTCAACTCCCGTGGCTGGCTAGGGAATTCTGGGAGCTGAAGTCCATACATCTTAAAGTTGTCAAGGTTGCGAAACACAGCTTTTGCCAAACATTTCTTTCTGACACCGATTCATCAGTATAATCCCACTGCAATAAAATGTTGCATCTTTGAATGATTCCCTTTTCCAAGATTGTATCCTTTCAGTGGAGAATTATACTCTGAGCTATGCTAACACCACAGCCATTTGAATGGAAGGTGATTAATTCCTGTATCTTCATAGTAAAGGCTAGGGCAGGGGTAGGCAACCTTGGCTCATTTATGACTCGTGGACTTCAACTCCCAGAATTCCTGAGCCAGCATGGCTGGCTCAGGAATTCTGGGAGTAGAAGTCCACGAGTCATAAAAGAGCCAAGGTTGCCTACCCCTGGGCTAGGGGAAGAAATCATAAGAGTTCCCGGCTGCCACAATTGGGAAACCATGTTTATGATGGCCTAAGAATAAACCTACTTTTCTCTCACTCCTGCTTTGGTGATTCCACTGGAGAAGAAAGAGTTTGCTTCCTGAACACTTTTGGATGTATTTCATTGATTTTTGGCTTGATTTTCTTTAATCAAGAAAATAACCTGTAATTTAACCCATCACGTACCATTTTATAGAAATTTTCTGGTTTTACACAATGGCATATTATTATTATTATTATTTTTAAACTCCTGAAAAAAATGTCCTGTCTTCGCAGCTGAATACCAAGAAAAATCCTTTGGCTTTTTCCACGGGGTGTGAAGGAAAATCAGATACGCGTATCTCTTTTAATAGGAGGCTCTCTTTGAAATCTGTCTGGGTGGAAGAGGGAAAAAGAAAAAAGAAATCAATGCTTGCTATATTGTGAGATTGAGGGAGACAACATCCATCTATCACTCAGAGCTTTGATAGGATTAGAAACGGTTTGTCAGCAATGAATGGCTTGAAGAGACCATCCCAACAGCTACCACTCTCACCTGGCTGTAATACAATTTCTTGAGTCATCATTCACACAAATTTTCAGACTCAGAAGGGTAGATCTCCAATGAACCAGGGTTGCAAACTAGAATTGTCCTTATTTTCGGCCACAATTCTGGGTAGAACATATGAGACATGGAACCCAGCTCGGTCTTCTACTGGGTTCGTAGATCCAATGCTGGGAAGAGGACAGGATTTAATTGGCTTGTTATAGTTGTCTGTACAGGCAGTTCTTGGCATATTTAGTGACTGTTCAAAGTTACAATGATCCTGAAAAAAAGAAAATGACCGATCCTTGAACTTACAACTGTTGCAGCATCTCCATGGACACTTGATCAAAATCCAAGCACTTGGCAACTGGCATGTATTTATAACAGATGCAACATCCTGGGGATCATGTGATTGTGTTTTGTGACTTTCCCAGCTGGCTTCCAACAAGAAAAGTCAATGGGGGAAACCGGATTCACTTAATGACTACATGATTCACTAAACTAAAAAATTGCAGTGATTTGCTTAACAACTGTGGCAAAGAAGTAAAAAAGAAAATCAGATGTGACTCACTTAACAATTGCCTTCCTTAGCAACAGATTGTTGCTATTTGTGGTCATTGTGGTCATAAGGTTGACAACTACCTTTAACTCCAAAAACAGAAACAGAAGTAGGTGGTAAGACATAGATCTCAGTTCGGGGGTGGGCAGGCCATCTTTCTGGGTAAGGGGTCCATTTGGAATTTGGAAAATGTACCACGGGCCTGCTCACAAAAATGGCTGCCCTGGGGTACCTATCCAATCACAAGAGAGTGATTTATAAGAAACAAATTGATGAGGTTATGCAAGAATTCTATTGTCTTCCATGCCAGCTTTGCTCTGTTTCTCTCCACCATCCCAGGGCAGATGGGCACAGGGATGGGCAAAGCTTGAGGCTGTGACCTTTGGAACAGAACAGAACAGAACAGAACAGAACAGAACAGAATAGAATAGAATAGAATAGAATAGAATAGAATAGAATAGAATAGAATAGAATAGAATAGAATAGAAGTTGGAAGGGACCTTGGAGGTCTTCTAGTCCAACCCCTTGCTCAGGCAGGAAACCATTTCAGACAAATGATTGCCCAATCTCTTCTTAAAAACTTCCAGTGTTGGAGCATTCACAACCTCCTGTTGTTATTTTCTAAAAGTGGTTTTGGGGTCACAGGGGGGGGGGCAGAATTATTTTTGTACCTGAAGGTGTGGAGAGCTGAGCCTTTGCTTTCCAACATATCAGCTTGCCATTAAAAATCTAAAAACCTAAAGTCTGATATGAGAAACATCAAGGGGAGGAGCACATACGACGGAAGACAACTAGATTTGTAGCTGTGGCCATCTGCAAAGGCAATGGATAATTCTAGACCAGAGATAAACACATTTCATTCTCTTTTTCCTGTTGTTTCATTGTTCACCTGTTGCTCTGAGCTGTGTCCTACTGATTCCTCCTTGAGTTGAATTTAATGAGAATTTCTAAAATTAATTATTAAATTAGGGCTGCTCCAGATTGATCCAGTTCTCAGGTTATTTCACCTTGCCAGAGCCTTCTATATTATCAGTGTGTATATTCTGCATGGATGAAATTCTGCCAGAAGGCAGGAGAGGGAAAGGAAGAGCAATCCTGTATTGATTTGACGGCTAGTTCCGTTGTATCAAGAATCTTTTCCTGTTGTGCTTTGCTGATAGGCATATGCTCCACCACTCCCAACACCCTTGTGAGAAGCATTTGGACGTAGCCCCAAACTCTTTTTTTTCCTTCCAGTAGTGTTCTAGCTATGTGTGATGGGAAAAGGGCACAAGAGATCCAAGCAATTAACAGTGGCAATCTGTACAAAATTTAAAAAATAGAACATTGCTGTCATGAATTCAGTCTGAAGAAGGAGCACCATACTGAGGAGAAGAATCATATTTATTGCCTCCGTCGCTAGTGCCTGCTTTAGAAGAAAGAAAGACCCCAAAGAATTTATTTAAAAAAAATTAAATGTATTTACTTGCTTGTTTGTATCATGCTTTATTATATGTATAAATAACTCAAGGCAATGAGCATGTTTAATACTCCTTCCTCCTCCTAATTTCTCCATAACAACCATCCTGTGAGGTGGGTTTGGCTGAGAGAGGGACTAGCCCAAAGTCATCCAGCCAACTTTCATGCCTTGGGAGGGACTAGAACTCACAGTCTCCTGATGATTGGTCCAAAGAAACCCAACCAGCTTTCATGCCTAAGGCAGCACTAGAACTCACCATCTCCCATTTCTAGCTGGTGCCTAGAGGTTGAAGGCTACAAGATGACAAATCCTAAGGATCTGACTGGCTGGTCAGTTTGGGAAAGCTAGGCAGGTCCCTATCATTGTACCTGAGGTGAGTCTTCTTTAGGTAAAATCCATCTTTCAAGGAAGGCAGCAGAACTGGGGACGCCCACTGTTAAAGGAGAGAATACATTGAGGTCATCAGTTGACAGAGGATGCAAGGTTGGGTATCCCTAGGATACAATTCCCTTGTAAGAGTTCTCTTTGGGCCATACCTCAGAGGTCCCCAACCTTTTGGGCACCAGGAACTGGTTCCGTGGAGAAAAGTTTTTCCGTGTCCTGGAGAGTGTGTGGGTTTATGTGCTGCCTACATCCCACAGATATGGCTTTGCTTGCTTGTGCGGCCCGGTTGCTGCCATGCTGCGGCCCGGTACCAGTCTACGGACCAGGGGTTGGGGACCCCTGCCATACCTGAGCTGGTGAAGAAGCTTCTGTTTTCTGGTTTAAATGGGATTGCGGGTTAATTTGGGTCTGGTGGGATTAGGCAAAAGGGATGAAGTGGGTTTTTACCTTTACCATATCTAAAATGGGGTTGGGAAGGGTGCAGTCTCTGTTTTGTTTCTTATATTTATTTACTCCACTGCAACTACATCCATGCCACTGGGATTTTGGAAACTTAAAATCTAAGAAGAAATCCAGACAAAAAGAGATTCAGGAGTTTCTCTTGAAAAGGTATATAGCCCAAATGATACTGGGAATTACTGAGCGAGACAACAGCTGACAATTCAATCTGACTCCACTGAATGTCTTTAAAAATGCTTCTATTCCCTGATTATTCCTTCAGTCCATACTCTTCGGCCAAGACATTTAAAGCAGTAGTATCTAGGTCAGGGGTCCTCAGTCTTGGCAACTTTAAGACTTGTGGAGTTCAACTCCAAGAATTCCTCAGCCAGCTTTGCTTGCTGAGGAATTCTGGGAGTTGAGGTCCACAAGTCATAAAGTGACCAAGGTTGGGGACCTCTGCTGTAAGAGATTAAATCCATGTCCCCCCCACCTTTTGAAGTCTGTTGACTCTTACCTGGGGCCTATTTGCCTTGACCATTCAGACAATTCAGATTCTTGTGTCTAGGTACTATAGCACGAACCAGACTCGTAGCCTTTTTGAAGTTTATCTTGGTTTTATCGTTTTTTTTCTTTTTAAGCCACTTTGAAAAGAATAGAGGTGCCCACTTCCTCCCTCAATACATTAAAAACGCGTCATTTTGGAAAGCCACAGCAAGCTGAAGATGAATAGAGGTGTGGTGAGGGTGGGGGCCAAGGGAAAGGAAAGCAGGCATTGAGCTCCTTTTATCAATATTTCTCCTGAAAATGTATAATGCATTTTCTTTTCTGAAAAATTAATAACCTTGCTTTGTCTCTATTGACTTTTTCTCTGGCTCGTAGTGGATGTCCAGTGGAAATTGAGTGGAGAGTGAAAAACGCTGGCTGACCCTCAGCCAACCTGCTCTGGAATCTTGTCAATGGCTGCACGTTGCCGCCTTCCAGACACTGAGTCTCTCCAGCACTGCTGGAACAGAAGCCTTGGAAATGGTATTCTTTGTCCCTTGACAGCTCTGCCCACGATTCACTTGGCTTGGTCTAAAACAGGGACGTCCAACTTGGGCAACTTTAAGACTTGTGGACTTCAACTCCCAGAATTCCCCAGCCAGCCAGGGTTGGACTTCCCCTGGTCTAAAAGGAAGAGGGAGCCTCAGGGCCTCTCGGTTGAGCCGTGCAGAAGAGAAGCAGGGTAGAAAACAGATGGGCCAGGTTGAGGTGTAATCGTTGAGATGTTCAGTTAGGATTCAGAAGATCCAGGTTCTAGCTCTTCTTCAGTTATGGACATTTACCTGGTAACTTTGGCCCAGTTTCTTTCCATCTTTCCCCAGTCAGCCTCAAAACAAGGACAGAGCTGTGATCCAGGGTGGAACAATTTAGGATCCTGTTTTTGGTTGAAGGGGGCTTTCAACAGAGGGGTCAGTTTTGGTTTTCCTGAATGAGTCCACCTCAAGAGGTTCAGGAATATCACAATTTCAGCTACAGCTGAGAAGACAAATGGAAGTTATCCCAAAAGCCCATGAGACTGATCTTGGTCACAACTGTATTCTAAGAATCTTAGGGTATGGGGTCATGTTAATATTATTTGCAATGAGAAAAGCATCAGCCAATAAGGATTCAAGTTGAAAATAGTTGATGGTAAATTCCAAATGTGGGTTTGCCTGTCTGTCCATCTATCCATCTCTCTCTCCCCTCCTCTCTCTCTCCCTCCCTCCCTCCCTCCCTCCCTCTTATCGCTCTCTCTCTTATCTCTTTCTCTCTCTCTTATCTCTCTCTCTCATATATTTATCTAACCTTGTGAACTCTAAAGCTTCCTCCTTCCTTTATGTATTCAAGATGGATAGTGATTAATATTTACATGTTACTTACATGTAAGGGTGTAGGTCTATACATATGTTGTATGTAGTTTAAATGGGTGTTATGTATGTGTACACTTTGAGAGCAAGCAACTAAATGTGCCATTGTGCCCATTGTGACAATAAAGGTTATCTATCTAAAGTTGTATTGTTATTTAAAGCAGAATGGGCATCTGGGAAGCCTAGAGACAAATTCAGCCCTTATTTGCAGTTGTTGGAATTCTCTATGATCGTGACATTAAAACTTTAGTTTCCTGCTATTTTGAAGGAAAAAAATGAATACTATAAGGAAAATGCTAAAGTGGGTTCAGCACAGTAAAAAGAAGAGAGGAGAGGAGAGAAAGAAAAAACGAATCCCATACTCCAAATCCCAGCAAACAGAATATCTTAGCTCTCCACAATCTTCCCTCCCACTAATTAATTGTTGCCCTAACCATGAAAAGCTATCTATTCGTGGTTTTAAAAATGTATGCCTTCATATTTCAGTCTGAAAGGTTCCCAGGGCAATTGATTTAAATTTAGTTTGAATAAATATTATTAAATAAATAATAATTTTAAATAAAAATGTAAATCAAAATATATTGAGCCTAAAAAGAAATCCTTGCCATCAAGCTTACAATCTAATAATAATTACCCAAAAAGTTAAAGGACACAGATGGAAAACGAACAAATATAAATTTCTATTCCACTGGTGTTAGGATCCAAGCTTCAATTTTCCTCTATGCCCTCTGCTTTTTGGAGTCAGTAGAAATTTGGCTGTCCTCTTTGGGACTTTGCGATTGGGAGATGCCTCCTCAGTGCTGGTTTTACTGTTCTTGCACCTGCAGTTTCATTCCTTACAGCAGGGTGCAGGAAGAGCATCTTGGAATCCTACTTGACTAAAAACAGAATATGAATCCGCAGGGCGATACTACTGCTAAAAAGCAGAGGTCATTTTAGGCTGCACCAAGCAGAATTATAGCACCCAAATAATGGGGAGTAATGGTTCCACTCTCTTTGCCATAGACAGACTCTTGCTGTGTTAGTTCCAGATCATATTTTAACAAAGTTTGATGGGAAAGGGGGGAATAAGGTATTTTTCAGAAGAGGCAACTCAGTCCAGATATAAGAGGCATGGAGAAAAAGTGTTTCAAAGAGTTTCTGCCTTAATTAACTCACTATAATTGGGTATTTAACTGGATATTTAACAGAATAACAAAATAACAGAGTTAGAAAAGACCCTGGAGGTCTTCTAGTCCAACCCCCTGCTCAGGCAGGAAATATACCATTTCAGACAAATGGTTGTCCAATCTCTTCTTAAAAACTTCCAGTGTTGGAGCATTCACAGCTTCTGAAGGCAAGTCGTTCCACTGATTAATTGTTCTAACTGTCAGGAAGTTTCTCCTTAGTTCTAGGTTGCTTCTCTCCTTGATCAGTTTCCATCCATTGCTTCTTGTCCTGCCTTCAGGTGCTTTGGAGAATAGGGTGACCTTTTCTTCTTTGTGGCAACCCCTGAGATATTAGAACACTGTTATCATGTCACCCCTAGTCCTTCTTTTCATTAAACTAGACATACCCAATTCCAGCAACTTTCAAGTTCCTGTATTTATCCTGGACTAACATTAAGGAGATGTTTATGAAATCAGCATTGTTCTCGCTTCTTGCTTGATCTCACCAGCTCCATTGACAGAACTTTAACGAATGCAAAGGAGGAGATCAAACATGATCACAAGACAGGAAATTAAATCTTGGGATGGGAGGAACAGGGGGAACTGGACACATTTAGTTTGAAGAAGTTCAGATTGAGGTAAGGAATACAGTACAGGAAGGTCCTTCACTTAGGACCCCAAATGAGAGCAAGGTGGTAGTTAAGTGGTCACACCCCTTCACAAGCTTTTTTTGCCCTGCTTGTTAAGCAAGTCATGGCAGTTAAGTGCAGCTTCCCCCATTGATTTTGCTTATCAGACGTCAGCTGGGACAGCTGCAAGTGGCAATCATGGGACCCTGAGACACTGCAATCATTGTAAATACCTGCCAGGTGCCAAGTGCCCAAATCTTGATCACATGACCCTGGGGGATGCTGCGATGGTTGTAAATCAAACTCGCCGCATCATGTGATGCATCGTGACATGACGCATCACGACTTTTTTTGCATTGCTGGAGCTGGGTGCAGCCTCCGTATGATGCAACCGGCCTGCAGAGTGGCAGTTTGACACCCCCTGTTGTAAATGCAAGGACTGTTTATAAATCACTTTTTTTAGTGCTGTTGTATCTTTGAACAGTAGCGAAATGAATACTTGTAAGACAAGGAAGGCCAGACAAGGAATAATGGATGGAAACTGATCAAGGAGAGATTCAGAAATAGAAATAAGGAGAAATTTTCTGACAGTGAGAACAATCAACCAATGGAACAGGTTGCCTTCAGAAGTTGGATGGGAGGGCTTCAGCATTGGAAGCTTTCAAGAAGAGACTGGACTGCCATCTGTCAGAAATGGTGTAGGGCAGGGGTCCCCAACCCTCGGTCCGTGGACCAGTACCATGCCAGCAACCAGTCTGCACAAACAAGCAAAGCCCCATCCACAGGATGCAGGCAGCACACAAAACCACGCACCCTCCGGTCCGTGGAAAAACCTCTCTCCACGGAACCAGTCCCTGGTGCCCAAAAGGTTGGGGACCTCTGGTGTAGGGTCTCCTGCTTGGGTGAGGGGTTGGACTAGATGACCTACAAGTCCCTTCCAACTCTGTTAGTCTAAGAAAGGACTGCCTGAATGCCAATGGTGAGGTTTGCATTGGAATGTTTTATTACTTGCCCCTTTTTCCTCCCCTCCAGCAAACCCCGCTGTTTGAGTCTGTGGTTCTCCACATCAATCACGTCGCCCCTAACTCAGCCCTCCTCCTAGATTTAGGCTGCTGGAAATCTGGGCCAGGCGGAATCTGTCTCATTAGGAGGAGTTTGATGGCTGAGGCTCAAGATCAGAACAAAGATTTATGCTGAGGTTTAAGAATACCAGTCTGTCTGGCAGAGATACTGCTAAGATCTCGGCAGCTGACAGGGCCAGTGGATTGCCAGTCAAATATTGAACAAGGACATCAATGATGTTAGCCCTAAGTGAAAACAAACAACCAAGAAGGGGAAAAAAGAGAGCAGTTAATGGTCTTCTTGAGACATTCTCTTGGCACGGCGGGTTCTTGTGGTACCTGGCACAAATATTACTTATGTCAAAGTGAAGAACCGCTTAGCACAGCCGTCATTTTGCAACAGCTGTTCAGACAAATATTCCCTATGTACAAATCAGCTCTACGAACTGAAAGCCTTTCTCCAGGGAGCTCAGAGGGAGAGGCAGCGAAGGAGAGGCGAGGTTTGCATGTCAGGAGATGGGCCCCTGAATGCATGAATAAAGAGGTGTAGTGCAGCCCAGGGGTTAGAGCACCATGGGATATGGTGTTGGCCCATGGCTTGATCCAGAAGCTCAATGAATAGCGACTGTATTCACACCGTATATTTAACCAGGTCAGTTTAAAACATAGTCTATTCACAACACTGGGGAAACTTGGATTGTCTTTTACACATGTCTGATTTAGCCTTACTTACTTACTTACTTATTAACATTCATTATAGGCTGCTGCGACTTGTAGCAGGGGTCTAGGTGGCCCCTAATAAAAATCAACCACAGCCATTGTAGGCAAATCCTGATCCAGAGCAGGTTAATGGAATTATGCAAACCCAACCCTTCATCTCTCAAATAGATTTACTTCATAAAACAGTTGAACAGCAGCACATTAGTAGGAAAGAATGAAGAGCTTTGAGAAGAAAGAGAGAAAGGGAGAAGAGGAGAAAGGAGAGGGGAGGAGGGGACGGGACAGGAGGAGAGGAGAGAGGAGATGGTGGAGATGGGAGAGAATGGAGGAAAGGGAAGAGAGGGGAGAGGAGAGAGAAAAGAGGAGAGGAGAGAGAAGAGAGGGAAGAGGAGAGAGAAGAGAGGGAAGAGGAGAGAGACAGAAGGAGATAGGGGAGGGGAGAGGGAGGAGAGGCAATGGGTGGAGAGAGAGGAGAAAGAGGAGAGGGGAAAGAAGGGAGGGGAGGCAGGAAGGGGAGAGGAAGAGGAAGAGGAAGAGGAAGAGGAAGAGGAAGAGGAAGAAGAAGAAGAAGAAGAAGAAGAAGAAGAAGAAGAAGAAGAAGAAGAAGAAGAAGAAGAAGAAGAAGAAGAAGAAGAAGAAGAAGAAGAGGAGGAGGAGGAGGAGGAGGAGGAGGAGAGAAGAGAAGAGAAGAGGAGAGAAGAGAGGAGGAGAAGAGAAGAGAAGAGAAGAAGAGGAGAAGAAGAGAAGAGAAGAGAAGAAGAAGAAGAAGAGAAGAGAAGAGAAGAGAAGAGAAGAGAAGAGAAGAGAAGAGAAGAGAAGAGAAGAGAAGAGAAGAGAAGAGAAGAGAAGAGATAAGGCAGGAAGGGGAAGGGGAAGAGAGAGGAGAGGAAAGAGATCAGGAGATGGGCCATTGCCCCACTCTGGCCAAAAGCAGTACAGGATATTCCTTTGAATGAATAGATCCAATGGTCCTTCACATGTTGCTGAACTACAATGTCCAGTATCCATTACCAGTGACCATAGTTAGAGGATTGCTGGCATTGTAAATTAACAATCAATACAGCACCAGTAAGCTTTTTCTTTTCAGTGAATCAGGGGTTGCTTGGTAACATGGAAGTGTTTCTGTAAATCGCAAGATATCTCTCCAAATTTGGAGGATCACAGGTTCATTGCCCATGGTAAAACGTTATAGGATGAACAGGAGAATCCTTCAAATGAGTATAATTAGCCATGTTTGACTGGGTGTGCTCGACTACATTAAAAAACCAAGCCAAAAGCTTACATAAAGTTACTGTATGAGACCATAGTTACATTTTCCCCATCTACAGCCCTTCTTGCAGACCTCTTCTTCAGTGGAATATCAGACTACCATTAAAAAGTCTTCTGGACACCTCCCTGTAGTTTTGGAGACTGCAGTATGAAGAAATACGTCTTCTTCTAGCATATTTTTGTTTTGTTCATTGAATTTGTCAATTTGGTCAACAGCTCTGGCATTTCCTGGTTAATCTCCCATCCAAATATTCACCAGGTTGGATGCTGCTTATCTGCCCCAATACTGCCAAAATGTCAAATAATCTGTAAATTAGGGGATGATTAAAGGTTTTTTTAATTAATTCAGCCGCTTTAACTATTTACAATGAATGTTCTGTTGATATATAATCCTCTTATTGTCAAAGGTCATTTTACTATTATTTTTAATACTTTAAATCATTGCTTTTTTCACACAGCATACATTCAATTCCTCATGAAATACGTGTTCTCTCCCTGGAGGTCTCCAAACAGAGACTAAAAGACCATCTGTTAGAGATGTTCTAGTAGATATAGCAGGGGAAGGGAGCGGGTTGGACTAGATGACCTTAAAGACCTCTTGAAATTCTACAATTCTATGGTTAATAATTTTCTGAACCTTTTTTTTTTAGTGTTGTCACATCTATCTCTTGATTCCTGGGGATTATCTGGATTAGTTCCTGCCATTTTCTTGGCAACCTTTTTAGAAGTGGTTTGTCCTTGCCTTCTTTTTCCTAGGGCTGAGAGAGAGGGACTGGCCCAAAGCCACCCAACTGGCTTCATGCTTACAGCAGGACTAGAACTCACCATCTCCCACTTCCTACCCTGGAGGTTTTAACCTCTGAACCAAACTGGCTCTCTTTGTGTCTCCTACAAGCTTTAAATGTTTGCTTGAAGACTTGGTCTACCTCAGGGGTCTTCAAACTCGGCCCTTTTATGACTCATGGACTTCAACTCCCAGAATTCCTCAGCCAGCATGCCTGAGGTATTCTGGGAGTTGAAGTCCATGGGTCATAAAAGGGCCGAGTTTGAAGACCTCTACCTTTTCAAGTTGCAACCATTTTGGGATCATCCCCCCAAATTCTTAAATCACAAGATTAAAGTGATGAAGATTTGGAGCAAAGTGTGTTTAAATTTCACACATCCTCAAAAGTTCATGCCACAACATAACGAGAAAATCTTAATGGCAAGTTAGCCTCAGCTTTTCTCAACTACATTAGGCTACACAGATATTGGGCTAGCAGAAAGTCAAGGAAGATTTTAACATATTTTCCCAAATAATGCCCCTGAAATCTTTTGAAGCAGATTTAGCAGCTCCAAATCCCATCAAACCACACCCCTCCCTTCCCCACTTCAGAGTTGAAAGCTGAAAGTCAGAACTGAAGAAGCTTCTTGGATGAGAAGCAAAATGTTTTCAAGGGAAAAAAAACCAAGAAAGTCCAGTTGCTTTTTGGAAAAGCACCTTTGGGACTGAAAGTAGACAGGTTTTGCTAGCAAAGGAGTGGATCACCGGTAGCAAACTGCATCTCAGAGAAAGCCAGCTTTCTCCACAAAGCTGCCATGGTGCTACACAGCGATAAGGAATGGGTCAATATAGTTTTCTAGAAGTTTCCCCCCTCCCTTTTTCAGAAGGGAGAAGAAGATGAAGAAAGGTTAAATGTGAGCTATTATTGATTCATTTGCTCCCTCTCTTCCCCCACCCCTGGAGCCAGCTTGGAGGATAGATTGCAGCCCAAACTGACCAACTGACCACCAAGGGGACATTGGAGACCAGTCCACAGTTGCTGACCAATGGCTACCCGCGAGACTCGTTGCCTAGCAACCCATCTGGGAGAAGGGAAGAGGGGGAGAGATGGATTTTTCCAAATGCAGCAGCAACAGCCGTGCCGCCGGATCAATTCTGCAACATGGGCAACAGTGACCAAACCGAGTCATTTTTGCTTGGAGCACCTATTGATCTCGCTCTGCTATGGGCATTGAATGAGGTTTAATAAGCCCCCAGTAAGCAGAAACAAGGGCTTAAGTGATAGGTTTGCAGTCAAACATGAACTTATTTCTGTCTTCCCCCTCTTTTGAAGGAAGGAAGGAAGGAAGGAAGGAAGGAAGGAAGGAAGGAAGGAAGGAAGGAAGGAAGGAAGGAAGGAAGGAAGGAAGGAAGGAAGGAAGGAAGGAAGGAAGGAAGGAAGGAAGGAAGGATCATGTATGGCTGAAAAAAATGCAAGCTACTAAAAGGGGACTATATGAAACACAGCACAGAAGTTCCCATAGAACTATCAAATCTGCTTTACAAACATTTTAGTGACCTTTTGATGGCAGGACAGTCAGTTTGGTATGATGGTTAAGGCATCCAACTAGAAACCGGGAAATTGTGAGGTCTACTCCCACCTTAGATCCAAAGCTAGCTGGGTGACCTTGGGCAGTCATTTTCCCTTGGCCCTGGTAAGGTGACAAACCAAACCACTTTTGAAAAACTTTGTCAAAAAAAAAAACGGCAAGGACTTGTCCAGGGAATCCAAGAATCAGACAGCACTGAATAGAAGAAATTGTATATAATGGAAGAGATTATTAGTAATTCAGGGTTGAATTATGGGGTCCTTGGTGCTCTCCGAGCTTGGTTGTTTTCGTGTAGATGTTTCATCATCAAAGTAGGCAACATCATCAGCTAAAAGGGAGATGTTTCCCTTTTGTAGTTGATGTTACCTAGTTTGGTAATGATGTTACCTAGATTGATAATGAAACATCTACAAGAAAACAACCCGGCTTAGAGAGCACCAAGGATCCCACAGAAATAGTATCTCTTTGCTGCCCTCCATTGGCCATTTGGATCTTTGCAGACCAGATCTAATAGCTTTACCTTTAAGAATGACTTCTGTTTATACCGGTAGGCAGGAACATATAGCAAGTGATGATCCTTCAAATACTGTGGTCCAAAGCTGGAAAATGATATTGCAGGTATTTTGGTGAGTCCCTTTGGGGTCCTCAGCACATGGTGATAGATTTCCAGAGGATCAGAACTTCTCTTACTATTTTCTTGCTAATTTTAATTTTTGTTTCTAATTTGTCTTTTGCAGTGGTTTTTTTTGGGTATGTTGGGCTATAGTTTCTTTTTGTGTAAAGACTGATGCAAAGTATGAGTTAAGCAGTTCTGCTTTCTCCCTGTTGCCTGTTATTTCCTTGCCATCTTCTCTCTTTAGTGGACCTATAGTTTCCTTGACTTTTTTCTTGTTGTTAATGTGTTGGAAGAAACTTTTTTTATTATCCTTGATTTCTGTTGCAAGTTTTTGTTCGTTCTGCGCCTTTGCTTTCCTGACTTCATCTTTGCATGTTCTGGCTGTCTGCTGATAATTGGCCTTAGTTATATGGTCCTCTTTCCATTTTTTGTATTTGCCCTTTTTGTCTTTCAGTTTGTCAGAGAGATCTTTGTGCAGCCATGCTGGTTTCTTGTTGAATTTCTTGTTTTTCTTTTTCAGTGGGGTTGTGCTGGTTTGGGCTTTTATGATCGCATTTTTCAGAGTTTCCCACACTTCTTGGGTTGTTTTCCTCTTTAGGATTTTCATTCATGGGATCTTTCCTAGGTTCTCTCTGAGTTTAAGTTTGTTAAAGTCAGTTCTTTTGAAGTTTAAGACACTGGTTGGATTGTTTTCTATTGCTAGTGTTTGTATTATATTATGTGGCTGGTGGATTCTCTGGGAGACTTTGAGGCATTCCCTAGAGGTTTGAGAGATAGAATAAGGAATGAAGAGGCAGTCTTCGGGCTTAACTGTAAATATTTTACCGATGGATTTAAAAGCTTACTGGCCTTCTTCTCTGAGTTCAAGAACTGCAGCTGAGGAGCAGCTGGCTAAGTTGGGGGGCAGGCTACCATACAAAGACTTGGGGAAAATCACAGCATCTCTCTTTTTGTCTCCCAGCCCATCTACATGTGCCATATCAAGAAGCTGCCCTCTGCTTTATGGTAGGCAGAAATTTAGCATTCCCTCTTACAAGCTTCATCTCCAAGCAAGGTATGCTTCTCCCACCCCCCACCCCCACACTCCTAGCAATTACTTTTTCTCCTATGGAAATGCACGTCAATTTAATCAGTCAGCTGATTAATTGATTAAAAGCTCATATGATTAATCGGCTCCCCTAGGTAAAACTAGCCCAAATGTCTCCCTGGCATTTTGTGTTTCTGCTTCCCAAAACACTTTCCTTCCCTCCCTCTCATAGCAACAGCCACAGATCATAGTCTGATTTAATATTGGGGGGGGGGGGAGTCAACGGCTTCCCCCCCACACACACAGTTATTTAGTAAGGAGTCCATCAAGCACATCTCCTGGTTAAAAGAAAAAGACAAGCAAGAAAAGCAAAGCAAAGAGAATTAAGAAAGGAAGAAGACATAAACAGAGTAGAAGTGTAAAGGAGGAGAAATCTAGGCCGAAGATAGTGATGCTTGGCCCAACAATGGCCGGTTTTGTTTTCCTCTGCATCTTTCCTGCATTTGAAAGTCATATCTGAATGCTTTGCAGTTTAATCTTTATTACCCAAGAGGCCCTGGAACTGAGGCAAAGGCGTGGGGGAGGGGGATAACAATCAAATCAATACTGTAGTATGAATTTACTCCCCAGGGGTTCTGGGCACCAGTATTCTCCTTTCCCTTCTATTAAAGAGATAACATCAATTTAAATGTGAGATGTGTTAATTGCCACCATTAAATGGTTGACCTCCCCCCCCTCCACTTGGTGGCTATCACTCTTCCTTATGAAAGGGGGAAGGGATCCTCATTAAAAACAATAACAACAACACTGACCTGCACTGCCCAACCCATCCCCTTATTTCAATTAGTTTTTCTAAGCCATAGAAATAAGACTTTTTGAAAATTATCCAGGAAAGACTTAGGCTATAGTTGGGAACAGGGTTTCTATCTAAAGAGTGACTGTGGTTAAGCGTTGATATGCAGGATGTATTTTCAGTCAAAAAAGATCCTGTAGTGATTTGTGTATGATCTATGGGTAGATTCAGGCATCATGTGAAGCCATGGATTGCTTAAGCCAAGTAAAGGGCTTATACCTAAGTAGCTGTCTATTACAACATGTTATGGCTTACAATAAAAAAGGCCCAACTCAAGAGAAGAGCTGAGCAGACAAAAATTATTTTAGCTGTAAAGTTCTGCATGACCTTAGGGGGAAGCAAAGAGACACAGAAAAATGGATTCTGCCTCTTTGCTGCCATCTACTGGTGAATCATATTTTGAAGTCCAGATATGTTATTAAATGGAGAGAAAAGGTAAAAAGGTCATGACACCAAGGGATGAAGAAAGAAAGCGAAATCAAACTGGCAGGAAGGAAGTTCAAAAGTAACATTAGAAAGTATTATTTCATACAAAGAGTAATGAAAGCTTGGAACCAATTCCCAGCAGAGATAGTGCGTCAATCATCAGTAATTGAATTTCAACATGCTTGGGATATCCAACTCCAACAATGTTAAAAAAAATAGAAATAAATAAAAAATTAAAGTAATAAAAATAAATACATACATTTTTTAAAAATGGTAGACTCAATGGAACACTAGATTTTTTTTTCAGTCGGTTTTCTATGTTTTTATACTAGAAAGATTTTTTTTTTAATTTTCCCCAAATCTCACAAAATATTGAAACCTCATTTTGGTGACTTGCACAGAGTCTTACAAGAGGATCAGATCTCATATGCTGATCAGTATCTTGTGTGATCTTACGAGACTGGTAGTTCTGAGTATGATATGATGGGTATTCATCATCTTTACTTTTTAAATAAAAGGGTTGTGTTGAGGACTCATCTCAGGCACTTTTTAGAAGTAGAGAAAAAGATGTTTTGGATGGTGTCTTCCATTATGGAGAGTCAGTGTTTCTGGTATCCACAACCATCTATATGGAACTGGTGGAGAAAATTACAAGGATGAAGTTAGTTCTAGAAAAAACAGGGATATTGCAGACATGGTATTGTTCACAATGCACCTGTTCTTTCATCTTCTCTCAGGCCCAGTACAAACACCTTTAATTTTGTCTTGTTTTTCTTTTACCTATACTACATTGGAAAATAAATATATTTTGTTCCATTATAAATCAACGATTTGTCAGAAAATGACAGATAAAAATAATGGCAGCTTCTCTCCCACCTGTAGAACTTACACACACAAAGAAAATTTTCTGAATTCTGGCCACATAATGTCTTCATCTCATCTTACGTATTAATAAGAACTCATAAAATCAGTTAATAAGAAGTTATTCCTGACTTCCGGTCCTGTGCAGCAGCGCAGCAGTCGAGGGGTTTGGGACTCCAGGCCTATTGGCTGAGTTTCTTCCTGTTAGGGGACCCTAAATGGGCCAGAATCCACCCCGAAGTGGCGGAAAAGAAGGAAGGAAGTCCCGGGGACCTCAGAGAGATGGCGATTGACCTGATCAGTCCAGGAGAAGCCTTCCAGAAACCAACAGGAGAAAACATAGCCTAACTTCAGAGTCTAGCCCAAGCTGCAAGCAACCGAAGCACTATTTTAAGCTGATTGTAAACAGCGTGTTTGAATCTGGGTAAGAACATTGATTTTCTCTATCCTACTTATAAACTTTCCTGAAGGAAAAAAAAATCCCAAGAAGCAAAAAAACCTCCGAAAGTGAAGGAGGGGGATTTTTGCCCCACCCTTTTACTAATGGAAGCGGCGAATTAAACCTTTTGTGGAGGACCAAAACATATTGAAATGAAATGAAATGACTATAAAACCTAAATCTGGATAAGTTTGAAATTACTGAATGGTTAAGATTCTCACTTTAAAGGCAATTTGTTCATTTTGAAAATTTGAAAAATAAACCAGTGCTGACATCTAGTGGTGGATGAAGACTACGACAGCTATGGCTTTCATGCAGGACTTGGCAAAATCTGGAAAAAACTAATCTCTACTTGTGACCTTCAAAGCTCTAACAATAGAGAACAGCTGTGACAAAAAAGAAAACAATCTGGGCTGCAGACAAAGTGAGACTTACAAATTTCAGGGAACAAAAAAAAAACCCAACTTTTTTGAACTTTCTGGATTACAAGTATCTATTTAACTCTGACCCCAAAGCTATTTGCAGAGAAAAGAAAATTTGGATTCTTGGTCATCATGGAAAATCAGAGATTTATAAAAAGAACCTATCAAGAAAAAATAAATACTTTTCAAGAGGAGACATATGATATGTTGCAACTAATTCAAATAACAATGATTTCAAACCACAAAGAAATCCAAAATAACTTTGAAAATATAAACCAATTCATCTCCAATTTAACTTTACAACAAAAAAATCCCAGGAAACAACAACAGAGAAGGAACAGATAAAACAGACAACTGAATACAAATTTGAGGATAGAGACTTAAGGATGGAACCTAAGAAAACAAAGAAGTATGATTTAACCCAAGTGGGAAAAAATTTACAAGAAATACTGGATTTGGAAAAGACAACTTATACTTTAACACCACAAAACAAATTTGAGGATAAGAAAAAAGATTGGACAAAATGGACTGCAGAGATGCCAGGAAAAACACTAGAACTGGAGAGACAAAAAATGACAAGAGAAGCAGAGAGAGAGAAAAAGAAAAAGATTTTCAACAAAAATGAGTGGGCAAATGCCTCTCACAAAGATATTGTACTTGACTTACTTTTTATATCTACAGTAACACCTACAAGAAGATGGAAAGATTCTTTGACCCAGCAGAACATATTGATTAAGAAACATATTGGGCAAAAGAAAAAGGCTAAAGTGAAAAAGACGATGGGGCCTATCAGAGAGAATATTTAAAAAGGAAACACCTGTTCGAATATGGTTAAATAAATAGAAAAATTTTGGATGTGAATTTGACTTTAAGAGGGAAGAGCCCCTCAAGTAACATAGTACTTTCTTTTTCTTCTTTTTTTTATTTTATTTCTTGATATGAGTAATATAAAAGAGTTGGAATTGCTTATATAAAGGAAATGTTTTAGATATCTAAAGGTGATTGACTTTAAGAAAATTACAATGGATTAAAAAAATGTTTTGAATAAGAGTTAAAAGACTAGAGGACTAGATTTATTAAATGGAATATTTAAAGATTAAATATATTTTTAATTATGGTAAAAAAGAATGATTTTTTTTGGAAATAAATATGTAGTAGCTTATAGAAAATAGGGATTTTAAGTAGCATACTATCTTTTTATTTTTTTATTCTTATTCTTTTTTTTCTTTTTTTAGTCTTATTTATTCCTTAAGAAAGGTAAAAGTATTGGGTTGGCTTACATGAGAAAAAAATAGACTTAAATATTTAAATGTAATTAACTTTGAGAAAATCTTGACCAGTAAGAATGTTTTGAACATTGTGGGAAAAACAAATGTAAACAAGAACTGTAAACAGGATCTACAATGAGACAACCAGAATGACTAGATAGAAAAGGAATATTATATTGATGTGATTATTATCTGTAGAAATATTAGAAAACTTTTATACTCAATCGTCATTCATTAAAACAACAAGAATTGTATTAACTTAAGGTTGGTAAAAGAGAACATTATGGGAAAAAGAGGAAATCAAGTAAAGTTATTATGTGGATTATAGATTATAGAAATCAACTGTTAGTGAATGTTTCTTAAATGTAAACCCAGACAACACACTGTTTACCGAATATTAAGGTGATTATGTTAAAAAAATTAATAAAACATATTTTTTTTTAAAAAAGAAGTTATTCCTGTGAATGAGGTTTTTTTTTTCCTTCATGCTCTTACAAGAATTCCTGGTTCTTATTGTTCAAATCAAACGGGAATTGCTATGTTTCATACTCTTACAATTCGTATGTCTGTCTGCTTAAAAAGAATGGCAATGTGTTCAAAACAACTTAGCATCAGTTAAGTGTGCATAAGAATGAAGCCAATATCTCTTCTAATATTTCTTTTCCCCTCTATTTCCCCTTTTTCCTCTATTGTATTTAGATTTAAATTAATCCATGTTCTGGGATGACACAATATATTGAATGGAATCATGCACTAACTCAGCGTTTCTCAACCTTAGCAACTTTAAGAGATCTGGACTTCAACTCCCAGAATTCCCCAGTCAGCCTGAACTAACTAAACTGACTGGGTTCATATAACGTGCTAAGTCTTCCTACCCCTTTCCTATCCCTCTTCTTCCTACCTTCCTAATATTCCGAGACACAAACATTAAAACTGGACCTTAGTCCTAAAAGAAAGCTTAGCCATGAGATCTTTAACTGCCCTGGTTCAGCATGTTTGTTGTTTGTTTATCAAATTTATTTGCTGCCCCACCTTGTATTGAAATGACGTTGTACAAATCAGGTTAGCGAAGCTATGCCTAAAACTTAGGTATTTGCTGAAACACCTTGGGAGAGCATTCCTCCTTTATGACTCCCAGATCTAGGGTTTCTGTTTCTGATTCAACAACCTCACATTTCACTGCTCCTGGACCTGTTTGGCTGCTATCCGCCTACCTACATTGGCTATTGTTTGTGGTGGACCTGCTCTGTAGGGCCTCACCCTTCCCTGGGCCTGTCTAAAACCCAGTCTCTAATTCTTTCCACCTGGAAAGAACATGGAAGAACATCCTGTGATCTTCTGATCTGACCCTGGCCATAATCACCACCGCCCCACCAATACAAAGGGACAGCTTGGTTCCTGACAACCCACCCACCCACCCACCGCAAACTGTTTTCCACCCGCTGCCCCCCAACCCAGTGCCTCTTCTCATTCCCAGCTGTCCCCACGATGCAGCACTGCGGCAGGAGCTCACACTGGCAAAACCGATCGAGGTGAAATGGTTGATCAATAGGCATATTGAGCGCCTCTTCAGGCTACGGTGCTTTTTGAGGATTCAGAACAAGCCTCCAGTCGCAGCCTCAAAGATGCCCCCCAAGGCCAATCAAAAGGAGCACAGCAGGACCAAGATGACTTTTCAAATAGCCCTGCTGGATCAAACCAAAGACTATATAATCCAGCACGAAGCACCCCCACCGTGGCCAACCAAGTGGTTCCAGGAAACTCACAAGCCAAAAATGAAAAGAATAGCCCAGAGGTGCAACTAACACCAGTCAATCTACCCCCATCTCTTGCTGCTGGCATCTAACAAAGGCATTTAGGGGTACACTGCATCTAAACATGGGGTTCCAGTCAGCTGTTCTGGTTGGTGGATTTATGCTTTGGGATTTGTCTAAGTTGCTTGTGAAGCTTTTTCACTGAACACTGTTGCCACACGTTGATAAGGCCTGTTCCATGATGATCTGCAACAAACTAAGGAGAAATTTCCTGACAGCTAATCCGTGGAACAGCTTGTCTCTAGAAGTTGTGGGTGCTCCATCCCTAGAGGTTTTCAAGAAGAGGCTGGAAAACCATTTGTCCAGAATGGCATAAGTCTCCTGCTTGAACAGGGGGATTGGACTAGAACAGGGGTAGGCAACCTTGGCTCTTTTATGACTCATGGACTTCAACTCCCAGAATTCCTGAGCCAGCATGGCTGGCTCCGGAATTCTGGGAGTTGAAGTCCACGAGTCATAAAAAAGCCAAGGTTGCCTACCCCTGGACTAGAAGACCTCCAAGGTCCCTTCTAACAGTATTGTTCTAAGTTTGGTGAAGTTCATCTTTCAGTCAGTCTTTATGGAATCTATTGTTTTTCTTTTTCATAAGGAAATCTCAAATCCTCTATCATTTTTCTTTCTTAACTCTCTCCATCTCTGGCTCTGTAAGAACTTTGTCGTCTGGAGCCACAAATGTAATGTAAACTGTTTTCTTTACTTTTTTAGGTGCCCAAAGTGGTTCCACTCAGTCTGAAGAAAGAACGTCCCCTGCCATTAAAATTAGCTATCAGTTGCCCTTTTTGATGCTCGGCTGATAAAATTGTCAGATTGTTCAGGCTCTAAAATCGAGTGCTATATTCTGTATACATTTCTAAAACCCTCGTGAGGAAAGAATTGTGTACGTCACTGAGTCCCTTCTGCTCATCTCCATTAGATGGTTGCCCAGAGTTGAATACATCCACATTTGCCCAAATGGTTGCCCATTTGAATACATCCACATCCATCCATTCAAGCTGCTCTTACCGCTGAAGGAAGCCTTTCTTAAGATTCAACTGGCACCTGTCTTCTTGCCATTTAAGAGTATTGCTTTATTCTAGGCTCTCCAGAATGAGAAGAGGCATGGTCTTTTTTTTTTAGTAGACATTTCTTCAGATATATAAGGACTACCCAGACCTGTTCCCTTTTTCTTCTTACTTAGTGAATGAACTGTACTGTAGAGTGGACACAAGACTTAAGAAGAAAGTTCTAATCTGTGCTCAACTCCTTTCCCACTTCCTCTCTTTGACTCCTTGCTGGAGTGTTTGGTGATTTCCATTCATCCATTGAATTTGCACAGGTTGCTCAACCTGGTCATTGTATCAACCATTTCTCAAGCTCACACAATGCATTAAACCAGGGGTCTTCACACTTGGCCCTTTTATGACTTGTGGACTTCAACTCCCAGAATTCCTCAGCCAGGCATGCTGGCTGAGGAATTCTGGGAGTTGAAGTCCACAAGTCATAAAAGGGCCAAGTGTGAAGACCCCTGCATTAAACCATAAATTCATCCACTTGTTGCGATGGGCAGGCCATAGAGAATAACTGACTGACTGACTGACTGACTGACTGACTGACTGACTGACTGACGACTGACTGACTGACTGACTGACTGACTGACTGACTGACTGACCGACTGACCAACTACTGACTGAACTGAATTCACACCCGCTCTTAAAAAAACTAACAAAGGTTAGAATTCACAACAGTTTGCCTGAATGGCAAAGGCAGCTGCTAGATTTTTAGACAATTTGTTTTAAGAGGATCCATGCAAGCCATTTCTAGTTGTCAACTGTTTACAAGAGAACTTGCTAATAACAATGGATGACTCGGACAAATAGAATTATGAATATATACATTTATTTAAATGTATACATTTCTTTTTATTTGGGCACAACAATCCCAACACCAAGGGAGGAGGACTCTGTGGAGCCTCAATGATATCCTATGTCTACAAGTGATGGACTGACAGGATAGAAATAGAAATAATAGGAATAAGAGAAAGAATAGAATAGAATAGAATAGAATAGAATAGAATAGAATAGAATAGAATAGAATAGAATAGAATAGAATAGAATAGAATAGAATAGAATAGAATAGAATAGAATAGAATAACAGAGTTAGAAGGGGTGAAGAAGAGAGGGGATCAAAGATTCAGATTTTAAGAGAAACTCAGAAATTCCTGGGAATGACAGAAGAATTACTTTGATCATTTCCTCCACCAAAGTCATAATCCATTCCTGAACTTGGAACAGAAAAGCTGAGGACTATTATGGCTTCTTAGGATATTCCCAAGCAATACAGGATTATAGACCAAAGTCTCTCTTAACTATTAAAGATATCCAAGAATCGTTTAAAACAGAAAGTCTTCTTAATATTTGGAAACCATGTTATTCCCAATATGTAATAACACACACAGTCATACAGCAACAATATACCAATGTCTAAACATACTTTTCATTTGTAATTTTCATAATTAAAATCCTTCCCATGCACAAATATAAAGTTGCTTTATGCCTGATAGATAAATGCATATATGAATATAGGATAATATTTTCATAACAGCTTCATCTGTGCATTTCTTGGAGCAAAGGTAGTCCAGTTCTATTGTACATACCTTGAAGTCAGCTTCTCTGGGCTTTGAGGAATTAAAACTAAAGTACTAATCAAATTTTCTGCAGATGTTTCATTTTCTGTCTCCATGAGGGTTCCTTAGTTGCAGAAGGAAATCCAATTAGTACCTCAGTATTAATCCCCTGGAGTCTAGAGAACCTGACCACAAGGAATAATTTCCTGCATTTACAGAAAATTACCATGTTTTCCAAAAAATAAAATAAAAATGCCAGCACTCTTAACATATATTTCTAGCCCACGCCATCTCCCATTCTGTACTATCTGGTATGCAGTTTTTCCCCAAGTACGTCCCAAAGGCGCTTTTTCAACAGGCAACTGGACTTTCTTGTTTTCCCTTGATGTTTCATTTCTCATCCAAGAAATCTTCCTTTCTGAAGTGAGAACCGAAGAAGCTTCTTGAATGAGAAGTGAAATGTCTTCAAGGAAAAACAAAGAATGTCCAGTTGCCTCTTGAAAAACCTCCTTTGGGACAACCGTGACCTGGATGACTGAGAATCTCCATAGACATTTTCCTCAAGTGTATTTCTGTCTCTGGAATTTTCCTAAGGTGCATGTTTGTGTGAATCAAAAGATCTCCTTCAAAATTTAGAGGTGTGTTTTGAAGGATAACACTGTTTGCTACATTGCTAATATGAATGGAGTTAATTGAAGGTAACAGTGCAGACCAATTAAAACTCCACCCACCCTATTTATGCCATAAAAAACTATCAATATCACGTGAAGTATTAATATCACTTTATAAAGCCTTGGTAAGGCCACACTTGGAATATTGCATCCAGTTTTGGTCACCACGATGTAAAAAAGATGTTGAGATTCTAGAAAGAGTGCAGAGAAGAGCAACAAAAATGATCAGAGGACTGGAGGCTAAAACATATGAGGAGCATTTGAGGGAATTGGGTATGTCTAGTTTAATGAAAAGAAGGACTAAGGGTGTCATGATAGCAGTCTTCCAATATCTAAGGGGTTGCCATAAAGAAGAGGGGGTCAAGCTATTCTCCAAAGCACCTGAAGGCAGGACAGGAAGCAATGGATGAAAACAAATCAAGCAGAGAAGCAACCTAGAACTAAGGAGAAATTTCATGACAATGAGAACAATTAATCAGTGGAACAGCTTGCCTCCAGAAGTCGTGGGTGCTCCAACACTGGAGGTTTTTAAGAAGAGATTGGACAACCATTTGTCTGAAATGGTATAGGGTTTCCTGCCTGAGCAGGGGGTTGGACTAGAAGACCTCCAAGGTCCCTTCCAACTCTGTTATCTCTCTTATTCTGTTAGCTAATAATATAACTACACTGACCAGCATTCTATCATTGAACTGTAATTTCCATACATTCACACTCGGAGAGATCGTCAAAAGCTTTCCTTGTGAAATGAAAAAAGTGTTCCCATTCCCTGGATGATACCGAAGCAAGATTGAGGGCTGCACAGGCAGAAACTGCTCAGATGGTGTTGAGTCCAGATTGATCAATGGAGGCAGAATAAGAGCGAAAGCTTTGATGTGTGTCCATAACAATAGTTGCCCATCCTCACTGACACAGCAGGAGCAGGAGATGGAAGAGGGAGGTTAAGAGGGAAAGAAGAGTGTTTGACAGCCACCTGGTTTATATTTAGGATGACAAGTATGAAAGCTGCTCCAGGCTGTAAGTCGCCAGTAAGTGTGAAATCGATCCAGCAATTATTGTAAATATAGAGTGGAATTTTGAGGGGTTGTGAAGAATCTAAATGCTTTTAAAGCCAATTTTTTAAGACATGGAGAGAAAGAATGGCTAAAATTTTATAAGGCAAAAAAAAAAATCTCCTGGCCTTTTGTAGTTATAGCTAAGTGCAATATTTAAATACAGGACTCTTTGATAGCTATGCATATTTAGTCTTTGATGACAAAATTGGTAAATATTCAGGCATGGTTCATACAGAAAGCTGTGATGGGGGAAGAGGCAGGAAAAAAGGAAGAATAAGTCTTTCTTGAACAGAATGAGGGCACGAAGGAGGCCCATCTATGCAAGTAACCTCAAATCAGGCTGGAAAATTCCCTTTTCATAATTAATAAATGTAGAATATTGCTATTCATTAATGCAGCCGTGAAGAAAATATTGATTTCTGGCTAGGCTGCGTGTTTGTGTGTGTGTGTGTTTGTGTGTGTGTGTGTAGCTTATATTTTTATGCCTCTCTTAGAATCAGATCTCTCTAGGGAACTCATTTAAAAGCAACAACAAGAGAACCCTAGAAATTTGCAAAGGGATCAGAAGAAAACGTTAAAAAAATTGATCAGAGGGGAGACGGGAGCAATGTATTTTAAACCGGAATACAGGACTGGAGAAAGAAATACCACCTTGAAGCACAAGTAATCCGGCTCAGTTGTTATTTAAATATTTGATTAATAATAGATTAGAGTGAGCCGGAAGAAAATTTATACCAGTTATTTTAAAGAGACAAGAGGCAAGACAAGTTGTGGAAAGAGGAATAGAAAATTTCAAGAAATGTCCCCAGCCTCACCACCACAATCCCCCCCCCCCCGGGTACAAGGGCCATTTTGAAAATCATGTCTGTTAGCAGTGAAATTTTCACCAGAATTGAATTTTCAAGGGAACTTTGAGGAGTTTTTAAAAACAAATTGCAAGCAAAATAAATTGAGAGGACTCAAACATACGAGACAACATTTCAATGGTTCAGAAATATATCCCAGGAATCTTCTTTCACTCCTGCGTCAGAAACATTTTAGCTTCAGTAAATTTTGCAGGATTATGGAAGTGCTATGTTTCATAGTGTCCAAAGAATGTTCTGTTTTGATCCTATGCCATTCTCAGAAAACATGGATCTAGGATAAGATGTTGTATGTACCAGTCCTTATTGTGAAATATTCATTCCTTTTCTAAACCTATTACAGATAGTCCTTGACTTATGAACCCAACATTTCTGTTGCTATGCGAGACAGTTAGGTTTTGCCCCATTTTACTACCTTTCTTGCCATAGTTGTTAAGTTGTTAATAACTGGAGTTATTAAGTTAGTTACATGATTGTTAAGTGAATCTGGCTCCCCCATTGACTTTGCTTGTCAGAAGGCAACCAAAAGTGATCACATGATCCTGGGATACTGCAATGATTATAAATACATGCCAGTTGCTAAGCATCTGAATTTTGATCATGTGACCATGGGGATGCTGCAACAGTCAGTTGGGCTGAGAGAGAGTGGCTGGCCCAAAGTCATCCAACTCTCTTTCATGTCTAAGGTGAGATCAGAACTCATAGTCTCCTGGTGATTGGCCCAAAGTCACCCTGTCACTTTTTCATGCTTAAGACAGGACTAGAACTCATAGTCTCCAGGTTTCTAGGACAGCACCTTAGCCACGACACCAGACTGACAATTAAAGGAGTGCCACACTCTCACATTTTGAGTCTCAACTGTGGCCAATTTTATCATGCTCTGGAACTCACCTTCAGCCCCACAATTTTTTTGGGAATGAAGTTAGTGCTCCCCTCCCTCCCTCTTTCCCCCCCTCCCCCCTTCTCTACTTCTTGGTCAGCCTTTCTTCAGCAGATCCATGTAGATCAATGCAAAATTAATTAGAGTAATCAACTCGGCCGTATTGCAGAGATCATACACACAGGCTTCTCAGTGACTAATTGGTGATAACTGACAGGTGATGTCCCAAGTGTCTTAGAAGTATTAACACCCCCTCTTCTCTTCCCAGATTAATTATCTTTTCCCACCTACCAACCCCTTAGTTGCAGAGAAGGAGAACTGAGTTCATCTAAGTAGTGAGAAAAGTAAGGTTTTACACTTAGGCATGAAAAGACCAAATGCACAGGTACAGAAGAGGTGGTACCTGGCTCAACAGCGGTATCTGTGAGAGGGAACTAGGAGTCCTAGTAAACAGCTAAAGTATGAGCCAGCAGTGTGCTTCAGCTGCCAAAAAGGCCAATGCAGTTCCAGGCTGCATCAACAGAGGTATAGCATCAAGAAAATGTGAAGTGTTAGTACTGCTTTATACTGCATTAGTAAGACCACACTTGGAATACAGTATACAGTTTTGGTCACCATGATACAAAAAGGATATTGAGACTGTAGAAAGTGCAAAGAAAAGCAATAAAGATGTTTAGAAGACTGGAGGCTAAAATATACAGTGACCTGTTGTGTGATCTGGCTATGTCTAGTCTAATAAAGAGAAGGACTAGGGATGACATGATAGCAGTCTTCCAATATCTCAGGGGCTGTCAGAGAGAGGAAAGGGGTCAACTTATTCTCCAGAGCACAGGTGTCAAACTCGATTGCGCCACATGACACATTGTGACGTATCACGACATTTTTTGCCTTTACAGAGCCGGGGTGGGCGTGGCCTGCGCATGACGCATCTGGCCCACGGACCAGCAGTTTGACATACCTGCTCCAGAGCAACTGAGGGCAAGACAAAAAGTAATGGATGGAAGCTTACCAAAGGAGATCCAACCTAGAATTAAGGAGAAATTTCCTGACAGTTAGAACAATTAATCAGTGAAATGGCTTGCCTCCAGAAGTTGTGAGTGTTCCACCACTGGAGATCTTTAAGAAGAGATTGGACAGTCTGAATCGTATAGGATGTCCTGCTTAACCAGGAGGTTGTACTAGAAGACCTCCAAAGTTCCTTCCAACTCTGTTTTTTATACCGTAGTTCTGCAATTCTGTAAGTGTTTCTTGCATTTGGTGGCCCAAGGCTGTTGAATAATAACAACAACAACAACAACAACAACAACAACAACAACAACAACAATAATAATAATAATAATAATAATAATAATAATAATAATAATAATAATAATAATAATAATAATAATAATAATAATAATAATAATAATAATAATAATAATAATAATAATAATCGAGTTGCTAAATTAATCCACTGGGCATTGTGTAAAAAATACGACTTGCCTGTGTCCGAAAAGTCGTGGGAACACAGGGTGGAAAAAGTTGTTGAGAATGAGAGGGTGAAGATCTTGTGGGACTTTCGAATACAGACAGATCGCCATTTGGAACACAATACGCCGGATATCGCAGTTGTAGAGAACCGAAGCATACAGCTGATTGATATTGCTGTACCAGGAGATGCCAGAGTTGAAGAAAAAGAACTGGAAAAAATTACGAAATATCGCGACCTGGCCATCGAAACTGCGCGATTATGGGTGAAACGTGTAACAGTGGTACCCATTGTCATCGGGGCACTGGGAACTATGTCAAAAAACTTCGCAAAACACATCAAGAAACTGCAGCTTCCTACAATAACTCCAGCAATGTTACAAAAAACTGCGCTACTCGGAACATCTTATATTTTAAGAAGGTACCTGGTTGACACCTAGGATGCTGGTAGCAACCCATGTCAACCATCAGCACCAGCCAATTTGAATGTTCAGTTGACTGAGGTTCATGTTTAATGAATAAAAGATAATAATAATAATAATTAATAATAATAATAATAATAATAATAATAATAATAATAATAATAATAATAATAATAATAATAATAATAATAATAATAATAATAATAATAATAATAATAATAATAATAATAATAATAATAAAAAGTTGGAAGGGCCTTGGAGGTCTTCTAGTCCAACCCCTATACCAGACAAGGGTGTCCAGTCTCTTCTTAAAAACTTCCAGTATTGGAGCATTCACACCTTCTGGAGGCAGGTTGTTCCACTGATTAATTGTTCTAACGTCAGGAAATTTCTCCTTAGTTCTAGGTTGCTTCTCTCTTTGGTTAGTTTCCATCCGTTGCTTCTTGTCCTGCCTTCAGGCGCTTTGGAGAATAGCTTGACTCCCTCTTCTTTGTGGCAGCCCCTGAGATATTGGAACGCTGCTATCATGTCCCCCCTCGTCCTTCTCTTCATTAAACTAGACATACCCAATTCCATCAACCTTTCCTTATATGTTTTAGCCTCCAGTCCCCTAATCATCTTTGTTGCTCTTCTCTGTACTCTTTCTAGAGTATCAACATCTTTTTTACATCGTGGTGACCAAAACTGGCTGCAGTATTCCAAGTGTGGCCTTACCAAGGCATTGTAAAGTGGTATTAACACTTCACGTGATCTTGATTCTATCCCTCTGTTAATGCAGCCCAGCACTGTGTTGGCTTTTTTGGCAGCTGCAGCACACTGCTGGCTCATATTTAAGTGATTGTCCACTAGGACTACAAGATCCCTCTCACAGTTGCTACTATTGAGCAAGGTACCACCTATACTATACCTGTGCATTTGGTTTTTCTTGCCTAAATGTAGAACCTTACTTACATCTGACTCACCAACAGAGGAAAGGGAAATAATTGGGGGAACCTTTGCTTTGCCAGTTCAAGCTTGTAAAGTTCACATTTACATACTTTGCTGTTTCTAGCTGGGGTGCTGTTGGCCCAGTTCACACCTTGTGCATCTCTTGGTAAGCATACCATCAAGTAGCAGACAGATTCAGCAAGGTTGAATGTGCTATGGAATAGTTTGAAAGACAAAAAATCCTCAGTGACATTGGATTGACAGCTGTTTTAAGACAAACCGAAGGATTTACTGCTTTGCACAGCATACTGCAGTAACAATAACACAGGAAAGCACAGCCTGACAGACGGCCTTTGCTAAAGATAAACCAAGAGAAAAAATATCTCCATTGCTGCCATTAGAGTCTTCAGTTGAATATTTCTGGAATGACTGTTCATTTAAGGTATCAAGACCTATACAAGATGCTTGCAGTTGCATTAATATATATAGCCCTTAATTGTCAGGACAGGATTATGCTACATTAATTACCCAGAAGGCCACATTTGAGGAAAATGAGGGCAACATGCATTCCAAAAAGAAGGCAGGACCAAGACAAAAAAAACCCTAAACTTGATTCATGTCGATGGAGATTCTCAGTCATCCATGTCATGGTTGACCCAAAGCTGCTTTTTCAAAAGGCAACTGGACTTTCTTTGTTTTTCCTTGAAGATGTTTCGCTTCTCATCCATGAAGCTTCTTGGATGAGAAGTGAAATGTCTTCAAGGAAAAACAAAGTCCAGTTGCCTTTTGAAAAAGCACCTTTGAGATAAACGTGATTCAATTAAAATTAATGAAAGGATATCAGTAAACTTTAAAACAGTACAGGTAGTCCTCAACTTACAACAGTGCATTTAGTGACCGTTCAAAGTTACAACAGCACTGAAAAAGGTGACTGATGACCATTTTTCACACTTCTGATCGCTGCGACATCCTCATGGTCATGTGATCAAAATTCAGATGCTTATATTTATGATAGTTGCAGTGTCCCGGTGTCACGTGATCAACTTTTCCAACCTAACAAGCAAAGTCAATGGGGAAGCCTGATTCACTTAACAATCGTGTTACTAAGTTAACAACTGCAGTGATTCACTTAACAACTGTGGCAAGAAAGGTCGTAAAGTGGAGCCAAAACTCCCTTAAGAAGTGCTTCCCTTAGCAACATAAACTTGGGCTCAATTGTGGTCGTAAGTCAAGAACAGCCTGTACACTGTATTATCATGGTTATCTGACAAGTCAGCAAAATTCTCTAGTGAAAAGTTTACAAAATTTAGAAAGTTATAGGATTATCTCGCATGCATTTATTCTGTAACATAAAAAATTATAATTTGGTGGCCATTTTGGGAAGTGCACCACAGAAGCACCATACAGAGTCCTACTAGATGCCACAGGTTGTGCACCGCTGGTTTAGGCATGATAGAGTGCCTTTTCCCTCAATTACCTCTCTGAACATTCAGTTTAAGATCCAGTGGGAATTTATTATGCCGTGACCCAAGACAAGGCACTCTCAATACAGGACTCTCAATTTTGGAATTTCCTCCAAACGTTTTCTTGTTTTTTGCACATTTTTAGCAGAGGGAGGGATGAATTCATTCTCTTTCCAGGCTTTTGTTATAAACAAATGAGTATTCCCCCCCCCCCCCAGTAGTTCAGCACTGTTGAACTGAACAGTTCAGAGAAAAAAACGGCTCTAAGAAATAATAGTGGAGTGTGTTTTCATTTTTATTTAGCAAACGCCAATGTTTCAATGATCAAAAATGTGTGTTATTAGGCGAAGGTAAATGCTGGCACACACACACCTAGTGATGATCGAGACCAGCTTTCCTATTAAAAAATGGCTAGAAAAGGATATAATTTCGGGGAGCTTGCCCAGAAATGCAAGTATTAGTGAAAATTGTATTGTGAAAATTGCAACAATTTGGGAAATGCTTTAAGAAATGAGGGGTTCTTGGTGCTCTCTAAGCTTGGTTGTTTTCTTGCAGATGTTTCATTATCCAAGCTAAGTACACTGCTAAGTACTGATGATGTTTCCTGGTTTGGGTAATGAAACATCTGCAAGAAAACAACCAAGCTTAGAGAGCACCAGGGATCCCTCCTTGAGCCAGAAATATTCTCCTTTATTGGCTTTAAAAATGGCTGCATATGTTTAGATTGTGTACTATAGTTATGTTAGCAGAAAAACCCACAAAAATATTTCTTCCTCCTCCTCCTCCTCCTCCTCCTCCTCCCCCCTCTTCCACAGTTCACTCAGCAGTTATTTTGCTTAACCAGCAGATTGTGAGCTTGAAGAGGGAGAGGCCATTTATATTCTCCTACAATATGGAGACCCTTATTGGTCTTGATCTTTGATCTTGATTGGGTTGTCCTAAATTATATTATTGGATTTATTTGAACTTGGTGCATTTTCCTAAATGATATTATTACATTATAGCATAGAAATAGACATCGTGGCTCCTATTGGATTTTAATATTGGTATCAGACTGAATATTTTATTTTGACTTGCCAGCTGTTACTTACGTTTCGAAGCTTTTGAATCTTTGTCCTTTTGATGTTTTATAGATTATTGTAGGCAGCCTTGAGAGAGATTTTAAAGACTGTCTATTCATTTTGAAATAATCTTTAAACTATATATATTATAATTTAAAGATAACACACACACACATAATTTCCGGTATCTGCATCTTCGTCTTCACAAAATTTCCACATTGCTTATGTACTACTTTCAAGCATAATGTCAACACTGCTAACATTGGATGTTCTTGCTTTGACAACAGATGGAAATGCAGCCATTTTACTCTTTTGCTTTTAGAGTTAATTGATGCTGGGAGGGGGAATGTGGATGAGAGTCCAGTTAGTCATAACAATAATAACTCAGCCGTGGGAATCCAAGGTTATTGCGCCCAGAGTCGATAAAGATTTGGCGGGATGGAGAGCTGGGGAGAAAGCCTGCGCTTCAAGCTAATTGGGGAATGTGATTTATGACTGTTAATTGGAGGAGGGAATTGTGCTTTGTTACTTTGTGCTCAGGAGAGGGGAATTCAGTTTTTGGCTTTAACTATGTAGTGCCGATACTTTGTTTCTCAAATAAAAGGTTCTTTAAGGTAAACAATGCCTCGAAGTTCTTTTGAAGAGTTTCATCTGTCGGAACCACGACACATAAATTTACAATCTAATGAGAACTCAGACATTTGACTTTGTATAGTTTTTTTTTTTTTAAGGATATATCAAGATTCTTGACTTTATGATCATGCAAGGGACATTTGACAAGCTTGTTACTAAGTTAGTTCTGAAAATACTCTCAGATTTACAAGTCTACAGAAGTCATCATACTGAATGCTTTTTTCCTGCCTGAGGAAGCTTGGATGTCTCTCATCTATGCACACTGATAGACTTCTACTGCTTCTGAATCTGCCCCCTGTAGGCCTTGGCAATAGCTTTGACCTTATCTAGTGGATGATGGCTCTGTGGCAAACAAAGGTATCATGGATGACATCAACCAACTGGAGCACAGGATTTAACTTCTTCAACCTAGCAAAATGATATGGTATCAGGCTCTATTTCCTGTGTTCAGCTTCTCTGACTAGCTTGGAGGCCAATGCAACCATCACATAGATCAGCAACTGTTGGAGGAATCCTGTCTCTACTCCCATCCCATCTCAACCTTTTATCCCATCCCTCTATGATCCTTAATAATTACAGCTCTGAGTCAATAGCAATTAAGGCTAACAGCCACTCAACGGAATTGACACAAATTATTTTAATTTTATGTTTTCATTGACCAGGACGGTGCCCTCTTTTCTCACTCTTTTATTCCCCTTTGGAAGGAATAAAGGTGAGAAAGGATTAGACAGAAGGGGAGAAGGAGGCGGGAGAAGGGAGGAGAAAGGATGGTAAAACCGACACATAATTAATTACTCATCTAGCACCAACTGGCAAGTTGAACACCCACTTACAGATAATTAATTCTCACCCTTACGCACACACTTTCTCATCAATTGTCTGAAAATAAATGATAGGGTCACTCAGGTGCCACAAGTTTTTTTTTTTTAAACTTCTTACAGTCTCTGCTTGAAACAAATCTGAGCACTAGAGAATAGGCAGTGCTACAGAATGGTGAGACTGAAGTTAAAATCCCTCTTCAGCTTTGTTGCTCCTATGCAGTGCAATCTTTAGCACTTCTACACAGAAATAAGCTGTGTGAAATCCAAATGGGACTTTCTTTCAGGAAAGAAAGTATGGGATTGCTCTTGATCCCGTCTCTTTCCTTCCCGCTAACAAATTCACGGATTATTTCAAGGATGAAGGGGAAGGGGCACAACATTCAGAAATTGGACTGTCTGGTTCTACTTGAAGGAGAGAGGCAGAACCCCTGTAGCTGCTAGTTATAAATAAGATTTGGAAGCAACCTACAGGCAGTCCTCGACTTATGACCACAATGGAGTCCTAAATTTCTGTTGTTGAGCAAGACAGTTGTTAAGTATATTTTTGCCCCATTTTACAACCTTTCTTGCCACAGTTATTAAATAAATCACTTCCGTTGTGAAGTTAGTAACATAGTTGTTAAGTGAATCTGGCTTCCCCATTGACTTTACTTGTCAGAAGGTCGCAAAATGTGATCACGTGACCCCATGACACTGCAACCGTCATAAATGTGAGTCAGTTGCCAAGCATCTGAATTTGATCACATGATCATGGGCATGCAGCAACGGTTGTAAGTGTAAAAAACCATTGTAAGTAACTTTTTTCAGTGCTATTGTAACTTTGAACAGTCACTGAATGAACTGTTGTAAGTTGAAGACTACCTGTAGTAGGTGTGGTGAACAGTGAACAAGAGCAAATAGTATTTTGTTAAGTTAAAGAAAGTGCTGGCGATTTACAAATTGTTCTTACGTTTTTGGTATGTGTGCTCTTTTTACTGATTCATATTATGGACAAAGAGTTACAGAAGACAAAATGGTGCAATCTATTATGTTTATCCCTTTCCCTTCCTGCTAGAAGCTTAATGAAATACAGGGTCTTCCTCCTATTTCAACAATAACTGAAAAGTGGATTTTTAATTTTTTGTTTTAAAATAAGATTTAGAGAAAGTGGACTGCAAGCATCTGGCTCCACCAGGGTGTGAGCACCCGTCTCATTGCAAAAATGGGCAGAGGAAGATTTTGGAAAATGCAATTGGAAAAGACAGTGGTCCCTTCAATTCCTTTTCCCCCATCTTGAATGATTCCAAGAATGAAAGAACAAGGAGGGACATCTTCAGCAACAGACTGGGGGCGTATAGCCACGATAAATAATAATTTTCTAGCATTAATTTCAGTGCAACCTATTCTTGCATTTGCATCTGGGCCAGAAAGTGTAATGGAAACAATAACCAGCAAATTAGGTCAGAGGGAAAAAAGAAAAAAGGGGAAAGGATGGATTTTTTCTCTCTCAAAGGCAATCCAGTCCTAGCCCTCCACATATTCACTACCTTTCTCAAATGTCGGGCTGGGCCCTCAGGCTTCCCTGCCCTCCACCTTTGTTTCTGTCTGCACCAAAGCTTCTAAGGCACGCAGGAGCCTGATCAATAGACCCACAGCCTTTCCATGGATCATACATGCAAAAGCAGATTTCTGGGATCAATGAAGAGGAGGAGGAAATGCAGCCCATCGGATGAACCGTTTCCATGGCAACGAGGCCTGTTCTTTCCCCTCCCCGCAACAAGCTGAACTGTCCGAATCTACCTCCGTCCCTGGGGTGCTGGCTGGAGGTGCCAAAATATTAGTGGATGCTGAATTTTAACCTCTCTTTCTTTCTCTCTTTCTCTCTTTTTCTTTCTCTCTCTCTTTTTCATTCTCTCTTTCTCTTTCTCTCTCCCTCTTTCTTTTTCTTTCTTTCTTTCTCTTTCTCCATCTTTCTGTTTTTCTTTCTCTCTCTCTCTCTTTCTCTCTCTCTTAATGAAAAGCTTTAGTGAAGATATTTTAATTTCGCCATCAAACGAAAGAAGAGGAGAGAGAGAGGGAAAGAGAGAGAAAGATTTCTGAATACCAACTTAGTTTCATTACCAATGTCGAAATGATATCATAGGTATTCTCCATCCTTTCCCTTTTCAGGTTTTTTTTTGCATACCTAACTTTGATCTTCAATACATTTTTTTTGCATTGTTTCCCCCATAATGATGTGCAAGCATGCATTACCACCACCACCATCTTCCTATCATCAAAAGCAGAGACATTAAGACTTTTTTTAAAAGGTGTTGTTGTTCTGAAGTTTCCTAGCAAAGAACTTCACCAAAAGTTGATGTCGCCATGCTTAGAAGATTGCTTTTTCGGTTGCATATTTGTTTTTGAAAAAACACATAGTAAAGAATCAAAATGCAAGGGAACAGAATGCTGCAATCCTACATTTAATTTGGAAATTCTCTATCTTCAGGACTGAAAGCCAATAGGAGTGAAATTAAAAGAAGAAACGAGATATTTACTCATATTCTTATGTTTTGTTATTCCAGTGGAAATAGATATCTCTATATTTTCTTTCTTTCAAACAGATTAAATCAAAGAGAAATTGCGCATCCTGCTCATGTGATATGGTAAGCCAGGATTCAGGCAAATTTGGATTTATCTCAAAGGAGCTAGAAAAGCTAACTTGATCCTCTTACTGGCATAAATAACTATAGGCAAATAGAAACAACCTATTTAATTATGTGCAGGTAATCCTTGAGTCATGACCACTTCGGTTGCTAAGCAAGGTGGTTGTTAAGTGAATCGTGACAATTTTACGATCTTTATTGTCATGGTGGTTAAGCAAATCACTGCAGTTAAGTGAGTCTTGTGGTTCATTAAGCAACTCTGGATCCCCCCCCACCACCACCACCCGGCTTTGCTAGGAAGGTCACAAACAGTGATCACATGACTCTAGCATGTTGAAACCATCGTCAATACATGCTAGTTGTCAAGGGGCCAAATTTTGATCACATGATTGTGGGGATGCTGTGACGGTCGTAAGCGTGAGGAACAGTGATAAGTCACTTTTTTGAGTGCCATTGTAACTTCAAATGGTCACTAAATGAAAGGTTGTAAGTCGAGGACTACATGTATAGCAATCTGCAAGATGCATATAGCTTTCCCTGGTCCCCTGTTGTCCCCCCCCCCCCCAATTCCTTTTCCAGCAGCATTTCCATCACTACTGATGGGATATCTATGGAGATTCTCAGTCATCCAGGTCATAATTATCCCAAAGATGCTTTTCCACGAGGCAACTGGACTTTCTTGTTTTTCTTTGAAGACATTTCGCTTGAATGAGAAGGGAAACATCTTCAAAGAAAAACAAGAAAGTCCAGTTGCCTCGTGGAAAAGTATCTCTGGGATACTGATGGAATACAGTAGGGACACGTCTATGGAGATTCTCAGTCATCCAGGTCCTGGTTGTCCCTTTGGTGCTGAGGGGACAGTTATAATATACCCTTTAGGATAGGAGTCTCTAAACTTGCATCTTTAAGACTTGTGGACTTCAACTCCCAGAATTCTTCAGCCAGCCAGTCTTAAAGTTGCCAGGTTTGGAGATCCCTGCTTTAGGAAAAGCTGTATGAATGGGTTCCCATTCTTCTGAAACAGAAAGACAGAACGCTCCAACTATTCAGTGCTTTTTGCTGAATTCTTCTATTCTTCTATTCAATGTTTGTATTCCTGTCTTTTGTACTAAATAAAAAACAGTCCTTCTGTCCTAATATTATAGATTGATAAAGTATTATAGTCTGCCTCTGAGCAATTTAGCTCATGATGTCTTTTCATAAAATGCTGTAGCCTGAAAAGGTGTTATCCTGATTTTTGTCTGCCGTAAAATCATAATTCCTGTATTCTGTAAAATGAATGAAGCCTTCCTTCCTTCCTTCCTTCCTTCCTTCCTTCCTTCCTTCCTTCCTTCCTTCCTTCCTTCCTTCCTTCCTTCCTTCCTTCCTTCCTTCCCCTCTTTTTTCCTTTTCCCTTTCTTATTACCCTTCTTCCCTTCCTCCCTTCTTCTTTTCCTTTCCTCTGACAGGCTGGTTGCTGCTTTGGTTATGTCATAGAAAGACACATAGGAATAATATACAGTTATTTGCATTTTTAAAACATTTGTGTCTACAGGAGCATATACAGGAAAAGGTCTCTCTGAATGTAAATGCTAAAGTAAATGGAGGTTTAAGGAGGTTGTCAAAATGACAACCATGTATTCTTGAGATTGCTGAATTCAGTGTAATTGCATGCATCCAATTACTTAGGTGTTACCCATGCATGTATTAACTGGAATAAGCATAGAAAGAGAAGAGGCAGTGATAATCACAACTGGCTAAAGCCCCTTCACACACACACACACACAAACACAAACACACACACACACACACACACACAAGTGTAATGCAACAGTGCTAAATGCCTCTAGTGGTGACTAAGGAAACAGGATGATCACCTATGCTTACATTCATTGCTACACAGATAAACATGTATGCTCAACCTTCTCCCCTCCCCCTTGCCAGCATCAGGAGTTTTAGGAGTGGTAAGATACAACCAGTGGGCAATTTGCAGATTTTAAGCCACAGGCAAGTTCCCAGCCTCATTTTCCCTCAAGATTACACTGTTGAAGAGCAATCTGAGGCAGAATACACTGTCTTCTTTAAAAATAAGTCAGAACTGAGCAAAGTTTGCAGTGTCCACAGTCTACTACTTCCAGATCACTCCTGGAGTAAGCAGTGGCAAAATGTTCAGCTTGGTTTGGGAGGGGGGGGAGGTTGTTGGGGTGTTCCGAGTTCTTTATTCTTTCACACCCATAGAGAAAATCTTGCCAGACTGTCTCCATCTACAATATACTCTGTGAACCAGTGGTGGGATTCAGCCGGTTTGCACCACTTCGGCAGAACCGGTAGCTAATTTTTTGTTGCCCAGGCCCAGAATGGACTTCCGGAAGCGGCATCCACACAGAGAACTGGTTGTTCACATATTTGAATCCCACCACTGCTGTGAACTGTTAGGGAGGGGCGGTCTTCACCCTCTTTCTCTCACACATAATATCTGGGCTAAGTTGCCTCTTACTCCTCTGGAATGCCCCCCCCTCCCTCCTGGGAATTCCATGATATCTTTACAGGACTTAGCCACCAAGCCCTCTTCATCTTTGTAGGTCTTCTCTTGCAATCTTTCCAGTTCCTTTAATCTCTCCACTTCCCTTAAACATGCTGGGGAGCAGGAACATACAGTAGGTCTTGCACAAGATTCCATTCACTTCCCTTAAAGTGTACAAAGAGGACTCCAGAAAAGCACAAATGCTATATGAATGACAATTTGGTCCACATACTCGGTAGAGCAGGGGCATGGCTGCTCTACCTGGGGAATTCTAGGAGTTGAAGTACACAAGTCTTAAAGTTGCCAAGGTTGCCCCAAAGGTGCCTTTCAAAAGGCAATTGGTCTTTCTTGGCTTTTTTCTTTGAAAACATTTCATTTCTCATCCAAGAAGCTTCTTCAGTTCTTGGATAAGAAGCTAAGCATTTTCAAAGAAAAAAAATAAGGAAGTCCAGTTGCCTTTTGTAAAGCACCTTTGGGACAACTATGAGTTGGATGATTGAGAATCTCCAGAGATGTTGCCAAGACTGGACCCCATCCTGTATAGCTTAGGACAGTGATGGCGAACCTTTTAGAGATGAGTGCCCAAACTGCAACCCAAAACCCATTTATGCATCGTCGGGTGCCGGGTGGGTGTGGCCATTGGGTGGGTGTGGCCCATTGGGTGGGCGTGGCTGCGGTGGTAACGGCAGACTGGGTGGGATTAAAAAGTTCAATCAATCAATTCCAACTTTGCAAGATCTTTTTTTTTCCCGCAAGAAGTTGAAATTGACTGATTGACTGAACCTTTTTTTTTTTTTGGCACACGGCGGCGGAGGCCTAAAACGAAAAAGTTTTATAAAACCCAGCTGAAGGCCTAGGACTGGGGTGACGGCGCGCGTGCCCACAGAGAGGGCTCTGAGTGCCGCCTCTGGCACCCGTGCCATAGGTTCGCCACCACTGGCTTAGGAAGTCATAAATAAAGTTTTGTCCAGCTTCCTATCTGTGACTCAGTCAGACAAGGATTCCTTCCCAAGCCTACAATTTCTTACCTATCTCTTTCAAAGTTTCCCAGGAGTATCATGTAAATTAATTTGATAATGCATTTAAAGAGCTTTGGAAATGAAGTGTGTGATAGAATGGCAGCTGCGATCTTTAATATACTAGATGAAAAACGTTGTGGTTTATAATTCTAACCCTAATTTTATTGTCAGCTTCTGCTATCATCCACCCTGCCCTTTCTGATTCTTTCTAATAGTTTGCTTTGCTAGGTGTTTTTCAGAAAAGGACTCTCTTATTGCTAAACTTTGTAGGGGTTAGTGGACATTGATTATCCTCCCCAGATTATTAGGTTATGGGGAATATCATAGCACTAGAGCAGTGATGGCGAACCTTTTAGAAACCGAGTGCCCAAAAACTGGCCCCGCCCCTTCCCCACCCCCTGCCCTGCCCCGCTCCACCCCCTACCCCGCCCACACTCTGCCCCACCCTGCCTGCCCGCAGGGCCACTCACCGCCTCCAGGGCCCACCGCAGATCACCCAGGCAGCCCAGCAGCGCCATGGCAGCCACGCCCTCTGTCCGCGCCCCGCAGCATCAACTGTGAGTGTTGGGGCGTGAGGGCAGAGTCTTGTCTACGCTGCCTGGCTGCCATGTCCTTGGCTGCGCTGCTCCGCGTGGGCCACGCTCGGGGGCGACTCTCCTCCAGGGGGGTTGCTGGTGAGGAGGGGTCGCAGGCGGAGGCAAGGCTGGGCAACGGCATGTGTGCCCACAGAGAGGGCTCCGAGTGCCGCCTCTGGCACCCGTGCCATAGGTTTGCCACCACTGCACTAGAGCAACGTTTCTCAGCCCCAGCAACTTTAGGTTTTATGGACCAACTCCCAGAATTCCTGTATCAGCATAGCTGATTAGGGAATTCTGGGAATTGGAGTCCAGACATCTTAAAGTTGCTAAAGTTGAAAAACACTGTTAAGGTTAGTGGTATACTAGAGGGTCACAAAGGTTTTGACAACTCCATCCCTTTAGATGTTGCTCACCCTAACAGAGAATAGGGTCCTTGTTATGTTTAATATTAAGCAGATATTAAGCAGATTTTTCTGCCCACTGCATCAGCTGATATTCACTCTTTAAGGTAACTATGAAAGGTGAATGATCCCTAGTTGCTTTTGCATTTAGCCAGCTTATATGGTCTCTCTCCTTCAAGTTTGATTTTTACAGACCTCCAAGGAGAAGCTGAATCCAGAAGACAGCAACCCACTGTCATCCACTAACAGTATCCATTTCTCAGGCAGAAGATCCCAGATTTCATGGCCAAGGAGGCATGGGGAAAAAAAATCCTGTTCCAAAATGCTAAATAGCTCTGCTAGTCATGTGATTCAGAGTAGATGAGATACGGGACAGGTAGCTCTGTTCCTTCAGCTGCCCAATTTCTGCAAAATCATGCTACCAAAATTTCAGTGGTAAAGCACAGTACAATAGTGAAATTATTTTTGTTTAGCTGATTTTGGCAGAAAAATCAAATAAATGGGCGAGTTAAGTCTCCCTTAGGCTTAGTTTAGCTAATGCAGAATATCAGAGCTGGGAAGGACCTTGGAGGTCTTCTAGTCCAACCCTCTGCTCAGGCAGGAGAATCTATACCACGGGTCGGCAACCCGCGGCTCCGGAGCCGCATGCGGCTCTTTGAGCCATCTCCTGCGGCTCCGGAGCCTCCTCCGCCATTTGCAAAGAGAGACAGAGACAGAGAGAGGCACTTGTGCTTCCCCTCTCTGTCTCTCTCTCTCATGGGGACTTGCCCCCTCGCAGAGCTCCTGATTGGCCCTGCGCCTGGGTGCCCCGCCCCTTGGGAGAAGGGCAGCCAGGAAGTCCCTTTCCCGGGCTGGCCCCGTCCGAGGCGCACGTGGCCGGGGAGCCGCGCAGGGAAGCTCCTGGATCCCCACTGGGAGCGGCCCGCCGGAGCCTCCGCTGAGCGGGCCAGCCCTCCCACAAGCCGCGGCCCCAAGGGAGAGCAGCCCCTGCGATGCCCAGCCAGGAGCAGAGACGGAGATGGACAGTCAGTGGCGGGGGGGAGGGAGGGGGCTCCGAGTCCACGGAGCACCGCCGCAAAGCAGCCGCGGGGCAGGGCGGCTTACTTATACCAGGCGGCAGTCCCGGCTGGGCATGGCTTCCTGGGCCGCTTCCCAGGCCGCTGAGCCAGCCATGTGTCTCCCCGGGCCGGGCGGCAGTCCCGGTGGCGGCGGCAGCGGCGGCATCGATTCCTGGGCCGCCGAGCCGGCCATGTGTCTTCCCGGGCCGGACGGCAGTCCCGGTGGCGGCGGCGGCAGTGGGGGCATTGCTCCCTGGGCCACTGAGCCGGCCATGTGTCTCCCCGAGCCGGCCGGCAGTCCCGGCGGCGGCGGTGGTGGGGGCATCGCTTCCTGGGCCGTCCCCGGGCCGCCGAGCCGGGCATTCGTCTTCCTGGTCCAGTCCGTGGTACCCCGGGCGCCTTTCAGTGCCCTCCGCTGCCTCCTGCCCCCCTTCCCTCCCCAGGACACTAGTAAGGAGACATAATTTGATTATGGAGCTGACAAAAATGAGGGTGTTCCAAAAACAGGATAACAGGATGCCTTGAGAGAGGGAGAGGAAACAGAGAGAAAGAGGGAGAGGAAAGAGAAAGAGAGAGGGAGAGGAAAGAGAGAGAGAGTGAGAAAAAGAGGAAAGAGAGAGAGACAGAGGAAGCGCAAGTGCACACACACATATATATACATATACATACATATATATACATATACATATATATATATATACATATACATACATACATACATACATATATACATATATATATATATATACATATTTCTTTGGAATCCGTTGGATGTTAGTACGTTAGTGAGAGTGTGTAGTTCGGTTTTTAGGTGTTGTTCGTCAGCTAAGCGAACAATACCTAAAAACCGAACTACACACTCTCACTAACGTACTAACGTACTAACATCCAACGGATTCCAAAGAAATAAGATTACCAACCTAATCCAAAAAGAAACCCCCACTAAAATCCAAGACAGAGAACAAGAAAACGGCAAAGCCCTCCTCCCATACATAAAAGGCACCACAGACAGAATCAGCAAGATCCTCCACAAACACAACATCAAGACAGCATTCTGCACAAACCGAAAAATATCCACCATCCTAAGAAACCCCAAAGACAAAATTGAGTTAGAAAATCAAGGAGTATATGAAATCCCATGCACCGCCTGCCCCACCACATACATCAGACAAACCAACAGAAGAATAAGTGCACGCATTGAAGAACACAAGAACTCAGTCAGAAAAGAGGAACCAACTTCTTCCCTGGTCCAACACCTTAAAGCCACAGGACATAAAATTGACTTTAAAAATACCAGAACTATCACCCAAACTGAACACTTTAACAACAGAATAATCAGAGAAGCCATCGAGATAGAAAAACGCCCACACAGCATGAATAAACGAGATGATACCTCCCGCCTACCAGCCATTTGGAAACCCACCCTTATTGACAAACGAGTCCCTAACACAAAGAATGACACTAGACCCACACTCACGAAAACCACACAGGATGTCACCACCACACATCCACGCAAAAAGCAAACCCAAACCCACACCGATGATGAGGCACGACCACAAACCAGAAACCAGACCACAGCTGCATCATTAGCCATTTCAAACCCCTCCAATCCATACATGAAGCAAACTGACACCCACCTTGATGATATGGCACGACCACGAACGCGAAGCCAAACAACAGCAATGCAGCTCTCCATCTCAAATCCCGCTGCAACTCAGACTAATCCGAGCACAACAAAGCCCCCACCCAAACAGAACACACCCCCATCCAATCAGAGCACAGCCAACCCCCCATCCAATCAGAGCACAGCCAAGCCCCTAACCAATCAGAACACACCTCCACCCAATCAGAACACAGCCAAGCTCCCACCCAATCAGTTCACACCCTCACTGGCAGTTAAAAGGAAGAAACAGCTGCGATCACACATTGCTCCTAGAAGCATGAGGCCGAAGAGACACCAGCCTGAAGATGACGAATGAGACTTCGTCGAAACGTCGCCAAGACACTTCCAATTTTACGCGGGAGAAAACCCGAATTACCAAAGACCTACATACAAACACCCGTGAAAACCTCAGAAAAGGGTTTTGCGGCTCCCGGTGTTTTGTTTTCGGTGGGAAACGGGTCCAAGTGGCACTTTGAGTGTTTTGGGTTGCCTACCCCTGATCTATACTATTCTGGACAAATGGCTGTCCAGGATCTTCTTAAAAACCTCCAGTGATGGAGCACCACAACTCCAGGAGGTAACCTATGCCATTGATTAGTTGTTCTCACTCACAGGAAATTTCTCCTTACTTCTAGGTTGGATCTCTCTTTGTTAAGCTTCCACCCATTACTTCTTGTCTGTCCTCAGGTGCTTTGGAGAATAGGTTGACCCCCTCCTCTCTGTGACAGCCCTTCAAATATTGGAAGATTGCTAAAGGTAAAAATAAGAAGGAGTCAATTGGGTTTTTAAAAAACCTGCTATATTTTCCCAGTACTGTTGTATTATGATATCACTGCCATACCTTCTGCAGGCTTGGCCCCCAAAATGTTTTTAAAATAAATCAGCCACCAGATATAAAAAATATCTCCCATTCTTTTGTAAGCAACACTGAATTAGATGAATCAACAGTCTAACTAGCTCTGAGATAGCTTCTTATAAACCCAAGGACAAGAATAATTCTAAGAAATTTAATTAAGAAAATTCAACAACCTGAACTCTGTCAGGAAACAAATGGAATTACATTAGGATGATGTTTTATCGCTGGAACTAGCAACATGCCAACTGGCACTACAGTAGTTCCTATCACCCCCAAACAGCATCCCTGATTCTCTTTCATTAAAGAATTAAAATTATTCCTTTTAAAAATGGCAAAAATCAAAAGATCATCAAATTTCAGGGGACTGAGGCACTTTCGCACAGAATCTCAGGACTTTTTCTACAGTGTTTCTCAAACTTGGCATCTTTACAATGTGAGGACTTCAGCTCCCAGAATTCCCCATGGCTGACTGGGGAATTCTGGGAATTGAAGTCCTCACATTTTAAAGTTGCCAAAATTGAGAAACGCTACTCTACATTATTTTATAAGACTTCAGACTCAGAAAAGCAAAATATTTGGAGATTTAAGCAATTCTGTGAGATTTGGGGCAATTTTGATGCCGTGTGCACCCACAACCTGACAATGTTGCTAACCCTGGCTTATCAGATCCAAAAGAAAAAGATGGTCATATCTTAAATGGGGGGAGCAGGGCTGGTTTCCTTCAAACTACACAACAACGTGAGTAGTGTATACAAGGTCTCAACATGGAAAATACTTTTGGGTCCAGAAGAAAACACATTGATTCTTTGCCAGAGCTTTTGGCACTGGGCCCAAAGAGTGTTTAAAATGTTGCTTCCCTCCACCTCTACCCCACCATTTTTATTCTCCCTTTGAGACCCAGAAGGAAGTAAATTTTAAAAGTCAGTTGTGTGGAAATTAGCTCTTTTTTTGCTGATGGTTTGAGCTCCATTTGTCTCCATTGTCTGTAAATTAGTCTTCCACAGGAGAGTAATCAGATGGCTAATATAGACACAAATAGAATTGGCCACTGTTAACTATTCAAAATAAGAGGTCTCTAAAAACCGAGCCCAGTAAATACAACTGGTGGGCTGGAAGATGCCGGAAAGGGGAAAGAGTAGGAATTGGGGGAAGGCAGGGAAGAAACAGGGAAGAGCAACAAGTGGTCCCCAAAAACTGAACATGTAGGCCAGGGGTCTTCAAACTTGGCCCTTTTATGACTTGTGGACTTCAACTCCCAGAATTCCTCAGCCAGGCACGCTGAGGGCCTGGTTTGAAGACCCCTGATGTAGGCCATTCTTGGAGAATGGTCAAATCATGGTACAAAAAAGATGCTCAGACTTTCAAAAGGGTGCAGAGAAGAGCAACAAAGATAATAAAGGGTCTGGAGCTATTTCGTACAATGAGCAGCTAAGGCAACTAGATATGTCAAGCCTACTGAAGAGAAGGATTAGGAGGGACATTCCAGTACTTGTGGGACTGTCATAGAGAAGAAGGGATGGACTTATTTTCCAAAGCACTGGAGGGCAGGACAAGAAGCAACAGATGGAAGCTCATCAGAGGGAGATCCAACTTGGAAATAAGGAGAAATTTCCTGACAGTGAGAACAATTAATCAATGGAACAGCTTGCCTTCCAAAGTTGTGGGTCCTTTCAAGAAAACATTAGACAACCATTTATCCAGGGTGATATAAAGACTCCTGTCTTGGGCAAGGATTTGGAATAGAAGATCTCCAAGATCCTTTCCAGCCCTTTGATTCTATCTTAACTGATTCAAATTACAGGCATGATAAGCTACTTTCAGCCCAGGTAAACAATGGCAGCTGTTTTATTCATAATAATAGTAACAACAACAACAACAACAATAATAATAATAGAGTTGGAAGGGACCTTGGAGGTCTAGTGACAGGGGTAGGCAACCTTGGCTCTTTTATGACTTGTGGACTTCAACTCCCAGAATTCCTGAGTCAGCCATGCTGACTCAGGAATTCTGGGAGTTGAAGTCCACAAGTCATAAAAGAGCCAAGGTTGCCTACCCCTGGTCTAGTCCAACCCCTATACCATTTCAGACAAATGGCTGTCCAGTCTCTTCTTAAAAACTTCCAGTGTTGGAGCATTCACACCTTCTGAAGGCAGGTCGTTCCACTGATTAACCGTTCTACAGTAACTGTCAGGAAATTTCTCCTTAGTTCTAGGTTGCTTCTCTCCTTGATCAGTTTCCATCCGTTGCTTCTTGTCCTGCCTTCAGGCGCTTTGGAAAATAGCTTGACTCCCTCTTCTTTGTGGCAGCCCCTGAGATATTGGAACACTGCTATGATGACACCCCTCGTCCTTCTCTTCATTAAACTAGACATACCCAATTCCAGCAACCGTTCCTTGTATGCTTTAGCCTCTTAGGGATGTGTTCTTTGGGTTATCTTGTTCAGTGAAGTTTTTTGAGCAAATGAAAGACGTTCAGCCTGCTGACCTCCAACAGCAATCAGATATTTCTCAGAAATTCCAAAGGACTGGAAAGGCACAGGTCTCCTCACTGGTGTTCTCTAATCTCTGTGCATGTGCAGATAGACTGCCCCGTCTAAGGAAACTCTATTTAGCTTTTCCAGCAAGAATTTCTTTCTCTCCACTCATCATGGTTGTAAGAAATTATATCCTTTTAAGGTTGTCTCCGCCTTAGCCATCTTTGGGTTTAGTGCCATATTTTTCACTCGGTCAAACACAAGGGGTCTTACAGGGATACCTGCCTGAATATGGTTGGAGACAGGATACTATTCAAAACTGTATTTGTTGCTCTCCAATCATCGTGGGCACCTAGATTATAATAAACCTAAGCTAAATAAATCTCCATATTCCACAGTTGATCAAGGAACCAAAGAAGCTTTAGAAGATACATCATCTGAGGATAACAACAGGATCACATTTCCAGAAAAACATCAGAGAAGATAGCCCCAGAGTGTGCAGCATCCTGTCTTGCCTGGAATATTATGCTGATTACTTTGGTACAAGTAGCCCTCGACTTACAACTAGTCAGTTGGTTTGAAGTTACAACCACACTGAAAAAAAGTGACTTATGGCCGTTTTTCACACTTACAACCATTGCAGCATCCCCATGGTCATGTGATCAAAGTTCAGATGTTTGGCAACTGACTCACATTTATGACAGTTGCACTATCCCAAGGTCACGCGATCCACCTTTTGCGACTTTCTGACAAGCAAAGTCAATGGGGAAGCCAGATTCTCTTAACAACCGTGTCACTAACTTAACATCTGCGGTGATTCGCTTAACAACCGTGGCAAGGAAGATTGTAAAATGGGGCAAAACTCACTTAACAACTGTCTCACTTAGCAACAAAATTTTGGGCTCAGTTGTGGTTATAAGTGTCTATCAAGTGTCTATCAACTCCTGGGCATAATTCCTTGATGCAGCCCAGCCAAGAAATTCATAGATTTTTTTTATGCTGACCAGTGTAGCAAATGTGAACAACCTACCCATTTCAGAGAGTCAATCTCCAAGCTTGTTTTATTCATCTCCAAGAAGGACAATAGTTTAGGAGAGATAATGTGTTAATGTGGGAAAGCAGGAGTGGAACACACACACCCCATTTGAAATGGGGGAGAGGAGGAGAGAAAAGAATAAACACAGAGGGGGGGAAAAAGACACCATTCTGAAATGAGGTCCAGCAGGGAACCTTGTCAGAACACCTTGTCAACCCCAGCTCTGTCGATCAAATCAATAGCTGTATTCAGCCAGCCAAGAATAGGATTCATGACACCAGCTTCTCCTAGATGGTCCAGTGAAGGTAGGCAGGAAGAGGTGAGCATCACCTTGAGGGCTCTTGTTTGCCATGGGGAGGGGGAGAGGCAGAATGAAAAGGTGACCCCAGGATCAGGGGAGGGAATACTATCCCTCTGGGGGGGGGAAATGAAAGTGCTCTTGAGAGACGGAAAAGGCCATGCAAGGAAAGGATGAAAAAAACAATTTAGGGGGAATGGAGGATTAATTAATTAATGATTAGGGGGCAGGAGGCTAAAGACTTATGATGAATGGTGGCAGGAACTGGGTACATGTACTTTAAGGAACAAAAGGACTAAGGGTGACATGATAGCAGTCTTTGAATATTCAAGGGACTGTCACAAAGAAGAGGGGGTCAACCTATTTTCCAAAGTGCCTGAGGGCAAGATAAGAAATAATGGATGGAGACTTATCAAAGAGAGAAGCAACTTAGAACCAAGGAGAAATTTCCTGACACTGAGAACAATTAATCAGTGGAACGGCTTGCCTTCAGAAGTTGTGGGTGTTTCATCAGTGGAGGTTTTCAAAACAAGATTGGACAGCCATTTGTCTGGAATGATATAGAGTCTTGTGCTTGAGCGGGGGGTTAGACTAAATGACCCTTCTAGTTTTGTTACTCTGAAGTCTGGTTCCTGTTTCCTTCCTTTTTCAAAATGGGAGGAGACAGATTTACACCCACCAGGAAGAAGCGGGTAGGTATCACGTGCGGCACAGACGGGAAAGTATAAGAGGCATGGTGGCAGAGTGGTTAGATTTAGAATGCAGTATTGCAGGCTGACTCTGCCCACTTCCAAGTGTTCGATCCTGACTGGCTCAAGGTTGGCTCAGCCTTCCATCCTTCTGAGGTCAGTAAAATGAGGACCCAGATTGTTGGGGACAATACGCTGACTGTGTAAACCACCCAGGGAGTGCTGTAAAATACTATGGGGAGGTATATAAGTGTAAGTGCTAATGCTATTGCCATTTCTATCTTTCTCTGCACTGCCTGGGTTTAATTTCTGGAACTTGTAGCCATGAGAAGTGGTGATGGAGATGAAGCAAAGTGGTCCCTTTCACTTTCTAATAATAATAATAATAATAAAGTTGGAAGGGACCTTGGAGGTCATCTAGTCCAACCCCCTGCTCAGGCAGGAAACCCTATACCATTTCAGACAAATGGCTGTCCAGTCTCTTCTTAAAAACTTCCAGTGTTGGAGCATTCACGGCTTCTGGAAGCAGGTTGTTCCACTGGTTAATTGTTCTAGCTGTCAGGAAGTTTCTCCTTAGTTCTAGGTTGCTTCTCTCCTTGATTAGTTTCCATCCGTTGCTTCTTGTCCTGCCTTCAGGTGCTTTGGAGAATAGCTTGACTCCCTCTTCTTTGTGGCAGCCCCTGAGATATTGGAACACTGCTATCATGTCACCCCTCGTCCTTCTCTTCATTAAATTAGACATACCCAATTCCAGCACCCGTTCCTTGTATGTTTTAGCCTCCATACCCCTTATCATCTTTGTTGCTCTTCTCTGCACTCTTTCTAGTCTCTCAACGTCTTTTTTACATCGTGGTGACCAAAACTGGATGCAGCATTCCAAGTTTGGCTTTACCAAGGCATTGTAAAGTGGTATTAATACTTCACGTGATCTTGAAGATCTTCTCTTGGATTGCCTCTACACATTTCCATTTTTATCAGTGCTTTGCATTAACAAATGTGTCAAATTGTCTTTCTGAACCTGGATATTTTTTTTTATTTTTTTTTAAAAGAAAGTCCGATCAGAATTTGTGGTGCACATTTCCACAAACCCATTTGTGGTGCATATTTTGGTGCATGTTTCCACAAACCCATGCTTTCAGCCTGCAATTTTGTCTAACACAAACACATTTCCATAGCTGTCTCCAGTTTAATGCATTTTAATGTACAAACCGGTCCCTAATATACTTTTATTTGACTGGCAAACCGCACTGCAAAATTTGGGGACAATAATGCACATTACATTTCAATTTGGGTATTGGCTTGAAAATGTGGAATTAGAAACATAGTCCTTCAAATGTGTACGAATTGGATTTCTCTCCCAGCCTGCTGGCGCCCATCTTAGACCGCTTTGAAGAGGTGGAGGGATTAGACCAGGGGTCTTCAAACTTGGCAACTTTAAGACTTGTGGACTTCAACTCCCAGAATTCCTCAGCCAGCCTTGGGAGCTGAAGCCAGCCTCTGGGAGTTGAAGTCCACAAGTCTTAAAAGTTACCAAGCTTGAAGACCCCTGGGTTAGACTATTTTAAAATGGGGAGAAGGAAGACTGTAGGTAATCCTTGACTTACAACCATTTGTTTAGCGGCCATTTGAAATTACAATGGCACTTCTTTGACCAATCCTTACCATACTCTGCAGCATCTCCACAATGATGTGATCCAAATTTGGCCATTTGGCAACCGGTGTGTATTGATGATGGTTGCAGTGTCCTGGGGTCACGTGATCACCATTTGCGACCTTCCTAGCTGATTTCCGACAAGCAAAGACAATTGGGGGAGATAGATTCACAGAATGATTGTGCGATTCATTTTGCTCAACCGTGGCAAAAAAAAAAGGCATTAAAATCAGGTGTGACTCACTTAACAACTGCTTTGCTTAGTAACAGAAATTCTGTTCCCAATTGTGGTTGTAAGTCGGGACCACCTGCATCAATTAATTTTGCAAAGGGGTGGCAGAAAGTGATTGCTCCTCCTAGGATTGTGGGCTTTTCATAGATATCTTTCAGCAATAAATGCTAAGCTAAATTAGCAGGGTCTTCATATATTCCTAAATAGATTTCTCCCCCCCCCCCAATTCAGAAATAATCTAGTTCTGAATGAACATTGCTTTGGTCTGTTTTCTCACCCATGTGTGTTTCCAGTAGATATGTGCTAACCCTACTAAAGGTATAATTCCTAAAAACCTTGAGAAATCTTTCTAATGCAGCACTGGAATTGGATAGATCCCTTTTCTTGATTTGCCACAGCTTCCTTCCTTTCCCTGTTCATAATTTCCTGAAAAAAATTCCAGATTAGGGAACAAGAAGTAAATTTAAAAATCCCATTTCCGATTCTTGTAGGATGCTATTGATTTTGCCAGTAGTCATATCTGTGACTGAAGGAGCAGAACATAGGGAGAAAACAAGTGGAAAGCACTAAGTTGGGTCTGATCTGCCTTAATCTTTTTTCTTTTGTCCCTTTCTTATTCTGGCTACCCTTTAAAGGAATATTTTTCATAGTTCCTAAACAACAACAACACCAACAGGTAACAGGCTGCACAAGGATGGAGCAAAGGTGGTGAAATAGTTAAAATTGACACTTGCTACAAGCAAGAGAGAATCGGAAAAGAGGCAAGGTGGTGAGCTTGCCAGGAGATCAAAAAAGAGGATTAGGAAAAAGGGGGAGGAAAGTAGGAGAGAAAAAAAATGCAAAAAATAAGAGAGGAAATAATATGATGGAACAATGGAGGGAAAGCAAAAAACTTAAAACCAGATCATTTTTGTTTTCCTTCCTTGGAATGCTTTCGATTCTGCTAGAATGGGATTAATCCTTCCTTCGTACGTTTTGGTGGTTTTGAAAACCTGTCTGACACAGTCAAAAAAGAGAATTTCACCAGGGGAAATGAGAGCTGCCTCCAAAAACCACTTTAGATTTTCTTCAAAACTATTTTCTTCTCACCAGTTCCAGAAAAATGGGAAAGACTACAGGTAGCCCTCGACTTACGACCACAGTTGAGCCCAAAACTTCTGTTGCTAAGTGAAACATTTGTTAAATGAATTTTGCCCCATTTTATGACCTTTTTTGCCACAGTTGTTAAGAAAATCACTGCAGTTGTTAAATTAGTGACTCGGTTGGTAAGTGAATTTAGTTTCCCCATTGACTTTGCTTGTCAGAAGATCGCAAAAGGTGATCACGTGACACCGGGACACCGCAAACGTCATAAATATGGACCAGTTGTCAAGCATCTGAATTTTGATCACGTGACCATGGGGATACTGCAATGGTCCTAAGTGTGAAAAATGGTCATAAGTCACTTTTTTCAGTGCCGTTGTAACTCTGAATGGTCACTAAATGAACTGTTGTAAGTCAAGGACTACTGATGGGAAGGGTAGGGAAGAAATAGATACATTTTTCAGCCCAAAGTGTGCTTGGCTTTATAGAGGCAGCTTAGGAAAAAGCTAAGAAAGAACAGGCAAGGCAAAAACTATATTTGGCTTTATTCAACTTACATTTCAAAATCTTATTACAATTAAATCAACACAGTTAATATGATTATATTAATATTAAATGCATGGGAAGTAATCATTTTTAATAAAAAAAAAATCTGGCATATAGGTCGTCCTCAACTTACAATATTTGTTTACCAACTGTTCAAAGTTTTGCATCCAGTTTTGGTCACCACAGTGTAAAAAAGATGTCGAGACTCTAGAAAGAGTGCAGAGAAGAGCAACAAAGATGATTAGGGGACTGGAGGCTAAAACATATAAGGAACGGTTGCTGGAATTGGGTATGTCTACTCTAATGAAGAGAAGGACGAGGGGGGACATGATAGCAGTCTTCCAATATCTCAGAGGCTGCCACAAAGAAGAGGGGGTCAAGCTATTCTCCAAAGCACCTGAAGGCAGGACAAGAAGCAACGGATGGAAACTAACCAAAGAGAGAAGCAACCTAGAACTAAGGAGAAACTTCCTGACAGTTAGAACAATTAACCAGTGGAACAACCTGCCTCCAGAAGCGGTGAATGCTCCAACACTGGAAGTTTTTAAGAAGAGACTGGACAGCCATTTGTCTGAAATGGCATAGGGTTTCCTGCCTGAGCAGGGGGTTGGACTAGATGACCTCCAAGGTCCCTTCCAACTTTATTATTATTATAAAGTTACAACAGTACAGAAAACAGTGACTTACAGCTGGTACTTGTACATACAACTGATACAGCATCCCCCATGGTCACATGATCAAAACTTTAGTGTCCGGAGTCATTTGATTGCCATTTGTTACTTTCACAGCATGCACTGTTATAGCTTCTGACTAGCAAAGTCAATGGGAACAGCTACATTTATTTAACAACCACAGGATCCACTTAGCAAGTACAGTGATTTGTTTAACAACTATGGCAAAAAGGTCAGATAAGCGGGCCCGACTCACTTATCTTCCTTGCTTAGCAATAGAAATGTTGGTCCCAGTTATGGTCATAAGTCAAGGACTATCTGTACTTAGTGGCAGCTTTGAGAACAGCTACAGGGATCCCCACTAGGGTTTGGAGATCAAATGAAGGGATTTCCTTATGTTTATAATAAGCAGATTTTTTTGTACACTTTTTACAGCCCAAATCATCCTTAGAGGTTGATGAGACCTCATTGCACATGGAGAGACCCAACCTCAAACCTGAAAATCCTTTTTGTTGTTGTTTTATTATTATTATTATTATTTTTAAGGAATCAAATGGGAAATGATGGGAAAACTTGCTTTGTCAGAAACCCTCAATGTGGAGGGTTGGACAGGTGGAGACAATGTCCAGGTGGACTCAAAGATCTGGTTCAACAGGAAAAGATAATTTAATACATCCATGATGTGGTGGCAGAACACAGGTTTTGCATATAGAAGGCCCCGGACTACTGGGATGAACATAGGCCTCTGTGTGTGAAATATGGTGAAGACTTTGTTGGTTAGCCAAGACATTTCTGACTTTTCCCCCCCACTGCCTTTAATTTCCTTGTTGTTTGTGTCTTAACTTGCTGGGGACAGATCCAAGCAGGGCTGTATGACATTCTCTGAAGCTGTATTGCCCTCCCTTTGTTAAACATAGAGAACATTCTAGAACTTGGACTGGTCCACCCAACTCATTGGACTAATGTTTCTCAACCATGGCAGTTTACAGATTTGTGGACTTCAACTTCCAAAATTCTAGGAGTTGAAGTCCACATTTTTTTCAAGTGACTGAGGTTGGGAAAGACTGCTTTAGAAAATTGATTTTCCAGCTACATTTGACCTCTCCTGGATCTTCTCGGAGAACATGATCTTCTCAAGAATTGGATCGGAGGCTGGGGAATTCTGGGAGTTGAAGTCCATATGTATGAAAGCTGCCAAGGTTGAGAAACATCCTATTGGACAATGGCCCACTCCAGACAGGATGTAATATAAAAAGGTTTCTGTCTCACTGGCTTCTGTTTTGAGTAACAAAGTCTACTTGAACTGTTTTGCTCCCGTTTTCCTCTCTGCTTGATTCTATCACTACCTGGGTTCTGGGTTCTGTTTCTAGTTCAAAATTGCTTCTCTGTGGTACTGACACGATGTTTCAAACTTATCTACAGTACAAGACTTTAACTAGGATTAAACTAGAATTTTGGAAGTTGAAGTTCACAAATCTGTAAACTGCCATGGTTGAGAAACATTAGTGCAATGAGTTGGGTGGACCAGTCCAAGTTCTAGAATGTTCTCTATGTTTAACAAAGGGAGGGCAATACAGCTTGGTGCCTTCCAGATATATCATAAAACATAAGGCCAGCTCTAGAAGCACCAGAGCGGGAGATGCTGCTTCATTTCACCTATTACAGTTTATGGTGATTATGTCATCCTCTTATCTAATTAATGCATATTACAGCTGTCTATGGAAGCTGCCTTGTGAGACCTACAACCTAAAGCACACCTAAAACATTACTGTGAGTAATGAAATGAAATTAAAGACTTCAAAAACTGTGGAAGGACAGAAAAACCAATGCTCTCCATCTTTCATAATAAGGAAGACATAGAGATCAAAGAACCGGAAGGGATTTCAAAAAATATCTGCCATTTTGCTAGCCAAAAGTTAATTCAGGATTTACAGGAAGATTCATGGGTGTTTTAAAGCAAGGGTTTTGCAGCCTTCATGTTTAACAACTGCAGCAATATAAGGATATTTTTTTTCTCTCCCCACCAAATTAGATTGCTGCAATTAAGAAGGCTGATGGGAAAAGAAGGAGTGGATTTGTTTGTAAAAGGTGTGGAAGCTTAGTTCTGCTACAAAAAAATATATCTTGAGCTGGAGAATTGCTTAGATCAGGGGTGTCAAACTCACAACATCACGTGATGTGTCGTGACGTATCACAACTTTTTTTCCATTGCCGGCAATGAGGTGGGCGCGGTTTCGCCATGACGTATCTGGCCCACGGGCCAGCAGTTTGACACCCCTGGCTTAGATGCATACTATTCTTTAATTATTATTTTAGATTGGACAGGCTTCCCCTCTCCCTGTTTTTTTCCAGCTATTATTTTTTACCTGATGCACTCCCAGATTCTTGTTTTAAATGCTAGTTGTTGTAGCAAATATATGAAGTTTAATTTCCTCTTAGGACAGACCATTATGAGGAAACCACCCCAAAATGCAGATCAACCAATGGACTTATTCTGTGGTGGAAAGTACTTTCAAGACTAACAAAATCAACTGTTTTACATTACAATTTGGAGTTTTATTTTGTCCCAAGATAAAAAGTAGCCAATAATAAGCCATGGTAGCTACTTACAAATTTATGGACTTTGTGTTTTGCAGAGAACTTAACTTTATTGTTTATGCAGTACTGTATATACTCAACTATCTGTGATATCTCTGAGTTTATAATAATATATGGAATCAGAATTTCTGTTCAAAAGAGATAGTGGACAGTCCACCTTATGTCCTTCTAGCAGTCTTCTCTAAATCACCCCCAAAGAGATTTATTTTTAAAGGGAAAGTCATTTTCTACCTAGGATATTGGCAATCCAGCAAATGGGGAATAGGAAATAAAGTTATTTTTAGTTTTCTTCCATAGAAGGCAAACAAAAGAAGAAATGGGAGCAAAACTGAGAAGATGCATCTTTTATTTGCTTCTCGATGGCTTTTAACAGCACAAGACAGCGCTGGATCCAGGCCAGAGAGTTCGGCCTACCGTGGGTTGAACGGAGATGAAGGCTCTGCACAGGCCTTCCCTGGGCACTCTTGAGATCTATATACATGTCAGCGTTAAAAGGATCCTATCCATCTCCTTAAACAATATATTACTGCTGTCCATTATTCCCATTAATGCATAAAAAATCATTAGCCATTTCTATGGAGACCCAGTGCCATAAACAGAGACCTCAAAATGCACTCCATCATGAAAGCATGGAGTGGGGGGGGGATGGGGGGGAGAGAAAAAGAGAATAAACTAAGATCCATTTTCAGTGGGGTTTGCTCTCCCCCAAGTTCTGTTGTTTAGATGTCCGTCAGTTTTCTCCACCTCCCCACACTTCCATTCTTCCCTCAATCAATTTTATGATACTTGCCTGGGGTTCGTTAATGTTTCCGGAATATCTCTCTGTTACTGTCTCTTTCCCTGTTTAAAAATTCTTAATTAACCAAGGAGCTTTTTTTTGTTTACACTTGAACTAATTACACTTTTAAAGGAGACAATAAAACATCGGAGATGGCCCATTAGGGCATTCAGCAGCCATGATGTCGGGGGCAATACAGGAACTGATGGCTTCTAAGAGGAGATAGGGCTTCTAACTTTGCCAAGCTTCATTCGAGAGGGTTCCCCCATTGGTGGCTTGACTCCGGCTTCAAGGGAAGAAATGAGACGGCAACCAGATGTTCTCTTAAGCTCCGTGGACAATCTCTGATAGACCAGCTGGGTGGGGGCTATTATCAATTCCCCATATAACAAATATCTATTGATCATTTACATGCATGGGTACCCCACTTTAGACACTTAAATGGTGTTTGTGCTTCCGGTGCTTCAAGCATAGTGCAGTTGCTATAGCTGTCGACATCATTTTTCATCTCTGCACAATTTGCCAGGCTTGGGCGTATTCTGTGCAGCAAAGGGACATCTCTAATGGCTGAATGGTCCATGCTTTTGAAGCCTACAAAAGGAGCCATTGGCTGGTAGGTGGAAAGGTTCGTGGAGAATATTTCCAATCCAGGAAGTTGGTGACTTCCAATGTCATTATTTGGTCCAAAATGGAGAAGCCTAGAAGGTGCAGCCATGTATCAGGACCAAGGACAGAGCAAATGCAAGCTGGTTGCTGAGTTGCCACCAACAGCAGTGGATGATATGGTTGAAGGACCCATAAATGTAAAGCACAGTTAGCTATCTAGCCACCACTGAGATATTATGGACAACTTTCCAGCTTGATAAAACCCTCTGTTTAGGGTTCTTAATCTTGAAAACTGGGCATGGATATTGCAACCCTATTAATGTAACAAAGATCACCACTTCTGGGGCTGGTAGGCACATCTGGAATGCAAGAACATGGCCATCTATATATTTTTTTATTGATGGGTAAACAAATTGGCTTTTTTTTTAAATTTCATTCTAACCCTATAACAGTGGTGGTGAACCTATGGCACGGGTGCCAGAGGCGGCACTCAGAGCCCTCTCTGTGGGCACGCGCGCCGTCGCCCCAGTCCTAGGCCTTCAGCTGGGTTTTATAAAACCTTTTCACTTTAGGCCTCCGCCACCATGTGCAAAAAAAAAAAAAAAGGTTCAATCAGTCAATTTCAACTTCTCCTGGGAAAAAAAGAGATCTTGCAAAGTTGGAATTGATTGATTGAACTTTTTAGTCCCACCCAGTCTGCCGTTACCACTGCAGCCATGCCCAGCCAATGGGCCACACCCAGCCAATGGGCCACGCCCAGCCAATGGGCCACACCCACCCGGCACTCGACGATGCATAAGTGGGTTTTGGGTTGCAGTTTGGACACTCAGTCTCTAAAAGGTTCACCATCAGTGCCCTATAACATACTTTATTCCAAAGGTAAATCTTACATGATCTTTAAAGGCTTCTGCTGATGAATTAGATCGCTATTTCTCAGAACTAAGCTGCTAGATCTGAATAAAAACTATCTTGGCAGTGTGTTGCAGACCATAGAACTGAAATCTTAGCAAGATGGTGAGCCAAAATGGACATCAGACAGGCCAAAATATGATTGGTTGGGGGAGAAGCTTGATTTAACAAACCAAGATCTTCAGGTGAAACTGCTTTACTAAGCCTGACCTTTGGTTTGTATGACAAGTGAGAATTATTATTTTATTTATTATTAAAATTATATGCTGCCCATCTTGCTATCCAAAAACTGAGGAGATACAAATGAAATTCTATTTTTCTGCCTTTGACACTAATCAGCTAGTGCTATTTCCACACTGGAACCCATTCATTGGATATTTTCTAGAGTTTCATTTGATGTGTCAGCTTCTAGTACTGTGTGTGAACTGTAGAGGCCAGAGTAAGCAAGTCAAAGCAACAAAAAGACTTCATTTATTTTTTTTATGTTATTCATTCCATTTGTATAGTCCCCCATTGCACATTTGTGACTCTATTCTGACTTTATAGAACAGGGGCAACCCTGAAAGCCATCCCTGTGTGTAAAATACGCAGTATAGAAAGTTGTACCATTTACCCATACAGCATTCTGGGAACAGCTACTGCTGTTGCCTTTCTTTACCGATTCCCTTTGAAAGCCTTTTCTTCATTGCATTGCTGTTTCCCAAAGGCCCCCACCTGAGATAAATCCAGGCACATGAAATATAGAACAAACCTCCGGCTTCAGGGCAAGGAAATCAAGCTTTCTTCTGTTCAGATTGTCAAGTAACAGAGAGCAATTCACAGGGTGGAGAAGGGGAAGAGAGGCAAAAGCAGGTTGACCCAGTAGAGATTCCTTTGGTGTATAATTTTTAAACAAAATTAATTTATTTAAAAGATTCGTAGGGTTGCCAATCTTAAAACACCAGTCTGGGTGGCTCACAACAACATGGAATACAGAATAATAAGGTTGGAAGGGACCTTGGAAGTCTTCTAGTCCAGCCCTCTGCTCAAGCAGGAGACCCTACACCAGAGGTAGGCAACTTTGGCTCTTTTATGACTCGTGGACTTCAACTCCCAGAATTCCTGAGCCAGCCATGCTGGCTCAGGAATTCTGGGAGTTGAAGTCCACGAGTCATAAAAGAGCCAAGGTTGCCTACCCCTGCCCTATACCATCTTGGACAAATGTCTGTCCAATCTTTTCTTTAAAACATCCAGTGATGGAGCACCCACAACTTCTGGAGACAAGCTATTCCACTGATTGATTGTTCTGACTGTCAAGAAATGTCTCCTTAGTTCTTGGCTGGATCATTCTTTAGTGATCTTCTACCTGTTATTTTTTTGTCCTGCCCTGGGGTGTTTTGGGGAATAGTTCTACCCTCTCTTCTTTGTGAGAGCCCCTCAAGTATCACATATCACCTCTAGTCCTTCTCTTGAATAATAAAACAATTTTTCATTTTAAATATTCAGTTATTCAACTGAACAATGAAACTCCAAAGTATAAAAATCACAAAACTGTAAACACACCCAAAACCCAATGCCTCATTCATCTCTTTGAGATGTCCCACAACCAATTCCAGAAAGCCTCACTATCCCGCACGTGAGGTAAAAAACCAGGTCTTGATGGCCTTTTGGAAGGCTAAAAGGTTGCCGGATTCTGAGGGGGAAGCTGTTCCGTAAGGTAGGGGCAGCTACAGAAAAGACACACTTCTGAGGTTCCACTACATGGCAACATTTCAGGGAAGGGACCTGGACCATGTCTAACCTATTCAATCTGGTAGGATGAGCAAATACTCTCAGGGAGATGCAATCCTGCCTGGTCCCCTGTCATGTAGGGCATTAAAGGTAACCTTCTTGCCAATAATTGAGACCTCCATTAAACAACAAAATGGAGTCAAGAGGGTAAGTACTCCCTATGCATGGATTGGCAACTATAATATATACAAAATGCAAACATATGATACTGCTATTTTGATGGATAAAGAGAGGGAGTTCAGCAGTTAAGAAGTATGAAATATAAATAAATATACTTCTGTTTTATGCATGAAGTCTCAAAGATGACTCAGTAAGAACTTTGGTGTGTGCATATGGAGACCTATATTCCTTTCACCAATGTCGCTTTTTTAAAACTGTTGATATGTTATCCATGTATATAAATGAACCAGATACTCTTTTTAAAAAGGGACATTTTAATTAAAAATTATTTTAGTTTAATAAAATTGAGAAATTGGGGTACTTCAAAGCAAAGCAGAAGTTCCAATAAGAGGTTTTTATTCGAGGAGAGGAAAAAACTCCATGAATAAAATGAAAATGGAGGTGGCCAGATTCCACTGTAATGTTTTATGTTCCACTCACAAGGTCAAACATGAGCTAGGTGTGCAAAGAAGTAACTTGGTGCAAGACAAGAGTTGGTAGCAGGGAGCAACCTCATCATTCTGTCTTCTAGTAAATAGGTGTTTTAAGACCAATATTGTCCCCACTGTGGCAGCCATTTTAGGAGAGGCCAAGCCTTTAATTGCATGGCAACCATTTTGTGACAATATTCATGTCATGCAGTCCATGTTCATCTGCATCCAGCAGCATCAAAAGTCAGAGACTACTGATTAAGATCCTTTTAGTCCAGTGTTTGTCAACCTTGGCAACTTGAAGATGTGTAGACTTCAACTTGCCAAATTTGAAAAACACTGATTTAGATTCTTAAGGAACACCCCAGACCCAGAGCAATGATATTAAACTAGCTAGCACAAAAATCAATAAAACAACATGAACAAATAATAAAAACTAATAACTACCAAATTAACCACGCCATTCTGATGCCTAGGTTCAATTTAGGTCTGTTTACAATTTACAATTTAAAACTATCTACCTCCCCCCCCAAATACCTAAGAACATCCCATGAAATGATAGTCTAATGAAACAAAGGCATCAAGCATGGTATATCCATATACAGTATCCTATGTGCCACATTAGTAAACTCTATAGCTTCTCTTCCCCCCTCAGTTGTGTTTATTAAATGGAAGTGTTGATCTTCAGCTTCTATGACCCTCCAGCCTGCAGAATAACTGGCTAGAGTTGTGAGAATTGTTGTTCAAAACGTTTTGAACGCCCCAACTTGCCTCCTTTTTATATAGACAAGACAGGGAGGCAGACAGACATGCAGGCTTTGACATATTGTTGAGGCTACCATTTTAATTTCCCACAATACCCCACAGCAGAGCTAGACAACTTCTGGCTTTCCAGATGTTGCTAAACTACAACTCCCAGCATTCGTTCATTTTATTTCTACCCTGCCTTTCAACAAAAGCCATTACTCAAAGCCAGGAAAGATGGCCAAGTGGGATGATAGAAGATGTAGTTCAGCCACATCTGGAATGACTTAGTTACCCTTGTCCAAAAATGATGCTAAGTTGGGTGAAAAATAAGAGGACTTTTCCATCAAATGCAACTGCCCATTCTTAAGTTCAGTACAACAGAAGTTTCATCAGATTGATGGATGGACTGAATATGGGTCCACCTTTCCACCAAATAATGGCATTCCATGATGGTCCTTTGCAGACCGCATCTTCAAACCTGGAGTTAGGTCTGTGGGGAGAGCTCTTGTTTTTCTTGTCAAACCTAAAAGTTTTTGAAGGAATTAAGGTACAGGTTATCTTAATTTTCATTCAGAAGTAAACACACTTCTCCCAGCCATCTGAAACGGACTGCCACCTCGCATAACAATAATCTCAAGTGGAATCACCTCTTTATTGTAAACAGAACTTCTTGCTCTAATCTCCCCACCATCAGCACCTGATTTTGAAATATGCAACCAGAAATACAATGTATTTGTTTGTTTGTTTGCTAGCTTGCTTGTTTGCTTTTATACTGCTCTCTTTCAAGACTTTCTGCAAGGTCCTTTCAGCCATGCAATTTCACTGTAGTGTTGTTAAAACAGGTTGTGAGGAGAATATGTAGTGTCCCAGACAATACTGGGACCCTGCTCAAGCAACGCTTATATGGCATCCGCAATATTGTCTGGGACACTACACATCCTCTTCGTGACCTGTTTTCCTTGTTACTTTCTGGGAGGAGGCTTCGTGGTACCCGAAGCAGAACATCCAGATTCAGCCACAGTTTTGTTCCATAAGTATCAACCTTGTGAACTCTCAAGCTTCCTCTTTCTGCTATGTATTCAAGATGGACAGTGATTAATATTTATATATATATAGCATGTCTATGTGTGTGTTATGTATGTGTATACTTTTGAGAACAGCCAACAGAATTTAATTTTTAATGTGTGCCAGTATGCCCACATGTTAATAAATCTTATCTTATCTTATCTTATCTTATCTTATCTTATCTTATCTTATCTTATCTTATCTTATCTTATCTTATCTTATCTTATCTTATCTTATCTTATCTTATCTTATCGTATCGTATCGTATCTCATCTCATCTCATCTCATCTCATCTTACCCTACCTTATCTTACCTTAATTTACCTTACCTTACCTTACCTTACCTTATCTTATCTTTAAATTTGGCCAGGTGGACAAAATCTACTCTCAGTCGGGTTATTTCTAGAATGGGTTGGACTCCTATTTTCATCCTCCCCAGCCAGTCCAGATCCAAATGATGGTTTTTATTGCCAGAAACATCTGGAGGGCACCAAGTTGGGGAAGACTGAATTCAGCGAATGTAAGATTGCTCCTTGCCAGTGTTTTGGGGGTGGGAAGGAAGGGGTCTGCCCTTACCCATATGTCTCTTCCTCGCGCTTGCAAATTGCCCCCCTCCTGCACGATTGCTGATTCTTCTGATAAATGCCTTTCCACATCAAGACCTCAAGATAGCAATGAGCTACTGGAAATACCACGTCTTCTTTCACTCAGCCCGTGTCTTTAGGGAGTCAGGTCTCAGGAAGTACAATCCCAGAAAGAGTGTCTGAGATGGGCCTAGCTTCCCGTCAACAGCCGGGCGAGGTTGGCAGGCAAACTCAAGGAGATACATTACGGGGCCCCGTTGCGGCTGAGGCTGACCTGACAGCAGAGGAACCGAGACTGAAAGGAGAGGGGAGGAGGCCAGGAAGGGAGCTGCAGAAGGAAAATGCAGCAAATGCAGCTAGAAAGGCTCCGGTATAGGGAGAGTTGACTGAAGATTTCAGCCAGTTTTCTGAGCTTCCTTTTTGAGACAAGGGATGCTCTGATGAGGCTTCAATCAGGGTCCTGGATGGAAAGGGGAGAAGACTCAGCATCCTTCTAAACCAGGTGGTTTTTTTTTCAAACTTGGCAGCTTGAAGATGTGTGGACTTCTGCTCCCAAATTTCCCCAGCCAGCATTCTGGGAGTTGACGTCCATATAAGTTTTAAAAAGTTTGAAAAGCACTGTTTTCCATGCATCTTCTGCACCTTAGTACTTCTTCTGTCCTCTTGGGCTAAAAACTCCTGTCATTTGTCCACCATCCAACATGTATGGAGGGCACAAAGTTGGAGAAGTGATTAGCAGTGATTAATCTGTTACCAAATTAGAATGATTGTGGCAGGGGCCACTTCTCTGCCATGCTTACCTGCTTACCCTCTTCTGCTCATAAAAAATATTTTGCTACCTTACATAACTCTTTCTCTCTCTCTCTCTCTCTCACTATCTCTCTAATCTATTTATCTATCTCTCATCTATCTATCTATCTATCTATCTATCTATCTATCTATCTATCTATCTATCTATCTATCTATCTATCTATCTATCTATCCTCTCTCACTATCTCTCTCTCTATCACCTATCTTTCTCTCTCTCTCTCTCTCTCTCTCTCTATCTATCTATCTATCAATCAATCAATCAATCTATCCTCTCGCTATATCTCTATCACTATCTCTCTCTCTAATCTATTTATCTATCTCTCATCTATTTATCTATCTCTCCATCATCTATCTATCTAACTATCTATCTATCTATCTATCTATCTATCTATCTATCTATCTATCTATCTATCTATCTATCTATCTATCTATCTATCTATCTATCTATCTATCTATCTACATCACCTATCCTCTCGCTATCTATCTATCTATCTATCTATCTATCTATCTATCTATCTATCTATCTATCTATCTATCTATCTATCTATCTATCTATCTATCCTCTCTCGTTATATCTATCACTATCTCTCTATCTCTTCCTGGCTATCCTGCTTCTCTGCAATAAGAGGCTCTGATTATTTCAACTCTGGTTCTGTTCCTGTGTACATCATGTCTTCTAGCTGGTCTCTTGGAGATCTACGTTAGCCCAAAGAGTAATGGCATTTTGTTGAATGGGGCCCATTGTTCAAGTTTGTCAAGATCCTTCGAAATCATCAGTTTATCTTCCAAAGTGTTAGCCATTTCCCCAGCTTGGTGTTGTCTGCAAATGTGATGAGTTCCCCTTCTATCCCCTCTTCTAGATCATTTATGAAGGTGTTGAAGTTTACTGGACCTAAGCAGAACCACTGCATGCTTCCCTCCATGTAGATGTAGCTCTATTGAGGACTACCCATTGAGTGCAATGGGTCGGGCAATTTGAAAATCCATCTGGTGCTGGTAGTGTCTTTCCCACATTGTTGTATCTTACCAAGAAGTAGGTTGTGATATACTTCGTTAAATGATGGCATCATTCCTGTGGCAGAACAGGGATCGCCCATGGGATAGCAAATTTTTGCATGTGATACAAATGTATTTTTGACATGATAGCAGCCTTCCAATATCTCAGGGGCTGCCACAAAGAAGAGGGAGTCGTTATTCTCCAAAGCACCTGAAGGCAGGGCAAGAAGCAACGGATGGAAACTAACCAAAGAGAGAAGCAACTGTCAAACCTTCAAATGCTCTGAATTCAGCCATGTTTCTTCGCTTTTGGATTGCCACAGCAATCGTAGGGGGGAGATGCATTCTTTTAGTTTAGTCAAAACAATAACTTTCTTGTGGGAACCAAGGTCAAGCAGACTTAATGTTTGGCAGGGCTGGAGCTACCATTAGGAAGCCCGCCAAAGGTGTTAGTTGGGGATTGTGATTTATGACACATTTAGGGGCGGGGAGTTCAACTTTTACTTTGTGACCTTTTGGGGGGGTAACTTTCAGTCTTGGTTTCACCTATGTTCGTGCTGATATTATGTAGCCATTAAAAGTGTTCTTTGAGGAAAGCAATTGCCTCAGAGGTCTTATTTCTACTAGTTTCATTTATCGGAACCATGACAGCAACCTAGAACTAAGGAGAAATTATTAGATTTGCCATTTGCTCTTAAATGTGCTGCTTCCTCCTGCAAATGGAAGGAAATTGACACAGATTGGTATTTGGGACGCCTGAATCTGGGGCTCATTCACAAAACTTATTTCACAAGGCCAGCTAATAATAATAATAATAATAATAATAATAATAATAATAATAATAATAATAATAATAATAATAATAATAATAATAATAATAATAATAATAATAATAATAATAATAATAACAACAACAACAACAATAACAACAATAACAATAACAATAACAATAACAATAACAATAACAATAATAACAATAACAATAACAATAATAATAATAATAATAATAATAATAAAATATAATAATAATAATAATAATAATAATAATAATAATAATAATAAAGTTGGAAGGGACCTTGGAGGTCATCTAGTCCAACCCCCTGCTCAGGCAGGAAACCCTATACCATTTCAGACAAATGGCTGTCCAGTCTCTTCTTAAAAACTTCCAGTGTTGGAGCATTCACAACTTCTGGAGGCAGGTTGTTCCACTGATTAATTGTTCTAACTGTCAGGAAATTTCTCCTTAGTTCTAGATACCTTCTCTCTTTGGTTAGTTTCCATCCATTGATTCTTGTCCTGCCTTCAGGTGCTTTGAAGAATAGCTTGACTTCATCTTCTTTGTGGCAGCCCCTGAGATATTGGAACACTGCTATCGTGTCACCCCTAGTCCTTCTCTTCATTAAACTAGACATACCCAATTCCAGCAACTGTTCCTTGTATGTTTTAGCCTCCAGTCCCCTAATCATCTTTGTTGCTCTTCTCTGTACTCTTTCTAGAGTCTCAACATCATGGCAACCAAAAGTGGATGCAGTATTCCAAGTGTGGCCTTACCAAGGCATTGTAAAGTGGTACTAACACTTCACGTGATCTTGATTCTATCCCTCTGTTAATGCAGCCTAGCACTGTGTTGGCATTTTTGGCAGCTGCAACACACTGCTGGCTCATATTTAAGTGATTGTCCAGTAGGATTCCAAGATCCCTCTCACAGTTACTACTATTGAGCAAGGTACCACCTATACTATACCTGTGCATTTGGTTTTTCTTGCCTAAATGTAGAACCTTACTTTTTTCACCATTGAATTTCATTTTGTTACATAGCGCCTAATGTTCAATGTCAAGATCCTTTGTATCTTAAGCCTATCTTCTGGAGTTTTGGCTATTCTTGCCAGGTTGGTGTCGTCTGCAAATTTGATGAATTCCCCATCTATCCCCTCATCCAAATCATTGATGAAGATGTTGAAGAGCACTGGGCCCAGAACAGAGCCCTGGGGCACCTCACTACACACTTCCCTGCATGTAGATGCAGTTCCATTGAAGACCATACCCTTTAGTACGGCCGGTCAGCCGGCTACAAATCCAGATGGTGGTGATACTTTCCCTTTTAATGAACAGCAGTATGGGACTAAATAACACCTGAAGGAAAAACATTGCTGTGAAAATGGACTGGTTTAGATGTATCAGTTGAGTCAGCATCCCATAACTGTTTTCCCTTCCAATCAGTAAGAGTTGAATTGTTTTGCAGCATAATTATGATAATATGTTATCTACTTCTAAACCCTTAGGATTTCTCCAGTTCTGCACCTTCAGATGTGTTAGATCTCAATTCCCAGCACATCCAACCAACACTGACTTATTGAAAGCAAAAACTGCTATAGAGCTAATAGATGCAGACAATCAATAGTCAGTTGCGCAAAATGATGGTTTTCTGCCTCACAGTGCCATCATAAAGAAGTCATCCAGAGTTTTGCAGACCAGATCTGGGAGGCCTCAGTCAGTCGGTCGGTTGGTCAGTTGGTCAGTTGGTCAGTCCGTCAGTCTGTCAGTCTGTCAGTCTGTCAGTCTGTCAGTCTGTCAGTCATTTAATTTTATATAGAAGGCTACTCAACTTGATGGCAACACTGGGTGGCTTTCAACAATGAAAACAATGCAGAAATCACAGAACGAAGTAGAATAGTGATTATATATATACTGAATGAGAAACATCTAGTTCAAGAGACACAATCTTGTATCCTCACCACTTACCCATCCTAGATCAAGGGGGAAAGCCATACTTTTACAGCCAGTTTGATCTAGTGCAGGGGTAGGCAACCTTGGCTCTTTTATGACTCGTGGACTTCCTGAGCCAGTCATAAAAGAGCCAAGGTTGCCTACCCCGATCTAGTGGTTGAGGCACCAGGTTAGAAGCAGGAGACTGTGAGTTCTGGTCCCACCTTAGCCATGAAAGCCAGCTGGGTAACCATGAGCCAACCACTCTCTCTCAGCCCAACTCATCTCACAGGGTTGTTGTTGTGGGGAAAATAGGAGGAGGGTGTATTGGATACGTTCTAATTTTGCAAACCAAACAGGACATCACCTTTTCAGCACACAACATAAATGTAGAATCATAGGGCTGGAAGGGACCTTGAAGTTCTTCTAGTCCAACACCTACTCAAGGCTGGAGTTTTATGCCAACCCAGTCAAATGGTTGTCCAGTCTATTTTTTAAACCTTTCAGTGATGGAGTATCCGCAACTCTGGGAAGCAATCTATTCCATTGATTAATTGTTCTGTCAGAAAATTTCTCCTTACTGCTTGGTTGGATCTCTCTTTAACAAGCTTCCACATGTTGCTTCTTGTCCTGCCCTCTGGTGCTTTGGAGAATAAGTCAATCCCCTCCTCTCTATGGCAGCCCTTCAAGTACTGGAAGACAGCTATCATGTCACACGAATCCTTCCCTTTAATACGCTAGACATACCTAGCTCCCTAAATCTTTCATCATACAGTTTAACCTCCAGACTCTTTATCATTTTTGTTGCACACTTTCCAAGGTCTCAACATCTTTTTTGCATCATAGTGACCAGAACTGTATGGCTCACTAGTGCAATATAAAGCATCTTGAGATTCAACATGAGTTTTCTTACAATTTCAGGATTAAAAGGGATTTGAGACCTAGATTCTATTCCTGAATGTGGTAGCGTGCTGAGTAAAGTGGCATCTGAGTCTGAATTCACGAGTGCGTTTAAATCATACAAAAGGGTTTAAAGCTCATTTTTCCCATTTGTTTAAAAAAACGAAAACTAGACTTGATTTGTCAAGCCTAATTTTGTCTCAGAACTTCAATGAAGCAGCCTCTAAGGCCCACAGAATCTAGGCTATCATTTCAGCATCTCTTGTTGCCATCCCTTATGGCCTCAATCTTCCTCCCTGACTCAGATCGTAGCAAACAATTCCTCAGCCCCATTTGAGTGATAGCCGGGGGTGTTGATTGGTTATTTATCTGCCTTTGATTTCTTGGGTTTACAGACTACCCGCTCTGCGGTTCATAATGTCATAGTTTAATATTTATGAAGTGCCAAGTGTTCCATAGATAACGGGGGCTGGGGTTCAGATCGTTGCAACTCTCCATTAGGGAAGGGAAGGAAATGGGGGAGAGAGAGAGAGAGAGAGAGAGAGAGAGAGAGAGAGAGAGAGAGAGAGAGAGAGAGAGAGAGAGAGTTATAGGAACAGCCTTTACACTTCAATATAATAGAAGGTGTGAATGTTGTCTGCTTTGCAACTGGCCTTGGAACAGAATGGCTTGGCTTCAACTCAAGCTGCCATTGGCAGGTCCCTCTGTGGGCCAAGCTGCATTTGCCTGTCTTTCATATCATTGCCATTAAAATTCATACAGCACTATTGCTAGTCCAGGATAGACACAGAGTAAAAGGAGGGGTCCTTGGTGCTCTCTGAGCTTGGTTGTTTTCTTGCAGATGTTTCATTACCCAAACTAGGTAACATCATCAGTACTAGTACGGATGACTAGCACTGATGATGTTACCTAGTTGGGTAATCAAATGTCTGCAAGAAAGCAACCAAGCTCAGAGAGCACCAAGGACCCCACAGTTCAATCCTGAGCTACAAATATTCTTCTTTATTGGTATGGAAACTAATCAAGGAGAGATCGATTAATCAGTGGAACGACTTGCCTCCAGAAGTTGTGAATGCTCCAAAACTGGAAGTTTTTAAAAAGAGATTGGACAACCATTTGTCTGAAATGGTGTAGGACTTCCTGCCCGAATAGGGGGTTGGACTAGAAGACCTCCAAGGTCCCTTCCAACTCTGTTATTCTGGTATTCTGGTACAGAGAAAAACACCCATTGGCCCTAAGGAACTGGAACAGAGCTGAGTTGAAATTTCACACTTCAAGAGTTTCAAGCCAAAAACATGTCCAGTGCAGACCCAACATTCAGAGAAATGATTTTTTTTCCCTGTTATTTCCTGTTATTACAGATAGTCCTCGACTTACAACTATTCATTTAGCTGTCGTTCCAAGTGACATCAGCACTGAAAAAAAGTGGCCCTCACATGATCAAAATCTGGGTGCTTGGCAACTGGCAGGTATTTATGACGGTTGCTGCCCCAGGATCATGAGATCGCCATTTGGGACCTTCCCAACCAGCTTCCAACAAGCAAAATCAATGGGGAAAGCCAAGTTCACTTAACGACCATGTGATTCATTTAACAACTGCACTGATTTCGCTTAACAACAATAGCAAAAAGGTCATAAAATTGGGCATGACTCATTTAGCAACCATCTTGCTTAGCAATGGAAATGTTGGTCCCAACTGGGTTTAAAGAGCATGGTGGAGGTGTAATGGCGACGGTGCTGGACTAGAAGCAAGGAGAACCAGGTCCTAGTCCACGTCCATCTGTAGAAGTTCAGGAGTGGGAGACACTTTGGGGAAGCAGTCTTTTGGGCAGTTGAATCTCCCTTACAGGGTTATTGTTAGAGGGGGAAAAAAGAGAAGAGAAGCTTCTAAATAGAGAGCTGTGTATAAAATTGAAGAAAGAAAGAAAGAAAGAAAGAAAGAAAGAAAGAAAGAAAGAAAGAAAGAAAGAAAGAAAGAAAGAAAGAAAGAAAGAAAGAAAGAAAGAAAGAAAGAAAGAAAGAAAGAAAGAAAGAAAAACTATCTGCAGGTGGTGATGATGATGATGATGATGATGATACCGCCTCTGAAAAGAAGTTGAAGTAACAGTAGACCACCTAGTTAGCTGCTGCAAGAAGTGAGACTACAAAAATAGACAAAGTAAATAGAAAATGAAGAAGCTAACGTGCTCTGAGACTTTAGAATTCAAACAAATAAGCCCCTGCCATAAAACACTCCAGATCTCTATCAATTGTTCATAAGAAGGACTAAAAAGTCTGGATAGTGGACTTTGTAGTACCTGGAGATGGCAGAAGAAAAGAGAACACACTGGAAAAATCACAAAATATAAAGACCTGCAAATAGAAATAGAACGACTGTGATAAAAGAAAGGAAAGCCATAGTGGCTTGGGTACACTCCCAAAACATCTGGAGCACCACCTGAATACCATCGGCATTGACAAAATTCCCATTGGTCAATTGCAAAAGGCAGCTTTACTTGGAACAGCTTATCTCCTGCAACATTGTTAAACAACAACATCTGCCTATCCCAGATATCCTTGGGGAGGATTCAGTAGGTGGATAAAAATGTGAAATCCAGTTTGAACATCTGGCTGACTATGCAACCAACCATAATAATGTAATACATTCCCCAAAGATCAATGCCTAATTGCCGTCCTATTCCAGCAACTGCAAATGAAGGCATCCAAGCCTCATTTCATCTCAAGATTCACATCATCCCAGCTACCTGGCTATATTAAAGTTAACTTTCTCTTAAAGAGACTTAATTAGGGTTCTCTCAACAAACATAAATTAATCCTCCGGCCACAATGGAGTGGAGAGTTTCCTCTTCAATCAATAGCTCATCCAGCCTCCCAGCAAGTTGCTGCAAAAATCCAAGTCTGTTTCATCTCCATCCATAATGTCAGCTTCTCCTGGAGAGTCCTCCAATTGAATGGGTTGTTTCTAGTCCTTATGAAATCACCCTGAAATGACTCAGATGAGTGGGAACAGTCATATGATTTTTAACAAGGATAGGGAAGGTTCCACCCTGCAACAATTTGTAGGATTGTCCACTCAGTTCCTTTGTTTATGTTGCATAGACTGTAAATATTGTTACTTACAGGCTATCGTAGAACTACCCACTCAGAAATATGAGGTATCTGCAGATTTGGAGAAGGCTTGAGTTTTAGAAAGTGACCAGAAATCTTAGCCAAAAACAAAAAAACAAAACCCCAACCTCCTTAAGGTGAAGGGAGAACCAATCCAAGAAGGATGAAAATTTAGGGACATGACAAAATTTGTCTGAAATGGTATAGGGTTTCCTGCCTGAGCAGGGGGTTGGATTAGAAGACCTTCAAGGTCCCTTCCAACTTTGTTATTATTCTATTCTATTCTATTCTATTCTATTCTATTCTATTCTATTCTATTCTATTCTATTCTATTCTATTCTATTCTATTCTATGAATGGGAGAGTGCCATGGGGTATCCTGGCAAACAGCCCCCTGCCATGTTGCAAGATTTGGAAAGACTTGCCTCCAGAAGTTTTGGGCACTCCATCACTGGAAGTTTTAAAGAAGAGATTGGACAACCATTTGTCTGAAATGGTATAGCAGGTGTCCCCAACCGCCCATTCGCGGGATGCAGGCAACATGCAAAACCAGGCCCCCTCTGTCCACGGAAAAACTTTTCTCCATAGAACCGGCTCCTGGTGTCCAAAAGATTGGAGACAGTGGTGGGATTCAGACGGTTCGCACCACTGAATGGCAGAACCGGTAGCTAATTTTTTGTTGCCCAGACCCAGAATGGACTTCCGGAAGTGGCACCCACACAGAGAACCGGTTGTTCACATATTTGAATCCCACCACTGGTTGGAGGCCACTGTGGTATAGGGTCTCATGCTCGAGCAGGGGGTTGGACTAAAAGACCTCCAAGGTCCCTACTAATCCTGTTATTCTATGTTCTATTTCTCAGCAAGCCCTGCTAACATTGACCATTTAGGAAACTGGAATGAGCTGATCTCCAGTTCTGCATTCTGCATTAATTTGTTATGTCCTGAAAATTATTATTTTACAATAGGGATGCCTGGCATTTAAATCAGAACATTTTAAAACTGGAGAATATTTCTAAGGAATGTAGAAAGTTTTGTTTCAAGTATTATTCTCTTGCTTAAAAATCACATTTCTCACCTTGTCCTTTCTTTCCCCAAAATGAGAAGGCAGCATACCCAGCAAAGAAAATAAAATAATAAATATATCTTTCTGGTGTTTCCCCCCCCCCCTCTGCTTCATCTTCTCAACTCAATACAGCTCTTTCTACCATATCCTCAGTCCCAAAGCACCAGTAAACTGGAAAATATTGATTGTTTTCTTTCTTTTTAATAACTGCAATAGGAATTAGAATTTTGGTAAGCATAAGTGAACTGGATAAATTAGCTTGGAATACATCACCCCTCTTCACCTCTTTCTGCAAATTTAGCTTAGCTTCATTCCTCTTTCTCAGCCTTATTAAAGCTGTGATGAGGAAAGAGAATTCCTTTAATTTACTCCAACCACTTAGGGCATCTCTGGGAAGTAAGGTCCAAAAAGTAAAGATGGCGGCTGTGCCTGTGGTGCAGCCCCATCATTTACCTCATGCCGCTTCCAGCCTTCCAACAGACAGCTCTAGCCATCATTTGAGCTTCTGGATTACCTCACCATCCAGACATCCTGCCACTGCCTGTATTTATTTATTGAGATAGATTAATTTACTTATATGAAGAATTGTTACATAGAATAAAAGTCAGATGGAAGGAAGGAAAGAAGGAAGGAAGGAAGGTTAAACAATCTATAAATGACTTCCAACCTTCTTTTCAATAGAGAAGTACAATCTTATTGTCCCTCTTCCCTCTGAGATGTTATACAAGTTCCTTCAGCTGTCATTTAATTCGCGTCTTTCTTAATCTTCAGATCCATAAATCATCATTTCATTTCTCTTTTCCTTCAGCAAAAAGTCCACATAAGGTTTCCACTCTTTCAAAAAAAAACACAAAAAAACACCTTTCAGTCAGTTTTGCCATTTCTGTGAATTCTGACATTTCGCGATCCATTCCTCCACTGTAGGGATTTCAGTATTCTTCCCTCGTGCCCTGCCTCTGCCTGTCGATCGGCATCCGCTAAACCCTGTCACAAGAGCCCCATCTGCAGAGGCAGAATATCTCGGCTTGTCAGCTTCAGGAGGCAAACAGCAGAGGAGCTTCTGGGCCTGCTGGCTTGCTTCCTGGAAGCCCCCCCCCCGCCGTCTCGTCCCCCGGTCCCCATGAGCAGCAAAATGATCCAAGAAAAGCCGCTCCCCAAGGATCCGAATGAACTTGCAGAACATGTTCCCTTCCAATGAAAAGGCAGTTAAGTGCTGCTGGATTCTGCTGAATGCCGCAAGTCTAGCTTCGAGTTGCTTCTTTAACTACTTTACAAAGGAAATGATGGGGGGGGGAGGACAGTTCAGTGCAAATCTAGAGCGACTTTTCTGGGGGGATTTGGCCGTGAAGCTTGTGCAATTGCGTTGGTCAATAGATGTTACTTCCTACTGACCTCTTTCTATTATCATTTGCACTTCCAGGAATTGTGACCCATTCCCGCCATCAATGCCCATCTTACAAACCCCAATAGTTCCTAACTCTTGTTCCTTTTGTACATTCAAAATATTATCCTAACCCACATTCCCAAATATTTTTTGTTTGCTGTAAGTTAGATTGCGTTGACAAAATGACTGCCTTAAAATTCCCCAAGGATTTCCCATGGCTGAGGACTTGGATCGCCCTGCTGCTAATCCAGCAACTTCACCACTACACCACAACAACTGCCAGGGTTTACTTTCTGTTTAACTACGATTTACTCAATTAACCAAGCTGGCTGATACAATATAGGTAGATTTCGATTTACATATGCTTTCACGGACCATTTGAAGTTACAACAGCATTGAAAAAAGGGACTCATGACCATTTTCACACTTGTGCTCTTTGCAGCATCCCCATGGTCACATGATCAAAATTTGGATGCTTGGCAACTGGCATGTATTTATGACGGTTGTTGTGTCCTAGAGTCACAAAAGGTCACCTAAGGTCACCTTTTGTGACCTTCTGAGAAGCAAAGTCAATGGGGAAGCCAGATTCACTTAACAGCTGTGTTACTAACTTAACAACTGCAGTGATTCACTTAATGACTGTGGAAAAAATGGTCGTAAAATGGGGCAAAATTCACTTAAATGTCTTGCTTAGCAATGGAAAATTTGGGCTCAATTGTAGTCATAAGTTGAGGACTACTTGTATGCTATAAGATATATTAACCATGCCGGCTGTGTTTCCATAACATGTTGGCCCCTATACCAACCAATCACATATTAGCCTAATGTGTTGTCTGAATCCAATCTTGATTTCTCCCTCAGACCATGCTGGCTGAGAAAGATGTTGAACATTGTTTCAAAACCACATCTGAAAGGAGCCAAAGTTGGAACGAACTGACAATGAAGTGAGATTCAGTCAAATCTCAGAGACTGTGAAAATCTGCATTATTGACCCATTTACTGGGATAAGGATCTCAGGCTGGTGTTTCTCAACCTTGGCGACTTTAAGATGGGTGGACTTTAACTTCCACCAACTCCTTAGGATTCTGGGAGTTGAAGTCCACCTGTCTTTAAAGTTGCCAAGGTTGAGAAACACACCTTCAATCCATGGAGGAAGGAAGATCAGCCTAACCAAAACCAGGATCGAAGCCACAGCAGCAATGGCAACAATGAGGAAAAACAACGAAGGATAATAAAATAGGAAAAAAATAATTGAAACTTGAGGGGAAAAAAAGGTGGGGAACACTTGAGAAATCCACCTCAGGTTGGGAGAGAAACATCAGCCCACTGGAATCGCTCGCTCCTCCCAAAAGTAAAATGTAGTGAATATTTGAGGCAGTAACCTGTTTCATTGATCGGTTATTGACCTTCCTGCTTTCATCCTTGCTGCTTTAGGTGCTCATCAAAAACTCTTGAGCGCCACCAAGCCATAGCCATTCCCACAGCTATGCAATGTCCCCAGGCATTCAGGCTGCCTGGGGCAGAATATAAAAATGGCCCTCTCATGACAATCAAAACAAATGGACTCAAGAATTGATGATGAGCTGGTTTTGAATGATAAGACGGGATGCTTGGCCAGGGAAGCCGATGAGAAAAGAAGCTGGAAATAGGTGGGAGATGCTAAAAAAAGGAGCTATTAAAGCACAATTACAAACAGGGGGGGGGGGAAGGATGATGGTAGAAGAAGCTGATGTGGCCACACAAAGAAGAAAGAGGGTCAGCAGACTGAGGAAGAATGCAAGCCAGGAGCCTGAAACTAGAGAAAATAAAAGCATAGCTGGACCTGAAATATACAATAAGAGCAATTGAACAAGAAGAAAAGAGCTGTGTCTGGATATGTTCAAAAGAAAAGGAAAAGGAAATATTCAGGATGTTAGCTGCCCAGTGGAGATGGCAGAAATTTAGTGGGCGACAAAAGAACAAGGCAGGACGAATCTCCTTCTAGTTGGGCTCTGTCCATCTCCAACAAGAAAGTACATGTCCTGCCAGAGGAGAATGAGGGAGCAGCACTGAAGTTTGGGGTTTATTATGTGATTATGTTATATTATGTCTGTTTATTATGCATGAGTTTGGATCTCCAGGAACAGAGAAACTGCACCAGAAGCTCCTGAAGAATGTGCTAATAGTCTGGCTAAATGTCTATGCAGATCCTCAGTCATCCAGATCACGGTGGTCCCAAAGGCAAGTGGACCTTTCTTTGTTTTTCCTTCGAATTCTGGAACTGAAGAAACTTCTTGGATAAGAAGCAAAACGTCTTCAAGGAAAAACTTGCCTTTTGAAAAAGCGTCTTTGGGACTAACAGTCTGGCTGTTCTTTTATACAGGGGGTCCTTAACTTAGAACCACAGTTGGGGCCAGAATTTCCGTTGCTAAGCAAGGCAGTTGTTCAATGAGTTGCATCCAATGTTATGATCTTTTTGCCAGGGTTGCTAAGTAAAACACTGCAGTTATTAAGAGAATTACATGGTTATTAAGCAAATCCAGCTTCCCCCATTGACTTTGCTTCTCAGAAATTGACTTGAGAAAGTTGCAAATGGTAGTCACCCGACCCCGGGATGCGCAACCATCATAAATACATGATGGTTGCCAAATGCCAAAATTTTGATCCCATGACTGTGACGATGCTGTGACAGTTGTAAGTGCAAGGACCAGTCATAAGTAACTTTTTCCAGTGCCGTTGTAATTTTGAACATTGGCTAAAGAAATTATTGTAAGTTGAGGACTACCCATATCATTTTTAAGAAAGTCTAAAGAACAGATGAAGAGCTGGACAGCTGGAAAAATCATGGGTATTCCTACATTTAAAAAGAGGGGTTGGACCCAGTTCCAAGGACCTAGGATCATCTGGAGATGAGAGTCAAGAGAGTCAAGATGGCGGTTGTGACTGTGCACAGGTAAAGAAGGTGTGGGGCTTAACTTTTGCGGTTGCACAGCCGCCATCTTGTTTGTATAATTTTATTATGTAGTTTTAAAATTTAAAAAAAAAACAGTCAAGGAAGAGAATAGAAAGGGTGTCAGAATATAGAAAGAAATAGCATAGAAGAACAAAAAATATAAAAAATATAGAAACAAAAATACACAAAAACAGCACAACTTCCAACTTCTTTTACAGCCGACATAAATAAAACCTGAGTTCAACTCTTGCTCTACAATTACAAAATACCCACAACCTTTTGATAGTCTAAAATATTACTAACATTCAAATCCATGTCATTATTTTTTCTGTTTTGTGCAAAAAGCTGTCATCTTGACTTTTTGGACCTTACCTTGGATACCCCCGCAAGGACCTGCAGAATACGCAAAGTGGCATTAATATTTGGGATCGAAGCAAATGGTAAGCAGTCTGATCTATCACTGCTTTGAAAACAAAGTGATCCTTGGCCCAAGTCTGTTGCAACCATTTCAATAGCTTAAGGTTTCTTTATGCCTTATTAAGTTTCCATTTCCTAAGTTAAGTTAAGGTTTCTTTATGCCTTATTAAGTTTCCATTTCCTGAGTTAAGTTAAGGTATGCCTTTTAAGTTTCATTTCCTGGCTAAACCCGCCCTTTAAGAACCTCCTGCTATGATGTCAAAATGCCAATAAAAGAGAAGCACGCAGATCCTTCTGGGCTCTCGCATGCTAACTCAACCTGAAGAAACATGTTGTCCGTGTGTTTCTTATCTACCAAACGCGAGGTCCGTTGGCCTAGGCTAACGTACGTCACTGGTCCGTCCAGCAGGCGCTGGACCCCGGGATCGAATTCCCACAACTGGTGACCCCGACGTGATTCACTCCACGACGTGATTCACTCCACGGCGTGTTCTCTGTCTAGGGAAACGCTGCTTTGGCTCCTGTATTTACGCACCTGGTAAAGGCTTGATCAATCGTAAGTATGGACACCCCGCTTTCCAGAGTTCTGTCCAAGCATGTGGATGAACTTTCCTCTTTAGTCAGAAAGGCAAATTGTTTGCAAAAAGTTAACGGAACAACTGTCTATCCCCAGACCCTTCCTCTCAACCTGTGTCTATTGCGGAGGATGCTCCAAAGTCGGCACAGCCAAAGGAACCCCCCTCTTCACTATATCCTTCTCTCTCTCCTCCAAAACAGAAACAGGCAACCCTGTATCCTGTTCTGCAGAGTTTTGCAACCGCACTCAATGCTTCCGTTTCATCAAACTATTTTGAGGTAGACCAAACAATAAATTTTCAGAACAATTTAGAGATATAAATTAACTCAAACTGCACTCCTCTGCAATGCGTTTTGAACAATTGGAATGTTTTGAAACTCTTTTGTAATCTGTTAAGTTTAACCCTGTCAGACAATGTCTGGTGGTGCTTTGTGTTGATGTGTGTGTTTTGTTTTATATATGTTTAACTCCTAGAACGTTATGCTTGGACTTGGAATGGTGAGAAAAATAGGAGATGGTTAAAGGGCCCTATAAAAACCACATGTTTGGTTGGAATCATCTCATGATTTTCTCGCTTCTTGCAGGACAAGCCATATGTCTAAATAAATGTTGTTTTAATGGTATTTGTGTATATATGTCTGTCTGTGTTGTTTTGTGTTATTTCCAAGACTTGGAAAAGGGTCAAAACCCTCTTTGATAACAACAAACAAAAAGGCCTTAATTAAAAATAAAAAGTTTGCTTGGAAAATATATGTTGAAATATTTGTATGTGAAATGGTGTAAGCAAACAGAATGGAAGTGAATGAGTTAATTTGCTGGTGTAAATGTGTGTGTGTTAGCCCTCACCCCTCCACCCATCCCACGCTGTGAAAGGAATAGTAAAACTGTAGTTTTTATTGTTGTAACATGGGAACGCAATGGCATGAGTTTGCATGTGTAAAGTTTTATGGAAGAGGTATAAAAGAATTTATACATGTGAATGCATGTGAATTTTTTTGGTGGTGAGATTTTTGTAAAGTTTCTTTTTCTTCCCCCCCCCCTCCTGCCTCTTTCGTTTTTCGCTGGCTGTATTGTTTTAAGAGCGAGGGAAGGGCAGACAGAGGAGGGGGGGCAGCTGTTCGTTTTAACTATTTTTTTTCTTCTTCCTCTGCCTAGAAGTCTGGGTTGAGGAAGGGGGGTGGATGTGAAATTTGATGCCCACTCTTGCAGTTTCAGCTTGCTATTTTTTTTTTACTCGAAAGAGGAGGCAGTAATTGTTGGGCAATTCTTTTGCAAATTTTTGAGTTTTAAATTGTTTAGTTAGACATATACATCCATCAACCAAAAGAAATGACTGAATTGTTTTGCTTAGATTTGTAAATGTTTTTCCTATTTCATGAAAATTTGTTTCATCTGAATGGAATTTGATCAAATTGGAACCTTTTTCATATCTGGGACATAAGATGTTAGCCTCTGCGGCCACATCTGAGCTGCCAAAACTCAATTTTCCAAACAACTCTACATTAGTACAATTGCAACAATTTTTAGGAACACTTAATTGGGCACGATCTTATCTTTCTCTCACCACGGCTGTTCTTTCTCCCTTTTTTCAAGCCTTAGCTATACTTAAACACCCTGCTGACACTTTACATCTTACTGATGTTCATCACACCACTCTCCAACATATAAATTCAATACTGCAGACCACTTGGGTCGACCGTGTCTTGAACAACACACCTTTTTCCCTTGCGATTTTATCAACACCTTCTCTATTCACTGCCATTCTTGTTCAAATATCTGACAAAAAATTAAACTGGCATGGGCATATTTCATGTCATTTGCCCGCAGATCCTCGCTTACAACTTGTCAAGACAATCCCTATTTCCTTTTCTTCTCCTATTGCTCCTTCACCCCTTAAGGACTGTCTTACCATTTTTACTGATGGTTCAAAAACATATGGTGCTTGTACTTGGCAATACAATGGAACATGGCACAAAAAGCAAACTTCGCCTCAACAATCAGCTCAACAAGCAGAACTAGCTGCTCTTATTTTGGCTTTAAGCTCCTTTTCTTTACAACCTTTAAACATCATTACAGATAGCTTATATGTTTCCCATATCACTCACAACATTTTTGACTCTTATCTGTCTCCCTCCATTCCACCTGTCCTTATGAAACTCTTTCTTTCACTACAAACACTATTACATGATCGTGTCCATCCCTTATTTCTAACACACATTCGAAGTCACCAACATTTACCAGGATTTCTTTCAGAAGGGAATCATATGGCCGACGAAGCCTGCAAACTTTTACCTGTTGTCATCAAAGTTCCACAGCCAGCTCCCATGACAGCGGGGGAAAGTCACAGCTATTTTCATCAAAATAAGAAGGCCTTAATGAAACAATTTGGTATAACACTGGCTGAAGCTACAGCCATAATTCAACAATGCCCAACCTGTAGCCTACAGTCTAAAGGTATCCCACAAGGCGTTAACCCTAGAGGCACTGAAGCCTGTGATACCTGGCAAATGGATGTAACTCAATATCCTCCATTTGCCCCGTGGAAATATCTACATGTTATAGTAGATACGTTCTCCGGATTTATTTTGGCAACCCCACAAAAAGGGGAAGCTGCAAAACAAGTGATTAATCACTGTATTCGTACCTTTACAGTGCTGGGATGTCCAAAAATATTAAAAACAGACAATGGCCCAGCTTATGTCAGCTCACAATTTTCACAGTTTTGTCATCACTGGTCCATTGTCCACAAATTTGGAATTCCTTTCAATAGCCAAGGGCAGGCTATTGTTGAGCGAGCAAATCAAACTTTAAAAAATGCATTAGATCGTTATATGGGGTCCAAGGGCTTATGCCCCCCAAACCTCCCGGCACTGCAAAACGTGTTAAATGTTTGTCTGTATACTCTCAATTTTCTAAATCTCACTGGCACTCCTTCTTTGTCTGCTGCATCTCGACACTTTACTAAACCTGTTGTCCCAACTTCAAGACCACTTGTATACTACAGGCAGCTCCCGGATCCAACTTGGAAAGGTCCAGCCGAACTCATCACCTGGGGAAGAGGCTACGCTGCAGTTCAACTACCCGACAGAGTTTTGTGGGTCCCTGCTCGTTGTATTCGCCCATATTTCATCACTCCACACAACCCACCAACTCCATCGGATGTGCCATCATTGCCTTTGTGAGCACGGATGTACATGCTGTTATTGGTGTAACAACTGCATATTGCACCACCCATATTGTCCAGGGGTCCAACACTTTTGCATCAATCATGTGGACCCTGCTTTTGATGACACTCTTGACAAGTTCCTTCCCCATGATGACCACACTGCACCTTCCCATGATGACAAAGCACCTGAGAATTCCTCTAAATTTTCATAAAGGCCTATATTGTGGTCCTGTTTTTTCTTTTCTTGATCTCAATACTACTGCCCTTTTCCATTGTTATGACCGAGGTCAATCCTTTTGTCCCTTTGTGTTTTCTCAGTATCCTAATCGTGGCATTCCTCTTCCACCATCTCCCTCTATTTCCCTCACCTATGCTCATTACCCTTGTCACATGACTCTTGCTATTCTTGTGACCCCTGAGACTACGGGGCGCTATTATGTGTCTGGATTTTCATCCTATGGTACTTATACTACACATTCTTTTGAACTCGCATCAGTGGCGAGCTATGCAAAACCTCCTTTGTCTCCTCGTTTACTTGCCTACAACTTTGTTCCTCATCCCCGCTCCTTCCTAGACCTGGCCGCCCGTACTTTTACCTCACCTCACTTACAACGTTTTCATTCCACAAAGCAACCTCGCTCACACCAACGCATCATTCATTCTCGACGACGGCGATCTCCTGATCCTAATCCTCATCGACCTCTCAACTACACATGGACTGTTCGTGACTTTGAAAATCAGGTATTATTCCAAATCTCCAAATACACAATATGGCCCTGGTTCCCTATCTTACATTTTGACTTTGCCGAAATGGGTACCGGGGTCAACAAATTTGCTTCAAAATCTCTCCAAACTAACATTTGGGACAAACAAGGCTCGTGCACACCTTTTCCACTAGAAGCAACATGGTGGGACCTGTATTTTTGTCCCGAACCAAAGACACCTGAGGAAAAATATCAATGTGGCACTTTATTGGATAAATACTGTGCCTCATGGTCTTGTGTTTCTACGGGCGCTATATCCTGGACTGCCCCTCGCTCAAATGATTATATTGCCATTACCCGTAGTAATGACAAACCCCCTTCTCCTCCCTGCCCTTCAAATTTGCATTGTTGTGGTGAGCGGAAAAATCCAATGAACATTACCTTCACATCCCAAGGAAAGACTTTGACTACAGAGCAATGGGCTGTCGGATATTCTTGGGGTGGTAGAGAATGGAGCGGTTCTGAAGACGACGGCGGAGTTTTTTCCATTCGTCTCACAATCCAGTCACCACATTCCCCTCCTATAGGTCCTAACAAAAGCATTCAACCTGTTTTTTTACAGTCCGTTGTACATAATATGCCTAATCCCTTGATTAACCTTGTCAATGCTTCTTCCTTTTTGTTAAAAAGTGCTGTTAATTCTTCTTCACAAACCGACCACTGTTGGCTCTGTTTATCAGCCACTCCACCCTTTTATGACGCCGTTGGCTCTATTGAACCTATTAAGAATGCTACAAAAGATGACTCCTGCAGATGGAACTCAACGTCTATTACTATTACTTCTATTATGGGACATGGTTGTTGTTTGGGAAACATTCCTGCAAATTATTCTCAATATTGTGCTAATACCACCACTGGCAAATACCAATGTGATGTTTGGCTCACCCAGAAAAGATCGGGCAGTGTAAATACGGCAGGTTATAACTCTCTTTTTACCTTGAGTAATGGTAATATCTCTGCCAGCTTAAAGGGCCAATTCTTCATCCCCGGCAACAACTCCATCTGGGCTTGCTCTACAGGTGCCACAGCCTGTGTATCAGGGGATGTCCTTATACAACAAAAAGCCTTTTGTATTCAGGTACGCTTAGTCCCTAGAATCACTTATTATCCCCCCTCTGATTTTGTTTCCCTTATGGAACCACCGGAATACCACCTACGTGCCAAACGTGAAATAGTTACAGCTCTAACCCTTTCAGTCCTTTTAGGGTTAGGTGCTGCAGGAGCAGCCACTGGAGCTGCGGCTTTGATTGTTAATCAACAACAAATACAAAAACTTAGTCTAGAAATAGATGATGATCTTTCCCGCATTGAGACTTCAATTTCTGCCCTTCAAACTTTTTTGTCGTCTCTTGCTGAAGTAGCTTTGCAGAATAGGCGTGCCCTCGACCTTTTATTTTTAAAGGAAGGTGGAACGTGTGTAGCCTTAAAAGAAGAATGTTGTTTTTATTCTGATCAATCTGGCATTGTGCGCGACTCTATGAATGAGTTACGCAAACGATTAAAAGACAGGGAACAGGAAAGGTTCTCCCAACAATCCTGGTATCAAAGCATGTTTAATTTCTCCCCCTGGATTACTACATTGCTTTCTGCTATTTTAGGACCTTGTATAATTTTGCTTATATTATGTATGATTGGCCCATGTGTTTTTTCACGCCTTTTGCAATTTCTCAAGGATCGTTTGAATGGTTTGGATTCTAATCTTTCTAAGATTGATGTTATGCTTGCCTCAAACAATATATATGAACCCTTGAAACCCAAATTCCACCCCTTTGAAAAGGTTGCCCTACTGACACTGTCTGACACGGACTCCAACTGTTCCGATACTGAATCAGACTTAGCCATGGTGGCTCTTGCCTCCAAGCAAGAATCTCGCATTCTTATGGAGTTGCCCTCTTCTGTTTCGGAGGATGCAGATGATGGCTACGAGTAGGATAGAGATTGAACTTTAAAAAATAAAAACAGTGGAGATGTTGCAACCATTTCAATAGCTTAAGGTTTCTTTATGCCTTATTAAGTTTCCATTTCCTAAGTTAAGTTAAGGTTTCTTTATGCCTTATTAAGTTTCCATTTCCTAAGTTAAGTTAAGGTTTCTTTATGCCTTATTAAGTTTCCATTTCCTGAGTTAAGTTAAGGTATGCCTTTTAAGTTTCATTTCCTGGCTAAACCCGCCCTTTATGAACCTCCTGCTATGATGTCAAAATGCCAATAAAAGAGAAGCACGCAGATCCTTCTGGGCTCTCGCATGCTAACTCAACCTGAAGAAACATGTTGTCCGTGTGTTTCTTATCTACCAAACGCGAGGTCCGTTGGCCTAGGCTAACGTACATCACTGGTCCGTCCAGCAGGCGCTGGACCCCGGGATCGAATTCCCACACAAGTCAGCATGGATTTGATGAAAACAAACATTCCCAGGTTTACATGATTTTATTTTAGAATTTAGAATTCTCTGACTTCCTTTCAGTTGCTAAGAGTGCCCCACCCTACCTCCATCGTGGAAAATTCAGTGGAAGGAGTCAAAAATAGGGGGTTTTCAGAGATGGCCCCCATTGTCTCAGGCTCCATGCAACTCCATCCCATCATTAAGTAGTTAAAAGTATTATTCTGAACTGCTCAGCATAGCTTTTAAAACTGCAATCCTCTCAATCTGAAGATGCCTGCCTTAGAATCATTATGGTCATTTTAATATATGTGCTGTATAATTCTATTAAGTATTTTAATATGCTTTTTATGTGGAGAGTCTTTTGGGAGTGTGGCTGTATAAATAAAACAAACCAACCAATAATGATATCTTGATTTCAGCAAAGCTTTCGACAAAATCTCCCACGACACTCTGATTAGAAGCAAGCTAATTATACGAGCCTGGATGGCATGACAATTAAGTGGATACATAGCTGGCCTGGAAATTGTATTCAAAGAATGCTCCTTGATGGTTACACATCAAATTGCGATGACTATCAAGTGTGGTGCCACAAGAGTTTAGTCTGAACTCTTCAATATTTATATTAATGATTTGGATGAAGAGGTAGAGGGAATGGTTATTAGATTTACAGGAGATAGAAAATTAGATGGGATAGTTAACACCTTAGAAGGCAGGAATAAAATTCAAAATGAGAAGGATGGGTTAATGAAATGGGCTGAATATAACAGGAGGAAATATAACAGTTAAAGGCAAAGCCCATCACTTAGGAAACAGAAGTCAAATGCAGAGCTATAGAATGGGGAAAGCTTTCTTGGTGATACAGAAAAAAAAAAGATATGGGAATAATAGTTGATTACAAACTGAATATCAGCCATCTGTGTGATGTGGAGGCAAAAAAAAAAAGCAAATGCAGTTTTAGGCTGCTTCACAGCTATATAATTTCCAAATAATGGGAAATAATTGATTTGCTTTGGTGAGACTCTATTTTGAATACGTACTACATTCAGTTCCAGGCACCACACTTGAAGAAAGATTTAGAGAAATTCAAGAAGATTTGGAGAAAGGCAAAACAGACTATCAAACCAAACCAACCTCGGGGGGGGGGGGGGGGAGAGAGAGAGATTGAAATTTAGAATGTTTAGCCTTAAGAAGACAAGATGCAGGAGAAGCAGATATGATTGCAGTTCTATAGAAGACCAAAAGACATTCTGAATCATTCCAGAACGCAGAACTTGAAAAAACGAATTATAATAATGAATTATAGATAGGGAAATAGGGGTGTGATGGCTCAGCAGTTAAAACAATGCTGAGTTTGTCAGCTGGAAAGCTGATAGCCCAGGTTCGAGACCCAAGTACCGCACAAGAGGGGTGAGCTCCCATTACTTGCTCCAGCTCCTGCCCACCTAGCAGTTCGAAAGCATACAAGTGCAAATAGATAAATAGGTACCACTTTGATGGGAAGGTAAATAGCATTCCATGTGCCTTGACGTATAGTCATTCTGGTCACATGATTATGGAAAGGGTCTTTGGATAATGCTGGCTCCCTTTGGCTAAGAAACAGGGATGAGCATTGCCCCCTAGAGTCAGACATGACTGGATCAGGGGAAACCTTTTAGACAGGCAAATTCCAGCTGTAGGTCAGACAAATTGCTAATCTGAGCAGTTTAAGAAAGGAACCAATTTTCCACTGAGATGGTGTCACCTCCCATTCACAGGATGTGTTCAGGCACAGTTTGGAGAGCCATTTCTCAGGGCTGTTTCATTTTGAGTCCTGCATTAAGCAGAGAGGTAAATTGTGATCTTGTCCAGTTCTATGCTTGTAGGGTCATCTGGCTGACTCGTGATTGAAGCAACCTTTGGCAGAAGTTCTAAAGAATAAGAGGCCACAACATGCAGCTGTGGTGTTACACATATCCATCAAGCTTTGTTACAATGGTAGTTTTCCTCCCACACCTAACAGTATGTGAGTTGGGATGTATTATTAGTTAGAGCTCACCCCATTGTGTAGTGCTCAGGTCTCAAACCTGGGCTGTCAGCTTTCCAACTAACAAGCTCAGCATCTTTAACTTCTAAGCCATCGCGCCCCTTGAATTGGTAAGATGGCTCTGTTATTATTAACATTCCTTCACCAAGTGTTATGGTTTGACGCACAGTCAGCCAGATGTTCAGACTGGACTTGGCATTTTTATACACCTATCGAGTCCTTCCCAAGGACCTAAGATAGGTAGATGTTGTTGTTTGATGGTGTGAAAGGTATCATGGCAGATGTAAGCTGTTCCAGGTAAAGCTGCCTTTGGCAACTGACTGATGAGAATTTTGTCAATGCCAATGATGTTCAAATGGTGCTCCAGATGTTTTGGATTGCACCCAAGGCACCTTTTACTATTGATACTACCTTTGCTTTTTTTTTAACCATAGTCGTTCTACTTCTGTTTGCAAGTCTTTGTATTTTGTTGTTGTTGTTGTTGTTTTTATCATCATCATCATCATTTATGGTTTATAGTTCTTAATGTTCTTCATATAATAACAATGGTTGTTATTTGTGAATTGTTATTTTCTAACTTTGTTGCTAAACATGTTTGTGAGATGGGCAGCCATATAAATTTGAAAAGTAAATAAATAAATAAATAAATAAATGATCAAAAGAAGTCAAGCTGGCAACCATGGCATGGTGTGGGTCTACGTAACCTGAGGAACCATCTGGGATTGGTTCACCCCATCCACACCAGCAGAAGGGGCCTGACCTTCCTTGACCCCATTGGTCAAGGAATTTTGGCTGGCAGGGTCCAGAAGAACTTTTTCTGCTGTAGCTCCCATGGTCTGGAACATTGTGCCCTCTGAGGTGATATTCACACCCGCTCTTTTGGCCTTTCGAAAGATCCTGAAGACCTGGCTCTGCCAAATGGCCTGGGTCCCCAATGGGAGTGTTGTCAGGCATGAAGAATCAGGACTAAACTTTAAGATTCAGTAAACTTGATTTATTACTTATGCCTATGTACAAAAATCTAGTCAGCTAACGGAGAGCACTAGATTGGTGCTACATAAGAGTCAAGAGGGGTTGGATTTGGAACACTTGTGGGAATGTAAGGATTCCAGGCTGATTACGCTCTTGACCCCATCCCCAGGCTTTGCTTATCCTACAGGTGTGTCGTTTTGGAGGTGGTTAATGAACTAAGACCCAGCCTCCTCCCCATGTGCATCTTGCTCCCTTCCTCCCCATCTTTGTCAATTTTAAATCATATTTAATGTTACTAGTTCTTGTTTTAACATTTCATATTGGTGTACTTTAATGATCGCAAGTCACCTAGGAGTCACCTTTAGGTGAGACGGTCAGCATATCAGTTTAATGAACAAACAAACAAACCATAATGATAGAATCAAAACTCTGCCTGGGTTGGCTGGTTGGTTGGTTTTGCAATGTATGATGGACATTAAAAAAAAGAAACAGAGTTTTGATCACACTGCGGTGCTGCCATCTTGATTTTTTTTAGCACACCCTGCAGTAGGGTGAGACCATTAATCAACACATCAATTCATTCCTATCACCCTATTCATTTTGCTGGGAATTGGTGGGAATGTAGAAATCGGCTCGTTGCTTTCTGAAGCCATGCCAGTGGTGGGTGTGGGTGTGCACGTGCACGTGCACCTGCTGAGTGTGAAAGGCAGGAAGCTGGAGGAAAAAGAGGTACTCTCCCAGCTCTGTAGAAACCCTAACCTCCCGAATCCAGGGCACCAAGCTTGTCACGTCGCAAGGTGCCAAAGCAATCAATAGTAATTCCAATATCATACAAGTCAATTTCAACCTGTCATGAGCAGCCCCCATTCAATAGCAGGGCGAGCTGATAAATGGGACCCTCAGAAAGCAGATATATAGCGTGTGGGGGGAGAGTCATAAAATAGGGAATCAGGCAGTTGGGGGTGGAGAGAAAGGGTGGGATTGCTGTTTGCTCCCCCTCCTCTTTGCAAATGCCTTCAGTACAGAGTCCTTTTCTACCCTTCAACTACTCTGCCTGCCAAAAGCCCTGGATGACTGTTCCCATAATCCTCAGCCAGCATCATCATTGGTCCTATTGAGAGAGAAGAATGGGGTTCAGACTTCAGTGCAGTTGGAAGACCCTTTTGGAGAAAGGTGTCCGGTGGCATCCAGCCCCCACCTCTTCATTCCTCTCCCTGTGTCCAATTCTCAGTTTCCAGCTTTTCTGTGACACCCGAGAGACTTAATCAGGACTCAATAAGGGGGCTAACATAGGCTGTCTGGTGGAAGAGCTCCACCATTGGTGAATATCATTTGGGTGGAGGGAAAAGGATGGCTGTGGGCTGTATTCATGTTGAAAAAGGAAAAGAAAAATAAGGCATCCTTAAGAATGAAGAACAAAGTATTTGCTCACATATTGCACATACCGCATTGATTTTCAGGCTTTGGACATTCAAAACCTTTACACTACGTCTCTTAAATCACAAGGGTGAGGAATATGTACAAGTTGAGGACCTGGTGTGGATCTATGCACCGCATTGGCCATTTGTGGGTGGACCAAACATAGAAATAAAAATGTTGATTCCAACATTTCCAATCACACGCATAGATTTTCCAAGTCATGCAACTGCTATTCCAGGTAAAACATCCCCCACGTGTAAATTTATCACATCTTAAAGAGAATTTTTTTTTTATGTTTGAAATGCCAGAATTCAAATGAAGGAAGGAAACTTGGATGGGAACAGTCATCCAAGGCTTTTAAAAACATAGTCAGAAAACAGGATTTTCTGAGTCGTGGATCTGCAAACTTTTATATCACTTCTCCATGCAAGCTCCTTTCCTCTTTTGCTTACATTGCAATAGTGAGAGTATGTTTCTAGGTGCTTTCTAGACTCCTGCTCTCCCTACATATGTAATATCATGCATCAGAAACCTCTAGGGAAATAGAGTTTCCCAGGGCATCTGACTATATAACCCATGACTCTTAAGTCTTGGAACGCTGTCCATCTAGAACATTCCAGGTCACAAAGAAGATCATAGCTGAATTCAGGCAGGAAAGAAATGGGCAGGCATAGAGGTAGGCCAGGTTATAGAACAGATAACACAAGGATTATTGGAACTCTGCTTCATTAACAGAATAACAGAGTCGAAAGGGACCTTGGAGGTCTTCTAGTTCAACCCCCTGCTCAAGCAAGAGACCCTATACCAGTGATGGTGAACCTTTTAGAGACCGAGTGCCCAAACTGCAACCCAAAACCCACTTATTTATCGCCGGGTGACAGGTGGGCGTGGGCCACTGGGTGGGCGTGGTTGTGGTCATGGCAGACTAGGTGGGTGTGGCCAAGGTGGATGTGGTCACCTCGATGTTGCTCGTGGGGAGGGACACCTGTGGGGGCCAGGCAGGGTTGGGGGCGATCCAGGGGGTCTCTGGCAGGTGGGGCAGTGGGCAGGAGACTCGTCCTGCGGGGTGAGGTGAGGCAAGGCGAGGCAGGGCAGGGCGGGGGTGCCATTGTTGCAGGGCAAGGCGAAGCAGGGGCCGGGGCGGCTGCTGCCTGACACCATCAGCCCCCACACACAGAGGCCAGCAAGCGCATGGGGGCCGATAGTGTCCGTCAGCAGCCACAGCCTGCCGGCCCCTCAACCAGCGCACTCTGGGGCTCCACAGCCCGCCGCCAGCAGTTCAGAGAAACCGCCTCTGAGCTGGACGGCTGGATGACAGCTGAGGAGGCGATGCAGTGGGTCGTGCCTGGGAAAAGGAGAGCATGCGAGGCCAGGAGGGACGGGACGGGGGGAGGAAAACCAGCCGTGCTGGGATGCATCCAGCCATGTGGGACCTCGGCGAGTTAGCGGGCTGCTGGTTGAAGAGGGATGGTTGCCATCTTTGGGGCACAGTGCGCGTGCCCACAGAGAGGGCTCTGAGTGCCGCCTCTGGCACGCGTGCCATAGGTTCGCCACCACTGCTCTATAACAATAAGAAGAGGGGGTCACAATAAGAGAAACAAAGAAGAGGGAGACAAGCTATTCTCCAAAGCACCTGAAGGGAAGACAAGAAGCAATCGATGGAAACTAACCAAGGAGAGAAGCGACCTAGAACTAAGGAGAAACTTCCTGACAGTTAGAACAACTAATCAGTGGAACGGGTTGCCTTCAGAGGTTGTGGGTGCTCCAACACTGGAGGTTTTTAAGAAGAGTTTGGACAATCATCTGTACAGAATAGTATAGGGCAGTGGTGGCGAACCTATGGCACACGTGCCAGAGGCGGCACTCGGAGCCCTCTCTGTGGGTACACACGCCATCGCCCCAGCCCCGCCTCCCCCCGCGGCCCCCTCCTCACCAGCAGCCCCCCTGGAGGAGAGTCGTCCCCGGGCGCGGCCTGCACGGAGCAGCGCAGCCAAGGACATAGCCAGGCAGCAGGGACAAGACTCCGCCCTCGTGCCTCATAGCATGCAGATGATGCTGCGGGGTGTGGGCAGAGGGCGTAACTGCCATGGCGCTGCAGGGCTGCCTGGGCGATCTGCGGCAGGCCATGGAGGTGGTGCGTGGTCCTGCGGGTGGGTGGGGCAGGGGGCGGGCAGGGGCGGAGCAGCAGGACGGGAGGCGGAGCGGTGGCAGGGGGTGGTTTTTGGGCACTCGGTCTCTAAAAGGTTCGCCATCACTGGTCTAGTCTCTTCTTAAAAGCTTCCAGTGATGAAGCGCCCATGATTTCCCGTCATATTATGATCCTATGATTTGTAAGCTGCCCAGAGTCGCCTTATCAGGCAGATGGGAGGCAGATGGATTTAATTAATAAATAAATATTTAGATCTGCCAAGCTCTACCCTTTCCTCCATCTTTCTCTGACTTTCCAAATGCTTCAGGCCTGCATAGTGCATTTTCCCACTCCTATCTCTACTGAGATAGAGATAACACAGCACTCTATAGGTGTATGGATCCACGATACTAAACGGAGCTTGGAGACCCAAAGGGAAGGGGGAGAAGAGATGAGGGGACAAACTGTGGAGTGGTTTCAAGAGAAGATGCAAAGCTCCTTGTCTAATGGAATCCTCGGCTGTAGTAATTAAGCTGGGCTACTGCTAACCGTAATGTGATGTATATATGCCTTTAACTAATCATTTATTAGACCCGTTGATGGTTTGTCAATATTAATTCATTTATTTAAACAACTCGGAGCTGTAATGAAGATGTTTGCTTTACCGGGACGGGGGGTGGGGTGGGTTGGGGCATGGAGATGAAGGAGCCTGGAGACTTTTTTGTCTGCTCAATGGATGTCTGCCAGATGACAAGTACAGTGGGGACTTGGAGGGGGAGTGTGGAAATTCAAGATCCAGCAAAACTTTGCTTTGCGTTTTGCAAAATTCTGCTTCGCAAGCTTGACGAGTGAACTTTAAAAAGGGGTCTGGGCGGATTAGATCAGAGGTTGCTAATGTACCAGTTATCATGATGCTAACATGCATTGTTTATGGCTACATTACTGGAACACGTAGGACTTGGGGCTGCCCTTAAGGACAGCTTAGAATGGTGTTTCTCCATCTTGGCAACTTTAAACTGTGTGGACTTTTAACTCCCAGAATTCCCCATCCAACATGGCTTGGAAAATTCTGTTGGTGCAGGAAGCTTCCAGCCCCTTTGATTCTGCTGCAGTCATTCTGTTCCAGTGATACAACCTGTGTCCTTACCCAATTTAAGATGCCAATGCTAATTCTGAGAACTCTACACCTGGGATAGGTAGCTGAGTGGACCATGAGTCAGAACTCCTTGAATTTATGCTGGTAAAACCTTGCTCACAAAACACAGGAAAATGAGAGTGATTTTCAGTGAGGAGCATAAGAGAGAAAACTAGACAGTCCTTTGAAACTGAGAAAAATAGAATAAAGCATCCACTCCTAATTGTTCTTTTTTTATTTGCCCAGTCAATAGTTTTGAGATGGGCAGCTATACAAATTGAATAAAAATAAATAAATAAAATCTAGTAATATCATGGCATGACTATCCTATCCATTGTGAAAATCAGCCACCAGAGAAAACCGTTGTTTTAATTTAATCTCCTTATCCATAACAAAAGCTAGCATCCCCTGACTTCAGACACAAGTAACCAAAAATAAGAGTTAAGTTCAAAGCGCTAAAAGTTTAGTGCATGCTACCTATACACAAGAATCTGATCTACTAATGATCAAGGCAAATTGGTGGGAGATAAGAGTCCACGGAATTCATGGGGGAATGTGGACTTAGTTCTTTTGTGGCTACATAAGGATTCCAAACTGATGATGTATTTGACCCTCCCCTCAGGCTCAGCCTAGCCATCTCCTACAGGACCAGGAAATCTAAAGAATAACTTTCACTAAGGGTGTGTAACATGTTCCAGGCTTGAAACAGCCATTTTGTGTGTACAGGTAATCTTTGCTAAATGATGGTAATTGGGACCAACAACTCTGTTGCTAAGCGATACGGTTATAAAGCACGATATCAAATTGTCCTGTGTGCCCTGGATATTTATGCAATAATGATAAATAATGATAAAATGAGGCTAATACGAATGTCTCTATGGTATAAGCACTGGTGAAGAATCCAGACCATAGATTATGTTGCAGCTCGGAAGATTTATTGGTCCAGCATATGCACAAGAATTTAGTCAACTAACTGTTCAACACTAAATTGGTGCTAGATAAGGGTCAATGGAATTCAAGAGGGATTGGACTTAGAGTCTTAGACCATTTCTGGAAATGTATCAACTCTATACGCATGACTCACTTACGTCCGCCCCATCGGCTCTCCCTGCTTGTCTCCTACATCAAATGTCTCTCTGAATAGGGGTCTTCCCCTATTGGCCTTCAGTGACAGCTGGGGGGGGGGAGGACGTGACAGCTCAGAATATTCAAAGAGAACATTTTGAGTGCGGTTATTTTGTTCTACAGTAACCAAAAGTATTTCTGTTTCATTCATACACCTTGCCTGTACTGCCTATATTTAAGATTGGCACTGGACACCCTACATGTTGATTCATTGGTGAAAGCTGTTAGGTTGGTAAGCATCAGCTATAATGGCCTTACCAATAAAAGAGAATATCTTTAGTTGAGGGTAACACTGTGGGGTCCTTGGTGCTCTCTGAGTTTGTTGTTTTTCTTGCAGACGTTTCATTACCCAGCTAGGTAACATCATCAGTACTTGTAATGTCCTGGGCACTGATGATGTTACCCACTTGGATAATGAAACTTCTGCAAGAAAGCAAGAAATTTAGAGAGCAGCAAGGATCTCACAATTATGGCTTTTTCTAAAGGACTGTCATTTCCCCTATCCTCCACTCCTTCTGTTCCTTGAAAAAATAACATCCTATAACATTATGTTATTCTGAGATATTCCAAAACATCAAAGGGGAAGGAAAAGCCCCCCCCACACACACACACACACACATACTTTCTTTCCTAAAACAATATGAGAATTGGAGGCAGTTTTGTCCTTTTACTTTCTTTTAACTGAGAGTCTGCTTGCAATTCAAGCCAAGCTAGCTTTTGAAATTTTGGCCAGCTGTTCTAAAGAAACCCAGCTTTGGTCAATTTAAAATCCCAATTCTTATACTGTAGTCCAGAAATTTCTGTTTAATTATCTTCTAACCAGAGAGATATAACTTGTTCCCTAACAAATAGCTATAATTAGGGCCAAGGTACTGAACACAGTCAGAAGACACTACCCATCACTAAAAGATGTCTATGTATTGACTCAAGAGCTAATATCTCCACAGGAAAAAGGAAAGCAATGGGCAATTCTCAACATTTTAAAAACAGCTCTATATTTATGCCGTACAGCGATTTGATGTGATGGGAATGGAGTTTAAATAATATTGCAAAGGTTTGGCAGGGAAGACGCAAATAATTTTTGCTTGTTCATTTCTCTGCACAGGAACATTTTTTTTTTTTAATGGCAGCATGAATTTTTATTTGGAACAGGGAAAACAGGGACAGGGGAGTACATGTCCTTAATCAATATATAAATAAAAATAATTTTGTAATAATGTGATAAGTTGCCCAACTTTAGGGCATAACTCCGAGCACCTACCAACACAAACCAACCTCATACAACAAAGCATAATTAAATACAAACAAAATAAATACACAGTTTATTTAGGCAGCTCACACCTAACTTGTATCCAAAATATACACATGTTGTGTTTCAACAAAAGCAAGGGAACACAAGATGCTTTCAGACCGTATTATTTATTCATTAGGCCTAATGCTTTACAAGTAGTCCTCGACTTACTACCCCATTTGGGATCAGAATTTCCATTGCTAGGCAAGGTGGTCGTTAAGTGAGTCAGGCTCGATTTTACCTTTTTTGCCACAGTTGTTAAGCGGATCACTGCAGTTGTTAAGTGAATCATGCAATTGTTAAGCAAATCAGACTTTCCCCATTAACTTTGCTTGTCAGAGCCAGCTGGGAAGATTACAAATAGTGACCACCTGAATCTGGGACGCTGCACCCTTCATAAATACATGCTGGTTGCTTAGTGCCTGAATTTTGATCCTGTGACTATGGGGATGCTGCAACGGTCGTAAGTGCAAGGACTGGTTGTAAGTCACCTTTTTCATTGCCCTTGTAACCTCAAAGCAGTGGTGGGATTCAGCCAGTTCGCACCACTTCGGCAGAACCGGTAGCTAATTCTTTGTTGCCCAGGCCCAGAATGGACTTCCGGAAGTGGCATCCACACAGAGAACCGGTGGTTCACATATTTGAATCCCACCACTGGTTGTAAGTCATCTTTTTCATTGTCCTTGTAACCTCAAACAGTCGCTAAACAAATGGTTGTAAGCTGAGGACTACTGTACAAGGATTCCTCCTGGGCTGTAAGCAGAAGGGGAAAAAACAAAACAGCCCACAAAGCCAGGGCGTATTCCCCAAATCCCTCAGAGGCTGGCTCTTTCCTTATCCTAATAGAGAAGCACTAAGGGGCTGTGTCAGATGGGTTCATTCTGCTTGGTTCATTCACAGTCCATTCCAGCCACTGACATGTCACGAAGCTGTGATATTCCTGCAGAATGTCCATTACTCCAGGTTTATGGAGCATGTCAGGCCTTGCAATGACCCTCTGGAACATGAAGGCAAGTCTGTCAAGTCAGTGGGTCATGACCGGGGAGGTCTCTATGTGGATAGTGGGTCCTCTGTGCTTTTAAAGCCACTTTAGAAGCTGGCTCACTGATGGCTCATTTTGTGGATGGCCTTGCCTTCACCGTGATGCCCAGTTAAACATCTGTTTTACAGAGGTTATTTGCTTTTTTTATTATTATTATTATTTAATTAAGAAAATCTATATGGCCACCCAATTCACTCACTTTTGACTCCAGGAGGCTTACAGAAGTAAAACCTTAAATATAAAACCCAATAAACCAGGGGTCTTCAACTGTGGGCCTTTTATGACTTGTGGACTTCAACTCCCAGAATTCCTCAGCCAGGCACGCTGGCTGAGGAATTCTGGGAGTTGAAATCCACAAGTCATAAAAGGGCCAAGTTTGAAGACCCCTGCAATAAACCCTTACCACCTCTGCTTCTAGCAACAACAATCAAACAAACCATTTCACCCTGGGGCTCCATGTCACTCTGGCATCCTCAGCCCTGCTGGCAAAACCAGATCTTCAGAGCCTTTCAAAAGAGTATCAAGGTTAAGGCTATTCATCCCTGCAGGGATGATGTTCCACAGGGAGGGAGCCACCACAAAAAAGGCCCTTCTTCTTGGTCCCACTAAATCAGACATGTCAAACTCACGATGTCACGTGACGTCGCGCGATGTATCGGGACTGTTTTGTCATTGCCGGCAATGGGGTGGGCGCGGCTTCCACGTGATGTGTCCAGCCCGTGGACCGGCAGTTTGACACCCCTGCACTAGATAGATCTCCTTAAGAGGGGTGCCCGGCCTCCCTGCTCTCTGCTCAGGTGGATCGGGTTGATTGTAATTGGGAAAAGAAGATCCTTCAAATAACCTGGTTCTAAGCCAGGGGCCTTCAAACTTGGCCCTTTTATGACTTGTGGACTTCAACTCCCAGAATTCCTTGGCCAGCGTGCCTGGCTGAGGAATTCTGGGAGTTGAAGTCCACAAGTCATAAAAGGGCCAAGTTTGAAGGCCTCTGCTCTAAGCCATGTAAGTGGGGAAATGGGGGCCTAGCGGTTAAGATGCTCAGCTTGTCGACTGGAAGGTTGGCAGTTCGAGACCCAAGTACTGTATGGCAGGGTGAGCTCACATTCTTGCCCCAGATCTTGCCAACCTAGAAGTTCAATAGCAGGCAAATGCAAGTAGATAAATAGGTACCACTTTGGTGGGAAGGTAACAGCGTTCTGTGTGCCTGGACATATAGACATACGGACCACATGATCATAGAAGTGTCTTCAGACACTACTGGGTCCCTCGACTAGGAAACAGAGATGAGCACCAACCCCTAGAGTCGGGTATGACTGAGCAGGGGAAAGCTTTACCTTTACTTTTTTAACCATGTAAGGCTTTAAAGGTGACAACCAGTACCTTGAATTGGATCCAGAAGCATATTGGCAACCATTGCAACTCCTGCAAGAAAGATGACACGTGTGCAAATCTGGAGTTGCACAAAACCATGCGGACTGCTATACGGTTTGAACTAATTGAATCTTTCAAATACTTTTCAAGGGCAGCCCCACGGAGAGCACATTGCAGTAGTCAAGACAGGAAGTGATTAAGATGTGGGTGACTATGAGCAGGGCTTGTTGGTCCAGGAAAAGGCGTAACTGATGCACAACCCAGTTGTATTGTCTTATAGAATTCTTCCCAGGAAGATCACTAAAAGTTACTAGATATAGAATGTGGTTGTTTCTAAACCAGACTAAAAGTCGGCAAAGACATTTGCATTCAGTTTTTGATGTCAAAGCTTGATTTCTCCTTCCAGATATTTGAGATCCGGCTGGTTAATTTCAAGGACAATCCTGTGTCATTAAGCCCATTTGGACTTAATGAAATTCCCCTCTGAGGAGGTCAACTAGCTGGATTTGCCCAGCCTGCTTAATTCCATTATCAAATTAATTCATTTGCTGGACTCACACTCTGTTTTAAATCATAAAGTAATCAGAAGGGCTGGATTTCACATACATAAGTATCAGCAGTAAAAAAAAACCCACAATAAACGATGATTAAAACCAATTTAGTTTAGCATGTTGCTGAAATGCAGAAGCTGGGTGTTCAGCTGATCTGATGGAGGTTTGTGAACTTAGCCATTAGATGCATAATTAATGTAGCAGAGTAAAATGTTTACTAAGCTCTTGCACATATCGGTTATTAGACACTATCTGTACTGGCAGGTCAGGCTTACTTGTGGTTAACCTAACAGTGATTTGTTCTCAACTCAAGGAATTTGTGAAGAAGTAGATTCCGGCTGGAAGCAGAAAGAACGTTATAATACTAAGAACTGGTCAACAATGGAATTGTGTACCTTAAAAACCATTGATTTTCTTAACTACCTTAAGACCACCTTAAGAACGCACTTTCCGTGAAGATATTCAAACAAAGATGGGATGACCAGCTGTCAGGCATGCTATAGGGTTTCTCCACTGACAGGGGGTTGAACTAGATGATCCCTAAGGTCTCCTTACATTATATGATTTAATCATTCATTTGCTGGCGCTGTATAGAAAACTAATTAACCACCAGGCAGGAATGCCTACAGCACGTGGTAGGCGGCTGAATGTGTTGTATAAATCCAACTGGTCTTTGGAATAGACAATATGAAACACAACACATCTGATCAGCGTTTGCTTGGCCAGATAACAATGGAAGCATATTTAGACAATAAACATTCTTGACATTACAGATAAAATTTTGGGATGGTGTGGCCGGGAATTAGCTTTGTTTAAAGAACTGTCTTAGCAAGCTTTGGCAAATACAGTACAGATAGTCCTCAACGTATGACCCCAATTGGCACCAGAATTTCCATTGCTCAGCAAGTGGTTGTTAAGTGAGTTGGTCCTGATTTTACAGCCATTTTGCCATGGTTGTGAAGCAAATCACTGCCATTGTTAAGTGAATCATGCAGCCATGAAGAAAATCCAGCTTCCTATATTGATTTTGTTTGTCAGAACCAGCCGGGACCTTGGAATGTTGCAACCATTGTAAATACATGTTGGTTGTCAAGTGTTTGAATTTTGATCATGTAAGGTGGGGATGCTGCAGTGGTTGTAAGTGTGAGGACCAGTCATACGTCACTTTTTTCAGTGCAGTTGTAACTTCAAACCATTGCTAAATGTATGGTTGTAAGCTGAGGATTCCCTGTAAACCACTTTGGAAATAGAGCTAGCTGAATATTGGTGCAAATTGGCAGGCTCTCCATTGTCCTACCACATGTCCCGTTTTTGCAGTCTCTGTTGTTTTTAAAGCAGGGGATAAATTCATAAATTATTATTAACACAGGTAGTCTTCGACTTACGGCCACAATTGAGCCCAAAACGTCTCTTGATAAGCAAGACAATTGTTAAGTGAAATTTGGCCTCGTTTTACAACCTTTCTTGCCAAAGTTGTTAAGTGAACCACTGCAGTTGTTGAATCAGTAACACGGTTTTAAATGAATCTGACTTCCCCGTTGACTTTGTTTGTCAGAAGGTCACAGAACCCCGGGACACTGCAACCGCCATAAATATGAGTCAGTTGCCAAGCGTCTTAATTTTGATCACGTGACCACGGGGATGCTGCGACAGTAGTTAAGTGTGAAAAACGGTCATAACTCACTTTTTGCAGTGCCGTTGTAGCTTCGAACAGTCACTATTGTAAGTCGGGGAATTACCTGTATGTAAATCTGTAATAAAAATGTAATATGAATAGCAGCTACCCTAGTCATAACGGGCACTCCCAGATCTGCAGCGTCCCTCTGAGAATGCAGCAGTCAAAATTGAACAGCCCTCTCTCAACAGAGGGGGAGGGATACGACACCGTCTATCTCCAGTCTACAACACAGTCCTTTCAGCAGTTCCAAGAAGGCTCCGCACCCATTTGCTCCACTCAGGTGACCCTGAGGCCACAGACAAACCTCCAGGTGGCCTCAGTGGCTCTCTAAAACAGGGGTCTTCAAACTTGGCCCTTTTATGACTTGTGGACTTCAACTCCCAGAATTCCTCAGCCAGCCAGGGCTGGCTGAGGAATTCTGGGAGTTGAAGTCCACAAGTCATAAAAGGGCCAAGTTTGAAGACCCCTGCTGTAAAAGAATGGAACTGACCAGCTGTCTGCAAGGAGTATAAATCCTTCCATTCCCCACCATCCAGTCAGAGCTGAAGAAGCTTCTCGGATGAGAAGTGAAACCTCTTCGAAGAAAGACAAGAAAGTCCATTTGCCTCCTGAAAAAACACCTTTGGGACAACCATGACCTGGATGACTGAGAATCTCCCTAGAGACAAATGCAGCGGTCAGTTTTCTGAATGGCCTCTTGGCTCTTGTTCCTCCACTGAACCGCCCCAGTCATGCAAGCCGCACAGTTAGCTTGCACACTGAGGCGTCCCTAGCTTTAATTAAACCCATTTTAACATTGATTTCATTAGACTGGTGCTTTAACTACATTGCCGTCAGAATGATTTAAACATCACGCGTGCCAGTGGTAAGTTGCAGAGCTGGTGTCACTGGGATGGCGTCTGTCCAAACCTTCTGCTCCTTCTTTGAGGTTCAAAGGTCCCTGGGAAAAAACAATAACAACCAAGTTAGTAAGTGTTCCTCTATTGCTCTTTGTGGTAGAAAGATCTTATGGGGTTCCAGTCAAACTGCATGTAAAGCATTTGTTAGCGCTTCATTTAAAACAGGAGTCTTCAAACTTGGCAACTTTAAGACTTGTGGACTGGCTGGCTGAGGAATTCTGGGAGTTGAAATCCACAAGTCTTAAAGTTGCCAAGTTTGAAGACCCTTGATTTAAAAGCAACGTCCTCTTCTTTTTAAAGTTTTTTAAAGTTTTGGTTGCTTGATTTTACATCCTCCAAGATAGCCTGTTTAATTCAAATTTAATGTAACTATTGTTTTAATATTTTAATGTATTATATTGGTGTTAATACTGATTGACTGTAAGCCACCTCGAGTTGCTTTTGGCAGCATACAAGTAGTCTTCAACTTACAACAGTTCATTTAGTAACTGTCTGAAGTTGCAACAGCACTGAAAAAAGTGACTTACGACCGTTTTTCACACTTCCGACCGTTGCAGCATCCTCCTGGTCACGGGGTCCAAATTCAGAGACTTGGCAACTGACTCGTATTTATGACGGTTGCAGTGTCCTGGGGTCAAGTGATCACCTTTTGTGGCCTTATGAGAAGCAAAGTCAATGGGGACACCAGATTCACTTAACAACCGGGTTACTGACTTAACAACTGCAGTGATTCACTTGACAACTTTAGCAAGGAAGGTCGTAAAATGGGGCAAAATTCACTTAACAGCTGTCTTGCTTAGCAACATAAATTTTGTGCTCAATTGTGGTCATAAGTCAAGGATTACCTGTATTCAGTTCAATAAATAAATTAAATAAATACGTTTTTAAAGGCCTGGAGGTCCCAGGGACCTGGAGACATTCCTAGATGGCTGTATCATTGTGTTCTTTTTCCTTGTTTATTTTATTTATTATTTTATTTTATTATTTTATGTTTCTATTAGTTTACTTCTGTTCTGTATACACTCCTTTCATTGTCTTACTTTTTTTTTATTGTAAGCGGCCTAGAGAAGCGATAGACAGCAAATAAATATAACAAATAAATAAATAATGTGGCAGATATTTTTACTCTCTCTCCGTGTGGCTTGTAGATTTAACATTTTTTTAATCATGTTTTTCATTTTTAATATGACTTTTTTGTATTTTGATTATGATTACTTATCATATTTGCTTATTGTTTGTTGTGTACACTGCCCAGAGTTGCTTCTTGCGAGATGGGCAGCTATATCAGTGTGATTATTAAATAAATAAAATTACAATGGTGCATCATATCTCTTATGTGCCTTGGGGAGTTATGTTTTCCCAACCTTCGGTCACATGATTTGGAAAGAGGCGCTGTCTCTTTGTCCTACATAATTTGATTATTTCTAGCAACTTTGGTTGGTTTGGTTAATATTTTTGCCTGTGTGTGCAACACTAGCGTTTTGTTGCAAACAGTGGTGATTCAATTATACATTTTAATTGTGCTCCTGGGAGGTGAAAGAAAGAGCTAGTGCAATGCACGGTGTTTGCAAATACAATTGGGAACAGCATTTGAGCATTAAACATCTCTGAAACTTGAAATGTTTAACAGTTGAATTTAGCTAGTAGTCTTCATATGTGTTCGATTTCAGGTTTCATGCTGGCTAGGGTTTACAAGTATAGGGTTTCCTGCCTGAGCACGGGGTTGGACTAGATGACCTCCAAGGTAGCTTCCAACTTATTATTATTATTATTATTATTATTATTATTATTATTATTATTATTATTATTATTATTATTATTATTATTATTATTATTATTATTATTATTATTATTATTATTATTATTATTATTATTATTATTATTATTATTATTATTATCATCATCATCATCATCACCATCACCATCACCATCACCATCATCATCATCATTATTTAGTCCTTGACTTTTGATGAGCCCAATTTTTTTTGTTGCTGAGCGAGACAGTTGTTAAGTGAATTTTGCCCCATTTTACAACTTTACTTGCCACAATTGTTAAGGGAATCACTGCAGTTGTTAAATTAGCAACATGGTTGTTAAGAGAATTTGGCTTCCTCATTGACTTTCCTTGTCAGGTCACAAAAGGTGATCACATGACCCTCCTGGACACGACGACCGTCGTAAATATGAGTCAGTTGCCAAACGTCTGAATTTTGATCACATGACTATGGGGATGCCACAACGGTTGTGTGAAAACGGTCATAACTCACTTTTTGCAGTGCCATTGTAACTTCGAAGAGTCACTAAATGAACTGTTGTATGTCGAGGACTACCTGTATTTCAATATATTTTTCCCCCATTCAGCTTCTCTTCCAAAGGCTAAACATATCCATTGGAATTTACAAAGGGGTAGTGCTGCAAAAACCTGTTGACACTTATTTGGGCATCTAATTTAGCATTCAGTAATATTTTTATTTGTTATGCAAAGATCTGCTGAAGTGGTAGAAACCACAGTGTTGTTGTTTTCCAATAAACTGAAAAAAGAATTGGGGAATTATGAGGCTGCTTTCTAAACACACATTCAAGCAAATAACTCCCATGAAGCACAATGGAATTTAGTCCTTAGTAAAAACACCTAGAACAAAAACATGGAGAAGATCAGGTTAGAGGCTGAACTATATTTCAAGAAGTGGAAGAAAACATTTCTTGAAGAACTGTTTTTTAAAAGTTATTGTCATGGTTCCGACAGATCAAACTCTTCAAAAGAACTTCAAGGCATTCTTTACCTTAAAGAATCTTTATTTTGAGTAGCATAATATCGGCACTGCATAATCGAAGCCAAAAACTGAATCACACTCCCCAATTAGCTTGAAGATCTGGCTTCCTCTCCAGTTCTCCAGCCCGCCAATTCCTTATCAGCTCTGGTTACAATAACCTTGTTTCTCAAGCTAGGTTTAGTGTTGTTATGTCTAGCTGGACTCTCGTTCACATCCCCCCCTCCCAGCATCATCTAACTCTAAAAGCAAAAGGTAAAAGATGGCTACATTTCCCTTTGTTGTCAATGCAAAAACATCCGATGTTAGCAGCGTTGACAGTTATTTATTTTTTAATACAGAAAGTCCTTAACTTACAACCATTCGTTTAGCAACCGTTCAAAGTTACAATAGCAATGAAAAAAGTGACTTATGACCTGTTCTTGCACTTCTGACCACCACAACATCCACATGGTTTATGACTGTTGCAGTCTCTGGATCACGTGATCACTATTTGTCACCTTCCCAGAGGGACTTCCGACAAGCAAAGTTAATGGGAGAAGCTGGATTCACTCAATAGCTACATGCTTCACAACACCTACAGTGATTCACTTAACAACCATGGCAAAAAAAAAAGGTCATAAAATTGGTTGTGACTCACTTAACAAGTGCCTTGCAATGGAAATTCTGGTCCCAGTTGTGAATATAAGTCGAGAACTAGCTATAATGACATTTCAATAGTACAAATCAAGTTGGTTTTCTTGCGGATAGTAGCTTGGTCTTAATATATTTTGTGCTGGTTAACATTGATAGAATTTTTAAAAGGGAAACGTTTTACACCATTTCAACTCTTTTAAATCTGCTCTTCCTGTCCTTTTCCTCTCAGTAAGCCAGGGAGTAAAACCTATTAAATTTGCAGTATCCTGAGAATCTAGGACAGGGGTGTCAAACTCGCAACGTCACATGACGTGTCGCGATGTATCTCGACTTTTTTTCCATTGCCGGCAACGGGGTGGGCGCGGTTTCGGCATGACGCATCCGGCCTGCGGGCCGGCAATTTGACACCCCTGATCTAGGATCTTTAAACGAAGAGTTGCTAGCAAGTTGCTAGCCCTCAAATTTGCAACGCACAGGAACGCTTTCTTGTCTCCTTCTGCTAAACACTGTGTGCCAACAGTCCTAAACATTGTAAATATAAGATATAAGCACATAGACATTGATTTTCTTTTTTAAAAAAGAAAATGCTCTCAGAATCTAACCTTTTTTTAAAAAAGAAGAAGAAGAAGAAGAAGAAGAAGAAGAAGAAGAAGAAGAAGAAGAAGAAGAAGAAGAAGAAGAAGAAGAAGAAGAAGAAGAAGAAGAAGAAGAAGAAGAAGAAGAAGAAGAAGAAGGAGAAGAAGGAGAAGAAGAAGAAGAAGAAGAAGAAGAAGAAGTAGTAGTAGTTTCACTCTCCATTGCTATGTTCTTAAACAGCCTTTGCCTCATTGTGGAATATCCTACTTCTGATCTGTTTGAACAAAACAATCCCAACAAAAACATGCGTCTCAGTTGGACCCAGAGGTGGGGGAGAGAAAGTGAGGGAGGAGGTTAAGAGCCCTGGAAAGAAGAAAAAGAGAGAGAGAGAGAGTAAGAAAGAGAAAGAAAGAGAAAGCCAGCCTAATAAGATTAAAGGCAGTCAACACAAAGCAGGAGTGTCCATCTGCATTCTGCTTTCAAGAGGTTCGTTAGGCATATAAGAGCTGCTTTTATCCCATTCCAACGTGTACTGATGGGTGCCCCGGTTGGCTTTCATCTCTTCTGCTGGCACTGTACTTGTCGAGTTTTAATGAATGTGACGGGAAAATGGCTCTGGTTGGATGGGGGCAGTGGGGGGGGGAGGGTCAAGGCTGGGCTCAGGGGAGAGCGGCCAAGAGAAGCTTTCAAAACACTTTGCAATCTGGTTAATTAGGGGGTCGAGATCAGGAGAGGTGTGCAGAAGTGTGAAAGAGGATGCGTGTGCGGGCGGCAATGGAGGAAAGTGGAAGGGGGTACTTGGAGAACTGGGGGAAAAGTAGCCGGATCTTTCAGAGTTGTGCAGGCCTGGATTTTCAAACAGAAAAATGTGGGGGCCATGCATTTGCAGGTAGTCCTCAAATTACAACCATTCATTTAGTGACCGTTCCAAGTTACAACAGACTGAAAAAAGTAACTTAAGATGAGGGTCATAAGATCCTACTTAGGATCGTGGCAGCAGTCCCATGGTCTTTGGGCACTTGGCAATTGACGTTTATTTACAATGGTCATAGCAGGGGTCTTCAAACTTGGCCCTTTTATGACTTGTGGACTTCAACTCCCAGAATTCCTCAGCCAGGCACGCTGGCTGAGGAATTCTGGGAGTTGAAGTCCACAAGTCATAAAAGGGCCAAGTTTGAAGACCCCTGGGTCATAGCAATAGCAATAACACTTAGACTTATATATCATTTCACAGGGCTTTACAGCCAGTGGTGGGATTCAAATATGTGAACAACCGGTTCTCTGTGTGGATGCCGCTTCCGGAAGTCCATTCTGGGCCTGGGCAACAAAAAATTAGCTACTGGTTCTGTCAAAGTGGTGCAAACTGGCTGAATCCCACCACTGTTTACAGCCCTCTCTAAGTGGTTTAGGTGCCCAAAAGGTCCCCAACCTTTTGGGCACCAGGGACCGGTTAGGTGGAGAAAGGTTTATTCCCCGGACCGAAAGGTGTGTGGTTTTGTGTGCTGCCTGCATTTTGCGGATGGGACTTTGCTTGTTTGTGCTGATCAGTTGCTGGCATGCCGTGGCCCAGTACTGGTCCATGGACCAGGGATTGGGGACCCCTGGTTTACAGTCAGTCTATTGCCCCCAACAATCTAGGTCCTCATTTTACCGACCTCGGAAGAATGGAAGTCTGAGTCAACCTTGAGCCAGTCGGAATCGAACTGCTGGCATGTCATATGATCCCCATTTGGGACCTTCCCAATCAGCTTCTGACAGCAATGGGAAAAGCAGGATTTAATGACCCCATGATTCACTTAACAACTGTAGTGATTCGCTTAACCATAGCAAAAAAAAAAAAGGTCATAAAATTGGGTGTGGTTCACAAAGCAGCCACCTTGCTTAGCAGCAGAAATTCTGGCCCCGATGCTGGTCATAAGTCAAGGACTATCTGTATTTATCTATTTGTTTGCTTGCTTGCTTGCAAACTTTGTGAACTGCCCTAAACAAAGAAGGCTCTGGGTTCTGCGCAACAAAATTTGCAAGATTGTTAACACAAAGCGGCAGTCCAATCTTACAAAATCAGATGCTTGCCTATTATCTCACCATGAGCCAAATTCTCCATAAACAAAATAATTTTCAGAGCCTACCGGAATGCAGTATTTCATAGTGTCAATAAACAGCCTCTTTGGGCTGGGCGGGGGGGGGGAGAGGGAGGGAGAATGGGTAACAGTTCAACATACAACGAAAACCTTTATTTTTGCAATTCAGTTCGCCTAATTGAAATGTGTCCAAGAAAGGTTTGTATAAAAATGTGTTTATTTCCACATTTTTGGAAATGTTTGGCAAAAGCTGTGAAAAAACTAGAAGAAAATATGAACACACTTGGTGAAACCTATCTCAAAGGACATCGATTCTGGACCCTTTTTTTGGTGTGTGTGTTTTTTTCTAAAGAAAATCACAAACTCATATAGGAAACTGAGCAGAGAAAAGAAGAAAATAGAACATAGACGAGAGTGGCAGAAATGAAAAAAAAAATGAGAGGAAACAAAATTGACAGGTTTGCACAAATGAAAAATTGCAAAAATGCAACGTTGACAGATTCACCTCTCTCGCATTGGCGCTAAAGATGCCCTGTACTCTTTCTTGATCATAATAGAAGGCTGCCGTTGATGTTTTCGATCACTGTACTTCTTATATTCTTCAAGATATAAGACATAGAATCACCCAGTGCTGCCTTCTGTTTGGAGTGACAGAAGTTTGTTTTTAATTGGTTGGTTTTCCAACCGTGTGATTCCGTACAATTTCCAGACGACTTAATTTTTTAAAAAAAAAATCAGAAATTTAATATAATAATTCTAATATCATTTCACAATGAACATAAAAACGTTAATATAAGTGCCAAGTTGTTTGCAGCCCTTTTGAAATCTATGTGAATTTTTTTTTTTAATCTAATTCTAATTTTTCAAGGTAAATTAATACCAGGGGAAATGAGCTAAAATGTATTGGGTGAGGCCTTGCAGAAGAACCTTATTTCCAAGCGCTTCCAGAGTGGTAGGAGTAGGAATCCTTTCAGTAGGTGGGAACTCTTAGATACACTCCATAATAATAATAATAATAATAATAATAATAATAATAATAATAATAATAATAATAATAATAATAATAATAATAATAATAATAAGAAGAAGAAGAAGAAGAAGAAGAAGAAGAAGAAGAAGAAGAAGAAGAAGAAGAAGAACAACAACAACAACAACAACAAGAAGAACAACAACAAAACAACAATAATAATAACAACAACAACAAAACAACAACAACAACAACAACAATAATAATAATAAGAAGAAGAACAACAGCAACAACAACAAAACAACAACAACAATAATAATAAGAACAACAACAAAACAACAACAATAATAATAACAACAACAAAACAACAACAACAACAACAACAACAACAACAACAACAACAACAACAACAATAACAATAATAATAATAATAATAATAAAATAATATAATAATAAAATAATAATAATAATAATAATAATAATAATAATAATATAATAATAATAATAATAATAATAATAAAGTTGGAAGGGACCTTGGAGGTCATCTAGTCCAACCCCTGCTCAGGCAGGAAACCCTATACCATTTCAGACAAATGGCTGTCCAGTCTCTTCTTAAAAACTTCCAGTGTTGGAGCATTCACCGCTTCTGGAGGCAGGTTGTTCCACTGGTTAATTGTTCTAACTGTCAGGAAGTTTCTCCTTAGTTCTAGGTTGCTTCTCTCCTTGATTAGTTTCCATCCGTTGCTTCTTGTCCTGCCTTCAGGTGCTTTGGAGAATAGCTTGACTCCCTCTTCTATGTGGCAGCCCCTGAGATATTAGAACACTGCTATCATGTCCCCCCTCGTCCTTCTCTTCATTAGACTAGACATACAATGTTCAATGTTCAAGTAGGATAGGCTGAAACTATTGGGGAAGAGCAGTCTGTAGGATACCCAGCCTGTAAGTAGTATAGGAGTTTATAAGAGTCTCTACCTGTCCAATTTGATCCAGCAGATTGGGCATGCTGCACTTCCCATCTCCCAAAGAATGTTGACTGGCAAGACCTAGAAGACAGGCCTTGTCTCCTGTGGTCCCTGCTTTGTGGAATATTCTTCTCTCAGAAATTAGAATGGCCCCAATCCTGTTGGCCTTTTGTAAGGCTTCGGAAACTTGGCTATGTATCCAGGTCTAAAATTTGGAATATGTTAAAGGCCCTTTTTTTTGTTTTTTTTACTTTATAGTTAGTTGGGTTAACTATGCTGCTACTGTATGTATTTGGATGTTTTTATTTTTTTGAATTGTTTTATTTATGGAGATGGTTAGCAGCATCAAATTTCTGGGTGTGCAGCTACGAGGAGGCTGGCTTGGTCGCTCAACAGCGAGACACTGGTGAAGCGGGCACAGCAGCGCCTGCATTTTCCGTGCCGCATGAAAAAAGTACATCTTCCTTCCCCTGTCCTTACCACTTTCTATAGAGGGACGATCGAGAGCATCCTGTCATATTGGATCACAGTCTGGTTTGGAACCATCACTGCTTCAGACAGGAAGGTGGCGCAGAGAGTCGTGAGGATGGCAGAAAAGATTATGGGCAGTTCCCTCCCTTCCATCCAGGTCATAGCACAGAAGCGTTGCTTGAGCAGGGTTCACAAGATTGTCTGGGACACTACACATCCTCTTCACAACCTGTTTCCCTTGCTACCTTCTGGGAGGAGGCTTCGTGGTATCCAAAGCAGAACAACCAGATTCAGTCACAGTTTTGTTCCATACAGTATCAACCTTGTGAACTCTCAAGCTTCCTCCTTCTGCTATGTATTCAAGATGGACAGTGATTAATATTTATATGTATTTATATGTAAGGGTATAGGTATATACATATGTATATATATAGCATGTCTATGTGTGTGTTATGTATGTGTACACTTCTGAGAGCAGGCAACAGAATTTCATTTTTAATGTGTGCCAGTGTGCCCACAGTAAAAAAAAATGACAATAAAGATTATCTTATTTTATAGTTTTAGAACTGTAAGCTGCCCAGATCACTTGGCTGAGATGGGCAGCTATAGAAAATGAATGAATAATAAATTAATTTTATAGGTAGCAATTAGCATCCTATACTGCACTTGGAAACTCTCTGGTTTGCACTTGCATGTGGAAACCCTTGGGTAACCGATGCAGCTAGCACAATAAAGGTTGAACCAAACACATACACACCGCCATGTTCTGCCTGGCTGAAATTTCCAAATGGTCTTCCAGTGACTGCTTCTAAGTTGCTGTTCAGTGCTGACAGAAACAGGATGCACAGTTCAAGATAAGTTTGAAGGCTCATCCAAACTTCCTGTGAACCTCAACCTATCCTATATGCCAGACTTCCTCAGTTCAGGATGTTCAACCTACCAGAATCTTCACCAATGGGCCTGCTTGGTCAGGAATTCTTGGAAGCCGAGCTTTTGGAAGAGCTCTTATAGAATCATAGGTCTGGAAGGGACCTTTGGAGGTCTTCTAGTCCAATCCCTTGCCCAAGGCAAGGGACCCTTGTTCCATCCCAGACAAATGGCTGCCCAATCTTTTCTTGAAAACCTCCAGCAATGGAGCACCTACAACTCCAGGAGGCAAACTGTTCCATTGATTAATTGTTCTCACTGTCAGGAAATTTCTCAGATTGAGTTCAGGTTGAGCTCAGATTGAGGAAAGCTGTTATGTGCGAGTTGCAAATCTCTGGGAGCAGATCCGTATGTTTCCAAAATTCTACCACCACCACTGCACAGACACAAGAGAAAAGGTGATGGGGTGGGAAATGGAATGAGGTTTCACAGGAAATTTAATTTAAATTAAACCTGCTTAAATATCACATGGGAAGAAAGTCAGTAAGGTACGAAAAAAAGGGTCTACAGATATAAAGTTGGGGATTCCAGCCCTAAGATTGTGCGTTGAGGAAATTGCGCAGTTAAACAAATCAGCAGGACTCTCGCCATCACCACTGACCCCCTCCTGCCATCATCACTGTCAAGTCTTCAGCGGCAGAGATAGATATATCAGCCTCATTCGGGCCCACAATCACCGAGTTTGCTTGATAGTCCAACCGACATTGCATATTTAGAAGAAAAATCCCTGATGAGCAATGGCTGATCCACCGATATCTACCATGATAGATTGGTCTTTGTCTAATACAAACAATAAGGGAAAGTTTGTTTATTTCATATCCCAAAAAATATGCTTGCACCCCGTTTGTGAGATTTTTCTGAAATATCTCACTGGTCTGGCCACCAAATGAAAATCAGATCATATTAAGGGACGGCTTGACACGGCTTGCCTTAAATGTATTTCCAGCCTTTTCGTCTCCTTCTCTTTCTCCTTCTCCTCTTCCTCTTCCTTTTCATTCTTCCTCCTTTTCTTCTTCTCCTCTTCTTGCTCCTCCTCCTCTTCTTCTCCTTCCTCTTCCTCTTCCTCCTTTTCTTTCCCCTTCCTCCTCCTCCTCCTCCTCTCCTTCTTCTCTTCTTTCTCCTTCTCCTCTCCTCTTCCATTTCCTTCTTCTTCTAAGAAAGATCAGTGGCCTTGTGAAAAAGCATTTTGGGGACCTTCTTCTCCTCCTCCTCCTTCCTTCCTTCCTCCTCCTCCTTCCTCCTTTGCTTTCTCCTTCTCCCTTTCTCTTCTCCTTCTTCTCTTCTTTCTCCTTCTCCCCTCCTTCTCTTCCCCTTCTTCTTCCTCCTCCTCTTCTTCCTCCTCCTTCTTCCTCCTCTCCTTCTTCTTCTTCTTCTTCCTCTTCCTTCTCCTTCTCCCCTCCTTCTCTTCCCCTCCTTCTTCCTTCTCCTCCTTCTTCTTCCTCTTCCTTCTCCTTCTCCTCTTCCTCCTCCTCCTCCTTTTTCTTCCGCTTCCTTCTCTCCTCCTCCCCCTCCTCTTTCTCCCATCCCTCTGTCAAAACCCACAAGCTTCCAACGGGAGTGGGAGGCCTAGAGGAGAGAGTGGTGCGTGTTATTAGGTGCCTCTTTCTTTTCAGAGCCAGTCAGACAGATCCTTTAAATAGATCTGAAGGAGTCCCAGCGCCTGGGGTGAATCGATCGTCCGCACTTGATAGAAGATCGTTTCCAGCCACATACAGGAGATGCACCAGCCGGGCAAGAGCCGCTTTCGCCTCCACTCTGCATTCATCACCCATTGCTCTCATTTTAGTGATTTCTTCATCCTTTCCACACTTCCATCTTATTTTCATCCCCCACTTATTCCTTCTGACAGCCAAAAGAGTCCTTCCCTAAAACTGGCCGGACAGAATCATATGTGATTTCACCATAGCGCCGGGAATTTTCTCCCTTTCCTTTTCGTGTATTTGAAGGGGTCAGAACATCAAAGCAAGCCATACACCGTTTACATCAGATGGCCTTAGTTGTTGTGTGGACACCTTCAAACGTTTTCTGTTGCATTGTTATTAATTTTACTGTCTTCGTTATCTAATAAATATGATATAGAATGCTGCGCGATATGCAAATGTGTATGGAACAATTCCCTCTGATTATTTTAAATATACATAACACGTCTATCTGATCTGATACTTCAAAGGAACCCAGTATTCAATACATAGATTTGCACATTCTGTTTGCCTTCTTTAATTTTGATGTAAGAGGCACATTCTACTATTATTGTACAATCTGAAACACTTGTCCCTTTTGTCTTCTTATTCTTTCATGCAAACTGTTTCTTTTGTCATTTTCCATACAATAGTCTTGCTGCATTCCAAATGGTTCAAAAATGGTGGATAGGAGCAGGCTTCATATTGCACTGAAGTGTAACTTTTCAATTGGACATCCTCATACTGGCCATTATGACTCCTCTTAACCTACCTAGCAAGACTGTTATAAAGATAAAAGTAGGGAATTGTGTATTTTGTCTTAAAACTCCAGGAAAGAGGAAAAGAAGAATAGGGGGGGAAATATGCATGGTTCTCTTTCTTTTCCATCTTTGATCATGAGTTGTGCAAAAAAAAAATTGAAGCTAGAAGAGAGGAAGGGAGGGAGGGGGAGAGAGAGAGAGAGAGAATGTGGGAGATGACCAGGCTGAGACTGAGGGAGGGGTCAAATGTGCCACAAGTCATGAGTCCCTGCATCCCCACAAGAGATCTAAATCCAGCCCACCTTGAATGTCTTTCTAGCAGTATTGCAGGCTCACTCATTTCCTTTGACTGTTAGTTGGTCAGATTCTTGTAGAAAGCTTAACCTTGCAACAAATCTTTACACTTATTTGAACTGCCTGAATCTCCTGAGAGGGAGGGTGGGAGGGAGGGAGGAGAGGAGAGAGGGAGAGAGAGAGAGAGAGAGAGAGAGAGAGAGAGAGAGAGAGAGAGAGAGAGAGAGAGAGAACTAGATGAGGGGGAATTGGAGTATCTAGGAAATGAGAATAGTTTCATGGCTTGAATCCTATGCAGAAACAAATTCAGATATATGCATGTACATAAATATGGGTTGACAGACAGACAAGACAGATATTCATCCTCGCTTGGGTTGATATACTCATTTTGCTGTATTTAAGCAGTTTTGAAATGAAGACAATCACAAGAAAAAGAAAAAGCAGTGCTTGCCTCCATTATCAAAGGATCTGGAATGAAAAGCTATCTTAGAGGTCATTTCGTCCAACCCATGTTTGATGAAACTTCTAAACTATTTTGAACATGTGGCTATCCAGCTTCTCTTTGAAAACCTTGAATGAAGGGGAATATGCCACTTCATGAAACAGCTGCTCCACTGGTTGACAACTCTTATTGTCAGGAAATTCCTCAAAGTATCTGACCTAAATCCATTTCTCTGTGGTTTCAACTAATTGGATGTAGTATTGCACTCCAGGACAACAGAGATCAAACACATTCTCTCCTTTTCACCCATTTATTTTTGGCTCAGCTACTGTATAGAATGAACTTCTCTGACTCCAGCTTTCAGTCAGAAATGCTGCAGTTTGTAGAGGTATAGGAACTGGAAACCTATACCTCAATCCTCTTCCAGGGTCTTGTGCTTCAGTCATCCCAGTAGGTCCTGTAATGGGAATGATGTCTTGACAGCATTGCAGCTCCCTCTCATAACTCAGCTGAAACAATTCTGGACAAAGTTCATATCTCTTTTCTCAACCATGTAAATTCGGGGGATTCTCTCGCTGCAGATTGATAAAAAATCAGGACAGGTAAATGATTATTTTAAGGATTAATTTTTCCTTGAATTTGGTGCTGTGGAGTCAGTAGCCATGAAGAAACGATGGCTCATTTTGCAAAATATAGTTGGAGTAAAAACAGTGTTAGTGCAGATGTGCTTATATTCTCAGCAAAATCTAAGCCAACTTTCACACATGAAAGGCAAATTATTTGAAAAAAAGAATGAGTTCTCTTTTTAGGTAAATATGTAATAATGATGTGGAATACTGATATTAAAGCTAAATGTCTATGGAGATTCTCAGATATCCAGGTCATGATTGTCCCCAAAGTGCTTTTTCAAGAGGCAACTGGACTTTCTTTGTTTTTCCTTGAAGACGTTTCGCTTCTTATCCAAGAAGCTTCTTCAGTTCCAATCTGAAGAAGATTCTTGGATGAGAAGCGAAACGTCTTCAAGGAAAAACAAAGAAAGTCCAGTTGCCTCTTGAAAAAGCACTTTTGGGACATGATATTAAAGCTATAGAAATGGTATTAGTTTATAGTAATAATATCAGTGATAGGCTTGGCCTTCCAGAAAGTACAGAGATGATCTCTTCCTGCAGCACACTTATGTTTTAAATCTACAACTCTGCAAAAAAAAAAAAAAAACATTTCCTGATCCAGATCCATGTTGAATTTGAAAAATCAAACCCATTTCCAAAACACCTGATGTTTCCACAAATATCAACATGAAATAGAGGGTGCCAGGATCCATGAGCATCTCTAAGCTGGAGAACTTGCATTTCAAACTAAGAACTCCACCATCCCAAGTAGGATCTGCCAACACAATCAATTTGTCTCTTCACAAAATCCAAAGGACCTTTGTTCGCAATGGGAACCAGCTTTTGCTTCCCAAGAAAAGTGTCCCTTCTATTGTGTGCCTATATATTGATATTTCATACTGATATTTAACTGTGGTGGCGCAGTGATTAGAATGCAGTATTACAGGCTACCGGGAGTTCTGCTGACAGCCAGTAGTTCGATTGCTCTGGTCTTGATCAGCTCAAGGTTGACTTAGCCTTCCATCCTTCCAAGATTGGTAAAATGAGGACCCAGATTGTTGGGGACAATAGGCTGACTCTGTAAAGCACACAGAGAGTGCTGTAAAGCACTATGAAGCAATATATAAGTCTAAGTGCTAAGTGCTATATCCAAGTCTAGCTAACAGCTTCCTTTTCACAATGTCCAAATTTCACTAAAAAAAAAAAAAAAAAGCACATAGCAGCCTGTTGTGTTTGATTCCATCTTGATGGTCTTCAGAACTTCTAGAGAAGGTTTTTGTTTTCTGCCCTCCCAATCTCTTTTCCTCTCCTGTCATGACTTTCTGAGAATTATTTATTTATTTAAGTGTATTAACCACTCCAACTTCAATAAACTCTAGAATGCTAATTGGTTGTTTCTACAGATTCTAACTTTGAGGGTAAATGCTGCCTGATGCGTAAATATTACATCTATATGTTAAACTACAGATATGAGTTCAGTCAGAGGTCAGGCTAAATCTCCATCTCAGTTCTGATCTTGTTGTTCACTCTTTAGCTTCTCATACTCAGAAGTAAATTGCTTTAAAAAAAAAAAGGGGGAAGTTCTAACAATCTTAAATATTATGTAATCTTGGCATCCTTTTTTAATTTATCCTTCTGTCTAGCTTTCTTTATTTTGTGTACAGGTTACATCAAAACGAGAATAGTACATGTACTTCATAGTACATTTTTTTAATATTACACAAATTATTCTTGGATATTTGCAATTATCAAGTAGGGTTCCTTGCTTGACAATCTCAGCTCTGTAAATAGTTAAGCTGTCTTCAAGAACATGCCACAAGGAATCTGGCCATTTTAATATGCATAACAGATGCATAAATGCTGCGGCTTCCACAGTGTGATGTATTTGGGAACTGGGATCATATTCCATGGAAAATCTGGAGAAAATCACAACCTCAACCCAGCCTACCTTGCCAAGATGTTGAAAGCACACATACATGTATTGTCTATCTCACAGAGAAAGAGATGTTCCTTTTTACAATGAATGCTCACACAAAAGTCTTCAATATATTTCAATTTTCCCTTTAATGGAATATTCCAGTGCCAGAATCTCTGAGGGTTTCATTCTCTTGCAATATTATTTTTGTTGTTGTCGTTGTCGTTATTATTTCTACTTAGTATGGCAATCGCAGGGTTTACAGATTTCTATCCTCTCCCCCCCCCCCCCCCCCCCGCCGCCCTATGTGCACCTGTCATCATGGCTTCTCAACAACCTTCCCTTTCAGCCCCCCCCCCTCCATTTCCTTCATACAACTTGCGAGCTGAGCAGATCAATACATTTTTATGTTACATTAAAGGGAGGGGGAATGGGGTGCATTGCTGCGTTTAGCAACAGACCAATTGCCGATAATTGCTTCCAAATATCTTTGTCTCAGGTTTTTTTTTTTTTCCTCCAGAAACGCCTTTGTCTCTTGGCCCACTCACTGGCTGTTCACAATCCCTCAATCGCACACTCAGACAAAGTCACCAGGATCTGATTGCTCACCTTAGAGTTCTAATTACATTTGTTTTTTAGGGTCCCAGTGCATATGCTGGAGAAGTTTCTCTAGGCACCCCCTTTCTATTTTTTTAATAGCAGAAACATCACAGGGACTCAAAGAGACATGTATACACACATGCGCTCTCTCCCTCCCTCCCTCCCTCCTTCTCTCTCTCTCACACACACACACATACAACACACACACACACACACATATAGTTCTTTTTGCTCATCCTCTCCATCCAGAGGCAGTACTTTACACCCCTCTCTCCTGTATTGATCCGGCTTTCCTTCAGAGAGGAGCCAAGAGAGGTTCAGTAGAGAAAGGAAGATGTACCCCCATTGTATGCAAGGTCAAAGCCTTCTCTCTCTTTTTTTTTTTTTTTTGCAAAAAATCTTGAGGCCTGGGGTGGGGGCTGGGGGTGGCAGTTAATGGGAAGGAAAGTGCTGCTTTTGAAAGGCACTTGCTAAATGCAGGTAATCATCCCAGCATCTGGGATTAGACAAGCCTGGCTGGTTTTGTGTATGTGTGTGTCTCTGTCTGTGTGTCTAGTTTTACTACTCTCCATCTGCCTCAATAGATGGGGATGAAAGTCAAATCTCTCAAAATGAAGGTGATGTTTGGTTGTTCACTGGGAGCTTCAGCTTCTGAAACAGGGACATTGTGAAGAAACCGGACTGAGGCACAGAGCAGCCTTTGGCATCGGTTCCAAAGACAGACGGGAATTTTGCAAATGGTTGACAAGAAAAAGTTACTGCATTTGCCAGGTTCGGCATAAATGCCCAGATCTGTTTAGATCAGTTGCAAAAATCCCATGTCACCTAAGTCTGGTTCTATGGATTTTCTTGTTTATCACGTTTGTCTGCTTTTAGGGGATGGATTAATTAAAGGGTGTTTTTTTTCTCTCTCTCCTAAGAACAGACACATTGTGGGCTTTAATTTCAGTGGTACAGTTTATTCTCCATAAACGTTGCATGTCTCTGATGAGATTATTTCAAGGACGACGACCAGGGGTCTTCTTGGTGGTTAGCTCCCTAACTCACATGGGGTCAAGGTAGAGCCAAATCAACCAATACATATTAGTGGTGATCACCAGTAACAATAATGATACATAGATGATGGCTATCAACTCCCTTAATTATGTCATAGAAGTGATGGTTCAACTATAAGGAGTTTGATCTCCAATGAAATTTGCCATGAATTCTTTAATTCTAAGACTGCGTTCACGGGGAGAAAGAAGGATAAGTGACATCATAAGTCTCATGATGTTATTATGTAAATGAATTGCATCATTGTAGCTTCCACCAATCGCTGTAGACAGTGACTGCAGCCATGAAATTAAAAGATGCTTGCTCCATGAGAGGAAAGCTATGGCAAACATAGAAAGTATATTAAAAAGCAGAGACATCATCTTGCCAACAAAGGTCCATATAATCAAATCTTTGGTTTTCCCAGTGGTAATGTATGGCTATGAAAGTTATACCATAAGGTAGGCTGAATGCCAAAGAATTGATGCTTTTGAATTGTGATGCTGGAGAAGACTCTTGATAATCTCTTGGACTGCAAGGAGATCAAATCAGTCAATCCTGAAGGAACCTGGACTGTTCTTTGGAAGGACAGATAACTGAAGCTGAAGCTCAGATACTTTGGACACTAAATAAGAAGAAAGGACTCATCGGAAAAGACCCCGATGTTGGGAGAGATGGAAGGCAAAAGAAGAAGGGGGAGATGATCAGAGGATGAGATGATCAGATAGTGTCACTGACAAAATGAATTTGGGCAAAATCTGGGATACAGTGGAGAATGGGGGGAGGGGAGGGGGGCTGGCATGCTATGGTCCATGGGGTTGCAAAGAGTCAGACACAACTTAGCGATTGAACAACAAAAACTTCCACCGGTCCTCTATTGGCCTTGGACAATTAAATATTGAACTACATTGGGGTCAGTTCAGTATGGGATTGATGTATCATGTAGTTATAACTCATGGTTGATGCCTTATTGTTTTATGCAAACCTAGTAAATTGTGGGTTATTCAGTCAATCATGATTAGATCATATCATGGCTTGGAACAGAGGTAGGCAACTTTCTGTCAGCAGGGCACACATTTCTATTATTATTTAATCTCCCTCCATGGCCCCATATGCCTGACAGCTTGAGCATGTAAAGATGCAAAAACAAAAATTGTGACCTTTTTGTTGTTTTGAAGATGTAAAGATATGAATAGCAGAAAACTTACAGAGTCATTTTCTTATGGAAAACAAAACTGAATTTCAGCGGTAATATCTTTGGATATTTTGAATTCTGGGTAAGCCCTAGTCTGCTGTATCCACCCCTGCCCTTAAACAACATGTGTGAACACAGCCATTGTGCTTTTGATGAAGTGCTAATGGATGAAATTTAGCATTTAATTAAAATGTCAATCCCGTTAGATAGACCAGACCAGGGGTAGGCAACCTTGCCCCTTTTATGACTTGTGGACTTCAATACACAGAATTCCTGAACCAGCCATGCTGACTCAGGAATTCTGGGAGTTGAACTCCACAAGTCATAAAAGAGCCAAGGTTGCCTACCCCTGGTCTAGGCAATGTACTTACATATTTCTGTAAGGGAAGGAAGAAAGGAAAGACCCCTGTAATGGGGTTTGTTTGATTTTTGCTCTATAAATCATGCTTCAGAACTTACCATCTTGTGTGAACTTAGTCACTGGTGGTTTATTGAGCAAATCAAACTGTACATGTTTTCATTGTGATATATGAAGTGGTCATAATGTAAATCTATTTAAACTATAGCTATATTTTTCTCTATATTAATTTGCACTGGCCCTTTTTGAAATAATTTTGTTATTTTTTTGTCCCCTGGAAGATTGCAAGTGCAAGACAATAGCATCCTGATTTCAAAGTTAAGCACAATAAAAGTGTCACCTGCAAAAATCACACGTAAAGAAGAAAATATCTGGAGTTTTGGAGGTGAGCGAAAGAGAGAGAACTTCAGGTATAATTTGCCCATTATTTGTATCTTTACAAGTGGCTGTATTCACACAAGAGACTTCACTAGGTCAGCTGTAAAAGTAAGACTTACATTTGTAATAGCAGTGCTAAACTTGATTGGTTTATCTTTGGTTAATTCTTGCTTAGTGTAGAGCTTTGGGGCGAGTTTATGATCTAACTAATTTTGCAAATTCAGAGACCATATTCAAGATGTTATATGAAGAAAGCCATCAGCTTCCCTTGAAAGTGTACATTACATATTGTTATTTGTTATATCTCAAGTATACAGGTAGTCCTCAACTTACGACCACAATTGAGACCGGAACTTCCATTGCTAAGTGAGGTGATCATTAACTGAGTTGTGCTTGATTTTATGACCCTTTTTTGCTGTAGTCATTAAGCAAATCACTGTGGTTGTTAAGTGAATCATACAGTCATTAAGCAAATCCAACTTTCCCTATTGGCTTTGTTTGTCGGAAGCCATTTGTGAAGGTCACAAACGGTGATCATGTGGCCCTAGGACGCTGCAACCATCATAAATACATGCTGGTTACCAAAAGCCCAGATTTTGATCACATGACCCTAGGGACACTACAACAGTTGTAAGTGAGAGGACTGGTTGTAAGTCACTTTTTTCAGCAGTGTTGTAACTTTGAATTGTCGCTAAATGAATGGTCATAAGTCGAGGACTACGTGTATATCATTTATTACCTTTTTCTTTTTCTTTTCTTTACTGCTCATTTCTAAGTTTGCAGAGGTTATGATGAGTCCCAGGAGTTTGAATGAACAAAGGAAGTTCTTTTCCTCTGTAATATTAATGTGGGTTTTTCTCTTCCTTTCCCCTCTAGTCTTCCTCACACACAAAAACACACACAACTGCTTGTGGACAGCCTGCAGGCTTTCCTCCTCCCTTTTCTCCATTAAATAACACACCACAAACCCCTTCCAACCCTGAGACCCTCTGCAGGGAGCCGGTTTACAAGAAGAGCCCACTGCTTTCCCAAACAAGACACCCCAACGCACCACACATTTCCAGCTATACATAATCTAATATACGTTACCATAGCGCCAATCAATAACTCAGCAGGCCAATGCCGAAAATTTTTTCTCTTAAAGGAACAGCTTTCCTCAGCCAGCTTCCCAGCTCTTCCAAGCTGACTCTTGCAAAAACAGCCCCAAATGTCTAGAGGAAACAAAATGGCAGCGTTTTTCTGATTACTCATGGCTACCTCCAACCCAACATCGTGTGACAGTGGATTGTGGCCTTTGATGACGCTTCAAGCTCAATATGAAAGCAGAAGCTTGCTCCTTATATTCCTCCCAAGCACACAAAATCAAGGATTTGTAGCACTGGATAAGGATCATCTACTCGTGTTTTTCAAACTTGGCAAGGTTAAGATGAATGGACTTCAATTCCTAGAATTCCCCAGCCAGCAAGCTGTCCGTAGTATTCTGGGAGTTGAAGTCCACCCAACTTAACATTGCCAAATGACAAACACAGATCTAGTCCAACCCTCAAAAATGGACAGATAGCAGCACAGAGATAGACTGCACCTATATCTGAAGATCTGATTAGCTATTTAATTATTGAAACCTCTGGAATCCCAGCAAGGAGCCATCTGCCTTTCACAGAGTCTTGCCAGACATTACAAGCAGGATAGGAAGCCTTGAAAATATGGAAGATATTGAAAATATGGAAGGTTTTCTCTCTCTCTCTCTCTCCAGCAACACTCATTTGGCTGCATTCTGTGAGAGCTGTGAGGAGGCTGACCATGGAACATAAACATTGAAGCATTTCTGACATTCAAAGAGACTCTGCCATTCGTGAGGGTTGGAAATTCTTTTTGCAGCTTCCAAGATTCTGAATTTCAATACTAGCATTAAAGGCACCTCCTTAAAGCTGCTGCTGTTTTGGCCATGTTTGCTTCCCTGATCTTGCCCAGCTGGGTGGGGCTTGACCCTTTCACACAATCCATTTAACCCAATTTTTAGCTCCTTGTTGTTGGCTCTGGCAGACCACTCACATTGACCCGATCAAACATCACCTTTGAAGGAACACAGAGCCTGGTTATCCCCTGAGCCCTTGGACCAGATATCATTATTTCAGTCACCTTCTCCTATTAGCCAGGTAACCAGCAGTGGTGGACTCTTAGTTACTTATTCCTTGAATTTATACACCACCTTCCTAGTGCTCAAGGGAACTTATAGCAATTTAAAAATACAACGCACAATAATACGGAATACAACACAATTAAAACCAAAACCAAAATGCTGTTATGTTGTTTATTGCTCTTGTATCCTTATAAATGTCAGGTTTTTAGTCAGTATATAATTGGGTGGATATATAATTGTATTATTTATTCCTATGAAAACCAAGGAGTCTTTTCTGAATTGCAGTAGGATGGCAATATGTTTAAAAAATAAAATTACAATTAGTTTGGTAGTATGCAGAATTAGATCCGTATACTACTAAAACTCTTGTCATAGAGGGAGGGAGGGAGGGAGGGAGGGAGGAAGGAAGGAAGGAAGGAAGGAAGGAAGGAAGGAAGGAAGGAAGGAAGGAAGGAAGGAAGGAATTTCTGATGCACCCTGCCAGCTTCTCACAAGGAAATGGGGAAGCCAGTAGGAAGTCAGAAGTTGCTTCTGTTTCCACTGCTGTTTTGCCCACCCATGCTCATTCTGTTTCTCTGTATACATAAGGAAATACCTCTGATCCAAATGGGGCATGGATTATCTAGTAATTATTAAAAGCTTTATGAAAGAGAGGTCTTTTACCATCCTCCTAAATACTGAGAGGATGGGACAAAAGACCCCATTTGCCCCCATGCCCTATAGTCAAACTTCATTACCAGGGCCTCTTCTGCTGAGCGGTTCATAGCAGGAGAGGTAGTTCCACAGATAAGCCGGTATTAAGCCACACAGGGCTTTAAAGGTGAGCAGCACCACCTTAAACTATGCCTAATGGGCTACTGGTAGTAAGGGGAGAGCTTTCAATGCAAATGCCTTATAAACCTGGGGCTGGACCCTATGGCGGTCACATTTTGTACCAGTTGTGTTTGCTGACATTTTTCAAAGATAACCCCAGATACAGGTCTTCACAGTAGTTATGGGTTGTAGCCAGCTCAGAAATTTATTCTCAAATTGTGCAAGCTCTTTATCCCAGCCATCATTCCAAAACTAGTGAGAGCTGCAGGGGCCAAGGAGCACTCCACACTACCACTCTGTTTTTGTTTTTCTGGGACAGTGCTGGTCTACCCAGAACACGATTTGCCTCAATTCCTGTTTCTTTGCCAAAGGAACCTTCATATTGTCTGGATTTGATTTCAGCTTGTTCTCTCTCACCCACTCACAACTGAGATAAGTCAATATTCAAGAGTACTGATTTCTTCACTGGAGCTGGAAGGTAGATAGATTGGAGGCAGTCCGTTCCAAAGCTGCACTTGACTCCCTATTGTGTTTGTTAAGGAACATAGGAGATAAATTAGATCGTGGTGGAACACGAAAGGTCAATGATCTAGTTGTCAAATAGCACTCCTGCACTTCTACTTTCTTTATACGGTATATCCCAACTCAAAGGATTCGAAGGACTGAAGAACAGTGACCCTGTAGTTCAATCCTGCCAGATGGCCCACAAGAATATCACAATAGATGGTATCAAAAGCCAGGCAAAAGTCATGTCCTTCCATTTAGTTTCCAGTGTATATCAAGATGACCAAAACTGTCTCAGTATTTTGTCCTGGATGAAATTATCCTAACTGCAATGGGTCCAGAAAACCAGTTTATCCAGATAATAGAATAACAGAATTGGAAGGTCTTCTTGGAGGTCTTCTAGACCAGTCCAACCCCCTGCTCAAGTAGGAGATCCCATACCTTTTCAGACAAAGGGTTATCCAATCTCTTCTTTAAAACCTCCAGTGTTGGAGCACCCACAACTTTCTGGTGGCAAGCGGTTCCACTGATTAATTGTTCTGTCAGGAAATTTCTTTTTAGTTCTAGGTTGGTTCTCTCCTTGATTAGTTTCCATCCATTGCTTCTTGTTCTGCCTTCAGAAGCGTTGGAGAATAGGTTGACCGCCTCTTCTTTATGGCAACCCCTAGTTCTGGAGCCATCACTTTCTTACTTACTTTATTCAAGAATATAATTAGAAAGATTTTCCAGAGAGAAATTTTTCAATAAAGGTATTCTAACTGCCTCCCTTAACCAGGCTGAGACGTATTCTACACTCAAGGAGGAGTGGATCAATTCCCTTAAACATGGGACCAGTTCCAAAAGTCTCCTGTACATCCCCTTCTCGACATTTTTGATGGAGGCATGGAGTATGGAGAAGGCTAATGGGCCTGTTCTATGCACAATGAAGACACAGAAGTAAGGAATAGGATTTTATTTACAGGTAGTCCTCAATTTACAACTATTCGTTTAGTGACCATTCAAAGTTACAACAGCACTGAAAAAGTGACTTATGTCCATTTTTCACACTTATGTCCTTTGCAGCATCTCCATAGTCATGTCATCAAAATTTAGACACTTGGAAACCGGCTCACATTTATGACTGTTGCAGTGTCCCGGGATCATGTGATCATCACCTTTTGTGCCCTTATGACAAGCAGAGGCAATGGGGAAGCCCGATTCACTTCACAACCATGTTACTAACTGAACAACTGCAGCTATTCACTTAACAAACTGTGGCAAGAGAGGTTATAAAATGGGGCAAAACTTACTTAACAACTGTCTCACTTAGCAACGGAAATTTTGAGCTCAATTGAGGACCTTCCTTCCTTCTTTCTTTCTTTCTTTCTTTCTTTCTTTCTTTCTTTCTTTCTTTCTTTCTTTCTTTCTTTCTTTCTTTCTTTCTTTCTTTCTACAGCCATCCAACTCAATGAAGCCTCTCAGAGCCGCTCAGAAATATGATATCTCCCTTGGGAGACTCCCCAGATTCCTCCTCAGAGGTCAGCTCAGGGGAGGTTGAGCCCATTCCTGGCACGTAAGGAACCGTGTTGATTGATGGCTCTGAAGAGCCCTCCGAAAGAGGAGGCTTCAGCTGTGGAAAGTTTGCAGTGGCAGACAGACAGCGAAGAGGAGGAGGAACCAGAACACGCAGGGCAGAGAAAAGGCAAGATCAGCGGAGTCAGCCAGACTACTTGAGAGGAGAAGACCCCACCGGTCTTGATGGGCCACACCAGAAAGCTGGCTATTTATCACAACAGACGGATGGAGGTGTTGCTGTGAACAACGTGTTGGTTTTCTAGCTGTGTGTTTGATCGTCATGATTCTTGTTTCATTCTGGATTGACAGCATGTTTGGAATTGTGCCTTGAACTTTTCTTGCCACGGGAACTCTCTTGTGTGTGGATTTAAGTTTTGCCTGCTGGAGTTATTTTGTTTGAGCAACTTCCAATGGCTTTGTGGACTGTTAGGCCATTGCTCTGTGGACTAATCTTGGCCTGCTCATGGCTGGACGTAATTGGGACAGTTCTGAGTTTTTGGTGAAGGGAATTGCTGGGGAATATTAATAAACTCACTAAACCACAGTTACGTGTGTGTGTGAGTGAGTGGGCCAGCACAGAGAATTTGAATAAGACTGTGTTTCCTCTGATTCATGGAGTTCTCCAATTTGGACTCCAATCTTCTACCTATCCACTTCATCACTCTCAGTCCTCTGGTAAATCAAGGTGCCGATTGCTGCAAGAAAGACCAGACTTACAACTGATTGTGTCAACCACTCACCCCTGCTCTCTATTGTTGAGACTAGACTGGACTTCAGCAGTATCACCATGTTTTACAAGCTGAACTCCTATGACCCTCTGCTCCCAAGGCTGGTTTACAGAGAATTGACATTTCTGTTATATATCACTCTTAAGACACAGCCTTAAGACTCTGACTCCTAATAAAATAAGAGTTTTAGTAAAGTATTATATTTGTATCTTTCCAGGTACCAGGAATGAGTCAACAATATTGCAGAATCTGTCTTACAAACATTCACAACACCTTATCACTCCATGCTCATGAGAGACACACTGTTACAGGTGGTTTTCATTTTTTTTTAAAGAGCCCTGGTGGCGCAGTGGTTAGAATGCAGTATTGCAGGCTACTTCTGCTGAATGCCAGCTGCCAGCAGTTCGGCAGTTCGATTCTCACTGGCTCAAGGTTGACTCAGCCTTCCATCCTTCCGAGGTCGGTAAACTGAGGACCCAGATTGTTGGGGACAATATGCTGACTCTGTAAACTGCTTAGAGAGAGCTGTAAAATACTGTGAAGCGGTATATAAATCTAAGTGCTATTGCTATTGCTATTATCCCTCCTTCCACCCTGCTGTACACACCAGAGGCAGAATTCAGTCCCTAAAGAGAGTATAAAGTATCCAGAATTCAACGCTGACTTTTATTCTAAAGTCTCAGTTTTTAAAGCAATCTCTCACTTTATAGGTTTTCTTCTCTATCCCATTTGAGAAAACAGGAGTGGCATTACTGGAGCCTTTTCACATAAAATTGTGAGTGTTCAGTATTTATTTTGTTATTTCTGCATTCCAGGGGAAAAACTGTGTTCAGAATGACTGAGATCCTCTGACTGGCAGATAATTTTTTTCAACCAGTCTGTGCCAACTTGATCCCCTCCAGTTGTATTGTCTAGAACATCAATCATCCCAACCCAATTGCCCGGTATGATGGGATTTGTAGGCTGACAGATCTAGTCCTGTCTAGATTACCCATAGATGTAATTACTCTTTACATCTATAGGTAATCTTTGACTTACAATCATTTGTTTACTGACTGAAGTTAAATGGTACTGAAAAAAGTGATTTATGACCGTTTTCCCACTTATGACCATTGCAGCATCCCCATGGTCACATGGTCAAAATCTGGACACTTGGCAACTGGCATCTATTTATGATGGTTGCAATGTCACGTGATCACCTTTTGTGACCTTTTCATAAGCAAAGTCAATGGGAAAACCAGATTCACTTAACAACCATGTTACTAACTTAACAACTGCAGTGATTCACTTAACAACTATTGCAAGAGGGTCATAAAATGGGGCAAAATTCACCTAACAGAGCTTAGCAACATAAATTTTGGGCTAAATTTTGGTCATAAGTCTAGGACAGGGGTAGGCAATATTGGCTCTTTTATGACTCGTGGACTTCAACTCCCAGATAGCAGTCTTCCAATATCTCAGGGGCTGCCACAGAGAAGAGGGAGTCAAGCTATTTTCCAAAGCGCCTGAAGGCAGGACAAGAAGTAACGGATGGAAACTAGTCAAGGAGAGAAGCAATCTGGAACTGAGGAGAAACTTCCTGACAGTTAGAACAATTAACCAGTGGAACAACCTGCCTCCAGAAGCGGTGAATGCTCCAACACTGGAAGTTTTTAAGAAGAGACTGGACAGCCATATGTCCGAAATGGTGTAGGGTTTCCTGCCTGAACAGGGGGTTGGACTCGATGACCTCCAAGGTCCCTTCCAACTTTATTATTATTATTATTATTATTATTATTATTATTATTATTATTATTATTATTATTATTATTATTATTATTATTATTATTATTATTATTATTATTATTATTAATAAACTCTGGGAGCTGAAGTCCACGAGTCATAAAAGAGCCAAGGTTGCCTACCCCTGGTCTAGGACTACCTACATACATACATGGCCAGACAAATCTTTGACCAACCTGAGCCGTGGTGGTGCAGTGTTAGAATGCAATTTTGCAGGCTAATTCTGCTGACTACCAGGGGTTTGATCCTCACTGGTTTAAGGTTGACTCAGCCTTCCATCCTTCTTAGGTCGGTTAAAATGAGGACCCAGATTGTTGGGGGCAATACGCTGACTCTGTAAACTGCTTCGAGAGGGCTGTAAAATACTATGGGGAGGTATATAAGCCTAAGTGCTATTGCTAATGCTACCACCCCACATGGCACTCTACTTCATATTTGTAAAAGATGAGGTAACTCTGTTCATGCTCAAGATCCCTCTTGTTTTGCACTCTCCTCCTCAGTTGTTTTGAGACCTTTAAGTGAAGATGTTGCCAAACATAATCCCAGGCAGAGAGAGATGAGCCCAAATGGTGCTATTTTGCTGGCCAACTGAAGTCCTTGCAAGCTGGTTGGACATGCTTACAGTGGCGATGGGGGCACCATTAGAAGAGCTGAAGGACCAAATTAAGGACACGTCATCATGGAGAAAATCTATCTACAGGTAGTCCTCAGCATAGGACCCTAATGGAGCCTGCTCAGTATGGTCATAAGTTGTGACAGTTGTAAAGTGACTCACCCAAATTTACAACCTTGCTTGCAGTGGTTGTTAAATGAATGCGGCCGTCGTAGAGCAAACACATTGTTTGCTGTGGAGTGTTTTTGCCAAAAACGAAAAATGCCAATTTTGGGCAAAAAGTCATAAAATACAGTCAGGCAGGACACTGCAAACTGCCATAAATATGGGCCAATTACCAAACACCTAACATGCAGTCATGTGACCACACAAGAGGGTGACTGTCAGAACTTGGGAACCAGGTCATCAGTACTACTTTGTAACTTCAAATGCTCACTCAGTGACTGGTCGTAAGTTGAAGACTATCTATATGCAGTCACTAAGAGTTGGCAACTTAATGGCATGTAATCAATCAATCAATGGAAGGATTCAGGGTAACTACAGCTAACCCAGCTATTCTAGTAGTATATTCTCTCATCCATGACAACAACAACAACAACAACAACAACAACAACAACAACAACAAGAAGAAGAAGAAGAAGAAGAAGAAGAAGAAGAAGAAGAAGAAGAAGAAGAAGAAGAAGAAGAAGAAGAAGAAGAAGAAGAAGAAGAAGAAGAAGAAGAAGAAGAAGAATTAGTAGTAGTAGTTAGTATAGTAGTAGTAGTAGTAGTAGTAGTAGTAGTAGTTGGAAAGGGACCTTGGAGGTCATCTAGTCCAATCCCCTGCTCAGGCAGGAAACTCATACCATTTCGGACAATGGCTGTCCAGTCTCTTCTTAAAACTTCCAGGTTGGAGCATTCACCGCTTCTGGAGGCAGGTTGTTCCACTGGTTAATTGTTCTAACTGTCAGGAAGTTTCTCCTTAGTTCTAGGTTGCTTCTCTCCTTGATTAGTTTCCATCCGTTGCTTCTTGTCCTGCCTTCAGGTGCTTTGGAGAGTAGCTTGACTCCCTCTTCTTTGTGGCAGCCCCTGAGATATTGGAACACTGCTATCATGTCCCCCCTCGTCCTTCTCTTCATTAAACTAGACATACCCAATTCCAGCAACCCAATTCCAGCAAATGGGTGGGTACACAAGAACACACAAATTACTGCCCTGTAAGAACACCAAAATGATGCCTCCCAGAGATGCTGACAGTAAAAAGGGACACGCTGTAGTGTAAGGGTCTTCAAACTTGGCAACTTTAAGACTTGTGGACTTCAACTCCCAGAATTCCTCAGCCAGCCCTCAGGGGCTGGCTGAGGAATTCTGGGAGTTGAAGTCCACAAGTCTTAAAGTTGCCAAATTTGAAGACCCCTGGTGTAGTGAGACTCCTCCCACAGTCATGTCACTGAGCAAAGCCCTTCCCTTGACATGCCTGCATTTTGAAGCTGCTGCAGGATAAGACTTGCTTGAGGATGTCACTTTACCTGCTCAGGTGCCCCAAAACCACATCTTATTCTTTGCTTGCTGGCAAAAACACAGACCCTCCTTCCAGACCAACCAGCTTGTTTTCTGCCTGTAATTGCCAAATGCTGCTAGGCTGCATTTTTGCCAGGAAACAATAATTCAAGGACCATTTTTTTTAAAAAAAAATGGCGACCTCTGTCTGATTATTTTTTTAAAGCTTTTCTGGGAATCAAGCTGTGTCCATTGACTTCACCAGAAATAATGCAGACACCCTCTTGAAATTGGTGGAGGGGCAAATGTCTTTGTATTCAGTTTGGCAGACCTCCTAGCTGAATTGGAAGGGGCCACATCTAAGTCCCACAGGAATCCCCTGGCCTCTTCATCCCAACATCCATAACTTCCATTAATTCACTTCACACCCAGAGCATTGATCCTAACTATTCATCTCTCTCTGTCTCTCGCGCGCTCACTTCCTACCCCCGCCGTCCCTCACCACCACCACAGCCCCCAGCCTTGCTGGCTTCTGTCCATGCAGTCTGCTTTGCCCAACGGACATCTCATCCTCCCTGCTGAATGATCCATGCAAACTCATTTACTCGAAGAAAATCAATGCACAAGAAATAGCGCACCAGGCAAGGCAAGGAATCTGTCTGAAGATTGACCGGGCAGGCAAAGAGACGCAGAGAAACCACGATAAGAATTGTCCTGACAATCCCATGGAGAGCATGCAGATAGCAAAACAAGGAAAAGAAATCCTTCCAAAGAAGACATGCAGGAAGCAGAAATCCCCTCCCCTTAGTGGAAAAAAAAATAGAAATAATGTAAGCCACCAAAAAAAACAAAAAAACTTTTTCACATTCTGAGGTTGGATTCACAGACTTGTACCATTTAGGATGGTCTTGAAATTCTGAAAATGAATTAAATTGCACCGTAAAACTAATCTAACAAACCACAAATGTCAGCATGTTGTGTCCAAGCAAATAAACCATGATAATGGTTTAATAAGATAGGCTGGTTCTCACAATATAATGACTTGGATTCCTATAACACTGAAACAGCTATCTAATCTCAATTCTTGGCTTCTAATGTTGTAAAAACTCAAGCAGTGAAACCTATGGAACTCAGGGCTACAGGATCAATGGTAGCACATCCTGCTTTCCTTTCTACTAAAGATTTTGTCCCTGGCTCACCAGTTATAATAGACGTTTGAGTAGAATATAATGGGAAAGACTGAATAACAGCTGCAGCAAGAGAAGCAGAATGGGACTACATGGATCAAGAATAAGGTAGCTTTCAATGTTTCCACAGAAATCTGAAGTATTTATGGAATCATAGAGAATCTAGCATCATCTATTTCAACCCTCTACATTATGCAGGAAAATCAATTAAACCATCTATCAGAGGTGATTGTCAAGCTCCTCAAAAATCTCCAATGATGGAAGACTCACAAGCTCCATGTAGATTATTCTAATGCTGTGCAGACATTTCTCATTGTCCATTCTGTTGACAGCTACTCCCACTTCTGATGATGTTGGCACAATCTTTGCTCAAGATCAAGCAACTGCCATGGGTCTCCTCTTAATATACCATCTTCTTATTTGTGTAAACTCCCAGTACTAAGTTCAACCTAGTCCTGGTGCCCTACAACAGGGGCCTCCAAACCTGGCAACTTTTAGACTTGTGGACTTCAACTCCCACAATTCCCCAGCCAGCATGGGCATTTGCTACCTCCGTCACTAAATTGTCTCATTAAATGGATTCCTCTTCCTCCTCCTATTAGCTTTAATCTATACAACCAACATCTCAGGGGACTATAGGTTTCCATGGTTGTTGCTATGAAGGAAGGCATTTGGGCTTGCAGCCTAGCAAGAGATGAAGCTGGATGAGACCAAAGGCCACCAGGTCCCAATTATATTTCACCAGAATTCAGTTCTTAGGAATTGAGTGTTGCTACTTGACTCTCCTAAGAACAATAACCATCATTCCTAGAAGAGAAGTCTTGCTGAAGGAACCAGAACCAGGTCATGGTTGATGATCTTCAGAGTTAGACTGCCCTAGGATGAGATAAAGAGACATGGAGAGACTGTTGTGCAGAGAATTGATGGAAACCAGAAGAGCTTGATTGGCCTAAGCAGACCTGGCTCAGATCTTTGAACTCCTTCACCTTTCACCCATCGTTTCAGAACTGTATCTTCATAAGAAAGCCCACCTAAGATCCTTCAACCCTTCTCTCCATTTTGCTTTCTCTTACCAAGCTGTCGGGCCTTTTCCTTTGCTTCTTTCCATGTATGCACAGGCCCATCGATCCGAGTTCTGCAGTGACCTTTTTCATTTGAATGCAATCAATTGACCTTTCTGAACCCTGGCAGGGAAAAGGTCTCTTCTGAGTATCGGAGGTCACTAAGATGCTGACCAGCTCCCGTTGCCAAGGCAACCTCCATCCATTTCCCCCCTTGTACTCCTGAATCAGGAGCTGTGGAGAGAAGCCATCAGGATTGACCCAACATGTCAGGGGCTCTTGAGCAGCAAGCCACAGAGACCATTCCTTATAATGTTGTAGTTATAGACTATCCTGATGACTTTTACACCTTTCTCTGCCTCTCATTCTGCATCACTTGTTCCATCTATAATACAGCAATAACTGACTTGAAAAGATCCTTTCCAAGGTACCAATTTAGCAACCTTCCTTTGGTGCAATTTGCCCAAGATGGCTTACTTCTTTTGTTTCAGACTTTTATATATTGCTCTATATAACCTTTATCCCAGAGCAACTAATAAATATTTTGTCAGGCCATTTTTTAAATTTCCTCCTTCATAATTAAGATCAACCAGGTTCTGAAGCAAAGGAAGCTTCCACCCATCTAAACAATCATTGCACAGAAAGGCCTGAATGAAGACCCCATCTTGACATTAAAAAAATACCTGAATGCAATTCTGCAGTATGATGCATGAAACTGTTTGAAAACAGCATGCACCGATTTGATTGTCCCATCTCCCAAAAGATACTACAAAGCTGGGAAAAGTGCAAAGAAAGGCAACCCAATTAATTAGAGAAGCAAGGTGCACCTAATTAAACACATTTTTCCTCATTAATAGAGTCTTCTGGATGAAGCTTTGATTGTGCATTCTCCCTTGCCATTTACAGAATTGCTGGGTCCTGGATGATAACGTACAAGCATTTCCTTAAATTGTAGATACTTTTAATTCTTAAAAATGCTTTCAAAAGCTGCCATGCTGCAAAGCAAAACATCAGTCACTAACTTCATTTTATTTTCCAAGTATATCTCTGGGCCCCACAGAGATCCCACAGACATCCACAGGAAAAAAAAAAAAAGGAAAATACTAAATTGCTATAGATCGATATTCTGTTTGGAAGTGTGCCTGCCTATCTAGAAAAAAATGTAACAAACCAAAGTTGGTAGAAAGCATTGCAAGAGAAAGGAAATAGGGACCACCACTCCCCCTAAGTTGCTTTCTGGGAAAACAAATGTTTCTGTAAAGGACCTTGCCCACCAGAGCAGCCATTTTGTGAAAAGACAAAATGTGGCAGCCATTTTGTGTGTGCATCCCTGCCCTGTAATATCGCAAAAGATTTGTCTACTCTTTTCTTGGGTTCTCGATTGTGTTGTAATCTATTTGTCACCACCACCACCACCAGTTTCCTTAGTACTGATTCTGAATTTTTTTTCCTGCTGGTGAAGAAAACCCCCAGAGGACCAAATAAACAGAATGGTGCAATGTGTTGTGATGAGTTTTGATGATTGAAACCATGAGTCTCGGTGCAAACGAAGTGGGCATTCATTGGATATTTGAGAAGAGATCAAGGCCAATCTGTTTATGGCAAGGTCCTGCTTTCTCCCACTAATGGTGGTCCAGTAGGGGTGGGATGAAGAATCATGTTCTTGAGAAGATCATGTTCTGTGAGAAGATCCAGGAGAGGTCAAATGCAGCGGGAAAGTCAATTTTCTAAAAGCAGTGTTTCTCAACCTTGGCAACTTGAAGATGTCTGGACTTCAACCCCCAGAATTTCACAGCCAGCACGTTGCTGGGGTTGGGAAAAGCTGTTTTAGAAGTTCTCCAAAATGCCCTTGCAGTTTTGGAAGTCGTGCCAGGCCAGATGTGGAAACACTTCTTCTCCCTCAAAATTGGGAAGAACAAAAGAAGCACCCAAATTTCTTACTACTATCCAGTTCCTGATTGGTGCAGGTTTACAGCTTGATTATTTTCTGTTTCTGTTTCTCTATCTAAAAGGAGCAAAACCAGGTCCAGGGACAATGAAATATGAAGTAATATTCTCCACTAAGTGGGAGGAGGAGGAGGAGGAGGAGGAGGAGGAGGAGGAGGAGGAGGAGGAGGAGGAGGAGGAGGAGGAGATATTAAACTTATTTGCCACTGGACAACTCTGGGAGTGGCATATAAACAAAGAAATTAAAATAAATAAAATTAAAATGAAATAAAATTGATACAGGTAGTCTTTGTTTAGCAACCACAATTGGGACAGATAACTCAGTCATTAAGCAAAGCAGATGCTAAATGAAACTGAGACTGCACTTATGATCTTCCTTCAGCTTTCATTTCTTATACCGATAGTCTTCAACTTATAACCACAATTGGAATGGGAATTTCTGTTGCTAAGTGATGCAGTTGGTAAGTCATCGTGTAACCAGATGACTTCTCAACAATTTTACAATCATTTTTATCCTGGTCCTTAAGGTGTAAACCATTCACATGCTGTCATTAAGCAAATCTGACTTCCCCAATTGATTTTGCTTGTCAGAGCTGGTTGGGAAGGTTGCAATACACAATCAGCAACTGCAAGATGTTGCTACTGTTGTAAATGTGAGTCAATTGCCGATGCCCAAATTGCAATCATGTAACCCTGGGGTGATGTGACAGTCATAACTTTTGAGAAAAGGTCATAAGTCACTTTTTTCTAAGCCCATTTTAACTTTGAATTGCCATTAAATGAATGGTTGTTAAGTTGAGGATTCTGTAGGCTATGAAGGTCATAAATGTGAAGACTGATCGCAAAGTTACTTTTTCACCACCACCATAACTTTGAACCATCACTGAAGGAGACGGTGCTAAATGAGAATACCTGTAAAACATAAAACAGAAAGATATAAAATATAAAGTATGCTCTGGAAAAGGGAAGTCTCTCTTCTTTAAGAGAGGATAAGTAGCCATTTTAAGCACCAGCAGGGGTTGGATTAGATGAGATCTCTTCCATTTCTTTTTTTTATTATTGTGGCTAAAGCTTAGGAGAGATGAACAACAGAGGTTTGTAAAATGATGGTAAGGATTTTTAACTTAAGTGTCAGATTAGATCAAGTTAAATGTTTTTACTGAGAAAGGTCTCTGGATTTACCAGGACAATCAACTCCTTCTAATCTCTCTTGCCTCACAAGCAAGGGGAAAATTACATATATGTACTGCCTGGAAGAAAGATATGATATGATTGTAATGGAAAATATAGGTGTGGAGAGGCAGAGAGATGATTATGGACATCCTTTTGAATGCTGAGTCAATAATGAAAATATTTGCAGTTCAATAACAGACAAAGGAAAGCAGTTTCTTACAATGCACAGGATTAATTTGTGGAACTCACTGTCACAGGACAAAATGGCAAGACCAGAAAAGAGACTAGAAACTAGATCTATTAATAGCTATCAGTCACAATAGCAAAACTGCATTCTCCTGTCCAGTGGACCGTAGAGTTGCAAACATCTGGATTCATATTGCAAGTATTTCAACATCTGTTCTTTCACATGTGTCGACACCAGCATTTCCATAACTTGGGCTGCTTGTTCCCATTTTACAGATGGAGAAGAAAACTGAGGCTTAAAAGAAGAGCAGTTTAGCCAAAGTAATCTAAAGCCACTTAATTTCTGGTTAAAGTTAGGTTTTGATTTGTATTCTACAAGTTTGAATCGATTCTGCTGCAGATCCTTTTAAAATATGCATATTTTAATTTTCTGAATAAGCAGAGGTACCCCATCAGCAGGCACTCCTTCTCACAGCGTTGCCAAAGAAGGGGACAAAAGAAGAGACTGATTTTGTAGCAGCTGTGCCTGCTGGTTTAAAATCACCAAAGTAAATGGAGGACACATGGCTAATCTAAAAGTTAAAAAGAAAAAAAAGAAAGAAATCTAATGCTATTGGGGGGGAAAGGAGCCAGTTGAGTTGTGTGCATCTATGTACTCCTTAGGATGGGTCAGCATCCTAAATGCCTTTCCTGAGTTCCCTTTTTAGATCTCCCCACACTCCTCAAATCTATTTCTCAAAATTATGAAGGATTTTTTACATTTTCAGCAAGATGTAGGAGCCTACCCTGCTGCGCCCTCTAGTGCTGCTCCCTCTAGTACCGTATTATCTGTTAACATACCAATACTCCATGAAGCAATAATCCAAAGATTCATTTATTTCATCCAGCGTCTTTCTTTCAAGAGCATCTCAGCAGAGGCCTCTAGGATGCTTGTAAAGGAGGCCTGAACGAAGCTCCATTGTTTGTTCACATTACTCTAAGATTAGATTGTCCCCACGCATGGAGGATTCATTGGGCTATCAACTTCCACTAACTGTCATGTTGCCAGAGTGACCTCTGCTAAACATTACTTAAAAATTTGGGGTCCTTGCTGCTCCCTGGACTTGTTTTTGGTTTTTTGGTTTTTTTGCAGACATTTCATTACCCAACTAGGTAACATCATCAGTGCTAGAAGTCATGTTACCTAGCACTGATGTTATCTAGCTGGGTAATGAAACATCTGCAAAAAATAACCAAGCTGAGAGAGCACCTACAATTCAACCCTGAGCTAAAAATATTCTCTTCTACTTAGGAATGCACAAAACTTCTTATCCTATCCTTCCCACCAGCCTTTCTTGGAAATAAAAAGAACCGAAAGGGATGAAGGCAGATGGAAAGCTTAACTCTGCATCCTGCCAGCCTCTATCAGCACCAGCTCTAAACATCTCCAGAATGAGCTGTTTGCAAGTTCAAGGCCACACTTTTTACATTTCAGTCCTGTAGCAAGGTTCCTTTCCCTCCCTGGAAAGCCTTCCCAGATATATCCTACAGGTGATTTTAAAGAATGAGATCTTTTTATTTATTTTTATTTTATTGATCAGATTTAGGTACTCACAGATAATCACAATCTAGAAGCTTAAATAGGGAAGAGGGTTTTTTACATGAATATAGTGAGGGGTCATTGACGTCTGGCCTGAAAGAAACTTTGATAGGGGTCACAGGCCCCAGAGCATCTTCAAGGGATGGACTAGCACCATCTCTGAAGTCTTGTGACTTGAAACCACACCTTCCCAACAAAGCAGACCCATCTTGTCCTCAGTGCATCCATGCAGAGTATGCACGCGCTCGCACACGCTCCCCCACCCACCCCCCAATGACTTGCTGGCATCTGGTGTCCTCCCACCAGGTCACCACCTCTGACCTTTCAGCCTGACCTCCCTTGTGACCTTGCCACTCAGACCCTGGCTCCCGTCGGAAATCAGATGTTCCAAGGGGGTCATTTGGAAGGAAGCAATTCAGCCACCGTTTGCAGGCACGAGGCCACGTTTGCCTGCAGGGTGTGAGGTGGGGGAGGGAGGGGAGAGAGAAGGACTCGGAAATGGCTGAAATGGAGGCCTGAGGAGGGTCCCAGACATCAGTGAGATTGTGTAGTGTCTGCTTGAGTCACAGTGCCACCTAGCCATGCAGAATGCAGCATCTCTTTCTTTCTTTCTTTCTTTCTTTCTTTCTTTCTTTCTTTCTTTCTTTCTTTCTTTCTTTCTATTTGATCTCTAGTCCTAGAGCCATCTCACCCACAGTAAGTGAAGTCCCATATGCCTGTCTTTGAGTCACTTTGCAGCAGGAGAAAAGAAAGCACTCGTAAACAACCTTTTCTTTTCCGATTCAAGGTTCTCTGCATCAGTCTCTAGCTGGAAAACATTGCTGCACAAAGTACAGGCAGTCCTCAACCTACGACCAGAATTAGGACCAGAATTTATGTTGTCAAGCAAGGCAGTTGTTAAGTAAGTTGCACCCAATTTTCTGACCTGTTTTGGCACGGTTGTTAACTGAATTCCTGCAGGTAAGTGAATCATACAATTCTGTTATCCCCCATTGGCTTGGTTTGTCAGAAGTTGGCTGGGAAGGTCATAAATGGCGATCACATGACTCTGGGACACCGTAACCATTGTACATACATGTTGCCAAGTGCCTGAATTCTGACCATGAGACCGTGGGGATACTGCAATGGTTGTGAGTGTGAAAATCGGTTGTGAGTTATTTTTTCGGTGCCATAAATTCAAACTGTCACTAAGTGAATCGTTATAAGTCGAGGACTTTCTGCAAATGACAGCTGCATTCTCACTACAGCTATATGTCTATGGAGATTCTCAGTCACCCAGGTCACAGTTATCCCAAAGATGCTTTTCTTCACGAGGCAAGAAAGTCCAGTTGCCTCGTGAAGAAACGCATCTTTGGGACCACCACAGCTATATTCTCATTACATTCTTCCTGTCTTTGCTGAATTACACTCTTTCCTCGGTTTGCACAAGATGTGTAAAGCATAAACTCTTGTGTCAGATTCAGATTCAGAATGTGTGTTTTGAGAGAAGATGCACACTCCTCAGCCGGTGCCAGAAAAAAAGTGACCCTGCAGTTGTAGTTGGAAACCGTCTGTTTAGCCCTGTTTGCAGGCCGCGCTTAGCTGAATCATAGAGAGGGGCTTAATGGAATCATAGAAAGGGGCTTAATGGAATCATAGAGAGGGGCTTAATGGAATCATAGAGAGGGCTTCGTATGCCATCCTAATACCTCAACCCAGGCAGCTGAACTCCGAACCCAGAGAGCCTTTTAGCCTGAAACAAGCCAGGAGGCATTTGAAGTGAAAATGATTTTGCTGACTAGCATGTTTGTGTGAATAGCATAATCAGAGTTAATTGCTTCTTCCTTTTCTTAGAGCTGCTATTTATGACTGTGAAACTTGGACTCTGAAAAAGGCAGATAAGAGAAGGGTGGACACCTTTAAATTATGGTGCTGGAGATGACTATTACGCATCCCACGGACTGCCACAGTGAGAATGCAGCTGTCGTTTGCAGAAAGTCCTCAACTTATAACCATTCACTTAGTGACAGTTTGAATTTATGGCACTGAAAAAATAACTCACAACTGATCCTCAGACTCACAACCATTGCAGTATCCCCACGGTCTCATGATCAGAATTCAGGCACTTGGCAATGTGTGTTTACGATGGTTGCGGTGTCCCAGAGTTATGGGATCGCCATTTGTGATCTTCCCAGCCAGCTTCTGACAAACCAAGCCAATGGGGGAAACCAGAATTGCTTAACAACAATGTGATTCACTTAGAATAGAATAGAGCTGGAAGGGACCTTGGAGGTCTTCTAGTCAAGCCCCTCCCCCCCCGCTCAAGTAGGAGAACCTACACCATCTCAGACAGGTGATTGTCTAGTCTCTTCTTAAAGATCTCCAGTGATGGGGCGCCCACGGTTTCTAGAGGCAGGCTGTTCCACTGGTTGATTATCCTCACTGTCAGGAAGTTTCTCCTTAATTCCAGGTTGCTTCTCTCTTTGATCAGCTTCCAGCCATTGTTTCTTGTCCTTCCCTCTGGTCCTCTGGTGAACAACTTGACCCCTTCTGCCTTGTGGCAGCCCCTCAGATAACAACTTAAGAACAACGACTTAACAACTGCAACAATCACAAATAAAGAAGTCCTAGACCAAACCTCACCAAAATTATTACTCAAAACCAAGACTGACAGACAATGGATATCATACTCTGACCGTGTCACACGAGTGGACTCACTCGAAAAGTCAGTCATGCTGGGAGTGATCAGAGGAAAAAAGAGAAGGGGTCGCCTTAGTACCACTGGCTGGACACTCTAAAGGATGACATCGGGATGACCATGGCCTATCTGAAGGAGGCAGTGTGAGATAGAGGGGAATGGAGAGTGCTGATCCAGGGAGTGGCCGAGAGTTGGACACAACTGAATGGATGACAGTAATGATAACCTCTTAGACCAGGCCTTGCAAAAAATGACACTGTAGGTAGGGTGACTTTTCTTTGGCGTTGACCGAGGAGTATGTATCTTCTCTTAAAATA